>CM046002.1:94838821-95534249 GCA_025175895.1 Wurfbainia villosa
CATTTGACCCCTAAACTCTTTTAAAGCGTGAGAAAGGCATAAAGTTTATTTCTATTCTTAACATAATCAACTAATTAAACGAAAGCAGCAAATCTAAGATAATGGCTCGTGTATCTATTCCACAATCCTTTAGGGAAGGCACAAGTGCAAATCGATATTTTGGAAAATTCAACTAGAAAATTTGCATTTCAGCAAATAATTAATTCAAGCATTTGATTACAAAACCAGTTCACCCTACAAAAAGCCAAACTGTGTCTTTAATTGAGAAAGAAAAAGGTCCCAATGAATGTTGAATGGAGCTATGGCCTGTGGAGTTTGTGGATGCATGTAGCTAAGAGCTGTATCGTATCCATCTTTTTCCCAAAAAGGCATGGAAGTCCGTAAGTCAACGATTACAATCTTCGACTTGTCGGAATGGAAGCCGCCGAAATGGATGACTCAAGTGGAAGATTAAGTTACTCTGCACTTTCGTTTTTCCTTGACTTTAGGAGATTGGGTTTTACTTTTTAGAAGGACATTTGACCCAACTGGATCTTTGAAAAGTTCACACTCTTTATCTTCGACTAATGGGTCGCTGATATAACCCTTTTGAATGACTTCAAAAATTTAGCATAATGGCCATGAATAGTTGCTCCGTAGTTTAGGGGCCTCAACGTGGACAATTATAATTGAATCAGTTTTTTTTTTATGTACGGTTTGTATTTAAATAGATATATATTTTCGCAAAAAAAAAATTGACCAGGATTAATTATTACATATATCTCTCGCCTAAATAATACATTCAAATGGAATGAATTTCAAAATGATGTTACTCCATGGAATTGTGATTATAAATCCTCTTATTTTTCATCTATTAAATAGTAAATTTTTGACAAACAACTTTGCACTGACTTTTAACAAATAATTTACGATTTGAAAATGGAAAATGGCAACATGAAGATTCCACGGCACGAACTCCTCATCCTCATCCTATGAGAGAATCACATTGGTCGACAATTAGATTCATAAAAGTCGAAGGAAAAAAGTTTTAAATAATCGTGATAGAGAAATTTTTAGGAATAGATATTATGATGGAGACGTGCGGTAGGCGAGTTTGAGCAAACAAATAATTGGAAAGCTCTTTAAACTCAACCAATGGGTGGCCTTAAGGCTAAACAAAAATTATGGAGTATTATATTTAGGTATTAACATAAAACTTTTTTCACCGACTGTTAAAATTCATATGCATTTCCCGATATTCTCAAGGGTTTTTGAAACTTTACAACGGCAAAGAGGCAAAACTTATCGTAAAAGGAGTTTAAAATTTATCAACATGGTATGAGAGACTAAAGTAACAAAGGAAATTTTAGAGGGCGTTTGGTAGAGTCGTTTTCTATTTTCATTTTTCATAAAAAATGAGAAAATATTGAAAATATGTTTAATTGAGCATTTTTTATTTCTGTTTTCTAAAAAACACAATTATAATTGATTGGAAAACGAAAAACGATTTAATTTTCCAGAAAAGAAAAAAATATGCTCGTGAAACAACGCTTTAGATTTTCCTCACTCTAACAGTTGTTTAGTTCTCTCCAAATTCACAGTGTCCACGTTTTTTTTCTTTTTTTTTTTCCATTTCAAGTTAGCCATTAAAAAAATATTATTATTGTTGTTAGGAAGGAACTAACCGTTGCAAGGCTAGTTTTGATTTTTTTTTTCTTTTTATATACACAAAAATATTATCCTACCTAATTCATCCGTATTATCCATCGTCGATCCCATAGCATATATATATATACGGATTTGATCTCTGCACACTTGTTTCCAAGGGCGTAGCCAAGATTCGAAATTACTTGGGGTTCACTACCAACTATATGAAGTTGTTTGTGAAGCGATTGTATGTAAAGTAATTTCTAATTGCTTGACAAGACAACATACGCTTCATTAATGACCATGGCTCGTTAACTCGTCGATTTCTTCTTGAGTGGTTGACCTTCGTTATCTTTTTATCGGCAATGAAATTTTTTTATTGAATAAAAAATAAAAAATTTAAATTGTTCATCGCTTTGTGAGAAAATATTCATTTCACAATTGATCATCACTTGTCTCACCGATCACCTCTTAAGTGATTGGTGCTCATTGTCTTTTTAACGATGATAAATTTTTTTATTGAACAAGTAATAAATAATTTAGACTATTTTCGAATAATGAATTAATACTATATATTACGACCAACTATTAGTCCTCTTGTATCGAGTGGCCTCCGATGATGACTTTTCCACCTGACCGCATTGAGATCATATCCAAAATAATACTAATCAAGGAGCACCGATGTTTCACCAATATCTCTCCAATGCTTAAGTCAGATAGGAATAAAAAATAGAAGAAAATTAATATAAGCTGAGTTAGCAAAATTATAATTACTTTTTTTGTTTACCTTTCTTTCTTTTTCATAATCTCTCCAACTCTCCATTATTACTGCACGTCTTTTTAGCTACCTCAAACTCATGTACTCCACACCCTTATTACATAACCAAGCCTGTATATATCCCCTCATCTTGTCGCTACTTCCGTAAACACCACTTCAATAAGTTTCAATGTTCATGGATTGTCACGTGTCTTTATTGTAGCCCCCTAAATAAGTATTTTTCAAGGGGCATTAAGGACGAAATTATATCAATCCCAACTTCTAACTCATTGGATTCTCAACTTTCAAGCTCACTATTCTTTGAGAACTTAATTCCCAAGTTCCCGATCTATCGGACTCCTGATCTCCTGGGCTCCCAACCTTCTGGGCTCTTGACTTTCTAGCTCCTATCTCTCCATGACTCAACTTCTTAACTTAATCTCTCATACTCTTAACTTCTCAAGGCCCTGACTGTTGGTGATCGTTTGGAAGCTAGAGAGGGGTGAATAGCGCATTTTCATTTCTACAAGAATGATTAGTGGAAGCAAACAAAAATAATGTAAGTAAAAATAAAAGAACAATGCTAACAAGGCCTTTACGTGGTTCGGAGATAACGCTCCTACTCCACGGCGATCCTTAAGGTGGATCAACCCAAGCAATTCCACTAAGAAGCTTTCATTTACAACAAACCTCCTCTTCTTTACAAAGAATGAAACTTGAGCTTAGAGAGAGGAGAAGAGGATTTAAGATCACTTATAAAGCTTGAAAACTCGTGGAGGCTTTGGAGAAGAATCAGAGAATAAGCATTAGCCCCAAAAACCTCCACCAGCCCTCTTTTTATAGAGAGAAGGCTGATTTTTCCGTTGGAGCACTATCATCAGTCGACTGTCGACGCGATTAATGGCTTCTGAACAGCCGGATTCGCGGGATTCCGAGTCGTTTCGTCCATCAACATTCTCATCAGTCGACTGATCCATCTATCGGTCGGTGAGTGATCGGTCAGTGATCACGGTGCGCGATCGAGTGTGACTCCATTACTGCCGTATTTAGCGATCGATCAAGCGCCCCGTTGGCGATTGGTGTCAACATCGATCATTGCCGCGACTAAAGCGATCGGTGATGGTCGAGGTTTCATCGACTCGATCGTGCACTGACGGTCGGTGATACATCGTATCAGTCGACTGATACATCGTATCAGTCGACTGATACTCATCAAGTATGAGTAATTCATACTTGATTTTACCCCTTAGACCTAGACTCAACCTTCTAGCTCTTCCTTAAGCCTTGCGCCTCCAGGATCCCTCCGAGTCCGCGACTTGTTCATCCTTTGCGCTTTGCTTCCAAGAGCTTTCTTTGGTTTTGTCATGTCTTGGGTTTCCTTTACCAAGGCGTGCTTGGACTTTACGCCGCCAAGTCTACATGCTTGGACTTACGCTGCCAAGACTTGCCTTTGGACTTCCTTTGCCAAGGTCCGTTTGGACTTAATGCTGCCAAGACAACATGCTTGATCTTATGCCGTCAAACCTTTACCTTAGACTTCTCTTGCCAAGATCATACTTGGACTTTGCCTTTACCTGTCACTTAATCATGTTCACCATTAGATCACAATTTGTTGCCTAACTTAGATGATTATCCAAACATCAAAACATATAAATGCTTGGGGCATTGTTGCACCAATAATCTCTCCATTTTTTATGTTTGGCAATCATTTAAGTTAGGTCTTTTAAAGATACACATAATCATATCACATAATCATATATCCAATTCTAACTTAAACATTTCTTCTCCCCCTTTGACATACATCAAAAAGAGAAGAAATCATATATTTCATAAAAGAATTGAATCCATAGTAATCTTGAACTAAGGTATATAATTTGAAATTTAGCTCCCCTTAATCCAAGATATAGTTCATGATGAGTAAAATACATGTGAAGCAAAAGTCTATCAAACAATTTGAAGGTTTAAATCCAAATTTTGCACCAACAATGTAAATTTAGAAATGAAAAAGATACATCTTATGAAACTCCCCCTAAAACACCGCATTAAACAGTTCTAAGAGTTGGTTTATACTCAGTATTATCATGCTAAAGCTTTAGGAGATCAAAGATACACTCAATATCAGAAAATGGAGCTATTTATCAGAAAACACTGAGTATCAGTCGATCAGTGGTTTACGAACCGATCATTGCTGAAATTGAAATTCGAAATTCACCTTTTCAAATTTAAATTCAAATTCTAGAAACCTCGAAAAATCACGAAATTTTGCGTACACATTTCTGAGATCATACTTTATCAAGGAAAAATATTTTGAAAAATATATTCTATCCAGATTTAGAGATTGATACAAACTTGGAAACTAACAAAAGTTCTAATGTTTTTGCAAACTTTGTATCACTTTTGTGTTTCACTTAAAAATTGTTTTTCAAAATATGATAAACATAGTTTAAAATATGTTTTATTTGACATTTCCAATCATGTTCTTGGAGCTATATGCACATCAATTATGTATAAGTCTTCCCAATGATTGGTCCAATGAAGGATTAATGTCTCTAGATGACACTTTGGTCCATAATAATGCATCATAACAAGCATGATGAATCAAATGCATTTTCCTAACATCTCACATATTGTCTAAGTGGCTCAATACAAAAATCATAGTTTCTTAGGTATTTTGTGAGATGCTTAAAGGTATAAATCCTAGTATTTCTACAGGATCATGCAAACCTATACCTTTACTCGACCAAGCACATTCCAAGTTCTCTCCTAAGTGATGAAAATTCTACCTCGGGGAGAGCCTTGGTGAAAATGTCAACTAGGTTGGATTTGGATTCAATGTAATTAAGCTCAATGTCCCCCTTAGCCACATGATCTCTAATGAAGTGATGTTTCACTTCAATGTGCTTGGTCCTAGAGTGATGCACCGGATTTTTGGTCAAGTTAATGGTGCTCACATTATCACAAAATACTTTCATGTTGAAGTAAGATAGCTCATAATCCTCTAAGGTATGTTTCATCCATAGTAGTTGAGCTACACAACTACCCATAGTCACATACTCGGCCTCGGTGGTGGATAAGGCAACACAAGGTTGCTTTCTACTACTCCAACTAACTAGGGAGGACCCAAGGAATTGGTATCCACCACTAGTACTCTTCCGATCCAATTTGCAACCAGCATAATCAGAATCGGTGTACCCAATCAAATCAAAAGATCTAGTCCTAGGGTACCATAATCCTACATTTAGTGTGCCTTTAACATATCTTAAGATTCTCTTAACGACAACTAAATGAGATTCTTTAGCACATGATTGATACCTAGCATACATACCAACCGCAAATAATATGTCGGGTCTACTAGCGGTTAAGTACAAGAGGCTACCAATCATGCTCCTATATAGTGTCAGGTCAATTTGTTTGCCTTCATTATCACTATCTATTTTTGTATTGGTTGCCATTGGAGTTGAAACTACCTTAGCATTTTCTAAACTAAATTTCTTAATCATTTCCTTAGCATATTTGGTTTGATAAATATAAATACCTTCACTAGTTTGTTTGACTTGCAATCCTAGGAAGAAATTTAATTCCCCAACTAGACTCATTTCAAACTCTTTTTCCATATTTTTAATAAAGTCTTGGAGAAGTTCATCATTTGTTGACCCAAAAATAATGTCATCAACATATACTTGGGCTACAAAGATGTCCGTTGATGTTGACTTTATAAATAGAGTTTGATCTACACTACCCCTCTTAAAGTCCTTAGAGATTAAGAAAGATGATAATCTTTCATACCAAGCCCGGGGAGCTTGTTTCAAACCATACAAAGCTTTCCTAAGCTTGTATACATGGTTTGGATAGTCCATATTCTCAAACCCGGAAGGTTGTTCTACATATACCTCTTCCTTAATAAACTCATTTAGGAATGTCGATTTGACATCCATTTGATGGAGTTTGAAACTCATATAAGAGGCATACCCTAATAGTATTCTAATATACTCTAATCTAGCAACCGGGGCATATGTTTCATCATAGTCAAGTCCTTCAACTTGATTAAAATCCCTTGCAACTAATCTTTCTTTATTTCTAGTGATATTTCCTTGGTCATCTAGTTTATTCCTAAAGACCCATCTTGTAGTAATGATGGTGTTTTCATTAGGTCTAGGAACTAACTCCCATACTTGACTCCTTTCAAATTGAGCCAATTCATCTTGCATTGCTAAGATCCAATCCGGATCAAGTAATGCATCTTTGATTGTTTTGGGCTCAATTTGAGAAATTAAAGCTATATGACTAGTAGGATCCCTATGAAATGATCTAGTCCTAACACCTTAAGATAATTCACCCACAATTTGATCTAAGGGGTGATTTTGATGAACTCTTATAGTTCTAGGAGGTGTATTAATTTGAGTTTGATCATGATTAACCTCAATCCTTTGCTCATCATCGGAATCACCTCTTACTCCCCCTTGATTCAATCCTCCCCCTTGATCATTTCCCCCTAAGGTTAAATCTTGAAATTGTTGGGTAATTTCTTGATTTTCATTATTAATATCATCATCAATAAGGGATTTTCTAGGGTATGTATTGGAAGTTTCATCAAATTGGACATTTGATGATTCTTCAATCTTTTGAGTTCTTTTATTGTAAACTCTATACCCTACACTAGTGGATGAGTATCCAACTAGGATTTCCTCATCCGCTTTGGACTCAAACTTACCTAGGTTGTCTTTGGTATTTAAAATATAGACTTTACATCCAAAGACCTTAAAATAATGAATTGTTGGAATTGTACCATTCCACAATTCAAATGGAGTTTTTCCTAAAAACCTATGAATCAATACCTTATTTTGGATATAGCAAGCGGTATTAACCGCTTCCGCCCATAAGTAGCTAGGTAAGGAGTATGCATTAAGCATTGTCCTAGCCGCTTCTTATAGGGTACGATTTTTCTTTTTCACAACCCCATTTTGTTGGGGTGTTCTAGGACAAGAAAACTCATGCTTGTGCCCTTGTTCTAAACAAAAAGTTGAAAAATTAGAATTCTCAAATTCTCCACCATGATCACTACGGATCTGGTTGATTTTGAGTTTTCTTTCATTTTCTACTCTTTTGCTAAATCCTATGATTATTCCTAAGGTTTCATCTTTATTTTTCAAGAAAAATACCCAAGTAAACCTAGAGAAATCATCTACCATTACTAAATAATATTTACTACCAATCATAGAGGGGGGTACTATGACAATCAAATAAATCCATATGTAAGAGTTCTAAAGGTAAAGTGGTACTAAGTAAATTTTTACCTTTGTGTGATGTTTTTGATTGTTTTCCTTCTTGGCATGCATCACACATCTTGTCCCTGAGAAATTTGACTTTAGGCAACCCTTTGACTGATTTCATTTTTGCTATTTTGGCTATATTCTTCATGTTTATGTGTCCTAGCCTCCTATGTCAAAGCCAACTTTCTTCCTCTTTTGCAATGAGACACTTAGTAGAAGCATTAGTAGCATAGGATAAATCAACATAATATATATTTGATTTCCTAAAACTTATTAACATGCAAGCATTTAGAGTTTTGTGTCTTATAAAATATTTTGAGGAATCAAATTTAACATCAAAGTTTGCATCACATAGTTGGCTTACACTAAGTAAATTATATTTCATATTTTTAACTAATAGCACTTTATGAATGGCAAGATTGGGGGATACCTCAATTGTGTCCTTTCCTAGAATCTTAAGTTTGCCGCTATTACCAAATGAGACCTTTCCTTTGCTAGTGTGGTTGATAGTGGAGAATTTTCTCTCATCACCGGTCATATGCTTTGAGCACCCACTATCAACTATCCACAAGCTTGGTTCTTCTACCTATATCACATGAAAAATACAATCCTTAGGTACCCAAATCTTAGGACCACTAGCATCAATTATAAATTTCTTAGGTACCCAAGCCTTTCTACCCTTGCTTTTAATTATGGATTTTCTACTAACAAGGGATGTAAATGCTACCTCCTTTTCCTTAGGTCTATATCCTAATCCGGCCTTATTGTATATAGCCCTTTGATCCTTAATAATCATGTCTAGGTATTTAGAGCCATTAGTAAATTTTTCTAAGCATGCTCTTAAATTACCTATTTCTTTTCTTAATTCATCATTTTCATCCCTAAGGGTACATTCATCACTAGATAACTTACCACAAGATGATTCTATACTCTTAAGTAATTTAATCTCTATTTTTAAATCCTTAATCCTAGTTTTCGATCTATTCAAAGCATTTTGTAGGCATACAATAGTCTTGTAAAGTAAATCTACTTTAGGTGAGTTGTTTACCTCATCATCATCACTTGATGATGATTCGTCGCTTGAAGAGGAAGAGGACTCCTCGCTTGAGCTCCCGACTTCTTCCTCTAATGTCATGAGGGCTAGATTCCAGGTGGCATGACATACTTCTTCATCGTCGGAAGAATCCTCCATGCTTAGGGTGTCCCATGTTTGAGCTACCATTGCCTCCTTCTTCTTCTTCTCCTTCTTCTCTTTCTTTTTCTTTTCCTTCTCCTCCTTCTTCTTTAGTTCCGGGCAATTTGGCTTTATATGCCCTTTCTTGTTGCAACCAAAACAAGTCACGTTAGAGGTAGAATTTGAACTATTTGAAGACTTACCTCTTGAGGATTGGAACATCCTCTTCACATCTTTCTTGGTGAGTTTCCTTGACTTCTCACCAAACTTCTTGACGTAATGTGTCACCTCGCTTGCCGATAACTCATCTTCACTACTTGATGAGTCTTCCTCGGATTCGGATGAAGAGAACAATCTTTCTTCTCCTTCTTCTTTTTGTCCTTCTTTCCTACAAAAAGAGCTATACCCTTCTCTTTGGATGAAGTGTTAGCTTGTTCATGTAATTGAAATTCACAAAATAGCTCATCTAACTTAACCAATGAAAGATCCCTAGAGACCTTATAGGCATCTACCATTGAGACCCATAAGGTTGTTCTAGGGAAAACTTATAACACATACCTTACAAGGTCTCAGTTGTCGACCTTCTCACCTATAACATGTAGTCCGTTGACTACTTCTTTGAAGCGACCGTGCATTTGGCTCACGGTCTCATTGGTCTTCATCGAGAAGCTTTGAAGTTGACCAATTAGAAGATCTCTCTTGGCCCTTCTTGTTTCTTTGGATCCTTCGTTGAGCTCGATCAACTTCTCCCAAAGCTCATTTGCCAATTCAAATGGCCCCACCTTACTTAGTTGCTCTTTTGACAAACCACATTGAAGTGTGGTTGTTGCCTTGGCGTTGGCTTGAGCCTTCTTGGCCATGTCTGTCGTCCAATCCTTCGTCGGTATGGGTGCTCCGTGTTCATCCACCGGCTTCTCGAAACCATCTACAACACTAAACCAATTCTCAATATCATTCATTAAATAATACTCCATCCTACCTTTTCAATAACCGAAGTCGTTGTCGTCGAAGAACGGAGGCCTCGCCGTGCTATACCCCTCTTGAAAAGCCATCTTTGCTCCGGTTGATTGCTAGATCTTCCGATGCGATCTAGGCTCTGATACCACTTGTTGGTGATCGTTTGGAAGCTAGAGGAGGATGAATAGCGCGTTTTCGTTTCTACAAGAATGATTAGCGGAAGCAAACAAAAATAATATAAGTAAAAACGAAAGAACAATGCTAATAAGACCTTTACGTGGTTCGGAGATAACGCTCCTACTCCACGGCGATCCTTAAGGTGGATCAACCCAAGCAATTCCACTAAGAAGCTTTCCTTTACAACAAACCTCTTCTTCTTTACAAAGAATGAAACTTGAGCTTAGAGAGAGGAGGAGGGGATTTAAGATCACTTAGAAAGCTTGAAAACTCGTGGAGGCTTTGGAGAAGAATCAGAGAATAAGCATTAGCCTCAAAAACCTCCACCAGCCCTTTTTTTATAGAGAGAAGGCTGATTTTCCCGTTGGAGCACGATCGGTCGGTGATGCGGATACATCGAGTTTACGAATGGCCGGATTCACGGGATTACGAGTCGTTTAGTCCAGCGGTACTCTCATCGATCGGTGATCCATCCATCGGTCGGTGATTGAGTGATCGATCCCGGTGATCACGGTGCGATCGAGTGTGACTCCGTTACGTGCCGTATGTGATTTGATCGGTCGCCAGCGTTGGCGATCGGTGATCGCAACATCGATCATTGCCACGACTAAAGCGATCGGTGATAGTCGAGTTTCATCTGACTCAATCGAGCACTGACGGTCGGTGATACATCGTGTCGATCGGTGATACTCATCAAGTATGAGTAATTCATACTTGATTTTACCCCTTAGACCTAGACTCAACCTTCTAGCTCTTCCTTAAGCCTTGCGCCTCCAGGATCCCTCCGAGTCCGCGACTTGTTCATCTTTTGCGCTTGCTTCCAAGAGCTTCCTTTGGTTTTGTCATGTCTTGGGTTTCCTTTGCCAAGGCGTGCTTGGACTTTACGTCGCCAAGTCTACATGCTTGGACTTATGCTGCCAAGACTTGTCTTTGGACTTCCTTTGCCAAGGTCCGTTTGAACTTAATGCTGCCAAGAAAACATGCTTGGTCTTATGCCGCCAAACCTTTACCTTGGACTTCTCTTGCCAATATCATACTTGGACTTTGTCTTTACCTGTCACTTAATCATGTTCACCATTAGATCACAATTTATTGTCTAACTTAGATGATTATCCAAACATCAAAACATATAAATGTTTAGGGCACTGTTGCACCAACACTGACCTCTCAGGTCTCTCAATCTCTAAGACTCTCGTCTCCTTTATGATTAAATTTTTTATCTTGGTCATCCGGATGTATAACTCGAAATTTTATCAATATCAAATATATTTATTAATTTATAAATATAATGATATTTATAAAATTTATCATTTTAATTTGATATTTATTTTAAAAATTAATTGTTTATAATTTAATATTTTAAAATTGATAAAATTTATAATGAAATTTGAAAAAAAAAAAACTAAAACAAATAACTTTTAAAGCCCACCTTAGCCCATGGGTGGCTCCACTCATGCCTGTTTCCTATGCGCACGGTCGTATATGAAAATGAAAATGCACAGTAAATTCGTTTGTACAATCTTCTTCTTCGCACACGGCTCCACGGGTGCTCACAGATGAATTGTGTAAAATAATATTTATATCAATAAAGACATATCGGTTCATGCCCGAACTAAGCTCTGATAGTCGATGTCGTGTTGATCTATTTGTCGAGTTACGAAGGTCGGGTTGTATCTACCGAGCTGAGGAGGTCTGATCGTATCCTCCGAGCTATAGAGGTCGTGCCGCTTGAATTGTGGAAGTCAAGTTTGTCGATAAGATCGGGTTCATCTCCATCAAAACTGTATGGACTCACACTTTACTTTGACCCGGCTTAATCTTTGATTCTATCTCGGTTTGATTGTTGATTAAACTTTATCCTTTGATATCATCTGACCAGGGTATCTCTTTGGCATCACCTACATTTAAGGTTCTTTGTATTGGGGACGTTTAAAACAAAACTTTGGAATATTATTCTTACTAGTATTTCACTGCATCTATAATAAACAATTGACTATTAAACAATCCCTAAATGTGTGATTGATTCTTCTTCTTCTTTTTTTATTCCAGATGCCTAAATTTCGCGCCGACGAATTCCAAGGATAAATAGTCTTCTCTTTGAATTGCATACCTATAAATTAGGAATATAATATATATGCACATTCAAAAATAGACTTTCAAAATATTCATACCATTCTTTTGATGCTTCAAAGTAGCTATAGGAGATGAACATATCATCATTGTAAATGTTCATCTTTTTCATATTGCAAGATGATTTTAGTGTCAATTGTGACTATCAGTGAAAAACCTCACATTTTTAATAGCTTAAGGGAGCAAGACCCCCATACTTTTCCCTCATAAGTTTGCCAACACAGGCTACTATTTGTCATGTGTCCTACTCCGTATTATTATCTAAAAAGGTGAAATCATGCGACAAACAGTTAATTATTTGGTTCAATCTTTTTAATGGAGATGAATTGGTCAATAAAGAAAATCATTGTTAACTAGAAAGCTCCCATCGAAAAATGCAATGGGTTATGAATAATTTTTTGAATACTACATACGTCTAATTTGCACTGTGAATTTTAAATTTTGATTGTTTAGAAAATCAATGTATTTTTTATAAATTTTTTTTTTTGCACCATGCTCCGAGGGACTTTATTAATTGAAGAGATATCAATTTATTAATTGAAGTATTAATTGAAGATATTGATCTTTGAGCATGTGGTATTGAATAAGTGACTACAAAATTAAAGTGTGCAGAGCTCTCGAACTTTATTAGCCTAAGAATTTGGTAGTCTCTATCGGATCGGAGAAAGGGCATTCTTAAACTCCATTTCCTTTAACTCCTATTCAAATTGGACGAGATTACAATCAAATTGATCGACTCTGATCCGACGATCATGAGTCTTTCCCGAGCGCAAATCCTAAATTCAATTATACAAAAACTCTTTTCGCAATCGTATCTATTGCCCCACGATCATGATGAGCTATCGGAACCTATACAACTTCATTGTATTGCACGGGACAAAGGGAGCAAGCCGGCCCCATCGACCCATGAAATCTTATCCCCACCCAAAGATACGACGGTTCACGAATTTAATGGGGTCAAATTCAATTAATGGATCTCGCGCCAAATCCCGCAAAAAGAATCTCTACCCACGCGCCCAAACTACCACTCAGGCCACGTGCCAGCCGGCAACCTCGTGACACAACGGACTAATCATTTCGTTATTCCGCAGTCCGACATTAATTGCCTCGTCAAGCTGTTCGTTAGAAAACATCATTAAGCCATTAATGAAGTCCATTCAGGAGATTAATTAATTAATTAATTAAAGCGGCATGCCTTTACGCCGACTATTTTATTAATGTGCTGAAAAAGGTCCACCCTCCAGGTGTCCAACCGCTGCGCCGCTCACGGCGAGGGCCCTGGACGGCCGCCAGCGCTAGATTGCGATCTGGCACCACGTTCTCAGTATATAGTACAGCTGGCCCAACTGTCGCTATTCATTGGGGCGTAAAGTTAGCTAAGGCAAATCGCAAGTTTAATTTTAACTTTTTAACAAGTACACGTCGGAATAGTGGAGCGGTGCTGACGTGGCGACTACGTTTTCACTATTCGTCCCCGGACGCACGCCACAGGTTTACAGTTAGGCGCACAGCAGCTGGATAATGCTTCCAGCTCAGCTGGGGCCCACAGTGACGGGCTGAGTACAATCGAACCCCGTTAACTTCAGATATCCATCCACGTACAAATCAAAAAAGCAAGGTGACTTTTACAACGTTTTTGTTTAATATTTCATTTTACATTATTCCGTTATATATGTAGAGTTTTTCTAATGTTGTGCGTGGGTGCAAGACGATTTTTTCTACTGTCCGATCAAATAGGATTGTATGATAATAAAAAAAAGCATAGTACTTTTGTCATCAGTGATATTTTTCTCCGATGAAGATTATAGTTTAATCTTTGAATCCGTCGAAGTCGCCGTCGTTGTTCGGCCAATCGGACCACATTCGGAAACCGATCGAATTGCGATTGTCGATGTTGCGGTCGCAATCAAATAAGAATTCGGTCCCAGTCCTACTGGGCACGAAGTCCGATCGGGTAAAAGTTTCGTCGAATTCTGACCGGATTGTATTATCTGAATTCGATCGAATTGCAATCGCCAGCGTTGACGACCGTAATTCGACCAGATTCTGACCCAGTCCGATCGTAATCCGACTGGGCTTGAAGTCCGACAGAACCGTGGTTGGATTACGGTCGGAATCCAACCAAACCATGGTCGAATTTTAATCGGATTGCGGTCGGAATCCGGTCACGATTCGATCGGCATCGGAGTCCGGTCGGACCCCGATCGGATTTTGACCGTAATTTGACTGCTCAACAGCGATGCCGAGAGGCAACGGGTGCTTGAGTTGCTCGGTGTCGGGCTTGCAAAAGGTGGTTGGCCGTGAGAAAGACACTTGAACGTGGGAAGTCGGGGCGACGAAGTTACTGTTTATTCTCCGTTATTGTGTACTGCGAGTCGCATAGCATAACATTTTCGTATATATGTTCCACCAGTCGTGATTTCTCATCCTCACCATCAACGTCTGATCGAATTTCGATTGGTATCCCATTGGAATCTGGCCGTGGTCCGACCGGTCAGCACCGGAGTCCAGCCGATCAAGGTCAGATTCCGACCAGATTGCAGTTGGAAATCCGTCGTGATCTAGTCGTCAGTAGTTGCGGTGTTGACGACCACAATTCGATTGGATTTTGGCCACAATTCGGTCAAACGACAATGACGACGATGACAGGTTTAGTGGAATTGGCTATAGTGCTCACCGAAGAAGAGAAGTCATGGGCGGAGCACTGTGCATTTCTCATTATTGTGCAATCGCGTGAAATAAGACGACTAAGGACGTGTCACGTATGAGTGCGCACTGATAAGTCGCGCAACACAAGATTTTTCTCTTTATATATATATAGAGAAATGTTATGCTACACAACTCATCGATGAGTCCCCATGAGCACCTCTATTATCCGTCGTCCAATCGGGTGCACACTATAGCTCAAATCATTGAACCTTAAGGATCGGAAGATAGATAATGAAGGTGTTTACGGTTGAGTTGTGTAACGTGTATATATATATAAATATATTATGCTGCACAACTCATCCGTGAGCAACTGTGAGCACACATGAGTATCGTCGTTATCCACCGTCCGCCCATGAGCACCTCCATTATCTATCATCCGATTGAGTGAAGACTATAGTCTAATTCTTAAATTCTAGGAGTCGAATAGTGGATAATAGAGATGTTCACGGATGCTCATAGATGAGTTATGTACAGTACTCCTTGTGCACCCGCGCGTGAATATAAGGGTATTTTCGGTGAGCGTCTTTGCCCTGATGGTGACGATGACAACTCAACGGATTTAAGGGATTGCCTATAATATTCATCAAAATAACTATGCATGTCGAAAACACTTCTGTATTCACGGGTGTACACAATAGGTACACACTATATATATATATATATATATATATATATATATATATAGCCGCTATCGACTGAAACGACCGATTCGTATAGTTTAAGCGGCGCTGCACGCCGCGATCGGCCGAATCCACCCGACCATTGCGGCCGGAATCCGGGCGCGGATCCCTTAGCCGACGCCGATCCGTCTCGGCCGGATCGCACCGGCCGGACCGTTAGACGCGGCCAAATCGGCCGCCGATTGGGCCAAGGATTCGGCCGCCGGCGGCCATCGCCATCGATTGTGACCGACGACCTGACGACGCCGGTCATCCGACGCAAAACGGCCGATCATGATCCATCCGGCATGGCGTAAATCGGCCGAATCGCCGCTGCGACCATGACGATTCGGCCAGTGGCGGGATTCGGCCGACCATGGCCGAAATCCGCGCCGGACGGACGATCGACAGCCGGCTGGACCATGCCGAATCCGGCCACGGACGGACCGACAGCGATGCGCCCGTCCGGTCGGATTCCGGCCGGTCGGAATCCGCCAAGACGCCCGAAATCGGCCCGATTTGACGGCCGATTTCGGCCGATTCGCCACGGCAATGAATGGCGGCCTGATTCGCTGCGCGGACGGACGGCGTCGATCACTCGGCCTCGGCTACGGATTCCGGCCAAATTCCGGCCGGCGCGCGATCGCGCCGATGGTCCGCGCGCATCGGCCGTGGTGAATCGGCTGCTTCCCGGCAACCGGCGGCCGGTCGCTAATCGACCGGAACCGGTATCACGGATCCGCCATGAAGTCGCGGCCGATCACACTGGTCCGTGGCCGGGCGGTGGCGGACGGCGGTATGTGGCGGTGAATAAATGACAGCCTTGATGACGTCGCGGACAGGGCGCGGAGGGGAAGTCGCGCAGCAGAAGAATTCTCTCTCTCTCTCTCTCTCTCTATATATATATATATATATATATATATATATATATATATATATTGAGAAGATACATTTGATAGCAATGTTTGAGATAGAGCAAGTACGGTTAATACAGCCTGTCAATGATAAGATGATTATATTTCATTTTCACAGTTTGGATTTTTTCAATTGCTATAGCTTGGTCAATCTTCAACATCTTTTTTTTCTTTTATATATGCGGTACGGAAAACCATATACTTGACTCTGGGAGAATTAAATAGTTATCAATTTCACCGACTATAAATCTAAAAATTAATCATTAAAAAAAAAAAAAGAGTTGTGTCAAAATACACACCATTTAAAGAAGATGATTGCTTGTGTGGTTCATATGCATGCGGTGCTTGCTACCTGGATGAATTTTTCCCTTTTGTCCACTGGAAACTGCACGACAATGTATTACATTAATCAATAAAAATTTTCTTAAAACTTGAAAGAGTAGAGGGACATTAATTATATGCGGATTAGACCAGGACAAACGTAATTTAATAATATATTAAATTAAAGAAGAAGAAAAAAAAGAGAATATTTTGGGCAATGAAACCTGTAACAGCAGCATTAAATTAATGGCATGGACCTATTCCCATCTCTGAGACGTTCCTTACACTGCACGTAATAAGAATGTCAACATTAGATTAGGTTAGCTGGGAGTCGTCTTCTATATATCAAACCCACTCCTCCTCTTTCTTAATTTTCCCCACTTCTTCTCTTCATCCCTCACCTCTTTAATTTCTCCTTGTCTCTCCAATTTTATTCAGGAAAACTGTTCTTGGATTCGTTTATGATCATGGAAAAGAGCATAAATTTGCCTCCTGGTTTCAGATTCCACCCCAGAGATGAGGAGATCATCCTTCACTACCTCATCCCCAAGATCGTCAACCTCAGCTTCACCGCAACGGCCATAGGAGATGTGGACTTGAACAAGTGTGAACCGTGGCAACTTCCAAGTAAACATGTCTATGACCATCTCTCGAATATCCTTTTTCACTGTGTTTGATCTTAATTTTCTGATGAACATCGTGATTTGTCATCGATACAAGGCAAGGCGAAGATGCAGGGGGAGAAGGAGATGTACTTCTTCTTCCAGAAGGACAGGAAGTACCCGACAGGGATGAGGACCAACAGGGCCACCGAGTCTGGCTACTGGAAAGCCACCGGAAAAGACAAGGATATCTTTAAGGCCAAAACCACCGCCCTTATCGGCATGAAGAAAACCCTTGTGTTCTACAAGGGAAGAGCTCCCCGGGGCGAAAAGACCAACTGGGTGATGCATGAGTTCAGGCTCGAAGGCCAGCATCTCCTCCCCGATCTCCCAAAATCTTACAAGGTACATACATCCATGCTGATCTCGCAATTTTTTTTTTTTTTTTTACTGAGTTCTACTATTCACTTGCATTATCTACTTCAGGATGAATGGGTAGTATGTAGGGTTATGCACAAAAACATAGGGTTGAAGAGACTGAATAGCCCATCGGCAGGAGATGATCTCGTTCACAGCGTTGGCACCTTGCCTCCATTGATCGAATCAAACCTAAATTATGATAACGTATTTGACATGAAAGGTGCTGCTGGCATGGTTCCCCCACCTGCACATCAACACCAGAACGTCACCACGAATCCATTTTCGTGTTCGCAATCAGCTCCTCCTCCGCAAACCCTAAACTACAGCAACATTTATCGCTCAGTGCTGGGGACGGCGAATTTGGAAGCTTACCTCCTCCGAGATGGGAACACATTTCTGGGATCATCTGCGAGCATAATGGAGTGCAAGATAGAGAAGACGCCGCTCGAGAAAGGGTTGAGCACGGATCGTAACATCGATATCTCTTCTGTAATGCCGACGAAGCACTGCGGCGACGTCGACTTTGACAAAGCACTTATGGATTTTGATTGTTACAATTACTAGCAGGCTGTGATGTAGATGCTTACAGGGGAAGGATTTGGAAACGATTGATTATTTGTGTCAATTAGAAGCACTGTTAATTGTTTAATTAGGATATAGTAATGTATATAGGCCTCTCGATCGTGTCTTGTTTAGTAGAGAGAAGGGCCTTTGAAATGGCCATTGCACTAGCTGTTGCTTGTCTATATCCACTTTGAACTCTTCTGGGGAGAACTGGCAAGAGAGGGTGTGAGGGTTAATTTGTTCTTGAAGTTGTTTCTTTTATTGAATTATCTTCTAGTTTCAATATATCAAAGTTTCTTCTAGTCAAAAAATATGGTCCTGTGAGATGATATATATATATATATATATATAATGGAGATGAGAAAATTGACTGTTCGGCCAAAAATTGCGTTGAACTTCGGTTCATGAAAATTTGGCAGGAAGGAAAAGCAGAAAAGAAAAGAAGATCTCATGTGACTCCTTTAATTTGCATAAGTTTGCAAGAGCTTAACCTTTCCTTTAGATGTCGATCGGTATGACCTAGTATGTTTTGGTGCTAGTTTCTTGAACCTCTAAATTGTAATAGAAAGTTTGATCTAACTTATAATGAACTAATAAACAAAAATAAGGCATACACATCGAGCCTATATAACCTATATAAGCACAAATTAGTAACATGGAAACTACTAGACAATAAGAACTTGCACAAAAAAAAAACATGCATGATGTGAAGAGAAATGTCCTCAGCCAGGTAACCGAGTCAAGTCGACGATCAAGCTGAGTCAGAGCCCCCCAGGTCGGTCAGGTTCGATCAAGAGCAGCACGAGTTAGCATGGGTTGGCCAGAAGATTATAGCACCTTACCTCGGCAGCATCTTATCTTGACAACATCTTATCTTAGTAGTATCTTTCCTCGACAATATCTCAGCACGACAATGCCTTACCTTGACAAAAGTTTAACTCAGTAGTAACTCAATTCAGTCCGGGGATCCGAGCTTAGGAAGGTCTATTGAACCTAGCTGACGAGGAGATAGATATATCCTTTCACGGTGGCCACGTCCTATATATTCTCTACTGTAGACTCTTGATCTTCGCTGACGTACCATCTCTCTTCATTAATGAGGTCATGCCTTCCAAGATTCGAGGTTCATACATGCCTCTCCTTATTAATGAGGTCATGCCTCTCAAGATCCAAAGTCCGTAAAATCACATTCCCTTATTATTGAGATCATGTCTCCCAAGATCCCCTCCGTACTGCTACCCCTCCATTAGGCCATGTCTCCCATGATTTGTTGGAGATCCTTGGAACGCTAGAGGGGGGGGGGTGAATAGCGTCGTGCTCGTACGTTGATGGAATTCGTTCGCGTTCGTCTCTACAAAACTCTTTATGCGCAGCGGAATATAGATAATAGCAATAACAAGAAACAAGACAAACACGAACACAAGAATATAATATGGTTCGGAACCGAACGATTTCTACTCCACGGATCAAGCTCTAAAGAGCTCTAGTGATGCACACGCAACCACTAATCACAAATACTCCTTCTCGACATAAGTCGGAGGTGGAGAAACCTCGTACAAATATTCTTACAACAGTAAGAGATGAATACAAGCAATATACAATACAAATACGAAAGACAAGTAAAGAAAACTTTACAACACTTTGCTTTTGATTACTTGAATGCTTGGTTGCTTGAAATGAACTTGGAGACCCTGATTTGCAGCAGCAAATCGCCCCAAAAGCCCTCAAGAAACGCTGGTGAAATTCTCCTCCACGAGCTCCATTTAAAGCTTCAACCTGGGCTAAAAATCGCCGATCAGTCGACTACTCAGGACCATCAGTCGATTGATGACACTGTTGCTGTGAGACAACGGTGTAATCCACGCTGAAAAAATCCAACGGATAGGACATCAGTCGACTGATCATGACCATCAGTCGACTAATGGAGCCTTCACTCGGCGGCTTCCCCCGTAGTCGAGTCTCGACTCCATTCTATGCTCGAAAAACCAAGCACCAATCGACTGCTTGCTCCAGCAGTCGACTGCCCACCTCTGGCAGTTGATTGCTGGGACACTTCCCGTAGTTAAACCCTAGTTGACTCACACCAGTCGACTGCCATATGACACCAGTCGACTGGCACACCTCAAACATGAGGTTTAACTTAAGTATGGTGCCCCCATACTTGCTAGACCACCCGTAGTCTAGACCTAAGCCTTCTAGCCACCTCCATCAGCTTCACACCTCTCGGATCCCTCCAAGTCATCCATGACTTGTTCATCCATTGCGCTAGCCTTTAAGTGCTTCCATCGGCTATGTCATACTAACGGTGTCTACACCGTCAAGGCACATTGGACTTACACTTCCAAGACTCCGCTTGGACTTTACGCCGCTAACCATTGGACTTATGCTATCAAGACTCCACCCTTGGACTTTACGCCGCCAATATTAAACCCCTTGGACTTCTCAAATGCCAAGACTCAAGCTTGGACTTTCCCTTGCCAACCCATGTTGGACTTTTCATGCAAAGACCACAAGACTTGGACTTTCCCAAATGCCAAGTGTCCCACTTGGACTTTCCATGCCAAGTATCCAAGACTTAAACTTTCCCATGACAATCACATTGTCATATATTTTTGTCGAACATCAAAACATCTCTCGAGTCAAGCTTAAGTCCTGGTCAATCGTGACCTGGGCCGATTGCACTAACAATCTCCCCCTTTTTGATGTTTGACAAAAACCAAACAAATCATTGAGTTAGACCATCTAACTCAAACCAATCATCCTCATCAATTTTCAATTGATGTCATTCTACCAATAAGTTCTCCCCCTTTTTGACTAACATCAAAAAGGTTCTCTCCAAGGAGGTCAATGTCTCATGTCCCAATGAGATCTTACAATCTCCCCTTTGGTCCAAAAATACCTAGGATGTCTACCATCTTCCTAGTGATAAGTCTCATATCACTTAAGAGAGGCAATCCTATACACTCTCCCAATTTCCAAATTGGGTATCTCAAAATCCCATTTTTACTCCTCATGAGGAAAAATACCATCCATCATCCCATGATGGATACCTCTCTCTAAAAGCTTGGTCCCCCTTGACCATTGCGCCAACAATGCCCTTGGGAAGTTCCTAAGCCAATAGGAACTTTAAACCAATAAAATTAAGGCCTAAAGTTCAACATTGAACTTTTCCTCACCTTAAAATTGATACAAACCCTAAACAACTTTCCTAATCCATATCCAATGGATTTTCACCCTTTATAATGCTTCTCAAAGTATATCCTAGGGTTAGGAGTGGTTAGGAGCCCTTACTATAGCTGAACACGGGCTAAACAATCTTGTTTTTTTCGAAATCAGCCTGATAGTTGACTCTATCAGAGATCAGTCGACTGCCACTCTCATTAGTCGACTGCCACCAAGGGCAGTCGACTGATAACTAAAATTTCCGAATTTTAATTACTAAAAATAGATTTTAGAAATTCATAAATAATTATACGTAATTCGAAAAATCATGAAAATTCATACGTTTAATACTTATGACCAATACAATGGGTGAAAAATATTTGAAAATTATTTTACCGATAAAATAATGAGTTTGATACAAAACTCAAAACCATTGAAATTTTCAATGTTTTGGCCCTACTTTGTATCAACTTCATCAATGGTGATTGCTATCAAAAGATAGACTTCACCAAGGTTTTCTAAATTGTTTTAAAAATATTTTTGAAATCTTATTTGGATCATATTCCTTGGGCTCAATGCACATGACTTGTACACAAGCTTTCTCAATGATCCACAATTAAGTTAAAGATGAGTTTTAGTTCATTTAGATGCAAAAACTATGCACCTTGAACTTAACTCATATCCTAGCATCTCATATGTATCTAAGGTGTATAAATACACACACATGTCAAGTTAGATGTGAGATGTGGGTTTTGGTTTATCTAAAACTAAGGCCTCATGCATTTTTCTAAGACAACTCTACTTGATTCCCTTATAAATGGGACTCCAAGTCATGTAATTGTCCTTAAATCAATTTTAATCAAATTAAATGCATGAATGATCATGGTATAAATGATAGCATAATAAAGCATGACCAATGATCATGATGTCATGACATATGATACAATTTAAGCATACATGACATTTAACCTAACCCTAAGCATGATCATGACATTTTAAATAATTAAAAATAGATATGATGTCATGACATGTTATATGACAAACAAAACATGGCAAATAAAAAGTATAGGTATAAGAATACCTAAATTTCAATATTAGTTGCCATTTAATATAATTAAATATATTTTGCCATAATACTAATTTTCTCCCAAGTGTGCCAAAAACCCAAAATGGCACACTATAACCTTTAATCTTAAATTGTGCAAATTTAATTGATTTTTCATAATTCTAAAAATGTATTGATACATCCTAAAATCTTTTAGGATAATAAGATCAAATCTATTTTCAAGGTACCCATAACCTTGAAAATTACCTAAGTGTCACCTTTACCATGGTTAGGCTAACTACCCATCCATTTAAAGTTGGCACACCTAAACCCATCTAGCGTGAATCGATCATGCTCTTAAGAACCCAAAACCTATTTGAGCTCCTAGGATTAATTAGGTATTCCTTAGGGATAACCTCCCTAGATACCTTCCTAATGACCCTCCTAGGCTTGTTAGCCTTGGTCATTTGGGTCTTACCTAGGTTGACTCTAGGGGTGACTCCCCTTGCAACCTTCTTAGTGGCTTCCCTAGGTTTTCTTGAAACCCTAGCCACTAGGTACAGACCATGGTCAACTCTAGGGATGACTTCCTTATTGACCTTGGTCTTCCTAGACCTAGTTTGTGTTCCATAATCAAATGGAACACTATGATAAGCCACCTTAGGCTTAGGTTTGTGACCCAAACCTTTCTTGCCCTTGGTTGACTTTTGTCTCTTAGGCCCTAGGTGTTGACTTTGAGATCTAGACCCTTGACTTTGACCATTTGACCCCTTAACTTGATTTTGCATAAACCTAAGGGTCTTTTCAAGCCTTGACCTCAAGGCTTGATTTTCCACTTTTAATTGCACAATTTTTGAATTTTGATTTAATCCTTGAGCATTGTTCTTTTTAGGCATATGCCTAGTCCATTTGAGATTAAGACCTAGGTGATCCTCTGTCTTCCTAATGGTCTCCCTAGGAAGAATAGGTCTAGAGTTGTTTGATCTAGATTTGTCCTTAGATAAATTTATTTTAGGGACATTAGTCCCAAATTTCTCCTTATTATTAAACTTAACACTTTTAGCACCTAGACAAAAATATTTATTATTTCTAGCATGATTTTCATGATAAATTGCAAGAGAATTAAAATTCCTAACATGCTTTTTGACATTTAACTTAGAAGGAGCATTACTAAAATATACCTTAGGGTTAGCCTTATCTCCCCCTACATGTGATGCTCCATTTTGAGTCTTCTTGCTCCCCCTAGAGCATTGACTCCTATAGTGCCCCTTTTGATGACACTTGAAGCAAATGATGTGCTCCTTGCTCCTTTGACTTTAGGCACCGACATCCTTGACCTTTGGCGCCGGTGGACTTTTCTTGACCCGTTTAGGACACTTACTCTTTTAGTGTCTTTGCTCCCTATACTCAAAGCATATTATATGAATTTTATTTAAAATTACATTTCTTGAGTTACCTAGGTCGGTGGTGAGGGTCTCTTGAGCTTGGTCTTCCTCTCGACCGGATGTAGATGGTTCTTCTTGTTGCTCCGGTTTTGAGGATGCCCTAATCTCCTCCCCCTCAATCCTAGAGGTGGAGGTCTCCTCCAATTCTTCCTCTTCTTCCACCGATTTGGAGGTTAACTTTCTATCAACTTTCAACTCCTCACTTTCTTGTGAGGATGATGATGATTCTTCCTTGGCTTCTTCCTCTTCTTGAGCCGGTGATGGGTCTTCATGGAGCTTGGTCAATTCCCTCCAAAGCTCCTTGGCATCCATGCAATCACCTAGGCTACATAAGAAGTCATTAGGAATCAAATCAAAAATGAATTTTACTACCTTCTTATTTTTTCTCAAATTGTTGGAGTTGCTCTTCACTCCATCTCTTCTTTTTGAGGAAGCCACCTTTTGGTCCTCTTGGATATTCAAATCCATCCATTAAGATGGACCACTCCTCAAAGTCTCTCATCATAATGAAATCTTCATTTCTTCTCTTCCACGAATTGAAACATTCTCGTCCATATAAGGTGTAGGGCACCGGTGTGTTGATGTCCCAACCTAGTTGTTCTTCCAACTCCATCTTCACCCTTTAGCATCTTTGTCTTAGCTCTCGGCGGTTAGTCCGTAGAAGAGCCTCGGGCTCTGATACCACTTGTTGGAGATCCTTGGAACGCTAGAGGGGGGGGGGGTGAATAGTGTCGTGCTCGTACGTTGATGGAATTCGTTCGCGTTCGTCTCTACAAAACTCGTTATGCGCAGTGGAATATACATAAAAGCAATAACAAGAAATAAGACAAACACGAACACAAGACTATAACGTAGTTTGGAACCGAACGGTTTCTACTCCACGGATCGAGCTCTAAAGAGCTCTAGTGATGCACACGCAACAACTAATCACAAATACTCCTTCTCGACACAAGTCGAAGGCGGAGAAACCTCGTACAAATATTCTTACAACAGTAAGAGATGAATACAATCAATATACAATACAAATACGAAAGACAAGTAAAGAAAACTTTACAACACTTTGCTTTTGATTTCTTGGTTGCTTGAAATGAACTTGGAGACCCTGATTTGCAGCAACAAATCGTCCCAAAAGCCCTCAAGAAATGCTGGTGAAATCGTCCTCCATTAGCTCCATTTAAAGCTTCAACCTGGGTTGAAAATCGCCGATCAGTTGACTGCTCGGGACCATCAGTCGACTGATGACACTGTTGCTGTGAGACAACGGTATAATCCACGCTGAAAAAATCCAACGGATAGGATATTAGTCGAATGATCATGACCATCAGTCGACTGATGGAGCCTTCACTCGACTGCTTCCCCCACAGTCGAGTCTCGACTCCATTCTGTGCCCGAAAAATCGAGCACCAATCGACTGATCACACGATCAGTCGGCTGCTTGCTCCAGCAATCGACAGCCCACCTCTGGCAGTCGACTGCTGGGATACTTTTCATAGTCAAAACCTAGTTGACTCACACCAGTCGACTGACACACCTCAAACATGAGGTTTAACCCAAGTATGGTGCCCTCATACTTGCTAGACCACCCGTAGCCTAGACCTAAGCCTTCTAGCCACCTCCGTCAGCCTCACGCCTCTCGGAACCCTCCAAGTCATCCATGACTTGTTCATCCATTGCGCTAGCCTTCAGGTGCTTCCATCGGCTATGTCATGCTAACGGTGTCTACACCGCCAAGGCACATTGGACTTACGCTGCCAAGACTCCGCTTGGACTTTACGCCGCCAACCATTAGACTTATGCTACCAAGACTCCACCCTTGGACTTTACGCCGCCAATATTAAACCCCTTGTACTTCTCAAATGCCAAGACTCAAACTTGGACTTTCCTTTGTCAACCCATGTTGGACTTTCCATGCCAAGACCACAAGACTTGGACTTTCCCAAATGCCAAGTGTCCCACTTAGACTTTCCATGCCAAGTACCCAAGACTTAAACTTTTTCATGACAATCACATTGTCATATGTTTTTGTCGAACATAAAAACATCTCTCGAGTCAAGCTCGAGTCCTAGTCAATCGTGACCTGGGCCGATTGAACTAACATGATTCCCCCTAGGAATCCATGCCATCAGGTTTGTTTATATAAAGACAAAGGGGGAGTGAAAAGAGGATTTCCTCTTCGAAGTTTTCTTGACATCCCCCTCCAATTCTCTACTGCACATTTTCTGCTCTCCATATTCTCCATATCCTAACTTGAGCATCGGAGGAGCCTTGTCGAGAATCACCCTGGCACCCTCTCTCACTCATTTGCTAGTTTTCTCAAGCGAAGGACTCTATAACTCGGGGGACTAATTGAGTCCTACCATCAAGAAGACGGACAACGTTGACCACTAAGAAGATAGAAGTTGTCCTAGCCCAGTCGACCCCTTGTTGGAATATAGGTGAACGACTAGAGGGGGGGGGGTGAATAGCCCTAAGTCGTCGTAGAATGGAATTCAATCGTTCGTTTGTCTACACGTTAGGGTTAGCACAGCGAAAATAAAAACTAAACAACAATAAAGATAAACAAGATAAAATAATGCTAACAAAGAGATATAACGTGGTTCACGACCCTATGCCGCTAATCCACGGTTCGATTCGTCTCCAGTGAATCACTCAGAAACCAATCCAATATGATCTCTCCCTTTAGCCAAAGCAAGGTGGAGGTAAACCTTCTTACAACACAAAAACACTCTTTCTTACAATGGATTTGAAATAAGAATAAGAGAAATAGTTTAAAGCTTGTGGGGCACTTGGATGATCAATTGGAGCATAAGCATTAGCCATCCCAAAGCCCACACCCTCTCTTTTTATAGAGAGGGCTGATTTCTTCCCGTTGGCGCCCTTGATCATTCGCCTTTGGCGGTGGTATCACCGTTGCAACGGCTTCTGAACACGTCGGATCGCTGTTGTAGTCAATGGGAGACTTGGCGATCGTGATGCCTCCATAGCCGGCGATCGGCGGCTACGGGAGGTTACGTGCCGCGACTACCTTCATCGATCGACTATATCGTCATGGCGGTCGGTGATGGTCTGGCGATC
This sequence comes from Wurfbainia villosa, assembly GCA_025175895.1. Classification (NCBI taxonomy): domain Eukaryota; kingdom Viridiplantae; phylum Streptophyta; class Magnoliopsida; order Zingiberales; family Zingiberaceae; genus Wurfbainia; species Wurfbainia villosa. The sequence goes on from CM046002.1 coordinate 94,865,829, forward strand.
ATTGCCATTCCTTGGAAATCGACTACTGGGTCAGAAACCTACCAGTCGAACACCAGTCGAACCTAAGTCGACTTGGAGCAGTCAACTGCCCATTCACAACAGTCGACTGATACCGGGTAAACCTCAAACTTCACATCCGTTTGAGCGTCCGGCGGTTGGGTAAAATCTCAACCCTCATGGTTGAGCATCCGACATTCCACTTCATCGGGTAAAACCTCAAATCAATGTTGAGCATCTGACTAAAGTATTCGTCGGGTAAAACCTCAACCCTTCGGTTGAGCATTTGACTTGTCGGGTAAAACCCCAACCAAGTTGGTTGAGTATCCGACTTAACTAAACATGTCGGGTATAACCGTAACCAACTCGGTCGAGCCTCCGACACTTAGCCATTTCGGCCTAGTTCACCTAATGATCTATTTACATTTCACTCATTCTCTCATCTCATTTGAAGTCCCTCGCCGAAGCTCTCTTAGTTCCCTGACACGTCCCTCGGCAACACCAAGCGCATGACTTCGTAATGCTCCTTCGCGTCTCTTGCCCTCGAAGTCTGCTTCCTTGGCTTCGCTTCAAGTCATCTCGTTCGACGGTCCCTCGGATGCATCAAGCGCACGGCTTCGCAATGCTCCTTTGCCAACTCAAGTACGAGGTTGTGAGTTGGTGATCTTACTAATGCTATTCATCATATGTGTGAATTATTAAGTCCTGCATGACTTCAACACACATATTAAATCCACAATAATATCCTAACTTAAACCTTTTCCACACACATCAAAACCATAATTTAAACCATACTTGGGTCGATTGCCCTAACAATCTCCCCCTTTTTGATGTGTGACAACTACGTTTAAGTTAGGTAAGTTATAAACAAAATAACATAAGCAAGGAAAGCATGTAAACAATTCATGAGCATCAAACTCCTCTTAAATACATGCAACTCCCCCTTAACCCATGCTAATCTCTTCCCTAGCATGATTAACTTAAACATACCGTTTCTCCCCCTTTAACACCATCAAAAACATTGTTCAAATGTTATACATGCATGACATCAAGTCAAATGGAAGAAAATACCAAAATCAGACTTAAAACCTGTCAAAACAGGTTATTGTGCTCATGCATAGTCTAGCAGTCGATTGCTATTAGCTTGGCAGTCGACTGTCACAAATAAAATCAGTTTTATTGATTTTCTGGACAAAATTCAGAAATGCACTAAAAATTTCAAAAAATTTAAAAAATCAAGAAAATTTGAAAACACATTTCTTGTGGATCTCTTTATCAATGAAAAATGAGTTTTCATAAAAATTACTTATATTTTCAATGATTTGCCAAAAATCCAAAAGTTTCAAAAACAACTAGTATTTGATCAAGTTTGTATCAATTTTAACACCTAGTTTTGCTTTAGATTGTTTCAAAACATGAAAACACAGATTTTAAAGTAAGGAATGATTTTGAAAATATATGAAATATCCAACCATGATCTTTGGGCAATATGTCTATGAATTAAACATAAGTCTTCCCTATGATTGGTCTATTATTACTATTTTGATACTTTAAATGACCATCTAAATGCCATAGGCATTAGTGGACCATTAGTATCTGTTAGTAATATATGAGAAATGTCCTAAGGCAATCGCCTTATGTTTGAACCATTTATATGATAAATGAAGATTCACTATTTGAGTATACATGCTTTCATGTATTTGATTGGATCTTAAACTCATTTACTGAATGTCCGCGATACGATTCACAGCATGAGAGAATTTGTGATTGGATCACAACTAGTGAGTATCTCTACATGTGTAATTGTGATGTATCGGAATTATCCCTAGTCGATGAATTGATGGATTTGGACACCATCAATTCTGTCGAGACTAGCACGAGGCATACTCCTTGGTGTATCCAAGCAGTCGATTCTCACTGGCTGGAGACATTGTGATGTCCGGAGTTGATCGTGGATGCTAGTTATGGTAACTAGTTCATTAGAGTGACCAGCCGTAAGACTTCATATGATTCTCTGCATATATAGATATGTCAATGAAGTTCTTACTGCGGCTTAAGTGCGATGTTCTTTGACTTGCGGTATTCAAGTCATCTTGATCATAAAGACTTATGCTTTGACATCTTAAGCAAGCATATCTGAGGAGATGTGGACCCGGGATGATTGGGTATAAGTCAAAGTGATCGAAGGTGTTTGAATAGCCTATAAAGGATTCACCACTCATTGCGAGGAGATGTATACCCATGGCCTCTCGTCGGATTATTACTAAAGTCTCTGGCCAAAGCATTACATGTTTAGAGTAAGGTACTCTTCGATACATGTGCAGTAACTAGAATTCGTAGGACGAGGAAATGATACTTGGGCTAGGTGTGACGTAGTCAGCCTAGTGGGGACTGACACTATAGACCATGTCTTGAACCAAGTGGGTATAAGATGAGTGAAGGGAATGGGGCACGATTCATTCGAGCTGCTGAAGGGTTTCAGAAATAGTTCTGGATCAACCGTTGATCTTTTCGATTAATTGGGGATCATGATGTACTACTAGGTGCCACTCATGATCGTTCTATAATTAATGGTTAATTATAGACGGCCAACATAAACCGAGAACCTATTTGGTTACACGCACAACGAGCGTAATCCGAAGGATTTAAAACGAGCTTGAGAATGAGATTCTCAGACCGAGAGAAACTAGGTTTGGTTGGACCAAACAAGAAGCGAGCATGAAATTGTTTCAGTCGCAATGAAAGCGTGGATGGGACGTGTCTTATGAAGACATAATGGATGAACCAAAATGGTTTGGTTCTAATCCAATGGAGGAGAATAAACCAAAGGGTTTGGTTTATTTTAAACGAATGAACCAAAGTTGGTTCGGTTCGTTTTAACTTAAAATAAACCATCATGGTTTGGTTTATTTTAACTTATATTAATGGAGCGGGTTAACGGGCTTTATGGTTATGATCCAATAACCATTAAGAGAATTAGTTCTCTATAAAAGAGGGCTTAAGGGTTTGTTAAGCCCTAATCCAAAAAGCCCCTAACCTAGAGTTGCCGTCCACCTCATTGAAGGAGTCGGCGCCAACCCTAGGCCGCCGCCCATCTTCTCCAACCGGCCACCAGCTGCTGCCGTCTTCTCCCATTGCCGGCGTCGAGCTGCTGCCGGAAGAGTTCCGGTGATCCTCCTTGGCTCCGACGACAAGGTGAGCAAGCCGCTTTTCTTATTTGGCCGGCGCAAGGTCTCCACCAAAGCTGTCCAATTTTCTGGACAGCTTGTTTCCTTCTCGTCGGAGTGTCATTTGGACGATGTTTGGAGCTCCGACAATGCCTTACTTACCGGGGATTCGATCTCCGGTAATCCTCATAGGTGGAGGACTAAGGATTCGTCAAACGGTTGACGAATACCTCTCCGGAGAAGCGAGTTTTGAGGACTCGTCTTTGGATCCGAATTTGGATTCGGATAGTGATCTTCTCTCGATCGCATCGTCTTCAACACGAGGCTAGTAACCCGTACGAAGACGAGGCTCGTGACTTAGTGAAGTCATCCCGAAGATACTTGGCGTGAATACGGATAGAGACGATTCTAGCGAGGATCGTTCCGGTTGATGCCGTTCCCGCTACACGTGATACGAAAGGTATACGTAGTTAAATTTTCTTTTATTGAAAAATTTAAATTTATGATTATGTCTACACATGTTGTACTATGCATGCGTGTGATGTGTGTGTTGTAATAAATGTAGATTTATTATTTTTATTTCTTCCGCTGTGCACATGTTTACGAAATATGTTCGAACACACACTCGCCGCGGTGCCGAAAATCCAACAGTGGTATCAGAGCCCAGGTTGTGTTTCGACATAATCGTAAAATTGTTTTGCGATAGTCATAATTATATTTCTAGAAATTTTCTACTTTTGGAAAGTTAGAAGTATTTATGAAAATTTTTCAATTTTGGAAAGTCTAGAAGTATTTATGGAAATCTTCCACTTTTGGAAAGTTGGAAGTATTTATGGAAATTGATATTTTCCATAAATAAAATATTTGATTAGATTTGAAAATTTGTTTTTTAATTTAATCATGATTTGATTTGGGAAATCAAATCTTAAAATATTTTATTTCCATAAGTAGTTTTGATGATTTAGGAAATTGGTTTCCTAAATTGGCTTTCCTTAATCAACTATTTCCACGAATAAAATATGTGATTAGATTTGGAAATTTATTTCCTAATTTAATCATGATTTGATTTGGAGAATCAAATCTTAAACATATTTTATTTCCATAAATAGTTATGACATATAAGGAAACATTGTACATGACATAATTGTATGCCATGTAATTGCATTAGATGCATATCATTATGCCATGTGTGTCGTGACATATAGATGTATGCCATGTATGTCATGCCATGTAGATAATAGTTATTTGCATGCAAAGAGGATGAGACATAAAAACCCTAACTCAATATTAAAGCCTACACCTTCCATTAATATGGTTAGAACTAGAGTTCCGTTTCTTGTTCGGGTTATTGGACTCTCTCTAAGCCCAGCTCGAACTCGAATATGTTCAAACCATGGAATAGTTTAATACTAATATGGTAAGAGTCAGAGGTCAATCGTTAGCTTTGGTTGTTGGACTCTCTCCAAGCCGGGCTAATTGGTTGAATGCACTCTAACCATATTAAAACTATTTCGATTAATGGGTTGGCTTTAACTCGAGCATCGCTTGTTGGACTCTCTCCAAGGTCGATGTAAAGGGAGGTGAAGTTGGGTGCTATGCATATGATGCATACTTGTTAATGTGTTAACAACCCGATGTATGTGTGAACATTCAATTAGTTGATAGCACATTGTGATAGTTGCATATACGTGATATGCAATCGGTATATTTGATACCTACCATCGTAGTTATGAATGACTTGTTGGACTCTCTCCAAGGTTGTTCATATCTATGATGGATATCAACCCATTCGGAGATAGACCTACGATCTCCCGAAGTGATTTTGGGGTTTTTGAAATTCGAAAAATGAATGGGATTTATGAATGTATAATGATGCATTTTAAAATCATCTTTCTCATATATGCTCGTTTTGTATTTCTAAGATTGATCATGATGTCTTTGAATTTGCGTTCCATTTTGGATTCGAATAAATTGACTGGGCCGAACTTCTTGGACTGGCTTAGAAACTTGAGAATTGTTCTCAAGGTTGAAAAGCTTGCAAATATCCTCGAAGCGCCTCTTCCCGCCCGTCCTAGTGACGATGCAACTCTAGACCAATTGTTGGCCTATCAGAAACATGTGAGTGATTCTGAACAAATGAGTTGCATCATGCTAGCCATGATGGAACCCAAGATACAGGCGGCATGAGCATATGGATGCTCATATCGTAGTCCTTCATCTTTAAGAGTTGTTTGATAAGCAAGTGAGATTCGAAAGGTTCGAAGTCTCCAAGCTCCTCTTCACCTCTGAGATGCAAGAAGGTTCATCTGTGGTACTGCTCAACATGTTGAAGACTATGGAGCCTTCTGAGAAGCATGAGCAGGGGACGGTGTTGTTAGTTGATTCCTCGAAGAAAGGTTCTAAGAGGGAGTCAAAGGAACAACAGAAGGGGAAGAAGAAAAAGGCTAAAAAGGCAGAACCAGCTCAAAAGGGCACTTGCCATCATTATGGCAAGGAGGGTCATTGGCGAAGAAATTGCAAGATTTATCTTGAGTTCGTGAAGAAGAATAAGGCATCGGATGCCCCATCTTCTTTAGATATCTTCGTTATTGATTGTCATTCTATTTCCTCAAACACTTGGGTATTGGATACTGGGTGTGGCTCACATATATGTAATGACATACATGGGCTAAGGAATAGAAGAAGACTCGTCAAGGGAGAGTCAAATCTACGTGTTGGGAATGGACTCGCCATCGAAACGTATTTGTTGAAACTCCCTACAGGACTTGTCTTAGAACTGGACAATTGCTTTTATGTTCTTTATTTGATAAAGAACATCATTTCTATTTCTTGTTTAAATAGAAATGGGTACCATTTGACTTTTAGTAACAATTATTGTTACATAACTTTGAATGAAGTTCTTTATGGAACTGGAACTTTGAGCAATGACATTTATACATTGGACGTATCCAGTGACATTTTCAATATCGAAGTGAGCAACAAGCGTGCTTGAAAGGATAATCAATTAGACTCCTACATGTGGCATTGTCGTCTTGGCCATGTAAGCAAGAAACACATGTCCGAATTACACCGATGTGGAATTCTGGAATCGTTTGAATTGGATTCATATGATACATGCAAATCATGCTTAAAAGGCAAGATGACTAAGTTACCTTTTACAGGAAAAGGTGAACGAGTGGGAGAGTTGCTAGGCCTAATACATAGTGATGTATGTGGACCTATGTCAACTCAAGCTTTAGGAGGCTATAGCTACTTCATTACCTTCACCGATGATCACTCACGGTTTGGGTATGTGTTCTTGATGAAACACAAGTATGAAGCCTTTGAAAGGTTCAAAGAATTCAGAAATGAAGTAGAGAAACAACATGACAAGAGTATTAAAATACTTTGATCGGATTGAGGTGGTGAATACTTAAGTCAAGAGTTTCTTGATTATCTAAGAGACAATGGTATATTGTCTCAATGGACTCCGCCAAATACACCACAGCATAATGGTGTATCTGAGAGGCGTAACCGGACCTTATTGGACATGGTCAGGTCAATGATGAATCATGCGAATCTTCCCAAGTCTTTTTGGGGCTATGCACTTCAGATAACTGTTTACTTGTTAAATAGAATGCCAACTAAGGTAGTCTCTACTACTCCATATGAGATATGGAATGGTAAGAAACCTCATGTATCTTACTTGAAGATATGGGATTGTCCTGCTTATGTGAAGCGGACTGTATCAGACAAATTGGATGCTAAGTCTGATAAATGTCTATTTATTGGATACCCTAAGGAAACAAGGGGTTACCAATTCTATCATCCTGTGGAACAAAAGGTGTTTGTTTCAAGGCATGCTGTGTTTCTAGAGAAAGAGTTTCTCTTGCAAGAAAACAGTGGGAGTGTCGTCGAGCTTGAGGAGGCTCGAGAGACTCAAATAGACATTGATGAGATACCTGGTGAAACACAACAGCCGACAACTCATAGTGATGAGCAATCAGCTGGAACTATTGAAACACCACATCTTCGTAGATCTAGTAGAACATGCAATATTCCTGAGAGATATGGATTTCTCGTAAGTGAATCGAACGACGTGTTACTCATTGATGATGAGGAGCCTACCAGTTATGAAGAAGTTCTGACAAGTTCAGAAAGGGATAAGTGGCTTGAGGCCATGAAGTCGGAAATGGATTCCATGTACGAAAACCAAGTTTGGAACTTGGTTGACCCACGTGAAGGCATAAAGCCTATAGGGTGCAACTGAGTTTTCAAGAAGAAAACCGACATGGATGGTAATGTGATTACCTATAAGGCTAGATTGGTGGCGAAAGGATATCGTCAAAAGCAAGGTGTTGATTATGACGAAACCTATTCGCCTGTAGCTATGCTTAAATCCATTCGGATGCTCCTAGCCATAGTGGCTCATTATGATTATGACATATGGTAGATGGATGTGAAAATAGCTTTCCTTAATGGAAACCTGCTCGAGGACGTGTATATGATACAGCCTGAGGGTTTCACATCAGTTGATAAAACCAAGGTATGCAAATTGCGACGGTCCATATATGGATTGAAGCAAGCATCCAGGAGATGGAATATCCGTTTTGATGAGACAATCAAAAAGTTTGATTTCTCACAAAATTCAGACGAACCTTGTGTGTACAAGAAGGTTAGTGGGAGTGCAGTCGTGTTCCTAGTATTTTATATCGATGACATATTACTTATAAGAAATGATGTTTCAATCTTACAGTCAGTTAAGGTTTGGTTATCCAAGACATTCTCCATGAAAGACCTGGGAGAAACAACCTACATCCTCGGGATTAAGATCTATAGAGATAGATCGAAACGATTGCTTGGTCTTTCACAGTCTACATATATAGACCGAGTGCTAAAGGGGTTTAGCATGTCGGAATCCAAGAAAGGTTTCCTACCCATCAGGCATGGGATACACCTTTCGAAGTCTATGTGTCCGCGCACAGAAGACGAGAGGATTTGCATGAGTAAGATTCCCTATGCATCCGCAATAGGATCTATCATGTATGCTATGTTATGTACGAGGCCCGATGTATCGTATGCTCTGAGTGTCACGAGCAGATACCAGTCTGATCCAGGAATGGATCATTGGGTGACTGTTAAGACGATCCTTAAATACTTAAGAAGAACTAAGGATACATTTCTAATATATGGAGAAGGGTACATGGTGATACGTGGGTATACGGATGCCAGCTCTAGATAGACAAGGATGATTCCATGTCTCAGTCTAGGTATGTATTCACCTGGAATGAAGGCGTAATAAGTTGGAAAGGTTCCAAGCTTGACACTATAGCGGATTCTGCCACTAAGGCAGAATACATTGCAGCTTTGGAAGCAGCAAAGGAAGCGGTTTGGATCAAGAAGTTCATCTTTGAACTTGATGTGGTCTCATCAATGATCCAAACATGTGCTTCGCCGCTATCATCTGATCAGAGAGATCATTAGTAGGAAGGAAATACAAATCGAGAAAATCCCCACTGAAAGGAACTTAGCAGATCCTTTGACTAAGGCATTACCTCAAAGTAAGTTTGGGGGTCATGTTAGAGCTTATGGTATTGGATACCGTAGCGATTGGCATTAGGCCAAGTGGGAGTCTGTTAGTAATATATGAGAAATGTCCTAAGGCAATCACCTTATGTTTGAACTATTTATATGATAAATGAAGATTCACTATTTGAGTATACATGCTTTCATGTATTTGATTGGATCTTAAACTCATTTACTGAATGTCCGCGATACGATTCACAGCATGAGAGAATTTGTGATTGGATCACAACTAGTGAGTATCTCTACATGTGTAATTGTGATGTATCAGAATTATCCCTAGTCGATGAATTGATGGATTTGGACACCATCAATTCTGTCGAGACTAGCACGAGGCATACTCCTTGGTGTATCCAAGCAGTCGATTCTCACTGGCTGGAGACATTGTGATGTCCGGAGTTGATCGTGGATGCTAGTTATGGTAACTAGTTCATTGGAGTGACCAGCCGTAAGACTTCATATGGTTCTCTGCATATATAGATATGTCAATGAAGTTCTTACTATGGCTTAAGTGCGATGTTCCTTTGACTTACGGTATTCAAGTCATCTTGATCATAAAGACTTATGCTTTGATATCTTAAGCAAGCATCTCTGAGGAGATGTGGATCCGGGATGATTGTGTATAAGTCGAAGTGATCGAAGGTGTTTGAATAGCCTATAAAGGATTCACCACTCCTTGCGAGGAGATGTATACCCATGACCTCTCGTCGGATTGTTACTAAAGTCTTTGGCCAAAGCATTACATGTTTAGAGTAAGGTACTCTTCGATACATGTGCAGTAACTAGAATCCGTAAAATGAGGAAATGATACTTGGGCTAGGTGTGACGTAGTCAGCCTAGTGGGGACTGACACTATAGACCATGTCCTGAACCAAGTGGGTATAAGATGAGTGAAGGGAATGGGGCACGATTCATTCGAGCTGTTGAAGGGTTTCAGAAATAGTTCTGGATCAACCGTTGATCTTTTCGGTTAATTGGGGATCATGATGTACTACTAGGTACCACTCATGATCGTTCTATAATTAATGGTTAATTATAGACGGCCAACATAAACCGAGAACCTATTTGGTTACACGCACAACGAGCGTAATCCGAAGGATTTAAAACGAGCTTGAGAATGAGATTCTCAGACCGAGAGAAACTAGGTTTGGTTGGACCAAACAAGAAGCGAGCATGAAATTATTTCAGTCGCAATGGAAGCGTGGATGGGCCGTGTCTTATGAAGACATAATGGATGAACCAAAATGGTTTGGTTCTAATCCAATGGAGGAGAATAAACCAAAGGGTTTGGTTTATTTTAAACGAATGAACCAAAGTTGGTTTGGTTCGTTTTAACTTAAAATAAACCATCATGGTTTGGTTTATTTTAACTTATATTAATGGAGCGGGTTAACGGGCCTTATGGTTATGATCCAATAACCATTAAGAGAATTAGTTCTCTATAAAAGAGGGCTTAAGGGTTTGTTAAGCCCTAATCCAAAAAGCCCCTAACCTAGAGTTGCTGCCCACCTCATTGAAGGAGTCGGCGCCAACCCTAGGCCGCCGCCCATCTTCTCCAACCGGCCACCAGCTGCTGCCGTCTTCTCCCATTGCCGGCGTCGAGCTGCTGCCGGAAGAGTTCCGGTGATCCTCCTTGGCTCCGGCGACAAGGTGAGCAAGCCGCTTTCCTTATTTGGCCGGCGCAAGGTCTCCACCAAAGCTGTCCAGTTTTCTGGACAGCTTGTTTTCTTTTCGTTGGAGCGTCGTTTGGACGACGTTTGGAGCTCTGACAGTGCCTTACTTACCGGGGATTCGATCTCCGGTAATCCTCATAGGTGGAGGATGAAGGATTCGTCAAACGGTTGACGAATACCTCTCCGGAGAAGCGAGTTTTGAGGACTCGTCTTTGGATCCGAATTTGGATTCAGATAGTGATCTTCTCTCGATCACATCATCTTCAACACGAGGCTAGTAACCCGTACGAAGACGAGGCTCGTGACTTAGCGAAGTCATCCCGAAGATACTCAGCGTGGATACGGATAGAGACGATTCTAGCGAGGATCATTCCGGTTGATGCCGTTCCCGCTACACGTGATACGAAAGGTATACGTAGTTAAATTTCCTTTTATTCCAAAATTTAAATTTACGGTTATGTCTACACATGTTGTTTTATGCATACGTGTGATGTGTGTGTTATAATAAATGTAGATTTATTATTTTTATTTCTTCCGCTATGCACATATTTACGAAACATGTTCGAACACACACTCGCCGCGGTGCCGGAAACCCAACAGTATCATCCTAACATCTCACCCATGCAAAGTTTTCAATCAAGGTTATCCTTATGGCGAGTGTGAGATGTTCCTAAAGGTATTTGTACTTAACCAAAAATTTTATGCATTTCTACCCATGGTTAAGTATCATCCTAAAAATACAATCATGAACATGGATTAAGAATTATCAATCATGATCATAAATCATCAATCATTGCATATCATGATTATAAATTATAAAATTGAGCATGAATCATGATTTAAGCATTCAATTTATGGGTTATGCATTATCATCACCCAACACTATGTTAAAAATTTATGACTCACACCATCCTAAATCAACCATTCAATATGATATAAGTAAAATACTCATGGTTGACTATCCTAGGGTTTTTCTAACCCTTAAGAATGGATTTAGGAACCCAATATAAGTTCTTTCCTATGGGGTTCACTAAAAATTCCTTAGGGATTCATTTTCTAGCTATTGTTTTATTTTTGGCTTGACCCCTAGCAATTAGACATTGATAGGCCTTTTCATTTTTATTCCCCTTGTAACCTAGGCCTTTCCTATTGAAGCTTACCCTTTGGCTCCCTATAATCAGGTTCAATGTGTTGAAGCCTATGGTAAATTTCTCTAGGGCCTTAGTTAAATGATCTACTTTTTCCCTTAAGGTCTTGTTTTCATTCATACATGCATCACTAACATTTAGAGGCATATAATCATTATGTGAGCATGTATTATCATTAACATTTAAGCATGCTTTTTCTAGTTTTTCTTCTAGAGCCTTAATTTGATCAAGCATACTCTTATTTTTCTTTTTATCCCTAAACAAATCCCTATTTAAGCTAGAAATCATGGCAACTACTTCTTGAGTGGGAAGGTGTTTTACCATAGTTACCATGTCTTCTTCTTCGGATGATGAGGATTATGATGAGCCTCCCCCTTCACTTGAGTTCTCCTCACTTGAGCTTGTTTCTTCATTTTTGGAGGAAGTGGTGTCCACATCTTCTATTGCCATTAGAGCTAGATTTGTGACAAAGACATTTTCTTCCTCCGATGATGATGATGAAGGATCATTCCATGTCCTTGCTTTGACTGCTTTGGCCTTCTTCTCCTTTTCTTTTTCCTTGGACTTCTTCTCTTCTTCCTTTTTCTTGCTCCCCTTCTTCTTTTCTTCTTCTTTGTTCCTTGATCTTGTTCAAGAGGGGACAATCATCCCTCATGTATCCCTCTTGTTGGCAATTATAGCAAATGAACTTCTTATTGTGCCTTCTCCTATCATAAGATTGGTTAAATTTTAAATTTCTTAAAGCACGCCTTACCTTCCTTACCATATAAGCATCTTCATTGCTATTCATGGAGGATGAGGAGGATGCTTCATCGGAAGAGGAAGGTGGTGTCTCATTCTTCTTCTTTTTCCCCTTTTCGGCTATCAAGGCTACTCCTCTTGATGATTGAATTCTTGACTCTTCTACTACTCCTTCAAGCCTTATTTCATGGAGCTCCATGGTTGAGAAGAACTCCTCTAAGGTGCTAACTTCTAGGTTCTTTGAGATGCAGAAGGAGTCTACCATTGAGCTCCATTTCGATGACCGGGGAAAGGCGTCGATTGCTTTCATAATTATATCCCGGTTCGAAAGTTTTTCTCCTACACTCGTTAGTCCATTTAAAATTTCTTTAAAATGAGAGTGTAATGAGGTTACCTTTTCTCCCTTTTCAAGTTTGATATTAGTTAGTTGGGAGCGGAGGAGGTCTCTTCTTGCAAGTTTGGCCTCCGAGGTGCCTTCATGAAGCTCTATCAATCTCTCCCACATCTCTTTGGCGCTCACACACTCCCCTATCCAGTTGATTTCTTGTTGAGGGAGTACATTGTAGAGATGATGTTTGTCTTTTTAGTTTGCCAAGTACTCCTCCCGTTGCTTTTTGGTCCATCTTGTCTTCTCTATTTGCTCCCCATCTTCATCCCTAGGTATCTCGAAACCATTTTCCATTATCAATAAAATTTCGAAGTCGGTTTCGAAAAATATCTCCATTCGCTTTTTTCACCAAGAGAATTCCCCCTCGAACTTTGGTGGATGAATATTTGAGCTGGCCATCGTTGATGTAGTGCTTGTTGCGGTGGTGAGTCTGTTGACAAGCGACCTTGCTCTGATACCACTTGTTGGAACGTAGGTGAACGACTAGAGAGGGGTGAATAGCCCTAAGTCGTCGTAGAATGGAATTTGATCATTCGTTTGTCTACATGTTAGGGTTAGCACAGTGGAAATAAAAACTAAACAACAATAAAAATAAACAAGATAAAAACAATGCTAACAAAGAGATATAACATGGTTCATGACCTTATGCCGCTAATCCACGGTCCGATTTGTCTCCGGTGAATCACTCCGAAACCAATCCAATATGATCTCTCCCTTTAGCCAAAGCAAGGTCGAGGTAAACCTTCTTACAACACAAAAATACTCTTTCTTATAATGGATTTGAAATAAGAACAAGAGAAAGAGTTTAAAGCTTGTGGGGCACTTGGATGATCAATTGAAGCATAAGCATTAGCCATCCCAAAGCCCACACCTTCTCTTTTTATAGAGAGGGCTGATTTCTTCCCGTTGGTCGCCCATCGATCATTCTGCCTTTGCCGGTCATTGCCGCCCGTTCTAACTATACGAACATGTCGATCTTATTGTAGTCCAATGGGAGACTTGGGTCGATTGATGCCTCCGTGCGGTCGATCGATCGACCGACTACGGAGGTTCTTGCCGCATGCGCCTTCATCGATCATTGCCGAGTCCTTGGCGATCGGTGATGTCAGCGATCGACTGCCATTCCTTGGCAATCGACTACTGGGCCAGAAACTTACCAGTCAAACACCAGTCGAACCTAAGTCGACTTGGAGCAGTCGGCTGTCCATTCACAGTAGTCGACTGCTGCTGGGTAAACCTCAAACTTCACATTCGTTTGAGCGTCCGACGGTCGGGTAAAACCTCAACCCTCACGGTTGAGCTCCGACACTCAACTTCATCGGGTAAAACCTCAAACCAATGTTGAGCATCCGACTAAACCATTCGTCGGGTAAAACATCAACCCTTCGGTTGAGCATCCGACTTGTCGGGTAAAACCCCAACCAAGTTGGTTGAGCATCCGACTTAACTTAACATGTCGAGTATAACCTCAACCAACTCGGTCGAGCCTCCGACACTTAGCCATTTCGGCCAAGTTCACCTAATGAACTACTTACATTTCACTCATTCTCCCATTTCACTTGAAGTCCCTCGCCGAAGCTCTCTTCGTTCGCGGCCACGTCCCTTGGCAACACCAAGAGCACGACTTCACAATGCTCCTTCGCGTCTCTTGCCCTCGAAGTCTGCTTCCTTGGCTTCGCTTCAAGTCATCTCATCCGACGATCCCTCTGATGCATCAAGCGCACGACTTCACAGTGCTCCTTCGCCGACTCAAGCACGAGGTTGTGAGTTAGTGATCTTACCAATGCTATTCATCATATGTGCGAATTACTAAGTCCTGCATGACTTCAACACATATATTAAATCCACAATAATATCCTAACTTAAACCTTTTCCACACACATCAAAACCATAATCCAAACCATAACTTGGGTCGATTGCCCTAACACCCCTCTCACTTCAGCCATGGCATTTGGTCGAGTCATCCCATCTCTCCATCTTAGTCTAGAACATAATTGACACCGTCTGTGGGAAGGTGATTTCAGCCGAGACGAAGAGATGAGAGTCCATTCAGAGAATCAAGGTTTAACAAGAGGAAGGGAAACCCTGAAAAAGGAGAGCATAGTGGCGCTCATTCATACTACTATGGAGGAAATCCTATGGAGGCACTTCTCACATAATCCAACTCTAGCTCCTGTGCCTCCGACTTTGGCTTCGATGTGTTGGATCAAAACGAATCGCTAGAGGGGGGTGAATAGCGATTGTGAAAACTTTTCTTTTTAGACGATTAAAAGCAAGTACAGAGCGGAAAACTAAAAGACAAACACAAGAAAGACACAAAACTTTTTTACTTGGTTCACAACCCACCGACTGCTAATCCAAGGCCCTGTGATCCTTGATCGCTTCCGAAGGACAATAACTAAAAGTCTCTTCCTCGTTGGAGGTAAGAGACAAGACGATTACAATGATTATAAGGCTGGTAACAAACTTACCGGTCCTTATACAAATTAAGTATAGAAAGATAACACTAATACCGATAATTAATTAGAAGATGGTGCACGGTCGGAGTAGCGTTGTAAAGAGCATGAGCACTTGGGAGATTCTTAAATTTAGGTTTGAGTCATCCCCTCCTTTTATAGATTTGCGCCTTGGAATTTGTTTCGATCCAGATCCAAAACTCGTGGATCTTATCTTGAGGTGGTGGCTTATCTTATCATAAGGTGGCGACATCAATCTCTATCTCTTTGACCTTGTGCCTTTGGGTTGATTAAATGCGACATCGATCGATTGATCCTCTTAGCGATCATTGCGACACCTCGATCAAGCTGCGCGAGAATTCCTACAACATAAGATTAGCACAAGAGATGCATAATGTCATGCAGTGTGACAGTCCTTTGACTGTCCGATCTCGACTTCGATATTCCTCCGGAAGCATTGGTCAGATTGACGCCTAGGATTGTCCTCTAACCGAGGAGGCATCCTTACCACCGCTCCACACACAGAGCTTATCTTTGGTCCTCCTGACCTATCGCTTACCTTTCGGTCACCACCGAGGTTCCTTGACTCCCTGAGGTTCTCCTGGTGTCACCCGACCACGACGGTTTCTCGACTTGAGATTCTCCAGGTGTCGCTCGACCTTTGACTTAGCTTAAACACTTCCTGCACACTTAGCATATCACATGAGATAACAAAATAACTTAACTTTAAATCTTTGCCATCATCAAAACCAAGGTTTGATTATCTAGTGCCCTTGTACCGACAATCTCCCCCTTTTTGATCTATGACAAACCAATTCAAAGTTAAGAGAAAATAAACAGTAAGCATTGAACAATCATCATTTTTCAAAATCTCCCCCTTAAGGGTACCTCCCCCTTAACCCTAGGTGAGTTTTGAAAAATAATTACTTTTTGGAAAATAAAGTAAGTAACCTCTTAACTTTATCCTCTCTCCTCCCTTGACATATATCAAAAAATAACTTTATAAGGGGTGCATTGTTAAGGTTAACATTTGCCAAGAAATAGAATTTTTAAACATTCTAATCAATTTGATTTAATATGTTCAACTCCCTTTAATACTTAAGAGTTTAGGTTTCTAGATCCTGCACCAACAATGTATATCCTAGGTTAGGATGTGACCCCCTAACCTTTAACATTGTTATAAAATTTTGAGAAAGATTTTTTTTAAAAATAAATATTTTAAAGGCTCATGTCTATTGGGTTTTATGCCCAACTAGAGGTAGCTAGATACTAAGTTTGTCCAACTTAAGTCTTCTCTCCCCCTTGACATATTATCAAAAGAAGGATTTAAATTTAAAAAATATTGGTGATTTTTTTAAAAAAATATTTTTTAACAACTTCTATGATGATTATCCAATTAGAACCTCCCCCTTAACCTAACATTCTTGTTAGCCACAAGGAAGGCTTATCTAGAGGGTCTCCCCTTTTGTCTGACAAACTCTTAGGACATCCTTGTTGGCCACAAGGAAGGCTCACCTAAGTGTCCAGAGGGTCTAGGTGTCTAAAGTTGACCTAAGGATTTAGACGTTCAGTATTGGTCAACTAACCATCATTTTAAGAAGCATAGTTGTTTTGAAAACTACGTATAACTACACACAACAATCATGACAACCAATAAAAATAGTTTTAAGAATCTATTTATGTGTATATAAATTTCGAAATTATTTTCAAAACCATTTTCAATTTGTTGTCCTTACCATCTCACCCATTCTACATGATCAACCAAGTTATCCTTATAGGTATTGTGAGATGAATTTAATTTAATGTCTTAGAAATTAATTAACCTTAGGTTAGATTCGGATTTAACCTTTAGTTAGTTAAGTGAACATTTCAAAAGAGGGCTACCAGGTCGTGGCGAGACACAAGAGCCTTCTTTGATCGGAACAACGATCACTTCCTTAGATAAAGCCAACTTAGGAAATTACACACTTAATTCACTTAGGGTTACGTACTGGTCTAACTAGTTTAGGATGTGGTGAGGTAGCTTCAGTTAGTTCCACTTAGTTAAATGCACCCAGCTAGATACTCCTTATCCAACTCAGATACACTTGACTTCGTTTCCTTAATGTACTATCATCTCACCACGTCCTGATACTATGTTGTCAAAATTAATTAATTATTTCCTATCTAACCATTCTATGAGAGTTAATTTAAAACTAGTATGTATGACATGACAAAATAAGTATGATAATGATATGTATGCATGAGCAAGCTACATTCAATCAATTTAAAGAAATGGTTGTTTTTTTGGGTAGACTTTTATTTGTTCCATAGTTATAAGATACTTTATTATAATTAGGTTTACAAATTTTAGTGTCTTGATTTTTGGTTAACTTAGACTTGTAACCCAAGTCTACATATTTATTAGTTGAATTTTTAAAAGTTGAAGGTTTAATTACTAGATTATTAATTTGTGTATAATCAAATGGTACTTTATTATAATTAATTTTATTGATTTGATTATCTAATTTTGAATTTTTAATTAAGTTAGATTGTGAATTATTTAAAATAGGATTATTAGAATTTTTCAAAATAATATTATTAGACTTTTTCAAGATAAGATTATTAGACTTTTTAAAAGTATAATTATTAGAATTTTTTAAGGTAGAATTATTAGAATTATTCAAGATAAGATTATTAGAGTTTTTAAAGGTAGAATTATTATTAGAATTATTTAAGATTAGATTGTTAGAGTTTTTAAAGGTAGAATTATTATTAGAATTATTTAAGACAAGATTATTAGAGTTTTTAAAGGTAGAATTATTATTAAAATTATCTTTGGAATTTTTTAAAGTTAATTTCGAATTTTTTATGGTTGAATTTTTCAAAATAGAATTTTTTAATTCGGAATTATCTAGATTAATCAAATCTAGGATTTGATGATTCTGTCCTATAGTTTGATTATTCTAATCTAGGGTTTGATTATTCTGATTAAGTCCTAGATTGATTTTATCCTTGACTTGATCTAGATCTATGTTGATTAAACTAAAAATTTGATTAATCTCTTGGTTAATTTTATCAAATGTTAGATTAATTTGATCATTTTCTTCCATATTATTATTATTATTATTTAAACTAATTAAATCTGAATTAATTAATTTTTATTAGTTGAATTATTAATTGTATTAATTAATTGACAACAATTACACAATTTATCTAAATTATCAACTATTCTAAAACTCAACTTTTCAAAATTATTAACTTTACTAACCTTTTTTTCCGGACACCGATTCTTGTAGTGGCCTAATCTTCCGCACCCGAAGCACTTGATGTGCTCCTTGTTCTTCTGGACTCCTGGGAATGGTGTCTCCTTTGCCGCTGGTTGCGCTGTTCGAGTCTTACGAGTAGGACACTTATTTTTATAGTGTCCTCTCTCCCTTCACTTGAAGCAAATAATATGGAATTTAAAATTTAAATTGGCATTGTTACCTTTAGGCCTTGAGCGAAACTCTTCCATGGTTAGCTTGGTCAACAATCTTCCAATACTCGCAAAAAAAAAAACACAAATCAAAAAGTCCCAAGACTTGGTCTTGGATTAGTAGTGCGGGAGAAAATTAAAATTAAAAATAAAAATAAAGAAAAGAAAATGCTCGACCGGTGGTTGCATCGAATCTGAGCTCCCCCGCTTTGATACCAATTGTTAGATTGAAATGAATCGCTCCCAAGTGAATAGCGATCGTGAAAACTTTTCTTTTTCGACGATTAAAATCAAGTACACAGCGGAAAACTAAAAGACAAACACAAGAAAGACACAAAGTTTTTTTACTTGGTTCACAGCCCACCGGCTGCTAATCCAAGGCCTTGCGATCCTTGATCGCTTCCGAAGGGCAATCACTAAAAGTCTCTTCCTCGTTAGAGGTAAGAGACAAGACAATTACAATGATTATAAGGCCGGTAACAATCTTACCGGTCTTTATACAAATTAAGTACAGAAAGATAACAATAATATCGACAATTAATTAGAAGATGGCACACGGTCGGAGTAGCGTTGTAGAGAGCACGAGCACTTGGGAGATTCTTAAATTTGGATTTGAGTCCTCCCCTCCTTTTATAGATTTACGCATTGGAATTTGTCCCGATACAGATCCAAAACTCGTGGATCTTATCTTGAGGTGGCGGCTTATCTTATCATGAGGTGGCGACATCAATCTCTATCTCTTTGACCTTGTGCACTGGCTGATTCGTCGACATCAGTCGATTGCTAAGAGGATCATTCGACTGATCCTCTTAGCAGTCGACTGTCTTCAGTCGGCTACTGCACTTGAGAATTCCTACAACACAAGATTAGTATAAGAGATGCATAATGCCATGCAGTGTGACAGTCCTTTGACTGTCCGATCTCGACTTCGACATTTCTCCGGAAGCCTTGGTCGGATCGACGCCTAGGATTGTCCTCTAACCGAGGATGTGTTCTTACCATCGCTCCACACACAGAGCTTACCTTTGGTCCTCCTGACCTGTCGCTTAGCTTTCGGTCACCACCGAGATTCCTCGACTCCCCGAGGTTCTCCTGGTGTCGCCCGACCACCACGATTTCTCGACTTGAGATTCTTCGGGTGTCGCTCGACCTTTGGCTTAGCTTAAACACTTCCTGCACGCTTAGCATATCACATGAGATAATAAAATAGCTTAACTTTGAATATTTGCTATCATCAAATTCAAGGTTCGATTATCTAGTTCCCCTTCACCAACACGATGTTCCTAGTTCCAATAAGATCACCACCACCTGCATCGCAACAATAGGATCAGTCTCGAGAATCTGTGTCCCGAAAGTTATCGCTAAGAGACTGTAAAAAAGGAAAGGCAATCAAGGCTGAGGAAGATGGCTATGATGCGCCTTTTTCCCAAGACATTTTGGGAGAAAGGCTGCCAAAGTGCTTCAAGCCTCAGCAGATAATAGAGTATAATGGATCTACTGACCCAGAGGATCACCTTGGTTGATTCAGGAATGTCGCCCACTGCATAAGTATATTGAAGGGGTGAAGTGTGAGTTTTTGTGACGACCCTATCTGGACTAGCCCAGAGATGGTTCAATCGATTACCGACTGACTCTATTCAATCTTTTAAAGACCTTATCTTGGTTTTCCTACAACATTTCACTAGCAGCGAAAGGTATCACTGAACTGCCCTTAATCTTTTTTTCTATGAAGCAAAGAAGTCAAGAGCCCCTGAGGGATTACACCCAACACTTCAATTAGGTGGCCATGGGCGTGCCCTCCACTAATACCGAGACCCTGGTCAATGTTCTCTCTCAGGGATTGATCGAAGGCAATTTCTTTCGATCCATGATGATGGATCCCCCAGTTGACATGATGGTTTGCTTGGCTGGGCTGAGAAATTCATTAATATGAAAGAAGCTCAGAGAGCTAGGAGAGAAGGAAGCAGCTTGGTGAGACCAACTTCAGTTCGACTAGACAAGAAAGCTCCTTTTCCCATGCGAGTCCGTGAGCCTTATCAGACGACTGACTATGCCCTTAGTCGAACAAAAGAAAGGGTTGTCCAAGCCATACAAGAAGTTTCAAGACCACCTGTTGTTATAGGGTTGTAGCAAGGACAAGTGTATTTTTGTGCTCTTTGCCAAGTGTATGGACACTCTACGCATGAATGTCACAGGTTGGTTGAGGAAATCCTACAAGTAGTTCGGGATCAGCAGAGAAATCTCGAAGCAAGGACCGAGCACACATGGTTCGTGCATAGGCCTCAATCTAGAGAGTCTAACCGTCGAACCAAAGTACCCTAGAGGTCTCTAGAGCAGCCTCCGAGATAGCGCACCCCTTGCCTTGAGAACCTTCGATGTGAAAGATAAAATGCCCCACACCGAGGTACCATTAATATGATAGCAGGTAGGGCCACAGATGGAGACTCCAATCGGGCAAGAAAAGCTCATGGATGGTGCCTGGAGAACATGGAGGTCGGAACTAGCTGAGGATGAGCTGAAGGGCCCTTAATTCACTTCAGTTCTAAGGATTTGCGAGGAATATTGACATCTCATGAGGATGCATTGGTAATCCGACCTACCATAGCCAACTATGACATAGCTTGGATATTTATCGACACAGGTAGTTCGGTCAATATTTTATTTAAAAAATCCTTTGATCATATGTAGATTGCCCTAGATGAGCTCTAGCCGATGAACATGACTCTTTTTGGGATCTCCGGGCATGAAATCATACCTCTCGGTCGAATTGACCTACCCTTATCTTTGGGGGAAGAGCCACTCCGCCAAACCAGAATTACCACTTTTACAGTGGTAGAAGCCGCCTCTGAGTACAATGTCATTCTGAGAAGACCAGCCTTGCATTCCTTCCAGGAGATGGTCTCCACGTACCACTAGAAGGTGAAGTTTCTAGTCGATGATCAAATTGGAGAAGAAGTAGGAGATCAGAGAGCTGCTAGTGTGTGTTATGTGAAAGAAGTACAGACTAGCTCCAGAAAAAAGCTGATGGATGGAATATGCAGGGGTGTACACCCTTCAAGAGGCATCCCCGAGAGAAGATGAGGAGGTGCAAGTATGGCCGGATCAACCCGAGAGAACCATTAAAATAGCTGCAGATCTCCATCCTGAGTTGAAGCAAGAAGTCATTAGATGCCTCTCTTATAATCAGGATGTTTTTTCTTGACCTGGAGAAAAAGTCATCAGAATCTCTCGAACAGTAATGGAGCATAGACTGAATCTTCTACCAGGAGCTTGTCCGATAAAGCATAAGAAGAGACAGTTCGACCCGGAGAAAGATCAAGTTATCCGAGCCGAGGTAGAAAAATTAATGCAGGCCTGCCATATTAGAGAAGTTCAATTTCCATCATGGCTGACTAATGTAGTTTTGGTGCCCAAGCCCGAGGGCAAATGGAGGGTATGTATATACTTTAGAGATCTTAATAAAGCATGCACTAAAGATTGCTATCCTCTGCCTCCAATAGATCAACTATGTCACGCCCCGAGAGTATGCTGAACCGAAAACAAATGGACAACATCTCCTCTGTACGTGGTAACATATCCTGTTTATACAAACCTTTCGACCATAACCACAACAACATATACAAATGTAAATATAACAAAACACAATGGAAAACTAAACACAACGACATAACAACCTACATACAGTGCATACCGGTATGACTAACACCAAAACATATAGAAAACATCGACAAAACCTGAAACAACAAGTGTGTACAACAACAATGTCTAACACACATCCACCATATAAATCCAAATCCATAACGAAACACCTACGATAAACCCAAAAGCCTGGGCCCTCGGAGTTGAGATGAGATGATGTCAACCAGCGATGCTCCAAGTCCATCACTACACACCGAATAGGAAACTATATCCTCATTACCTGATTATAACACATCCAGATTAGTTAACTAAATATCTGATATGCAAAAACATATGGATTGATAAACTTCTTAAATCTAAACTCACCTTTTCCAGTGGAATTGCCACAACTTCTTGATCAAAGGGTTAAGTCTCAGATCCATATCCAATGCCAAATTAGAAATAACAGCAACCCTATCTGACCCAATTAATCTTATTTCATCCCTATGAATGAATCCAATCACTTAGCAAGTTACCTTTCTTACTCTTAGCTACACAGCTTCTGGATCAACGATTGATGGTCTCAAATCCGAAATAATCAGAATTATTTAACCAAAATCTTTGCTCTGATCGCCCACCAGAATGCTCAATCACGGTTGTGAACAGAGTCAACTCAAGCCCAAATGCTGTTGTGAACAGAGATAAACCAAGTAACCTACCTATACAGCCAAAACCACATATTCGTAATGAAACTCACGTCCATGTGACTTCACTGCTTCATTCTACACTTCCACTGCCTTTCACAGCCTCCACAGTCCATGATCAGCCAACAACAACACCTCCAACCCACAAGCATTTACAAACCACCAAATACAACAACAATACATGATGAGAAAAGGGTACATCATAGCTTACCGGCCTTAGCAATCCCTCGGCATCAACCTGCTCGTATCCCCTGTTCGTCAGAAGAAAACCCCTGCTGCCCTAGCTCCGACAGAGATCGCGAAGAGCAACTTTCGATCAAGACACGGTGAACCTGCCGTCGACCCAAACCCCTTGCCGTCGCCTGCTCGCTGTTGCCGAGTTCGTGGGGACCGACGAGGACACGGAGAAGATGCCGCCGACACGAACTCTTAGCCACGTGCTCTCTCATTGTTGGCGTGTTCGTGAGCACCGATGAGGGGGGGGGGTCAGTGCCGCTTGCCGCGAGGAAGAAGACCGGTGCTCGCAGAGAAGGGAACGACTATGGTCGATAGTCGTTTGTAGATAACAGGAGAGAGCAGCGAAGCAGCTTGGGCGGCGAGCACAAGAAGAAAAGAAGTGCTCGAGCAGAGGAATCGCCATCGGGGAGGAGAGGAAGAAAGGGGAGCAGCGGCGGAGAGTGGGAAGGTTGCACGATCGGGAAAGAAAAGAAGAAGAGGAGTCGGGAAAATGAAATCGACGAATCGAGGGGAAACGGAAGGGATCGGGAAGAAAATAACATTTAACATAGGTTAATTAAACTTATTAATTCCTCAATAGCAGATATTCTAAACAGACTTTACAAAAGCATGTCCCCTTTATCCCCGTGAAATGTCCATAAAACTTTTGTTTAAATCCAGAAAAATTTCTAAAAATTCCTGAAAAATTCTATAAGGTAATTTTTTAATTAGCAAGAGACATTTTATTTTATTATATATTTTTTTTGGTATCTTACAAACTAGTTGACTCGACTTCGGGATATGAGCTCATCTATATGTTGAATGCTTATCAGAGGTATCATTAAAGTCCCATAGTAGAAGAAGATTAGGAGAAAGTCAGGTTTATTACTTCAGACGGTACCTTCTGTTATTGAGTTATGCCCTTGGACTTAAGAATGTCTGAGCCACATACTAGAGATTAATGGATCAATTCTTCTGACATAAGATCGGTTGAAATATTGAGGTTGACATGGATGGCATCTTCATTAAGTCCACTAGAGCCGAGAATATTATAGCAGACATGACTAAAACTTTCGGGACATTATGGAGGTATGGAGTTAGACTTAACCCAAGCAAGTGTATATTTGGTGTTTGAAGTGGTCATTTTCTCGACTATATTGTGACTGAGCGAGGAATTGAAGTCAACTCTGAAAAAATACAAGCCCTGCAAAATATGACTTCTCCTCGGAATCTAAAAGAAGTTTAGAGATTAGTAAGGAGGATCGCAGCTCTTTCGCTCTTCATCTCTAAGTTGGTTGAACGAAGTTTGCCTTTCTTTAAAGTGCTTCGAATGTTGGCTCAGTTTTCATAGGATGAGAGCTGCGAACATGCTTTCTCAGACCTCAAACAATACATAGCAGAGATGCCTACCCTTTTTAAGCAAAAAGATGGGGAAAGATTATGGCTATACTTAGCTGCAACCAAAGAAGTAGTTGGAGCTGTGTTGATTCGACATGAAGAAAGCAAGCAGCGGTCGGTGTACTTTGTCAGCCACTTGTTGAAAGACGTAGAGAGTCGATACACCACACTCGATAAGTTAGCCTTGACACTCATTTTAATAGCTCGAAAGCTCCGACCTTACTTTTTATCTCATCCTATTTCAGTCCTGAATAATAGTGGCCTCGGAAGAGTCTTAGTAAATCCAAAAACCTTGGGTCGACTAATCAAGTGGACTACAGAGCTTGTTGAGTATGATATTTAATATTAACCCTAGACAACTATCAAAGGACAGACATTGGTTGATTTTTTGGCAGAGGCTCTCGGACTGAATAATGAGGTATGGAAGATTTACATTGATGACTCCTTTATTAAGCAGGGAAGTGACGTAGGGATTCTACTAGTGTCGCCCCGAGAAGAGGCGGTCCAGATAGCTCTGCAACTCAATTTCTGTGCCTCAAATAATGAAGCAGAGTATGAAGCCATACTGGTCGGTATTCGAGCAACTTAGTAGGTTGGTGCTTCAAGGGTCGCTCTTTACTCAAATTCTCATCTAGCCGTAGAACAACTTAAGGGGGCATTCTAGATCAACAATGACCGACTTTGACAATATGCAAGGAGCTGCGGAAAGCTGATCGTCAAATTCCAAGAGGTGATCCTGCACAAAATCCCCCGAAGTGAAAATCAGAAGGCTGATGAGTTTGCTCGGATGGCCAGTGCATTAACAATGTGACCTTTGGATGGCCTGATCACGGAAGTACAACTTATTGCTCAAATAGGAAAAAATGTTTCGGAGCCTATTATTGATTGGAGAGACCCTCTAATTGCTTATTTAAAAAATGGGGTGCTTTCATATGCTTTTGAAGAGGCTTGACTTCTGAAAAATAGAGGTGCACGTTTTACTTTAATTAGAAATAGTTTATACAAACGTGCTTTTGCCCGCCCATTGCTCAAGTGCCTTGGCCTGGATGAGGTTGACTACGTGATGCGCGAGATACATGAAGGATGATACGGCAATCACTTAGGCGAAAGGGCTTTAGCTTGGAAAGTCCTACTAGCAGGATATTTTTGGTTGACTCTCTAGAAGGACACTGCTTGCTATGTCAGCACTTTCCTTAGCAGTCAAAAGCATCATAACTTTTCTTAGCAGCCTGTCGAACTTCTGAGGACTTCCGGGATATCATGCCCCTTTGATCAGTGGGAGATGAATATCGCAGGGCATTCCTGAGAAGATTGTCTCTGATAATTGCTGACAGTTCCAAGGCCAAAAAATCAAGGAGTGGTGTCAGCAGTTAGGAATTCAACAAGTGTTCACTTCGGTGGCTTACCCCCAAAGTAATGGATAAGCGGAAGTGGTTTACAGAGAGTTTGTTCGGGGACTCAAGATTAAGCTCGACCATATGGCAAGAAGTTGGGTTGAAGAATTGCCAAGTATCCTCTCGGCATATCAGACCACTCCCAAAAACAGTACGGGTTTGATGCCTTTCCACCTAGTATATGATTCGGAAGCAGTTGTCCCAGTGGAGGTTAGCTCGGAATCATCTCGAATTGTCGTTTATAGTAGTGGAGGTACCGGGGAAGGTGGTTCAGAAAATGTAGAAAAATGTTTAATTGAGCTGGACTTACTAAGCGAAACAAAAGAAGATGTCGCTGCTCAGATGAGAGCTTTTCTGTAAAATGCGGAAAAAAAAAATTATTATATGGATTAATCCTTTAATTAATTGGATTTAATTAGTGGGCAAATGGGGTTAATTATCTAGTTGGGCTGAGTCCATTAGGCTGATCTAGTTGGGCTGATATTGGGCTTGGGTTGATCGGGCCGAACCGACCCGGCCCGTTTTGGACGCAGTTTTCTTCTTCCCATTTCTCCTACGCGAGTTTCCCTAGCTTCGATCTGCGCCGATTCTTTCTGCAGTTTCCCGATCTGAGCTTCTCCTCGCCGAGAGCTCTCCACCACTTCTTCCCTTTCCCTCAAGCATTGCCGGAATAGTCGCTAGCTCCGTCGAATGCCTGCGGTTGCCACGGCCGATTCTTTGCTTCCTCGCCTGTTACATTTATCCGCAGTATTGTCCAATTGGATTCTTTGTAAGCTTGTCTTCGTCGGCCATTCGCTTCTCCAAGCTAGATGGACGACCCCATCAACCTTCAAGTTGTGACCCCCTTCGGTTGTCATCGCAACCGCGAACTCCATTTGCTGTCGCCGTCTTTGAATTCTCGCCGTGAGCTCGATCACAGCGAGCTCATCCTCGCCGAGAATTGGATCGAGGGTGACCTCCTTCCATGGATCATGATCTGCCATTTACGGACCTCCATCGCCCAGTGAGCTAGGATTTATGAGTTTCTGTCGAGATTTGGGTAAGCGATTGATTTGTTCCCTTGATTTGGATGAAATCCTTGGTTGTGAGCCTCTGTTTGCCATAGAGTTCAACGGTGTTGGAGCTGGGTTTCGTCGGTGATTGTCCGTGGAGATCTAGGATAGGTAAGGTTGTATACTTTTGCTGTTTTCAATAATAAGTTATGTATCTCGATGGCTTGCTGTTGATGTGGTTGTATCTGCGCTTGATTTCAGTGAGTTTCTCCACTTGATTTCTATCTGTGCAGATCGGTTGTCGTCGGTATCAAGAGGAAGATGTGGTAGGATTTCTTTCACCCTGTTTCCTCTGTGTTGGGATTATAGTGTGGTCGACGGCTAATTGGTGGTGTATTGATGAGATGTGAGCTCAGTTATGGGAATTAGCACGCGTTTGTGTGGAAGCAGAGATTTTCCTTGTGGATCTAATTTGGCAGTGCAAGGTAAGGCTGTTGGGTGATCTTGTGAGTAATTTCTGCATTTTGTTGATCTTGGAGGTTGTATTCAGTTTAACTGGATTGAGCAAAGATTTCGGTTGAATAAATCTGATTGTTCCAGATGGGATATCTATGCTCGAATTGAGGGGACTACGTTGGGTAAGCTGGGTTAGTTCATATCAAACTCTTGTAAGTTTATCTGGAAGCTGTGTTGATGAAATTGGACTAGGTAAGTTTGATTTGAGATTTGATATCATCATTGGACTTATGATAGTACTTGTCAATGATGTATGTTGATTTCAGGACTTTGATTAGTGATGGAGGCTCGTATGCATGGACAACTAAGCCAGCTACATAGCAAGTGGGTAATATCTACAGTCGGTAGTTTGATCGATTCTAGTGCATGATCTTGGATTTATGTTTATACCTGTTTACCTTAAATCCACTCTTATTTAATCATATGCTTGTACTGCCTTGACCTTTGAGATATATACTCTGTTACTCATTGATTATCTAGCACGGATAGGAACTATAAACCCTATTATGTATTAGCTGATAGATGTTCAGTAAGTACATGTGGTTAGGGTTATCTTTGTGATCTCAGATAGGGTTACTGTGTTACCTAACTAGAGTTAGGTGATGGATTGGATTATGGAGTCGATCGTGATATCATAACTGTATTAGTGGTGCATTTATGGTGGATCTAGTTGTCTTTGCATAAATAAGTGTATGGTTGTCAGTATGTGACCAGGGACTAGAGGTCCTAGCGCGATGGTATATCCATTATGGATTGTGTGCCTGTGTATGGTTATATGGACGGTCGATTGTATATCATCTTGACTAGAGGTCTTAGCGTGGTGGGTATCAGATGAGTATGACTCTTTGTGCGATAGAGAGAGTCTAATGATTGTAGTCCTTGCATAGTTGACTTTTGGTTGACCAGGACTCCCCATGGGATAGGGAGTGAGGCGAGGATACATGTATGGAGCTATGCATCATTACATTTGCATGCATGCTGTTGACTGGGTCTCCCTTGTGGATTGAGATAAGTCGTCAGTCATCCTGCCTCCCCGGCCACTCGGGGTAGTGGTAGCAGGGTTGAGGGCAGAGCATTGGATGTGCCACGCTCGGCCACTATGGATGGTGGTAGCTGGAGATCTTTGCCACCTGTGCATGAGTGGTGTGCTCGCCCACTATAGATGGTGGTTGTGTGAGGTGCAGTTGTCCTGTGTGCGGCGTTTGTCTACTCATGGGTAGGGACAACCTGGTTTGCAGCAGGGGCCCCTAGGAGTAGTTAGCTTTTTACGCTACTCAGTCATACTACCCAACTCGGCCACTCGAGAGTGGTGGCAGCTGGAGTCGGGCTAGTTGTCATTTGTCGTGCCACCCTGGCCACTCTGGGGTCGTGGTTGGATGGGTCCGCAGACAGTGACCATGCATATGCATTGCTGATATATATGTATGCATATATTTGATATATGTTTTACATATGCCTGTGAGATGCTGCATTTGATTGAGCTATGATTGTTGCACATGCTTGTACATCATGATACATGCCATTTGCATTTTATTTACTGCTATGGGTTGAGCATGATACATGCGTGGATTCAGACTGTTATATGCATTTGATTAGCATCATGTCATTGTGTGGTACAGACCGGGTTATTATACAGGTGATCATATACTGTTCATATGTCTGAGTATTGGTCAGGTATGGGTTTGACCTGGTACGTTATATGGTTATGTTATTGTATACATTCGGATGATCTAGCATATGGCGTTCTGAGGCTGAGTACGTTGGTATATTACTTCATGTTCAGTTGATCAGTTTAGTATATACATTGAGTATGACTTTACTGTAGTTACTTGTTATTAGAGTTGGATAGGACTGTATGTCTATTGGACTCATGCAGTATACCTGTAGATCTTCACATGTATACTTGTAGATTTATCTTTATATGTTGTTCATGCACTTTCTATATATTACCCCTGAGTTTATACTCACCACCCCTGGACCCTGGGCTTCCTGTCGCCCAGATAACAAGTAGAAGATTTCCTTGGACGTTCGGAGCTCCGTCAGCTGATCCCATCTCACCCCGGATGGATGGATATGTTTTCCATATTGTTGTATTACTATAAATTGTTGTTTTGGAGTTTTTACGCCGTATTGTTTCCGTATCTGTGATATACGGATGTGTGGTATGTATTTGGTCTTTGATTCGACTTCTATTATGTTTCTTGTTGCGTCAAGTCACTCCGGAGTGCACAGTTGGGTCATTGTATCTTGTTGATCTGTTTGTATTGTTTCCGCTGTGCTTATTATGTTTGATATGATGATATCTGTGTATATCATATTGTTGTTGTGGGCCTACGGGCCTTGTATTAACCCGATATGTTGCCACGTACAGGGGAGATGCCGTCCGTTTGCTTTTCGGCACGGCATACTCTTGGTGCGTGACAATTTTATTGGTATCAGAGCCCTAGGTTGCGAAGTCCATTTTCGGATTTTATTTTGTTCGGACATCGAGTTTTGCTTTACTCGGTTTTGTTTCGTGAGTACTGGGATCTGGCTGTTGCGGACATCTCCGAGCTACAAGGATTAAGGTATGTTAACTGTTATTACATATCCTTCTGTTGGCTATGCATTTAGTTGCTTATAACAGTGCATGACTTGTAGTATGTTAATCAGTATTCGTAACCGTGGTTTGAGATGACCACGGGCATGATATGTTGAGGTTATTAGACATGTACCTGCTATCGAAAAGGTAATTACCTTTGAGAGCCGACTGATACCGAGTCGGAAAGCAGAGATTAGGTAGTCATATCTCTTGTGGAGATCAAGGATTTCAATCTTAAGATTTCCACTAATTATGTTAGTCAGATCATTACCTATGGGGTAATGAACTGCGCGAGTATACTATTACTGATTCAGATAGTAGAAAAAATTAGTATATGATATTCATGGGGATTTTGATCCCCGGACTGATCGTTCTAGGTTGTATAACATTGGGAGTACTTTTGGAGTACTTGACTCGAGTTATACGAAGATAGAAGTGTTAGTTGAATACCATTATCCGGATTTAGCCGGTACTTGGTGGAAGAGATAGGAAATAACCTTCGGGAAATCACACATCACTTGGCCACGGTGTAGTGATGTTGTGAGAGGGTATTTTCCCATGTCATTTTTTGACTCATCGTCAGGGAATTCTTGAGCTTCAGGTTGGGTGATCATCTGGTGATGAAAGTACCATGCAGAGTCGTTAGACTCGTGAGGGTTACGACCCCCCTAATAGCTCGAGAATGTGATTGGGTTGGTTTTGGCCACCCACAGGTTATCGGTTGATATCTTGATCATGATGTTTGGATCTCCTACTAGATCCTACCGGAAGTCCTTAGACCGAGTCATGTGGATAGAAGTGACTCCGTAGTAAGTGTTTTAAGTGTTGAAGATTTGATAAGCAGTTATTCCAAGTCAAATTATTGGAATTAGAAGTCTCCAAATGTTAGATAAAAAGGAGCAAGATTAAAGTCATGAGTCATGAGCTACTATTGGAGAGTTTTCCGATCATAGAAGACCGATTGCAGATTGTCAGTAGCTTCTCATGTTTATCAGTGAACTCAGAGGAAAGACTCCGAAGGGAGATTATGTGTGTGCAAAGGCATGGTTACGACGAGACACTGGGCCATTGTATCTGTTTCTACTATAAGCAGCCGGTATCTACGAGGAGAGTATGTATTTTGAAGACTCAGTTGAAGACTATGGATGATGCTTTCGAGCGGACAATCCACAACCTCGAAAGCTGAGATTATTACAGAAGATTAGGTTATCACATCAGCAGCGATCTACTACCCCAGATATAGTTGGAGTTCTTTGATACTTTCATCCGGAAAAAAAAGTAAGTTACTCAGCAGTATCAGCCGAAGACATCTCAGAAGACTCAGACGTTTAGACAACAATTGTTACCTTCCCAGACGACAGCAACAGTTACCTTTCCAGGCGGGATTATGATTTGTTCAGAGGAGAGAGATTTTACGACGATAGTCGTATCTATGCAGTATTCTCCAGTTGTAGCTATACCTTTTACAGAGATGGAGCGTGCTACGATGTTGGCAGTTCTTCAGTATTTTACAGTCGGATGTGTATCATTTACCAGTACAACAGTGTTTACCATCTCCATTGCAGTTGTTTCAGTTTGTACCTCAGTTTCAGCAGTTGATTTTAGTTCCTCCATGATAGTCTTTGCATCTATATGAGCACAACCGTCCAGAACAAATGTTGGACAAGTTTACATAATTACTCGAGAAGAAGTATAGAAGACCGAAGGATCGGTCCTTCGGGGTATTACTTTAGGTTATCCTATTTGCAGATATATCGAGAGATACTGGTAGTTTACAGGTATCTTTGTCTAGAACATTCTTTGATAAGGGTTCGAAGGGTTCCTATCGACTTGTGGGTTCGTGATTTTTCTCTACCATTAGGTGAGATGTTGATCGACAACCAAGAAGTCAAGGGATACCCTTGGCCTTTGCTAGACATACCTCCACTATAGACATATCCTTACGGATAGTTGGATTGTTGGAGCATTAGTATACTAGGACTCTCGGATATACGTATAATCCGAGAGTATTTGGATGTAGTTACGGATGAACTCTCGGGCTGGTCACTGCATGGGCAAGTGGAATATGCGATTGAGGTGATTTCGGGAATAGTCCTGATATTGGGGACCTCATACTGGGAGATGATTTTATGGGTATCAGTGTTGCTAAACACTAAGGTAGATTTATCTTTCCTAGTGTTTCTTCTTGAGAAGACTCGTAACTCTTGTTAAAAGAGAGACAGACCTTTGAGGTTATATATCGATTATCGATGATTGGAATGCATTAGTTGAGAATGAGTATCCTTCGTTAGGGATTGATAATGTTGTTAGACTTATCGACGATTTAGTCGTTTATGGATTTGAGGAATCAAGTACTCTTGGAGTAATTGAGATTGATTGTCATCACATCTGTGGATGATACAGTTATAGATATATTCACGATCTTAAGGGAAGTTATGGTTCCCTAGATTGATTTGGTATTTACCATAGATGAGGATAGGATGTTCTAGCGATACTATACCGCTGATTTGTTGGACCAAGAAGGTGATGGAAATCACCTGGTCGGAAGTTTGTGAGGCTAGGTTGCAGGGCCTAGAAGGTGGCTGACTTTTGTGTCAGTGTTAGTTAATCCGTCCGATATGGATGGAAGGGTATTGTACGCAGAGGCATCATTTCAGGGATTAGAAGCGATCCCGATGCAGTTGAATGAGACGTATATTATGTGTACGCTAGTTGAGAAACTAGCGAGATTAGTCATTGTAGTCTTCCAGTTACTTTCAGTTCTGTGTGACAGAATGAATTTTGGACACTAGATTAATTTCTCTTGCGAGAATAAATCTCTGTCTCTGGGAAGGATAATGGTTCCCAGAGTTGCATTCGCTTTAGGAAGAGTTGTTTCGGGAGACTCTTCATTCGAGAGTGATGATTTATTCGGAGTATATCCGAAAATAGCGAGTTTGAGACGTCCTTTATGGTGGAACGTCAGGTAGAACACGGTTGATTTCGTAGTTTGATGTTGGGTATGCCAACAAGCAAAGGTGGAATATTGTGATCGGTAGGGTTACGTACCGTGATGAAGTGGGAGCCTAGTGCGTTAGACTGTGTTGGGATATTATCTAGAAATCGAAAAGGACTTGAGGTGATTTGGGTAATCGATGATCGATTAGCTAGGTCCGCTCATTTCCTTCCGAGCTGTAAGATGGACTCCGTTGGATCGCTTAATGGAATTATATCCATGGAGTAACCTTGAGTATCATTTCTGATAGTGATTCATGATTCACCTTACGATTCTGGCAAAGTTTCCCATCGGTTACGGGTATAGAGCTCCACTCTGGTACAGTTATTGACCTCTTGATATATTGATAGAGAGTGTATATATAGGAGCTGGAATGTAATATTCGAGCTCAGTACCCCACTTAGTCACTTGAGGTGTGACTTTTCTCCGGATACTTGAGATGGTTATTGTGACATCTCGGACAAGTATATAAGTCGGAAATTTGGGGACCAAATTTTTATAAGTGGGGGAGAATGTAAAATGCGAAAAAAAAATATTATTATATGGATTAATCCTTTAATTAATTGGATTTAATTAGTGGGCTAATGAGGTTAATTATCTAGTTGGGCTGAGTCCATTAGGCTGATCTAGTTGGGCTGATATTGGGCTTGGGTTGATCGGGCCGAACTGACCCGGCCCGTTTTGGACGCAGTTTTCTTCTTCCCATTTCTCCTACGCGAGTTTCCCTAGCTTCGATCTGCGCCGATTCTTTCTGCAGTTTCCCGATCTGAGCTTCTCCTCGCCGAGAGCTCTCCACCACTTCTTCCCTTTCCCTCAAGCATTGCCGGAACAGTCGCCAGCTCCGTCGAATGCCTGCGGTTGCCACGACCGATTCTTTGCTTCCTCTGTTCTGTTTCATCGTCACAGCAGGTATTATCCAATGCCGATTTCAATCTGTAGTCTCCTTTGGATTGCTGTAAGCTTGTCTTCGTCGGCCATTCGCTTCTCCAAGCTAGATGGACGACCCCATCAACCTTCAAGTTGTGACCCCCTTCGGTTGTCATCGCAACCGTGAACTCCATTTGCTGTCGCCGTCTTTGAATTCTCGCCGTGAGCTCGATCACAACGAGCTCATCCTCGCTGAGAATTGGATCGAGGGTGACCTCCCTTCCCATGGATCATGATCTGCCATTTCTGGACCTCCATCGCCGACTGTGAGCTAGGATTTATGAGTTTCTGTCGAGATTTGGGTAAGAGATTGATTTGTTCCCTTGATTTGGATGAAATCCTTGGTTGTGAGCCTCTGTTTTCCATAGAGTTCGGCGGTGTTGGAGCTGGGTTTTGTCGGTGATTGGCCGTGGAGATCTAGGATAGGTAAGGTTGTATACTTTTGTTGTTTTCAATAATAAGTTATGTATCTCGATGGCTTGCTGTTGATGTGGTTGTATTTGCGCTTGATTTCAGTGAGTTTCTCCACTTGATTTCTATCTGTGCAGATCGGTTGTCGTCGGTATCAAGAGGAAGCTGTGGCAGGATTTCTTTCACCCTGTTTCCTCTGTGTTGGGATTATAGTGTGGTCGATGGCTAATTGGTGGTGTATTGATGTGATGTGAGCTCAGTTATGGGAATTGGCACGCGTTTGTGTGGAAGCAGAGATTTTCCTTGTGGATCCAATTTGGCAGTGCAAGGTAAGACTGTTGGGTGATCTTGTGAGTAATTTCTGCATTTTGTTGATCTTGGAGGTTGTATTCAGTTTAACTGGATTGAGCAAAGATTTCAGTTGAATAAATCTGATTGTTCCAGATGGGATATCTATGCTCGAATTGAGGGGACTACGTTGGGTAAGCTGGGTTAGTTCATATCAAACTCTTGTAAGTTTATCTGGAAGCTGTGTTGATGAAATTGGACTAGGTAAGTTTGATTTGAGATTTGATATCATCATTGGACTTATGATAGTACTTGTCAATGATGTATGTTGATTTCAGGACTTTGATTAGTGATGGAGGCTCGTATGCATGGACAACTAGCCGGGCTACATAGCAGGTGGGTAATATCTACCTGGTCCGGTAGTTTGATCGATTCTAGTGCATGATCTTGGATTTATGTTTATACCTGTTTACCTTAAATCCACTCTTATTTAATCATATGCTTGTACTGCCTTGACCTTTGAGATATATACTCTGTTACTCATTGATTATCTAGCACGGATAGGAACTATAAACCCTATTATGTATTAGCTGATAGATGTTCAGTAAGTACATGTGGTTAGGGTTATCTTTGTGATCTCAGATAGGGTTACTGTGTTACCTAACTAGAGTTAGGTGATGGATTGGATTATGGAGTCGATCGTGATATCATAACCGTATTAGTGGTGCATTTATGGTGGATCTAGTTGTCTTTGCATAAATAAGTGTATGGTTGTCAGTATGTGACCAGGGACTACGGGTCCTAGCGCGATGGTATATCCATTATGGATTGTGTGCCTGTGTATGGTTATATGGACGGTCGATTGTATATCGCTACTGACTAGAGGTCTTAGCGTGGTGGACTGTCAGATGAGTATGACTCTTTGTGCGATAGAGAGAGTCTAATGATTGTAGTCCTTGCATAGTTGACTTTTGGTTGACCAGGACTCCCCATGGGATAGGGAGTGAGGCGAGGATACATGTATGGAGCTATGCATCATTACATTTGCATGCATGCTGACGACTGAGTCTCCCTTGTGGATGAGACGGGTCGTCAGTCATCCTGCCTCCCCGGCCACTCGGGGTAGTGGTAGCAGGGTTGAGGGCAGAGCATTGGATGTGCCGCGCTCGGCCACTATGGATGGTGGTAGCTGGAGATGTGCACCTAGCCACTGTGCAGAGTGGTGTTAACACTCGCCCACTATAGACGGTGGTTGTGTGAGGTGCAGTTGTCCTGTGTGTGGCGTTTGTCTACTCATGGGTAGGGACAGCGTGGCTTGCAGCAGGGGCCCCTAGGAGTAGTTAGCTTTTTACGCTACTCAGTCATACTACCCAACTCGGCCACTCGAGAGTGGTGGCAGCTGGAGTCGGGCTAATTGTCATTTGTCGTGCCACCCTGGCCACTCTGGGGTCGTGGTTGGACGGGTCCGCAGACAGTGACCATGCATATGCATTGCTGATATATATGTATGCATGTATTTGATATATGTTTTACATATGCCTGTGAGATGCTGCATTTGATTGAGCTATGATTGTTGCACATGCTTGTACATCATGATACATGCCATTTGCATTTTATTTACTGCTATGGGTTGAGCATGATACATGCGTGGATTCAGACTGTTATATGCATTTGATTAGCATCATGTCATTGTGTGGTACAGACCGGGTTATTATACAGGTGATCATATACTGTTCATATGTCTGAGTATTGGTCAGGTATGGGTTTGACCTGGTACGTTATATGGTTATGTTATTGTATACCTGTTCAGGATGATCTAGCATATGGCGTTACAGACCGCTAGGTACGTTGGTATATTACTTCATGTTCAGTTGATCAGTTTAGTATATACATTGAGTATGACTTTACTGTAGTTACTTGTTATTAGAGTTGGATAGGACTGTATGTCTATTGGACTCATGCAGTATACCTGTAGATCTTCACATGTATACTTGTAGATTTATCTTTATATGTTGTTCATGCACTTTCTATATATTACCCCTGAGTTTATACTCACCACCCTGGACCTCGGCTTCTGTCGCCCGATAATGTTAGAAGATTTCCTTGGGCGTTGAGACTCTGGCCACCGATCCCATTTCACCCCGGACGGATGGATATGTTTTCCATATTGTTGTATTACTATGGATTGTTGTTTTGGAGTTTTTACACCGTATTGTTTCCGTATCTGTGATATACGGATGTGTGGTATGTATTTGGTCTTTGATTCGACTTCTATTATGTTTCTTGTTGCGTCAAGTCACTCCGGAGTGCACAGTTGGGTCATTGTATCTTGTTGATCTGTTTGTATTGTTTCCGCTGTGCTTATTATGTTTGATATGATGATATCTGTGTATATCATATTGTTGTTGTGGGCCTACGGGCCTTGTATTAACCCAATATGTTGCCACGTACAGAGGAGATGCCGTCCGTTTGCTTTTCGGCACGGCATACTCTTGGGGCGTGACATTTTCGCCAGTGGGTAACTCAAGCTTATAATAAAAGGGTTATCCCTCATTCATTTCGGATCGGGAATTTCGTATGGAAGAAAGTTCAGTCTGCTAGGGAAGTTCAGAAGTTAACACCTAAGTGGGAAGACCCTTACCAAGTCATTAAAAAGATAAGCTCAGAAGCTTATTATTTGAGGGATGATGAGGGGAAGGAATTGATTCAACCATGGAATGCTTTCCATCATCGACCTTATCGTGTATAGTTCCGAAAGTTGGTATGTAATTATGGTTTTTTCCTTAAAGAAATAAAGTCTATTGTTGTTCTAATCTACACATTATATACATTATATGCAAAAGTCATGGTTCAACGCTGTATATTCCTTCTGGTCTCGGACCGAAGCGTCCATCAGCAAAGTCGCCATCTTGGCACCGTATATTCCCTTTAGTCTTGTACCAAGGCGTCCATCAGCAAAGTTGCCATCTTGACACCATATATTCTATCTGGTCTTGGACTGAGCCGTCCATCAACAAAGTCGCCATCTTGGCATTGTACATTCCCTCTGGTCTCGGAATGAGGCATTCATTAGCAAAGTTGTCATCTCAATGTCATATATTCCCTTTGGTCTCAGACCGAGGCGTCCATCAGCAAAGTTGCCATCTCAATGTCGTATATTCTCTCTGGTCTCAGACGAGGCATCACTCAGCAAAGTCGCCATCTCAGCGCCATATATTTTCTTTGATCTCGGACCAAAGCGTCTATCAAAAAAGTGACCATCTCGGCACTGTATATTCCCTCTGGTCTCGAACTGAGCCATCCATCAACAAAGTCACCATTTCAGTGTCGTATATTCCTTCTGGTCTCAAACTGAGGTGTCCATTAACAAAGTTGTCATTTGGCGCTGCATATTCCCTCTGATCTAGGACCGAGACAACCATTAGTAAATTCCTATCTCGACACCGTATATTCCCTCTGGTCTCCGACTGAGGCATCCATTAACAAAGTCTTCATCTCGGTACCATATATTCCCTTTGGTCTCGGACCAAGACGTCCATTAGCAAAGTCGGCACCTCAACGCCGTATATTCCCTCAATCTCGGATCGAGGTGTCCATCAGCAAAGTCATCATCTCGGCACCGTATATCCCCTTTGGTCTTAGACTGAGGCATCCATCGACAAAGTCGCCAGTTCCGTGCATTATATTCTCTTGATTTCATATAACATTCCTTGGCAACGTAGCCACTGCAACGCGTATACTTTCATCTTTGATTAAAGGATGGCTCAACACTTTTATGGAAGTGATTCTAGAGCACAATTTTTCCATTAGGCATTTTCTTAAACGTCATTTAAAGGTACAAATTGTTTTCCCAAAAAGTTGCTATATTAATTCTTGAAAAAGGTTATTACAAAAATAGCCAGTATGACCATTAATCCCCAAGGACATCATCGGGGATTTCATCCAAAAGTCATTGTAAATCTAAAAAAGCTAAAGAAGTCCTGGGAGGAGGGTGGTCGACTTCTCGAAAATGGTAGATTGCTCCGGTATAGCAAATTTTCAGCATCTTGGCACTTCGATCCCCAATTATGTTGGAAAATTCCTCGGATGAAAGGAACACCCTTTTTCTTTTCTCCCACTGACCCTCTTCTCTTTCTTTATAGGAAGCCAACTTAACCTTGGCCATCTCCACCTCAACTGCCAGCGTCTCTCGCCGGGCAGCTTCTTTGGCTGCCTGAGCTTGCCAAGCTTGCTTCAAATCCTACAATTTGGCTCAGAGCTCATCTGCCTCTAAGTCCTTTTGGTGAAGCTCTTCTAGCTCTCGAACTTTGCCTTGTAGCTCGACTATTTTGGCCTCATATATGAGGGTCCTCGCCTTGAGAATAGTCGATTCAACCTAAGTTACCTCTAACTCTCTCTCTGTACTGGAGTCGTGTCGAGCTTTTAGCGGCTTAGGTTTGCACTGCTTGGAAAGACTCCAACACTGAAGGGAGTCGAGTTGTCAACTCCAACTGATGCACCCAAAGATGAATAAAAAGACGAGTTAATATAGCTGAGAAGTTATAAAGGGAAGATATAAACTTATTACCTTAGTGTGTTGTATGTTCATGGAGTCACATAGGGTGGGCATAGATTTCTTTCTTACTTCGGCTCCCTCCGTCTCTCATATATGCTACAGAAGACTTCGGGGAGGAGAGGAGCGTGAGGGTGGAGGTGGAATAAGGTTGGTTTCTTGAGAGGAAGAGGGAGGTTGCTCGGGAGGCAGAGTTTGAGTTTTCAGGACTGAACTAGCGCCTATTGGAGTGGAAATCTCAGTTGTCGAGATGGAAGTCTCAGTTGCCGAGAGGGAAGTCTCAGCTACTTGGCTGGGAGATTGACGGGAAGAACTAGGCCTTGCAACAGTTTCTTCAGTCCGGCCTCATTTCCGAGGTTGGTCTTGTTCTTTCGAGTCGCCCGAGCTAACTACCTCCTCGGAAGGATTCATTTGCTTGGACCCTGCCTCCTCGGAAGGAGTCATTTGCTCGGGCCTTGCCTCCTCGGAAGGAGTCGCTACTGCTACCTTGGCAAGGGGCTCCAATTGAGCTATATCCCACTTCACATGTTTATTGTAGGAAGCCCTAAACATGGCTACGACTGCACAAGAAAAAATAGGTTAGTGTGCACTTTCCCGAGAGAGAAAAATAAGGTACCCCTTACCCAGAGAGTCACCGATCTCAGTTTCTATAGGGCTTAGGCCGAAGTGATAGAGCATCCTCTCTTCAATAAGAAGGTTGATGTTGAAGCTTTTGGCAGATAATACTTCGGCTATCTCTTGGTAAGAGGCCAGCTCGTGATACAACCTCAGCTTAGGGGGTGGAGGTAACTCCATTTGCCATTCGCTCGACCAATCGAAGGAAGGGACAAATCAAACATAGAAGTATCGAGATTTCTAGTACTTGTGGGAAGTAATGAAATTGGTTAGGAATTTAGTAGAGCGTCTGACGTCAAAGTAAAAAACTCCAAGTTCCTTTTTCTTCGGAGAAAAAAAGAAGTGAAAGGTCTCAATGCTTAAGGGAAGGTGGTAGAAATTGAAAATGATAACCACCCCACAGATGAGGCAGATAGAGTTGGGAGCTAGTTGTTGCACGGGATGCAAAAGTAGTTTGAGAGCTCATTGAAAAAAGGAGGAAGAGGGAAGCAAAGGCAAGCCACTAGTTGACCGTGGAAGAAGGTGACAAATCCGTTAGGAGGAGGAATGTGGGGAAACTGGTATTCCCGGGGTTTCCTGAGTCGATAGGGTCGGTGGATCTCAAAGTCTATCCTAAGGGTTGTTCGAGGTCGAAGGCAGTGGGGGTGGTCTTGTATCATAGGGTAGAGCTCTCAAGCATAACGTAAGGAAAAATAGGAAGAAAAGAGACTTACAGAGTCAGGGATAAGGTCGAAGCTTTGGGCAGAAAGGTTGGAGAAGACAAAGGACAGGGAAGACACCGCGCAAAGGGTGAAAGGGACCCTAGTTTAGCAAAGGTTTCTAAGGGGAAGGAGTGGTGGCAACCGTCAGATCGTTGATGGGGTGCTGAGGCACGAGAAGAGACATCAGATCGGCTATAGTTATCTCTGACCTCGACCATCACGTCGGATCTATGGATCTTAGCCATCCCATAGAGAAAGTGACGACATGACGCATGTCAGCCTTTATGACACCCGTAAGCCCCTAGAACAGTAATCGGGGGCTCGGAGCCCGAAGCGGTGATCTCGTAAGAAGCAATACATTGCTAGAGATCCTGCCATTAATTGACATTATCTCATGTGATTCTGAGGAAAAGAATTGAGTGACGTGTGTCGTCGACGAGACATCCCTGTCTGGTTTGGAGAATAAAGAAGCAAATCTCGAAAGATGACTACCATCACTTTAGGGAACAGACTAGAAGGCAAGCTTAGTTAGTCATGCTTATCATATCATTCGACTAGACAAGAGGGGGATGCTTATAATGTGGAGAGAAATATCCTCAGCCATATAACCGAGTCAAGTCAACAGTCAAGCTGAGTTAGTGCCCCCAGGTCGGTCAAGTCCAGTCAAGAGCAGCATGAGTTAACATGGGTTGGCCAGAAGGTCATAACACCTTACCTAGACAACATCTTATCTCGATAGTATCTTATCTTGATAGTATCTCAGCACAACAGTGTCTTACCTTGACAATAGTTTAACTAAGTAGTAGCTCAATTCAGCTTGGGGATCTGAGCTCAGGAAGGTCTATTGGACCCAGCCGATGAGGAGATAGATATATCTCTTCACGGAGGCCACGTCCTATTCTCTATTGTAGGCCCTTGGTTTTTGCTGATGTACCACTTCTTTTTATTAATGAGGTAATCATGTCTCCCAAGATTCGAGGTTCGTACTGTTGGGAGTCCCTTCGGAGGCTCATTGTCTCCCATGTCTCCGGATTAAAATTTTCACTAATGAAAGGATTAATCCAGATGGGATGAGATTCCTTAGCAACACCATTTCGTCGTCGTGCTAACAACTTGAGTGGTCGCTTGAACAAACTAGTTGTTCAAGCAACACAACTCTTCTAGTTGGTTAGCCGCGGAAGAGACGACGGACGGATCACCGGTTTTTGTGTTTGTCTTCGGGGTCCATGATTATACAATATATTTACTAATTCACACATGCATAATCAAAACATAAAAGAACATGCTCAGATCTGTAAATAAAGTTAAAATAACTTTATACCTTACGATCTTCTACCGTATGTCCTATCATTTTCGTGGACGATGTGTGGACGAAGATCCTCCACGAGTAGAAGCCTTCTAGATCACTTTCTTCTCTACCTTGTCCGCTGCGAACAAAGAGAAGAACTTACAAATACCTATCCTTTCTAGAGCCGGCCACCAAATTAGGGAATTTGGTGCAACCACTGGCCAAGGATCAAATGGATGATGCGCCGGCCACCAAATGAAGAAGAACCGCCGGCCACCTTGGAGAATAGGGAGGAGGATGAGAACCGGCCACCAATGGGAGGAGAACCGCCGGCCAAGGAAGAAGGGAGAGGCCTCTAGGATGGGCGCCGGCCAAGGAATGATCAAAGGAGATGGGCGCCGACAATCAACAAGAAGGATGAAGGTTGCCGCCCACTTTGCTTCAAACCCTAGCCGCCCAAAACCCTAACTCCAATTCCAAATCAATAATCATTCATGCCGCCCAAACCTAAGCCCCCTATTTATAGAATTGGGCTTAAGCCTCCTTTAATCTCCACCGTCGGATCTAGGGATTTAATCTCCACCATCAGATTTAGGGTTTTATCCCAACCGTCGGATCTAGGGTTTCATCCCAACCGTCGGATCTAGGATTTCATCCCAACCGTCGGATCTAGGATTTCATCCCAATCGTCGGATCTAGGGTTTTATCCCAACCGTCGGATCTAGGGATTTAATCCTAATCGTCGATTCTAGGGTTTCATCCTAACCATCGGATCTTAGGGATTTAATCCCAACCGTTGGTTCTAGGGTTTCATCCTAACCATCGGATCTTAGGGATTTAATCCCAACCGTTGGTTCTAAGTTTTGTTTTACATTGTTGGATCTAGACTTCACAAGGATTATATTAGGCTACGATAGGGACCATAAGGAGGAGTTGGATCTTGGCCACCCGATGGATCAGAACCACACAAACTTGATCCATCAATGATGTTCCATTCCACTAGAGGATCATCATTGAACTGCCTCACCAACCCCCATAAATCAATATGGGCTCCATATATTATTTGTACATTCATCTCCCCGTATTTAAGATATCGAATGTCCGTCAATTAATTGATTTACTGGCCATCAATTAATTAACATCTAATTCCTCGAGTAGTACCACTCAACCTTATCATCATGTTGACTAAGTCAACCAGCTAGGTTTACATGATGAACCTTATGAGCTCCTCAAGGGGACATCATCAACCTAATATATAGGACACGGTTTCCTCCTATAATCAACGGCACAC
Organism: Wurfbainia villosa; assembly: GCA_025175895.1. NCBI lineage: Eukaryota > Viridiplantae > Streptophyta > Magnoliopsida > Zingiberales > Zingiberaceae > Wurfbainia > Wurfbainia villosa. The sequence continues at coordinate 94,908,905 of CM046002.1, forward strand.
CATGTAAATAATATTATTTCCCAACTTACCGGGTATATTGATTTAATCCATCTAAATCTCACCCTCTGGTAAATCAAAGAAATAAATACTAAGTACATGTGCCCGTTATTATATCGGGATTAAGAGCATGTACAACATAATATCCGAGGTCCGATTCAATTATGCAGTTAGCAATAAATTGAATCACCTCTATGTCGGTCCTGCTCAATACACCTAAGTGTACTAGTGTAACTCTATGTTCAAGACAAAACAATACCAAGCTACACTACAACCATGCCAATGGTTTATCTAAAACCATCTTGGTTGTGAGCCTCTACTTATATTTTACAAGGAACTGATAACATGATCTTCTGTGCCACACCAAGCACCATGTTATCTACAGTGTAAAATTTTAGACAATATGCACACATATAAATATATAAAGTGCAAACAATGATCATGTGATTCTTATTTCAAAATAAAATGTTCATACAAGAAGAGCTAGGCTTTCAGTATACATTCTAACAATCTCCCACTTATACTAAAAGACTATGCCATCATCACTCTGCCATACATCTGATCCCCATGTCCTCCACATGCCTATCAAACGCTTTCGCTGGAAGGGCCTTAGTGAATGGATCCGCCAGGTTATCCTCTGATGCAATCTTGGTGACAGCAACTTCCCCTCGCTTTACGATCTCTCGTATAAGGTGGTACTTGCGCTCTATGTGTTTACTCGCCTTATGGGCTCGTGGTTCCTTCGAGTTTGCAACTGCACCACTGTTATCACAATAAATTGTGATAGTTCTGGGCAAACCAGGAATCACATCTAAGTCCATCAAGAAGTTCCTGAGTCATACAGCTTCCTTGGCTGCCTCAGAGGCTACCACATACTCAGCTTCCATGGTAGAGTCCGCCACGCATTTCTGCTTGACACTCCTCCATACTATGGCTCCACCTCCAAAAGTAAACAAAAACCCCGAGGTAGACTTACTCTTGTCCCTATCTGATTGGAAATCCGAATCCGTGGAACCCATAGGGATTAATTGATCTGCCCGGTAAACCAGCATATAATCCCTAGTCCTTCTCAGGTACTTCAATATATGCTTTACCGCAGTCCAATGTCCTTGTCCAGGATTACTCTGATATCTGCTAACCATGCCCACGGCAAAGCAGATATCCGGTCTCGTACATAGCATAGCATACATAAGGCTTCCTACTGCCGAAGCATAAGGAACCGCCTTCATGTCCTCTATCTCCTTTGATATTTTGGGACACATCTCTTTAGATAAAGGAACTCCATGCCTAAAAGGTAGAAAACCTTTCTTGGAGTTCTGCATGCTAAAACGAGCAAGGATAGTGTCAATGTATGAAGCTTGAGACAAGCACAACATCCTTTTCTTGCGATCCCTTATAACTTTGATCCCAAGGATGTGTCCCACTTCTCCCAAGTCCTTCATATCAAACTGTTTGGACAACCATACCCTTACGTCTGATAACACTTTAATATTGTTGCCAACTAACAAAATGTCATCTACGTATAGTACAAGAAACACCACTACGTTTTCTCTTGTATACACAAGACTCATCCGGACTTTGAATAAATCCATATGACTGGATTACCTCATCAAAGCGGATGTTCCAAGATCTAGAAGCTTGCTTCAATCCATAAATGGACCGATTAAGCTTACATACAAGATGCTCTTTGCCTTTAGCAATGAATCCCTCTGGTTGCCGCATATAGATGTTCTCCTCAAGACTTCCGTTAAGGAAAGCTGTCTTGACATCCATCTGCCAAATCTCATAATCCATATGAGCAGCTATAGATAAGAGAATCCGGATAGACTTAAGCATAGCTCTACCGTGAAAAGGTCTCCTCATAATCGATACCCTCTTTACAGTATACCCTTTCGCAACAAGCCTAGCTTTGAAGGTCTCAACCTTCCCGTCTACTCCTCTCTTTCTCTTGTAGATCCACTTGCATCCAATGGTTTTTACACCATCGGGTGACTCTACTAGCTCCCAGACATGATTAGAATCCATAGATTCTATCTCTGAATTCATCGCTCTTTGCCAAGATACCGCATCTCTGTCTTGGATTGCCTCGTCATATGTCCAGGGATCAGGTTCATGTTCACCAGGGACTAAGTCCGAAGACTCCCCCCAAAAACATGAATCTATCGGGTTGTCTAACAACCCTCCCACTACGACGAGGTGCCTCATGTGTATGCTCTGTGACACGCGGTGTAGTGACTTGTGGTGTCTTCTCTTGTACCGGTGGTACTGAAGTCGGGACTTCCTCTGTCAACTCCTCAAGAACAATCCTATTCTTGGGCTTGTGGTTCATTACATAATCCTCCTCTAGAAATCTGGCGTTCGTGCTAACGATCACCCTCTGATCTCTAGGATTATAAAACAAACCAGCTTTCGTTCCCTTAGGGTAGCCAACAAACATGCACACTTCACACGAGGTTCCAACTTACGGCAAGATTAGCTTTCAAAGACATGTCTTTGGACTCCCCCATATCCGAATATGTCTCAGACTAGGCTTTCGCCCAGTCCACAATTCTACAGGGGTAGAAGGTACTGATTTAGATGGAACCAAGTTCAGAGTGTACATTGTCGTATCCAGTGCATACCCCCAGAATGAAATAGGTAACTCAGAATAACTCATCATCGATCTGACCATCTCCATAAGAGTCCTATTCCTTCGCTCCGCTACACAATTCTGCTGGGGTGTGCCAGGTGCAGACAATTGGGATTGAATCCCAGCCTCTGATAAGTAATTCCTAAACTCTCCCAAGAGGTACTCGCCACCATGATCAGATCGTAATGTCTTGATACTTTTACCTTGACGGTTCTCCACATCAACCTTGAATTCTTTGAACCTGTCAAAGCATTCAGACTTGCGGCGCATCAAGTAAATGTATCCATACCTTGAATAATCGTCTATAAAAGAGACGAAGTATTCAAAGCCACCTCTTGCCTGGATAGACATAGGACCGCACAAATCAGAATGAACCAATTCTAGCACATCTTTGGCTCTATACCCCTTGGCCTTAAAAGGCCTCTTGGTCATTTTACCTTCCAAGCAAGATTCGCAGGTTGGGAGATCCTCCACCACTAATGAACCCAAAGGTTCATCAGCTATCAACCTTTGAATTCTGCTTAGGTTAATATGACCAAGCCTTAGATGCCAAAGATATGTTTGGTTCATTTGCGAAGGTTCTTTTCTCTTATTAGACTTAGAAGATGAGTTATTGATTTCTATATGCATCGTGGGAGTTTTTGGCTCAAGAGTATATAAATTGCCAACCAATGTACCAGAACAGATAATCTCCCTGTTCCTTTTTATAACCACTTTGTCATTAAAAGAAACAGAATACCCATCCAAAAACAATTTAGAAACTGAAATTAAATTCTTTCTAAAAGTAGGTATATAAAGACAATTTCTCAAAACCAAAACTTTATTCCTATCAAAAGATAAATAAACGTCTCCCACTGTAATAGCCGCCACCTTTGAAGCATTGCCCATGAAGATGGTAATCTCTCCCTCAGCTAGTCGTCGGGTTTCCTGGAACCCCTGCAAAGTATTGCAGACATGATCAGTGACTCCTGTATCTACACACCAGGCACTGGTAGATAACACCGCTAAACATGTTTCAACAACTAAACAAGAAGATATACCTTTGTTCTTTCGGCGAGGATAGTCTGCCTTCTAATGTCCAGTCTGCTTGCAAGTGAAGCACTTGCCTTTCGGCTTCTTCACTCCTGCCTGAGGTCCCACTGCCACTTTCTTCGCTCCACCTTGTTTCTTCTTCTTCTTACCTTTCGGTTTAGAGGAAGAAACCTTCTGAGCGACCATGGCTTGAGCACTCTAACGAAAAAGCCCCTCTGCCGCTTGGAGTTCTGTCAGAAGCTCCGCCAACGAATACAACCTTTTGTTCATGTTGTAGTTGAGGCGGAACTGCTCAAAACTCCTAGGCAGAGACTGGAGAATGATATCGACCTGGGTTTCCCCATCGATCTCAGCTCCTAGGACTTCCATCTCATTAAGATGAGTCATCATCTTGAGAACATGATCCCTAACGGGTGTTCCCTCGATCATGGAGGTCGTCATCAAGTTTCTCATAGCCTCTTGCCTAGCCTCCCTACTCTGATGTCCGAAAAGTTCCTTGAGATTGAACATCATGTTATAAGATGTGGCTATGGCCTGATGCTGATGTTGCAGCACATTTGACATAGATGCCAAAATGTAACACCGCGCCATCTCATCTCCCTTGACCCATTTCTTATAACGTTCTTTCTCCTTTTCATCAGATTCATCGGTGGGCTTAGGAGGACAGACCTCGAAGAGTACAAATTTGTACTCCTCCGCAGTTAAGACAATATCCAGGTTTCTTTTCCAATCAGTGTAGTTTGGACCAGTAAGTTTGTTTTCTTTTAAAATCACAGCAAGTGGGTTGAAAGCCATTTGAAAATCCTAAAAATCACAATGATCAAAATATTAGATTTCAAATATTATTGATTCCTCAAAACAATAAAATTCTGAAATCAACCAACACCTCAAAACACCGAGAATTTCGTATGCCACTCTGTGTGGACGTATACGAATTCTACATTTGTAAGAGGAGGTTTTACCCATTAATTTTATTATCTTGTCAACCTTACTTTTTGACAAATAAAATTAATAGTTGGTTCCTCTTTGGCCCTACAAATAAAAGCAGTGACTCCTATGGGGAGGATACTTTTATTTGCATCTAAGTGTGCACCATTACATGATACTAAGGGAATTATTTTGGATTATGTGCCTTACCTATGTGGAAGTACACATGCTCCTAGATAATTTCCTATAACCATTATTTGACCTAGTGATCCGCAAACAAACCCGTCCTCAGGGAGGAAGGCACTCAGAGCCGACACACAAGTTTGTTGCATCACACGTCAAATTGTAATGGAGGCCGCGGGAATTAATTAAAATGTCCCTCTCCCACTTAGTAAATTGCAAATGAGGAATTTTAAATCATACACAACATGCATATAAAACAAATAAGCAATAAATATGGAAAAAACAGAATTTTTCCAACTATTATGACATTGTCCTCCAATATGCATCCCGTCGTGTCGCCACCTTGTCTGCTCCATCTTTTCCCGTGCACAAGTCACCAAAGAGATCCGAGCCAAGATAAAACTATTTTAATTTACATCCATCGATCCTATACTCCATGAAGGAGTGTACAAATAATCTAGATCGAAAGTAAATTAAAATGAGCGGCTAAACAATGCCGTATTTAATTACAAAAATTAAATACTAATTTAGCCTCGTCAACCCCGAGGATTCAAATAATAAATTTTTACACACATCCATTCACATACACACACATGACCATAATAGTTGGATCTTACGCCTGCAACCAAAGAGTTAAACTACGCATATCCTACTATTATCCGACACATATAATATATGAAAAATGCATAAAAAATTAACCGAATCCTAAACACACAAAACCGAAAACTGTGGCTCTGATACCAGTTGTTGGGAGTCCCTTCGGAGGCTCATTGGCTCCCATGTCCCTGGATTAAAATTTTCACTAATGAAAGGATTAATCCGGATGGGATGAGATTCCTTAGCAACACCATTTCGTCGTCGTGCTAACAACTTGAGTGGTCGCTTGAACAAACTAGTTGTTCAAGCAACACAACTCTTCTAGTTGGTTAGCCGCGGAAGAGACGACGGACGGATCGCCGGTTTTTGTGTTTGTCTTCGGGGTCCATGATTATACAATATATTTACTAATTCACACATGCATAATCAAAACATAAAAGAACATGCTCAGATATGTAAATAAAGTTAAAATAACTTTATACCTTACGATCTTCTACCGTATGTCCTATCCTTCTCATGGACGACGTGTGGACGAAGATCCTCCACGAGTAGAAGCCTTCTAGATCGCTTTCTTCTCTACCTTGTCCGCTGCGAACAAAGAGAAGAACTTACAAATACCTATCCTTTCTAGAGCCGGCAACCAAATTAGGGAATTTGGTGCAACCGCCGGGCAAGGATCAAATGGATGATGCGCCGACCACCAAATGAAGGAGAACCGCCGGCCACCTTGGAGAATAGGGAGGAGGATGAGAACCGACCACCAATGGGAGGAGAACCGCCGGCCAAGGAAGAAGGGAGAGGCCTCTAGGATGGGCGCCGGCCAAGGAATGATCAAAGGAGATGGGCGCCGACAATCAACAAGAAGGATGAAGGTTGCCGCCCACTTTGCTTCAAACCCTAGCCGCCCAAAAACCCTAGCCGGCCAAAACCCTAACTCCAATTCCAAATCAATAATCATTCATGCCGCCCAAACCTAAGCCCCCTATTTATAGAATTGAGCTTAAGCCTCCTTTAATCTCCACCGTCGGATCTAGGGATTTAATCTCCACCGTCGGATCTAGGGTTTTATCCCAACCGTCGGATCTAGGGTTTCATCCCAACCGTCGGATCTAGGATTTCATCCCAACCGTCGGATCTAGGATTTCATCCCAACCGTCGGATCTAGGGTTTTATCTCAACCGTCGGATCTAGGGATTTAATCCTAATCGTCGATTCTAGGGTTTCATCCTAACCATCGGATCTTAGGGATTTAATCCCAACCGTTGGTTCTAGGGTTTCATCCTAACCATCGGATCTTAGGGATTTAATCCCAACCGTTGGTTCTAGGTTTTGTTTTACATTGTTAGATCTAGACTTCACAAGGATTATATTAGGCTACGATAGGGACCATAAGGAGGAGTTGGATCTTGGCCACCCGATGGATCAGAACCACACAAACTTGATCCATCAATGATGTTCCATTCCACTAGAGGATCATCATTGAACTGCCTCACCAACCCCCATAAATCAATATGAGTTCCATATATTATTTGTATATTCATCTCCCCGTGTTTAAGATATCGAATGTCCGTCAATTAATTGATTTACTGACCATCAATTAATTAACATCTAATTCCTCGAGTAATACCACTCAACCTTATCATCATGTTGACTAAGTCAACCAGCTGGGTTTACATGATGAACCTTATGAGCTCCTCAAGGGGACATCATCAACCTAATATATAGGACACGATTTCCTCCTATAATCAACGGCACACCATGTAAATAATATTATTTCCCAACTTACCGGACATATTGATTTAATCCATCTAAATCTCGCCCTCTGGTAAATCAAAGAAATAAATACTAAGTATATGTGCCCGTTATTATATCGGGATTAAGAGCATGTACAACATAATATCCGAGGTCCGATTCAATTATGCAGTCAGCAATAAATTGAATCACCTCTATGTCGGTCCTACTTAATACACCTAAGTGTACTAGTGTAACTCTATGTTCAAGACAAAACAATACCAAGCTACACTACAACCATGCCAATGGTTTGTCTAAAACCATCTTGGTTGTGAGCCTCTACTTATATTTTACAAGGAACTGATAACATGATCTTCTGTGCCACACCAAGCACCATGTTATCTACAATGTAAAATTTTAGACAATATGTACACATATAAATATATAAAGTGCAAACAATGATCATGTGATTCTTATTTCAAAATAAAATGTTCATACAAGAAGAGCTAGACTTTCAGTATACATTCTAACACGTACATGCCTCTCTTTATTAATGAGGTCATGCCTCCTAAAATCCAAAGTTCGTACAACCACATTCCTTTATTAATGAGACCATATCTCCCAAAGTCCCCTCCGTATTGCTACCTCTCCGGCAGGTCATGCCTCCCATGATCCCCCCTAGGAATACATTTGTTCTTTTCCTATTATCCACATCTTAACTTGAGCATCGGAGGGGCCCTGCTGGGAATCATCTCTGCACCCCTCTCTCACTTGTTTGCTAGTTTTCTCAAGCGAAGGCCTCTGTAACTCTAGGGATTGATCGAGTCCTTCCATCAAGAAGACGGACAACGCTAACCACCAAGAAGATAGAAGTCATCCTAGCCCAGGCGACCTCTCGCACTTCGGCCATGGCCATTTGGCCAAGTCATCCCATCTCTCAATCTCGGCCTAGGACAATGCACAATCTCTTTCTTATCATCTAGATGTTTCTCAATGAAGCATTGATTTTTTGGTTCTTAAGTTTATATGAAGTAAAGGATGTCGATATTAAATGCTTTGTAAACATATTGATTGGTTGGTACATAGTAAATCGATTTTATATATGCATTAAAGTATGATGAAAAAAGTGACCACAAATAAGCTCATCCTGAAAAATATTATAATGAGAAAAATATCACAAATTAAACTAGCTAAAAGTTTTCACAAAAATCTCCTTAAATGATAAATTAACTATAATAGTTATTATAATGAAAATATTCATCATAGGTAATTTGCGATGTTTACTTTGTTGTACCTACATACAAGGAGCTCAATGATGTACCAATTGTATCGTTGGATAACATAGGATAGTATCATGCAACGATCTATCAAAAGCCTATGCACAACCATTGAGATTGAGACCCTTTAATAGGTATATAGACTCCATATCATATAGTTATATGCTAGGTGTACTATGTTTATTTTGTCAAAAAAAAAAGATATCAAAACATACAATGCACACTACAGAAACATAAGCCATCTACAATAGCAATAACCTTTTGCTACAACAATTTCGACCACCGTAATTTGTGATGATAGTTATAACAACTAAGCATTCGTTGTAGAAATATATGGGTAGAAATGGTAAACTAATGTCTATGTCAACCTGTTTTGCTTCTGTAAATGGTGAGAGAATTTGTAATTGCTTATGTAATTGTCGTAGACAGTATGGGTTTTGGCAAAATAATTTAGTAATTAAAAAAAAATAGAACCGTGACATTTAATGTCACCTCTGACCGTATGAAGGTGATGACAAGTACAAATGAAAAGGTCGATCGATAGTCAAAGATGATAAAATTTCGAGAATTGATTATATATTTAAGAATTATTCTTTTGTACTTATTAATTGGGACATTTTTGATATTAAATAATTTAATAATGAAGATCGGTGGCAATGGAAACATCCTCCACCATATATTATTTAACATAAACGTTAACCCTAGCACTTATTAGCCCATGCTGTGTGATTCCTTCCACTCAATGCTTTGTTATTGTTATCCTCTTATTTTCACCCCCGATCGAATGACACTGACTCTCTCTCACAACACTCAAAGGTTGATCACGTTTCGATTCAAACTATAAATTAAATCAAAATCGATAGTTTAAAAATTGAATCGAAATTATTATTTTTAGTTTCAATTCAAAAATAAAAATTGGAACTAGAGATATATGGTTCAATTTTGATTGCAAAATTTTTGAAATCATAATCAAATCGAAATCAAACCGAAACCAAATCGAAATTGAAGTCAAACTGAAACTTAATTTATATAAATTAAGTTTAAGCCATTTTTTAATTGCAAAGAGAAAAAATATGCAATATATTTTAATTATAAGGATAATATTCGATGATAATTTTTTTACTATAAATATTTGATTTAAAAAGTTATATAAAATAAACAAATCGATACAAGTTAAATCCACACTTACAAAACTTAAATTTAAATATAAGATAATTTAAATTAAAATAAGTTGATCAAATTAATAAATTAAAAAATAATATAGTTAAGTCACTCAAAGAAATCATAGAATTAAAATTAAATAATTTAAATATTGATTCTAAATGGCTAGAACTAGAACTGAACCATAAAGAATCGAAGCCATCATAAATGGTTTAGTTTTAATTCCATTGAATGATGAATCAGAACTAAATTGTGAGAAATCAGAATCGAAACTGTTGGTGAGGAATTTTGGTTATGATTCCCTTGGATGATGAATTGAAATGGTCGATTCTGGAACTATGGTCATCTCTATTGCCACCTGCTTGTCTCTCTTTCTCTCTCTTTCGATTGGAAAAATGAATTGATTAGAGGGTGAAAGAGGGCTCCCATACAAAGAAGTGTAATCTCACATTAGTAGTTGATGGATAAATTGATTCATTTATATTGAATCATAATATCTATAATTGTGAACATATATGAGTGAGAGACTCTCAATTCACCGCAACAACTTGTGCTTCGTTGTGTACATGATCTTGCCATTGCATCATGGGAAACAGATATTCATCATAACTTCAAAATACTGTTGGATGAGACGAATCTATTTTAAGAAAATTATATTAAACACAGACCTCAATATCTTTTTCCACTCGATCACTCGACGATTCAGGCACTTGAGTCATTTGGCAACTCGAACACTCAATGACTTGGGTGACTTAGCCACTCAGGTGACTCAACCACTCGAGTGGCTTGACCAATCGGTGACCCAACCACTCGAGCATCTTGGCTACTCGGTGACTCATGCGACTCAGCATTTGATAACTTCGCCAATCAACTAGCTTGAGTACTCAATCACTCTATTAGTTTAACCACTCAAACTACTCGATACTCAACTACTCAGCCACTCAACCAACTCGATCACTCAAGTATCTCGACACTCGACAACTCAACCGCTTAGTCAGCTTGGGTACTTAGTCACTCAAGAAGCTTGACACTCGACAACTTAGCCACTTATCCAGCTCAGCCACTCACCCAGCTTGGGTACTTAACACTCAGTAACTCCGCTACTTGACCAAGAAGGGTGCAATCTTAACAAATAAGTCTAAATTTATTTTTAGCAAGTATTTAAATTCAAAATTTTTATGTATCTCTGATAAACAATCTTCGATAGAAGATATCATCTAATAGTCTTAAAAAATATTTTAATCTATTGAGATAGTCATGGAAATAGTTGAGATGAAGACAACTGAATAAGCTACTCAATAAGTGATGGCCCCTCCTCCCTAATTGGAAATGTTTCAATAAATCACAGAGAAAAATCAGAAAATTTCATTGGGTTGAACTTCAAGTGGTGACAACAAAAGATACTTTTCTATTTGGCTTTGCTAAACCTGACTCTGTTCTTAATAAAGGAACCTTTGAAGATACTTGAGGGTTTAGTGATGTCTAGATCATCACTACAATAGAAGTATGTACCTACTCAAAATTTTTATACTAAAACTACATCCTCAAATATTTTGTCGACTCACTGTATAATGTGTATAGTATGAAGAGACTAACTACGGAACTTTGAGAGTCCCTGAATTGAAAATACAAGACGGAGGATATTGGGGCCAAGGAATTCATCGTAGGTCAATTCTTGGACTATAAGATGATAGACTTTAAGATGGTGATTATTCAAGTTTAGAAGTTTTAGGTGATCCTACATAATACTCACACAGAAGGCATGGCTTGTTGGATTGGAAAGATGCTAGAGGGGGGGGGGGGAGTATAGCGTTTTAAAAATCTTTTTCTTTCTCGTTTGAGACACTCATAAAACCAGAGTAAGAATGCATCAGAAAATGCAATGACAAAGATAAACACAAGTTTTTTTTTACTTAGTTCACAGCCAGAAGGTTTCTAGTCTAAGGCCTGCGATCTTTGACCGCTTTCAATGGACAATTCATTAGAAGTCTCTTCCTCGTTAGAGGTAAGAGAGAAATTTTACAAATGTAAAGGAGACGATAACAACCTAACTGCTCCTTTTAGAAGTTAAGTAAAATAAAGAAAAGTATGCTAAAGTATACCGACAAAAATAATGCAAAAGGAGGTGCACGGTTGGAGTTATAGTGTTGCGACACGAAGGTCTTTTGTTGATTGTAGATATTGAGAGCTAGAGCACTTGGGAAAAAGGTAATTTAGGGCTTCTGTCCAAAGTTACTTTTATAAAGTTTTCCTAGTCGATTGGACTTGGTCCAAGTCCAGTTTACTCCATGCATCTAACTTCGTCCATATCTATATTCAATGCACCCGTGATTAATCCTATTCCAATCGACTGGATCTAGTCTAGTCGTCTGGATTTGTTGATGTGGCGGTCGACTTCTGATCCAGTCCAACCCATTCGATTTATCTTGATTCCAGTCGACTGGACCACGATCAGTCAATTGGGTTCCATTATAGTCGACTACTGCATGAGTTCTCATCTAGTCACCTGCGTCACAAGATTAGCACAATATATATAACAATAGTAGTACTAACAGTCTTCGATTGTCCAATTTTGACTTTGGCCTTCCCCCAGAGTCAAATTGACGTCTAAGGTTATTCCCATACCGAGGATGTGACCTTACCACTCTGCACAAGATTCTTACCTTGCTTACCTTGGTCATGTGACCTGGTGCTTAGCATTTAATCCTTTGATCACCCTGGCTCTCTCCGATGTCCAGACTCTGCTGACCCAATGAGATTCTCTTTGTGTCTTTGATATCACTAAGACTATTTATGTTCTACACACTTAACATAACATATAAGATAACATTATGACTTAACTTTGAACCTTTGCCATTATCAATGTAAAATACCATGAATAAAATTTTCGACAGATTAATGTCTCTAGTATTCGTAGTTAGAGAACTTATTTTAGTAATTAATTTAGACCATGGTTAGGGATTTAATTAAGTCAAACCTTGGCTTAATGATCAAGGGGGTTATTTTGATCTAGGGTTGGCTTATAAGGTTTTAAAACTGGATCCGACCCAAATTTTCAAACCCAACCTGTTTGGCTAGATCCAATCCATTTTGCTAAAGTCGAGCATTTTCTTCGGTATCTCCTCACTCGCACGATCTCCTCCTCTTTCTCTTCCTCTTCGCGAGTGGCTCCTCCCGTGCGTGTGTTTCCTCAGCTGCCCTCTCTTAAAGCCAGCTGCCTTTCTCAATAACCCATCGTCGATTCCACCTCGACACGAGAGCAAGCCTCCGCACCATCTCTTCTTCCTCGCGGCAACCCTTCTTCTTCTTCATATGCTCCGTGGTTGGCCGACGGTGGACCGGTGGGTGTGCTAGTTAGAAGGAAAGAGGTCGACGTTTCTCTGCTTGATTTCTCCATGATTCAGCCGCTGCTGACGCCTCGCCAGGGGAGGATCCGGTGAAAGGGAAGGAAGTCGACGCCCTTGCTTCTCCATGATCCAGGGACTGGGAAGGAAGTTGACACCCTTGCTACTCCGCGGTCCAGCGACTATCGACGGGCGTCCTTGACCTCGGGAGCTAGGGAGCGACAGGGGTTCACACTGTTGGATTTGGGAGTTTTCTCTGCCGATTGTCGCGATTGCTAGGTGAGTGATGCGATCCTTCATCTCCGATCACATTCTTTCTTATAGCTAATTTCTGTGGTGATAGGGCAGCAGGGGTTTTCTGACAAACAGGGTAGTTGGGGGAGTGCCACCGGTGAAGTCGCAATTACCGATATATTTCTTCCGTTGCTCTTTTTCCCTTCTGTCCAGGGTGTTTTATGGGCTATGAGTTTATGTTTGGGAATTGTCCGGCTGTGGCTGAGTGAGGAGGTGGCTGTGAGCAAGGAGCACCGGCTGTGAATGACACTGTGAGTGTGAGTTATTGTGGTTGTTGAGCTGTTTTGGTAATTGGAATTAAGCTGGGAAGTTGGATCAGAATTTGGTTGCAAGGTAAGGTTTGTATATGTTGATTAAGTTAACAAATTCTTATAGGATGAGCAAATCTATTTATGGATTAAAGATTTGGGGAATTGATCATAGGAAGCTTATGTTCTTTTTGATTATAGGCGATCACCAGTGAATGGTTTTATGGATATGTTGTGGTCCATGGAAACTGCATTTATTCAACAGAATGATTCAAATCGGATAACTTTAAGTGATCAAAAGCTATGCAGGCGAGGCTAAGCTTGGGTAAGTCTGATTTGGGATTGGAGTTGGGTGTATTGTATTAGGGCAATCTCTTGCCGTGATAAGGTTTTGATGTGTGTGGCAAAGGGTTTAAGTTAGTTTGTTATGTTGATTTGATAAGTGCGTTGAAGTCGTGCAGGACTTAGTAATTCGCACATGGAGCCGTGGCGAGTTTCACATCTCATGACTCGGTCCTTGAGTCGGTGAAGGATTGCTTTGCGGAAGCCGTGCGCTTGGAGCATCCAAGGGACCGCCGAACGAGAAGCTTGGAGTGAAGCCGGAGGAAGTAGACTTCGAGGCAAGAGACGCGAAGGAGCATTGCGGTCGTCGCTGATCTTTGCTTAGGGGCGTGGCGCGAGCGAAGAAGAGAACGAGCGAGGACTCAGAGGATGAGAGTGAGCGATTGTAACCCGGGAAGGGTAGCTCTTAGGTGAAACTTGGCCATTTGGCCAAGTGTCGGATGGGTTTTCCCAACACCAGTCGACTGCCATATCATGGAAGTCGACTGCTCTAAGTCGATGGTTTGATCGACTGGTATAAGACCAGTTTAGTGCTTGGCGATCATTGCCATGGGTAACGATCGGTGATGTCGATAGCGATCGATGCGAGGAATAATGGCGGTCCATTGAGCACTCGATTGATCGAGCATCGATCGGTGATGGTAGGATCGGTCGTGATGCCAATCTGGATGGATGGAATCCAACGTGGAAAGCGGCCGTTATTGGGCAACAACTACGGGATCAGTCGACTGATCGAGGGCATCAGTCGACTGATCCTGTGTCAACGGGAAGAAACCCTCTTCCTCTATAAAAAGGAAGGGGGTGGGCCTTTGGGAGGCTAATGCTTGAGCTCTAAACTTCTCCCAAAGTGTCATACACGATTCCCTACTCTTCTACTTGTTCTAATCTCTATTCTATTGTAGAAGAGTGATCCTTGTGTAAAAGAGGTTACCTCCACCTAGCTTTGTGCAAAGGAGAGATCTAGTGGATAGATTTGGAGGAGTGATTCACCTTGGATGAATCGGACCGTGGATTAGCGGCGTAGCCGTGAACCACGTTACATCTCGTGTTTGTATTGCTTGTCTATCTTTTGTGTTGTCTTTATTTGTATTTGTATATTCCGCTTGCGCTAACGCTTTGTAGACGAGAGAATTTTGACATCCATCGTAAGAGGGCTATTCACCCCCTCTAGCCGGCCAATCGATCTCTAACAAGTGGTATCAGAGCAAGGTTGCTTGTCACCGGACTAACCGCCGCAACAAGCTCTACATCAAAAATGGTCGGCTCAAACATCCACCCACCGAAGTTCGAAGGAGAATTCGCTTGGTGGAAGAAGCGAATGGAGGTATTCTTCGAAACCGACTTTGAAATATTATTAATAATGGAAAACGGTTTCGAGTTGCCTAGGAACAAAAATGGGGAGCCATTGGAGAAATCAAGGTGGAGCAAGAGACAAAGAGAAGAATACTTGGCAAATTCAAAGGCCAAGCACCACCTATACAATGTCCTCCCCCAACAAGAAGTCAATAGGATAGTGGAATGTTCTAGTGCTAAGGAGATGTGGGAGAAACTAGTAGAGCTTCATGAAGGTACCTCGGAGGCTAAGCTAGCAAGAAGAGACCTCCTCCGCTCCTAACTATCAAACATCAAATTAGAAAAGGGAGAAAAGGTAACTTCATTGTACTCTAGGTTTAAAGAGATTTTGATTGGGCTAACAAGTGTAGGTGAAAGGCTCTCCAACCGGGATATGGTAATGAAGGCCATAGATGCCTTTCCCCGGTCCTCAAGATGGAGTTCCATGGTGGACTCATTTTACATCTCCAAGAACCTAGAAGTGAGCACCTTGGAGGAATTCTTCTCAACCATGGAGCTCCACGAAATGAGGCTTGAAGGAATACAAGAAGAGCCTAGAATCCAACCTTCAAGGGGAGTAGCATTGATGGCAAATAAGGGGAAGAAGAAGATGGAAGTCCCTTCCTCCTCCGATGACGAAGCATCCTCCTCCTCTTCCATGGATAGCACCGAAGAAGCCTATATGATAAGGAGGGTAAGGCGTGCTTTAAAAGGTTTTTATTTTAATAAATCTAATGATAGGAGGAAAAGACCAAGAGGAAAGGTGATTTGTTACAATTGCCAAGGAGAGGGAAATATAAGGGATAATTGTCCCCTCCTAAACAAGAGCAAGGAAGAAAGGAAGAAGAAAGAAGAAAAGAAGAAGAAAAAGGGGAGTAGAAAGAAGGAAGAGGAGAAGAAGGCAAAGGAAAAGGGAAAGGCCATGGCGCTCAAAGCAAAGACATGGGATGACCTTGCTTCTTCCTCCTCATCCGAAGAAGAGGAACAAGTCTATTCCAACCTAGCACTAATGGCTCTTCATGACTCGGATTGCTCCTCCTCCTCAAATGAAGAATCAAGCTCAAGTGGAGAGAGCTCAAGTGAAGGGGGAGCCTCCTCTACATCCTCATCCGAAGAAGAGGACTTGGTAAGTGAGGTAACAAATCTACCCCCTAAGCAAATTATGTCTATGATTTCTAGCCTTACTAAGGACTTATTTAGAGCCAAGAAAAAGAACAAAAGCATGCTTGACCAAATTAAGGAATTAGAGCAAAAATTAGAAAAAGCATGTTTTAATGATAATGATGATGATGCATGTTCACATGAATATATGCCATTTAATGTTAGTGATGCATGCATGGATGAAAATAGGGCTCTAAGGGAAAAGGTAGACTATTTAACAAAAGCCCTAGAAAAATTCACAATTGGCTCCAACACATTGAATATGATAATTGGGAGCTAAAGGGCAAGTTTTAATAAGAAAGGCCTAGGATACAAAGAAAAGAAAAATGAAAAGGCCTACAAATGCCTAATTGCTAGGGGACAAGACAAAAAGAAGGTAATAGCTAGGAAATGGATCCCCAAGGAGTATCTTGTGAACCCTATAGGCAAGAATTTGTATTGGGTTCTAAAATCCATCCTTAAGGGTTAGGATAACCCTAGGGTAGTCAACCATATGCAATTGACCTATATCATATTTTGGTTGACTTAGGATGACGGGATAACATTTTTAAATAGTGTTGGGTGATGATAACGTGCCTATAAATAGTTAATAATGCTTAAATCATGATGATTAATGTAATTGCTATGTATGTTTGCAATCATGATTTATGATTTTTATGATTTGGCACATCATCATGAGAAATAGGGTTAAATCATGCCTTAGATGATATTTTGCTTATTATCATCATATAATACCTAATGCATGATTATTATTTGATGAATACATGTGTTTAATGATCATAATGTGTAATTCATTCATATATGCCTTTATGATCATGAGGATTGTTAGGTTGATACTTAACTCTGGTAGAATCGCATCAATATAATGGTTAAGTGTATACAAATACCCTCTAGGATGCATCTCACACTCACCATAGGCTACTTTGATTGAAAACTTAGCATGAGTGAGGTGTTAGGATGATACAAATGTCCACTAATGCCTATGACATTTAGATGGTCATTTAAGGTATCAAAATAACAATAATAGACCAATCATGGGGAAGGCTTATGTTTAATTCATGGACATATTACCCAAAGATCATGGTTGGATATTTCATATGTTTTCAAAACAATTTCTTACCTTAAAATACATGTATTCATGTTTTGAAACAATTGGATGCAAAACTAGGTGTTAAACTTGATACTATCATGATAAAAAACCTAGTAGTTTTTAAACCTTTTGGATTTTTGGCAAATACGTGAAAATATAATGATTTTTCATAAAGACCTATTTTTCACTGATAAAGAATCTTACAAGAAATATGTTCCCCAAATTTCATGATTTTTTGAATTTTCTGGAATTTTTAACGCATTTCTGAAATTCGGTTCGAAAATCAGAATTTTTTGAAAATCGCGTACAATCGATCGTAGTCCGAACGAACCGATCGTAATGGCCGAATTAAGTTTTAAACTAATTTTTGGTATTTTTCTCCTATTAGACTTGATGCTATGAGTTTATAACTTAGTGTTAATCTTTTTGATGGTGTCAAAGGGGGAGAAATAATTATGTTTAAGTAAATTATGATAGGGGGAGAAAATTGAGAATTTGTAGAGAGAGTTTCATGGATTAAGGGGGAGTTGCATGTTGCTATATCATGTTTATGTTTACATGTTTTCTTTCCTTTAAAATTTATATCAAATGTTTTTACCTAACTTAAACGAATTGCCACACATCAAAAAGGGGGAGATTGTTAGGGCAATCTCTTGCCGTGATAAGGTTTTGATGTGTGTGGTAAAGGGTTTAAGTTAGTTTGTTATGTTGATTTGATATGTGCGTTGAAGTCGTGCAGGACTTAGTAATTCGCACATGGAGCCGTGGCGAGTTTCACATCTCATGACTCGGTCCTTGAGTCGGTGAAGGATTGCTTTGCGGAAGCCGTGCGCTTGGAGCATCCGAGGGACCGCCGGATGAGAAGCTTGGAGTGAAGACGGAGGAAGTAGACTTCGAGGCAAGAGACGCGAAGGAGCATTGCAGAGCCGTGCGCCTGATGATGCCGAGGGACGTGGCCGCGAACGAAGAGAACTTCGAAGGCGAAGGACTCCGAGGGATGAGAGTGAGCGATTGTAACCCGGGAAGGGTAGCTCTTAGGTGAAACTTGGCCATTTGGCCAAGTGTCGGATGGGTTTTCGACACGATCATTGCCATGTCATGGCGATCGGCGCTAAGTCGATGGTTCGATCGGTGGTATAAGACCGATTTAGTGCATGGCGATCATTGCCATGGATTGACGATCGGTGATGTCGGCGGGATGACCGCTAGAGAATGACAGTCGACTGATGACACTGTGCACGGGCACAGAATGGAGTCGACTCCATTGAGCACTCGATTGATCGAGCATCAGTCGACTGATGGTAGGATCAGTCGACTGATGCTAATACCGTTGGATGGAATCCAACGTGGAAAGCGGCCGTTATTGGGCAACGGCTACGGGATCAGTCGACTGATCGAGGGCATCAGTCGACTGATCCTGTGTCAACAGGAAGAAACCCTCTTCCTCTATAAAAAGGAAGGGGGTGGGCCTTTGGGAGGCTAATGCTTGAGCTCTAAACTTCTCCCAAAGTGCCATACACGATTCCCTACTCTTCTACTTGTTCTAATCTCTATTCTATTGTAGAAGAGTGATCCTTGTGTAAAAGAGGTTACCTCCACCTAGCTTTGTGCAAAGGAGAGATCTAGTGGATAGATTTGGAGGAGTGATTCACCGTGGACGAATCGGACCGTGGATTAGCGGCGTAGCCGTGAACCACATTACATCTCGTGTTTGTATTGCTTGTCTATCTTTTGTGTTGTCTTTATTTGTATTTGTATATTCCGCTTGCGCTAACGCTTTGTAGACGAGAGAATTCCGACATCCATCGTAAGAGGGCTATTCACCCCCCTCTAGCCGGCCAATCGATCTCCAACATATTCTATTTGTGCCACCATATCTAATCTAATTTATAAGATGATGATGTTATTGGTTCCATTTGTGGATTTATATACAGTGTTTGGGTATTTTGGAGATGACAATATTCTATAGGTTTCAATAGGGTTAAGGAATTGGTTTGGTTCTACTATTAGATTGACGGTAGAACTTAGATATATGTTGCATTCTTTGGTTACAGGATGTTGATTCGGGACAGAGATTTGGACATGAAGACAATCAGTACGTTACTTATAGCAGGTGGGTAATTTCCTACCCTGGTCAGGTAGTTATCGTTGCATGCAGATTTAGACATATATATGATCATATTATATGTTCATATTACCTTGACCCCACTCTTATTATTTCTTATGCTTGATACTTTGCCGTTGGCTTTATATGCTCTACTGTTGTTATCACATTTTCCCTCATCATGATTAGGAGTTATGTGATGTAAGTAAACCTATAAATGTTTAGTTATGTGTAAATAGTGGAATACGGATGATGACCTGATTTGTAAATTGGGCAAAAAGGGCATCCATGGGTAAGTAAGGTCCTGAACGTAGGGTTGATATCAAAACCCTTATGTTGCTTGTTACTACCGATCAGGTGTTGTGTAATGGTCAGGTAAATTGTGATTAGTGTGTCGCTACGGACCGGTGGTCCTAGCTTGTTATGATCAGTTGAGTACAACTCTCTACAGGATAAAGGTGTTGGGATGTATACTGAAAAGTCTATCTTTTGTATGAACATCTTTATTTTTGAAATAAGAATCACATGATCATTGTTTGCATATTTATGGTTATGCATATTGTCTAATACATTACATTGTAGATAACATGGTGTGTAATGTCACATGGGAGAACATGTTATCAGTTCCTTGTAGAGTATAAGTAAAGGCTTACAACTGATGTGCACGGTCACAACCTTAAATCCCGTGATGGAGACCGTCGAAGACTCAAAGTACGCGCTCGCACTCAATGCCCGCAAGTGCATGGATGTCGTCAAGTAATAAATAGATTATCGATCCCACAGGGACTGGGATTAAGTATCAATCCACTAAGTGGTTGCGGTTGTTCGGACGAAATCTCAGTGAGAGTCGGTTGGTGAGGACTATCGGAGGACCCTACTTAGTGTGGTATCACACGGAGGAGGAAAAGAGGGTGCCGAGGTCTTAAAAAGGCGATTCTAGGACTTCGGTTTCACTTGTGTACCACAGAACAACGTTGTCAATTGGTGTCATCTAAACTTCTACTTACGGCTTTGGGGAAGGGACATCATACACTCTCCCGCAGAGCCGCCATATTCACCAAGAGCTATCCTTGCCCAAAAGGATGGGATAGAGGGTACAAGGATGCCAAATCAATCCTTGCGGTGGACCGTTTCCGATTCCATCGCTCCTTTCTCCCCGCAGTTACGGAAGGTCAGGTTTACCCCTAGGTTCCTTGATTAAACCTCCTAAATCTAGATTGCGAGGGTTGTCATCACCTCGTATCGCCTAATCACAGCGGAAAGAAAACCAAATACACATAGGTAAAATAAAGACCAACATCCAATTGTCAAATAAAACTTTTGGCCAGAATTTAATATGAACCAACATCGTCTATGAACACAAGCTACACTCTAATCCTAGAATCAAAAGTTCTACTCCATAAACGTGAAGGAAGAATCACAACACATGTTTAAGTCAATTACAATAGAAAGAGAGTGCAGAAATAGATATTACAATGCGTTGTGACCTTCTCTCCGGTGTTGTATTGCAAGTGGTGGACCTCCTGCGGCATTTCTCCTCCCCGCTGTGAGTTACTGAAGCTTTTTAGGGCTTCGGTGTGCCGTCCTAGCCATCGTGCCTCCTCCCTAGGGTTTGGGCGGAGCCATCCTTATATAGACGTCACCTCGGATCGTTGCGAAATCAGGAAAAAACCCTAGTCGCACAACTCCATCGGGTCGCCACATGGCCAGGCCATGTGTGGCCCTGGTGTGCTGATATTCGCCCATCGGACACGGCCGTGTGAGTTGTGCTTCGTTCAGTTACGTATTTATGCGTAAATCCATTTCAAAAATCTTTTCGATCGAAAAACTGCGTTGAAAAAGAACAATAAACGAACCTCGAACTAGAAAATAGGAAATGCATGCAAAAACAGAGTAACATATGCATGAAACTGACGCAAAATGTAGCAAGATGTGAGCAAAAACTACTCCTAAAATCCTATATGTTTTGTTCACATCACTTCCCCCAGACTTAAATTTTTTGCTCGTCCTCAAGCAAACCTCAGTGCTATAAAATTTTAAAAAGATAATGTTCCATAATGAGCATGCTAACTAAATTTATCAGGTGGTATTTGCAATCAAAGCAAAACAGATCTATTCAGTTTACGTATTGCTTTCTAATCATCGTGCTAGGCGAATCATTCTTAGGGATGCCCGTTCCATGAGTGAGTTAAGTCGTCACCCCATAGCTTTCCTAAGGTTTTGACTCTTAGGCACTTACACTTAAGCGAGGGTCGTTCCCTAGATCTAGCATAAAGTCTCAAAGGCGTGCTCGGTATTGAGAGAAATTGGGAGGTGTTTCCCCAGTAACCTAACTCGGTCTCAAAGGGGCACCTAGCCATTTTTCCACCCACGACAACTATTTTTTTATCCCTCTCACTCCTTTTTTTTCGTGGGGATTTTGATTTTTCCGAATGGGCTTACACAATCCGAGCGTCTCCAGTAACTAAAATTCTAAACCTAGGGTCACCTATGGATTCCAAAGTACTAGTCTATTGAAGTGAATCATAACTAGGTATGTACTAGATCCTCCCTTTCAAAATGTTCGACATGTGTGAGTGCAAAAACAGAGCTAATCAGTGCAAGTCTAGAACATTCAATAGAGCATATAGAATAAAATACCACAAGATAAATAGAATTAAGCTACCTATGGGAACAACTCATGCAAGCAATTTTCAAAAGAAATACTACTGAGGTAGCTTTTAAGACACCAAAAATTAAGTACCGAAAGGAACTAAACAACTCATGCATGTATGAACAAATGAAAATACTAGAAAAGAAACTACTACTAGGAAAATAAAACAAAATAGATTTCGGGGTCCCCCCCAGACGTAAACAAAAGTATACCTCTAATATGGTGGACGAGGTGGAAAGTCTGGGAGCCTGGGCATCTCTGGGTCCTGGGAGAACCTGCTGCTGAGTTGCTGATGCCACATATACATGTGGTCAATCTGAGAGCTGGTGGATGCAGCGGCTGCTCGATGCTTCTCCTCCCTAGCCCACTGTGCCTGCTGGGCATGCATATGTTGCCGCATCTCCCTGCGATAAGCTGCCTCATCCTGACGACGAGCAGCCTTATCTTGGAAGTATATGCGGGCCTCATCGTAGAACTCCTCTGCCCACTGAAAATGCTCCCAGAATCCCTGGAACTCCACCTGCTAGTAGGCGCTCTGCTCCTCCCATCGCTGCCTTTGCATCTGCTGCTAAGTGTAGATGTCATTGAGACGTGATCGGAACTCCGAGAAATCATATGCTGATGTACCGGCATCCTGCTCAAAAGTAGAAAAAGATGGTGGCACGGGTGTAGGCTCATGTCGGTGTGGACTAGGTGGGCTCCTATGTATGTGTGGACTAGAGGGAGAGTGGTACAAAGGTGGAGAGACGGGCGCTGATGTGGATGGTCCCTCATGTGGAGGGGACTCCACTATCAGGTCTAAGCGCCAATTGGCGCGTATAGCGATGGTGGTACGATCCGGGTCGGGGAGCCTAAGGGCCGTAAGATTTTTTCTTACAAAGCATAAGGAATCTTCTTCTCTTACAATCATCTTTATGGCCATGCAAACTCCTAGGTCGATCCTAGGGCTCCCCTCTATACTCTCCAATGTTGTGTAGTCGTACCCCATCCTATAACAAATGTGGGTAAGTAGGCCTCCCACATGGATCTCTCCGCGTGCTGCTTTTCCTATCTTCATTAAGTGTCTGATGAAGTTGGACCCTACATCGATGCTACTCCTCTCTTGTAGCATGTCCCATAGGCAAAGCAGCTCCTGGCTCTCACTACACCATCACTCTCCCCACGACCGAATATAGTACTGGCCATGACACGGTGAAGGTATTGAAAGATGGGGTTTTGGAGGCGCGACGCTTTGGCCCTAGAAGGGTCACAAATGTGCCCTCCTGTCAACTCAGTCCAAATCAAACGAGAGTTGTACCCATTAGGGGTTCTTCTCTCTCCCCCACTTGGCAAGCCAAAGT
Source organism: Wurfbainia villosa (assembly GCA_025175895.1). Taxonomy (NCBI): domain Eukaryota; kingdom Viridiplantae; phylum Streptophyta; class Magnoliopsida; order Zingiberales; family Zingiberaceae; genus Wurfbainia; species Wurfbainia villosa. The sequence goes on from CM046002.1 coordinate 94,932,347, forward strand.
ATGAGTTCCATTGGTGAAGGATCCACTCATGTTCTATATTAAAAACTCTAAAAGTTATCCTACCCTCCTCACTCTCTCTACCCGTTAAAACTTCTGCCTCTAAAGAACTCAAAAATTCCAAAACAATCCTAAGGTAGGTTAGGTGCCTTATTCCCATAATCTCATCCCATCCCATTTTTGCAAATAGGGTTTGCATGTCACCCAACAAACCTAAAGATCCTAGCAAATCCTCATCTAAGTACCTAGTAGCAGTAAGTTTATGAGTAAAGAGCATATTGAACCTATCTCTTTGCTCATTATTGCAAAAAAGTAGAGGGGGTAGGGCGTTACCCTCTTCCGGAGCTTGAGGAGCGTTGGATCTTCTTGCTTGTCGCTCCGAGGCACCGGATTGGGATGCTACGGTCTTGGTCCTCCTCATCCTTGCTCCTTTTGGCTTATAAAGAGGTTAAAAATGCTTCTAGAGGAAGGGGAAAATGAACTCACATGGCTAGGGCAAGAACTTTTAAAGCACACGGCGCAAATGAGGTGAAAACACACGGCTCGCCCCTTTTAACCTCACGCGCCACGACCGTGTGAAAACACATGGCTAGGCCGTGTGCGCCTTTGGTCAAGTGGGCACGACCGTGGGAAAACACACGGCCAAGCCGTGTGCCCCCATTTTTCGCCCCTTTCATACACCATGGCCCGAATTTGTTCATACACTTCGCCGCGTAGACTAATATGGGTTTCATTTTTGCCTAGCAAAGTTCTTTTCTACTCCTAACTCTAAATGTGATGGAAATCAAAACTAAAACCTAACACATGTATGCAATGCAATAGAAAAAAAAGAAAAATCTACAACTAAACTTGGGTTGCCTCCCAAGAAGTGCTTTGTTTAAGGTCGTTTAGCTCGACCACACTTTTCTATCAACTCAGCTCTGGTGGTTCAGTGAACCTCCATTCATCTATCTCGGGATCCGCATCTGGAGGTTTCGGCTTCAATTTGCTAATCGTGAAGCCGTCAAAGTAGGAAGCTCTTTGCTCCGAAAGACTGAAAAGGATGATCTCCCCGTCTACCTCCAGGGAGATCCGGTGTGCCTTCACATCTATGCACGCCCCCGCGGTTGCTAGAAAAGACCTTCCCAAAATAATAGGATTCGGGGGATTCGGTCCTATATCCAGTATGACGAAGTCCGTGGGTATCATGAAATCTTCAATCATCACAGGAACATGTGGTAGCAGGCCAACGGGCTCCTTCACTGAGTCATCCCCCATACGAATACCAAGATTCATGGGTTGGAGCCCGCTCAGTCCCATCTTCAGAAAATATACGTAGGGCATCACACAGACTGATGATCCCAAGTCGCATAGCGCTTTGTCGAAACTCTCCCCATAAATCGAGCAGGGAATAACGAATTCACCAGGGTCCTCAAGCTGTACTGAGATTTTCTCTTCAAACTTAGCTTGGTCAGGTAGGGTGGAAATCATGGCTGCACACCCCTTAGCGAATTGGCTACTTTGCTCTACTCTTCCTCTTTTCCTTGGCTTAGCGGAGAGTTCTTCACAGGTTGTGACACGGATTGGGCTATTTGGGCCACTTGTGTCTCCAACATCTTAGTATGACTTGCAAGGCCGTCAACGGTGGCCTTCAAGTCTCTCAGTGCTTCTTCAGACTTTTGATGCTGGCGACGGAATTCTTCATTGGCCTTAGTTTGAGTAGCGATGAAGTCCTCCATCATCTGTTCTAGTCTGGACTTTTGTGGTTGCTGCTCATTGCCCTATTGCTGCCCGTATCCTCCGGATGGTTGGAGGTTTCCCGAGTTATTTTTGTAGGAGAAATTTGGGTGACTCCTCCATCCGGGATTGTAGGTATTAGAGTAAGGGTTGTGGGGCCTTTGATCATAGTCCCCAATCGCATCACAATGCTTGATCTGCTCATCTGAGGTCCCCTGCCCTACAAAGTGGTCCTCACGATACGCTGTCGTCCCTTCTCCAAAGTCAATGGCCATGCATGCAGATGAAGGATTCAAAGATTCAAACTGTCTGCTTAGCACGTCCATCCTCGCTGAAAGGTGGTCCATGGAGTTGACAGTGTATCGTCCTGCTGCAGGCGTGGGTTGACCACATTCGGAGGCCCATTGATGGTGGTTTTGTGCCACCTCTTTAATAAGATCCTTTGCCTCCTCGATGGTTTTGTTCATTAAGGCTCCTCCTGCGGTAGAATCTAAGGACATCTTCGTGGCGTAGGCGATCCCATTATAGAAAATATGGATCACCAGCCACCTCTCTAGTCCGTGGTGTGGGCATTGATAAAGTAGCCCCTTGTAGTGATCCCATGCTTCGAATAAGGACTCCCCCTCCTTTTGGCGAAAGCTGGTGATAAGGTGGCACATGTGAGCAGTCTTACTTGGTGGGAAGTATTTATTCAGAAACTGCTGCTCACACTGCTCCCACATGTAATACTGCCAGAGGGTAAGGAGTGAAGCCATGCCTTAGCCTTATCCCGCAGTGAAAACAGGAACAGGCTTAGGCAGATCGCGTCAGAAGGGACTTCATTCAGTTTCATGGTTGAGCAGATTTCTAGAAAAGCCTCAAGATGCCGGTTCGGGTCTTCAGTCGTAACTCCCCTAAATTGACTCTGTTGGACCATATGTATGAGTGCCAGCTTAAGCTCAAAGTTATTTGCCGATATGGACGGTCCAGCTATGCTCGACCTGAATCCTCTAGTGCTAGGAGCTGCATAGTCCTGTAGAGGTCGGCTGCCTACGTTCACCTCGGATGCAGCTTGATCTTCCATCTTTCGTTGTGCTGCTCTCCGTTGGTGAAAGGTTCGCTCTATCTCTAAATCGATCGGAATTAGACCTTCTGATCCTAGTTTTCTAAGCATACGATGAACCAACACTCAAAAGTAAGAGTGCTAACCTAATGCTAAAAACATGAAATAACTAAATCTAGTAAATAAAAACCGAAGATGCAATAAGTAAACAGGAAACTACTACTGGAAATAAAAACTAAATCTAAATATGGAAAATAAAACTAAATAAAATATAGTAAACTAATAAGAAAATAAAGCAGGAAAATAATCTAATCCTAAGTCCGATCTAATCTACCACCGTTCGATTGATATCGAATTGACAGTCCCCGGCAACGGCGTCAAAAACTTGATGCGCACGGTCGCAACCTTAAATCCCACGATAGAGACCATCGAAGACTCAAAGTACGCACTCGCTCTCAACGCTCACAAGTGCAAGGATGTCATCAAGTAATAAATAGTTTATCGATCCCACAGGGACTGGGATTCGAGTATCAATCCACTAAGTGGTTACGGTTGTTCAAACGAAATCTCAGTGAGAGTCATTGGTGAGGACTATCAGAGGACCCTACTCAATGCAGTGTCACACGGAGGAGGAAAAGAGGGTGCTGAGGTATTAAAAAGGTGATTCTAGGACTTCGGTTTCACTTGTGTACCACAGAACAACATTGTCAATTGGCGTCGTCTAAACTTCTACTTACGGCTTTAGGGAAGGGACATCATACACTCTCCCACAGAGCCACCGCATTCACCGGGAGCTATCTTTGCCCAAAAGGATGGGATAGAGGGTACGAGGATGCCAAATCAATCCTTGCAGTGGACCGTTTCCGATTCCACCGCTCCCTTCTCCCCGCAGTTATGGGAGGTCAGGTTTACCCCTAGGTTCCTTGATCAAATCTCCTAAATCTAGATTGCGAGGGTTGTCACTACCTCGTATCGCCTAAGCACAGCGAAAAGAAATCCAAATACACGTAGGTATAATAAAGACCAACATCCAATTGTCAAATCAAACTTTTGGCCAGAATTTAATATGAACCAACATCGTCTATGAACACAAACTACTCCCTAATCCTAGAATCAAAAGTTCTACTCCATAAATGCGAAGGAAGAATCACAACACATGTTTAAGTTCAATTACAATAGAAAGAGAGTGCAGAAATAGAGATTACAATGCGTTGTGACCTTCTCTCCGGCATTGTATTGCAAGTGGTGGACCTCCGGCGGCGTTCCTCCTCCCCGCTGCAAGTTACCGAAGCATTTTAGGGCTTCGGTGTGCCTTCCTAGCCATTGTGTCTCCTCCCTAGGGTTTGGGCAGAGCCATCCTTATATAGACTTCGCCTCGGACCGCTGCAAAATCAGGAAAAAACCCTAGTCGCGCAACTCCATCAGGTCGCCACACGGCTGTGTGCAGCCCTGGTGTGCTGATCTTCGTCCATCGGACACGACCGTGTGAATCCACATGCCCTAGCCGTGTCCCACTCTGCGTCTAGCATGAAATGTCCTTCTTTCGCTCCAAAAATGCATCTTTTTCGCCCGAAAAGCCAACCTGCATTCAAAAGAATAACGAGCAGACCTCCGAACTAGAAAATAGGAAATACATGCAAAAACAGAGTAATATATGCATGAAACTGACGCAAAATGTAGCAAGATGTGAGCAAAAACTACTTCTAAAATCCTATATGTTTTGCTCACATCAACAACCGAGATGGTTATGGACAACCCATTGGAATGGTTGTAGTGTGATTTGGTATTGGTTTGTTTTGACCATAGAATTACACTAGTACACTTTGTGTGTATTGAGCAGGACCGACTTAGAGGTGATTCGATTTATTGCTGACTATATAATTGAATTGGACCTAGGATATTATGGTGTACATGCTCTTAATCCCGATATAATAATGGGCACATATACTTAGTATTTATTTCTTTGATTTACCAATGGGCGAGATTTATAGAGTAAATCGATAGGCTCGGTAAGTTGGGAGATGATATTATTTATATGGTGTGTCGTTGATTATAGGAGGAAGTCGTGTCCTATATATTATGATGATGATGTCCCCTTGAGGAGCTCATAAGGTTCATCATGTAAACCCTACAGGTGGACTTGGTTCGGCATGATGATAAGGTTGAGTGGTACTACTCATGGAGTTAGATGTTGATTAATTAATTATCAGTAAATTAATTAATTGACGGACATTTGAGACCTTAAACACAAGAGACATTTGTACAAATAATATATGGAGCCCATATTTATTTATGGGGTTGGTGAGGTAGATCAATGATAATCCTCTAGTGGAATGGATTATCATTAATGGATCGGACTTTATGTGAGCTTGATCCATTGGGTGGCCAAGATCCAACTCCTCCTCATGGTCCCTATTGTAGCCTATTAAAACCCTCATGGAGCCTAGATCCGATGGAGGAAAATGGAACTCTAGATCTGATGGTCGAAGTTAAATCTCTAGATCCGACAGTAGAGATTAAATCTCTAGATCCGACAGTTGAGATTAAATCTCTAGATCCGACGGTGGAGATTAAAAGGAGGCTTAAGCCTAGCTCTATAAAAGGAGGGACAAGGGTTGGGCATGGATTATCTTGAGAGATTAGGTTTTGGAGTTGGGCGGCAAGGCTTCTAGGGTTTGGGGCGGCAAGCATTGGGCGGCTAGGGTTAGGGTTTTGGCTTGGGCGGCAACAAGGTGGAAGGTTAAGGTTTGCTTCCTTTCTCTTCCTAAGGTGTAGCCGGCACCCATCATCATCCTCTCATCCTTGGTTGGAGCTCATCCCCTTCCTTTATTCATCCTTGGCCGGTGCCCTCTCCTCTCCTTTGGCCGGCGACAACCCTTCTTCAAGGTTGGCCGACACTCCATCATCTATTCCTTGGCCGACAGCAACATCAAGTCCTTTGACTTGGTGGCCGATTCTAGATAGGAAGAAGAGTTTCGTTTCATTCTTCCTTTTGTTCAGAGCGAGCAAGGAAGGGAAGAGCGTGTTCTAGGATGCTTCGACTTTTGGAAGATCGTCGCCCACACGACGTCCAAAAGGAGGAAGGACATACAATAGAAGATCAAGAGGTATAACAAGAAGTATAATTCTTGTTTATGAATATTTTCTAATTCTATGCATGTTGTATATTTTGTATGTGGCTAATTTACTTAGACCTCGAAGATAAACACAAAAACCAGCGATCCGTACATCGTTTATTCCGTGGCTAATCGAAGAATAGAGGTAGTTTGCTTGAACAACAAGTTTGTTCAAGTGACCACTCTAATCGAATAGCACGACAATGGAACGGTTGCTTGGGTAATCCCTCTTTGTCAAGGATTATTATTTTTTAATCTGGGGACGTAGATGGGATCACCATGAACAAGTGACCGAGTAGAATTGGGAAGCAAAGTTTCCACCCTTCAAAAGGGTGCGTCGATCAGTGTAGTACGACTCTCTACATGATAGAGAGATGCGTCGAACAGTGGAGTATGACTCTCTATAGGATAGAGAGTGCGTCGATTAGTTGAGTATGACTCTCTATAGGATAGAGAGTGCGTCGATTAGTTGAGTATGACTCTCTGCAAAATAGAGAGTGTTGATGGATGTCTGTATGCGTGACTATACATTCATATCATTTGCATGCATACTGACGACATAGTCTCCCTTGTGGTTGAGAGGGTCGTCAATCATCCTGCCTCTTAGGTTACTCATGGAGGAGTAACTGGTGTGAGGGTAGAGCATTTGTTGTGCTGCACTCTACCATTATAGACGGTGGTAGTTGGAGTTGCGCGCAGTTGTCCTGGGTGCATGACACTCGACCACTCATGAGTAGTGTTAGTCGGAGTGGCCAGCAGTAGGGACCCCCGTTGTGTAGCGAGCTCTTTACGCTTATATGCTACTCGATCATACTGCCCACTCGGCCACTCTAGAGTAGTGGTTGGTGTTGAGTTGGACAGTTGTCATGTCGTGCCGCCTAGGCTACATTAGGGTCATGGTAGTGAGTAGGGGTGCGCAGGCCTGACCATGCATGCTGCATTGTCGTATCTTATGGCATTTTGCATATTGCCATATATATATATATATATATATATATATAGGTGTAGCGTAGCAGACTTTCAAGTATGTCTGCATTTTATATTGTTCATTTGGTTAGAAGGTATATGTATGTATATGATTATGCTGATGTATACATGTCGTACCTGTAGATTATACTGTTGAATTACATGTGATATTTGATATATATACATGTTCTCCCTTATTACCTGCTAAGTTTTACTCACCACCACGAACCCTAGGTTTTTCTATTGCCCAGGTAACAGATAGCCGACTTCGTGATGGACTTGGAGCATCACTGGCTGTCATCGTCTCATCTCGTCTCCGAGGGTCCCAGCATGAATTTATGTTTTCTTTTGATTTCAGATGTTCTATATTTCGATCCTGATTTATGTGTTGGACTTGTTATGTGATGTACACACTTGTGGATTCGGGTTTTGTCGATGTTTTTCTTTATGTCGTTGTGTTAGTCATACCGGTATGCACTGTGTGTAGTTTGTGATGTAGTTATATTATGTTTCCACTGTGTTTTGATGTAGTTATGTTTATGTTATTGTTATTGTGGGCCCAAGGGCTTTGTATAAACAGGATATGTTGCCACGTACAGGGAAGATAACGTTCGTTTGATTTTCGGCTCGGCATACTCTCGGGGCGTGATAACTTTATTGGTATCAGAGCCCTAGGTTCTGCGATGCCATACAATGTTATTTTTGTGTCGAGTCTTGGATTCTCGGGAGTCGATTTGTTTCGATTTTGGTTTTCTGAGATGAGACTGACAGTGGCTTGAGCTCCAAGCAGCATGAAGTAAGTATTCCTGATGACTTATTTTCTAGTTGGATACTTATCTGGACTTGATTAACAAGTGTATACAGTTAGAGTTATTATACCTGTACAGACTCATAGTAGAAGTCACCCACCGTGGCGACCAACCGGAGTTGTCGTTAGAGTTTATACTCCCGGTTTTATTGGCTATGCATTTAGTGTATATAACAGGGAATAACCAGTAGCGTGTTGGTTATTATGCCTAATCGTGGTATGAGTTGACCATGGGAACGACCTATTGAGTCTGTGAGTCTTGAACCTGTGTCGAAAAGGTGATTTACCTTTGAGAGCCGACTGATATCGAGTCGGAAAATAGGGGTCAAGTCATCACATTTCTTATGGAAATCAGAGATTACAGTCTTAGAGATTTTCACTAAATTATGCTAGTCAGATCGTTACTTGTTTGAGTAATGGACAAGATAAGTAGGTTATTGTTGATGCAGATAGCGGAAGGCTAGTTTACGGTGTTTTATAGGGATTTTTATCTCTGAGTTGTGCGTACTGGGTTGTATAACTTTGAAGGTACCTTTAAGTACTTTACTCGTGTTATACAGAGAAAGTAGAGTTATTTGCATACCATTATCGGGATTAAGCCGGTATTTAGTGGTAAATACAGAAAATAATCTTCGGGAAATAATATATCACTTGATAATGGTTTAGTGATGTTGAGAGAGAGTATTTTCCCGCGTCACTTTCTGTGACACATTGTAGGGAATTCTTGAGCTTCAAGTAGGGTGATCGTCGGTAACGGGAATACCATGCAAAGTCGTTAGACTTGCAGAGTTTACGCTCACCTGATAGCTCAAGAACGTGAATGGATGTTTTAAGCCACCCAGAGTTATTGGCTTATAGTTGGATTAGGATACCGGGATCTTCTACCAGATCCTGCCGTAAGACATTGGATTGAGTCAGGAGTTTAGAAATGACTCCGTACAAGTGTTTAAGAGTTGGAGACCGATAAGAAGATATTGCCGGTCAACTTATTTGGGTCAGAAGTCTCCGACTGTTAGATAAAAGGAGTAAGATTGGAGTCATAGGCCTTGAGCTACTTTTCGATTATAGAAGACCAACCGCAGATCATCAGGATGTTCTCGTGCACATCAGCGAAATCAGAATAAAGACTCTGAAGGGATTATATGTGTGTAGTGCGGATCACGAAGATACGCGAAGTCAGATTATTCGTTGGATAAGTTCATCTGTTGCTATTGTAAGCAACCAGTACAGTTGAGGAGGTGTATTTTGAAGACTCAGTTGAAGACTATCGATGGTGTTCCAGGAGGATGATGCACCATCTCGACAGCAGAGATCAGCACAGAAGATTGGGTTATCTCATCAGCAGCGACCTACTACCTCAGGTATGGTTGGAGTTCCGTGATATTTCCCTTCAAGGGAAGTAATTTATGTAGCAGTATCAGCAAAAGACATCATAGAAGACTCATGCAGACAACAACAACAGTTACCCCCCAGATGTGGATTGGCTTTGTACAGAGGAGAGAGTATACGACGATGGTTGTATATATTATGTATTCTACAGTTGTAACTCATAGGATTTAGTGATGAGATCAGATGATCTAGGAAAAATCCCAGAGGCATTCGTCGCAGAAATGCGACCGCTTTGTCGCGGACTGTTGGATCTGATCTTATTCTCTTCGGAGAAAGGCTGAGACCTACAGGGAGCCTTAGGATCGGATCAACAGATAATTGATCATTCAAGATATTACTCTAGTTTACCCTCTGGGTCAATATACTGAGAGATACTTGTAGTTTACAAGTATCCTTGACTAGAACATTTTTAGTTCAGATAAGAAGGGTTTCTTTACATCGACTTGTGGGTCGGCGGTATCTCTACCGTCTGGTGAGATGTGGATCAACAATTAAGAAGTCAAGGGATGCCCTTAGACTTGGATAGACATATCTTTACTGTAGACATATCCTTACAGATGGTCAACTTATTGAGATTATGGTGTGATTATGTCTCTCAGATGTGCGTATAATCCGAGGGCATTCGGATATAGTTTCGAATGAACTCCTAGGCTTTCCGCATAGGCAAGTGAAGTAGGCGATCGAAATGATTACGGAAATAGTTCCGATATCAAAGATCCCATACCGGGTGATAATTTGATTGGTATAAGTGTTACTAAACACTATGGGAATTGGAAGAATGTAAGTTGCGATTATAGGAGAAGTTGGAGGGGATATTTATCTATCCCAGTATTTCTCCTTAAGAAGATCCGGAACTCTTTTTTGAAAGAGAGATGGACCTTTGAGATTAAGCATCGATTATCGATGAAGAAATACGGTAGTTGTTAAAAAATTAATATCCTTCATCGAGGATAAATGATCTGTTTAGATCAGCTAAGGACACCTGTGTATACTCTAGGATTGATTTACGACTGGAGCATTGATATTGTAGTGACATGGTGTCATACAATTATCATTGTCATTGTGATGATTAATATATCATCAGCTTAGAGTAAAGGGGATGCAGGTGTGTAGAGACGACAATTTCATACTTGGTATGAATTGTACGAGTTTTGATTATGTTGTTAGACTATTTAATGATTTATTCGTCTATGGACTTGAGAAATCATGTATTTTAGATACGATTGGATCAGTTTATGGTTGTTGGAGTTGCGCAACTTAGCCACTGTTGATGGTGGTAGTTGGGGTTGCGCACTCGACTACCGTAGATGGTTGTTTGCCTTATATGGTTTGATTATTACTGTAGATATGGATAGGATGCTTTTAAGCGTTGGTATATCATTGACTTGTTTGATCAAGAAGGTGATGGAATTTACTTAGTCTGAAGCCTGTGAAACTAGTTTTCAGGGCTCAGTCGATGGTTGACTTTTTCATCAGTGTTAGTTAATTCTTTTGGGGTGGATAAAAGGATGTTGTATGCAAATGCATCATTTCAGGGATTAGAGTGATCCCGATGCAGTTGAATGAGGCATATCTTAAGCTTACGACAGTTAAGAAACTATGAGATAGGTTGTCATATACATGACGTGACTTTAGTAGTTATTATCTTGATTTGTGGATGTATGGAGCAGGAATGCTCATGGAGTTTTAGCTAGATACTGGGTAGCTATTATAGAGTTGTTGGAACACGAACAGTTGCAACGAGTGAGATTGGTCGCTATAGTCTTCCATGCACTTATAGAGCGTGTGGTGGAGTGGATTTTGTACGGTAGATGGACTTCTCTTGTGAAAAGATAATTTTCCGTCTCTAATATGGACATGTGTTCTGAACACGCATCCACTTGAGAAAGAGTTGCTACAGGAGGCACATTATTTGAGACTTTCTATACATCTTGATGTACTTGGATGTACCGAGATTTGAAACGTTTATACTGGTGGAATGGTATAAAGAGAGATATAACAGATTTTGCTGCTCGATGTTTAGTATGCCAATAGGTGAAGATTGAGTATCAGAAATCCGCTGGATTGCTTCAGGAAAATTCCGATTCCGGATTAGAAGTGGGAGCAAACCACGATGGATTTCGTTACGGGATTACCTAGAACTCGTAAAGGACATGATGCGATTTAGGCGATCGTGGATTGACTAACCAAATCAGCTCACTTTCTGCCTATTCTCGAACGAACTCGTTGGGTCGTCTGGCAGAGTTGTACTGTTGAGAGATTATCAGATTGCACGGAGTGCCTTTGGGTATTATATCTGATAGAGACCCGCGATTTACCTCACGATTTTGGTAGAGTCTGCAGCAGACCATGGGCATAGAGCTTCATCTCAGTACAACATTTCATCCACAGACTGATGGCCAATCTGAGCATATCATTAAGACATTGGAGGATCTATTGAGATCCTGTGTCATGGATTTCAGAAGCAGTTGGGAGGACCACGTTCATTTAGTGGAAGCAGTCTATAATGATGGCTACCACTCCTCTATTCAGATGGCTCCTTCAGAGGCTGTATACGGCAGACCCTGTAGATCTCCTGTGTTGTGGGAGGAGGTTAGGGAACGATAGCTATTGGGGCCACAAAGTATCCAACACGATGCAGAGTTGGTGCGCGTCATCAGATGATGCTAAAAGAGAAATTAGTTCCACACTTTATTGACCCATTTGAGATATTGACGTGGATTGGAGGTGTAGCTTACCAGTTGGCTTTACCTCCAACACTGGCTGGTGTTCACAACGTATTTTCTGTTTCTATGCTGAGGAAATACGTGTCGCATGTTGATCATGTTCTGAAGGAGGTAGCAATTCCACTGCAGTCTAATGCGATGTATGAGGAGATTCCAATGCGGATTCTTGGTCACAAGAAGAGACAGTTGCGGAACAAGACCATCCGACTCGTAAAAGTTGGATGACAGTATCATACTGATGAGGAGGCTATGTGGGAGCTGGAAGATACTATCCGAGCTCGGTACCCTCATTTGTTCACTTGAGGTATGTAGTCATTTCGGAAATTTGCTTGAATTAAATTTTTGCATGTTAGTACAAAATTTAGGGACCAAATTTTAATAAGTGGGGGAGAATGTAAAATACCACAAATAAAATTTTTGACAGATTAATGTCTCTATTATTCGTAGTTAGAGAACTTATTTTAGGAATTCATTTAGACCATGGTTAAGGATTTAATTAAGTCAAACCTTGGCTTAATGATCAAGGGGGTTATTTTGATCTAGGGTTGGCTTATAAGGTTTTAAAACCGGATTCGACCCAAATTTTCAAACCCAACCTGTTTGGCTAGATCCTATCCGTTTTGCTCAAGCCGAGCATTTTCTTCGGTATCTCCTCACTTGTGCGATCTCCTCCTCTTTCTCTTCCTCTTCGCGAGCGGCTCCTCCCGTGCGTGCATTTCCTCAGCCGTCCTCTCTTAAAGCCAGCTGCCTTTCTCAATAACCCATTGTCGATTCCACCTCGATGCGACCGGTGGGTGTGCTGGTTGGAAGGAAGGAGGTCGATGTTTCTTTGCTCGATTTCTCCATGATTCCATCGCTGTCGACGCCTCTCTAGGGGAGGATCCGGCGAAAGGGAAGGAAGTCGATGCCCTTGCTTCTCCGTGATCCAGCGATTGGGAAGGAAGTCGACGCCCTTGCTACTCCACGATCCAGCGACTGTCGACGGGCGTCCTCGACCTCGGGATCTAGGGAGTGGCAGGGCTTCACGCTGCCAGATTTGGGAGTCTTTTCTGTCGATTGTTGCGATTGCTAGGTGAGTGATGCGGTCCTTCATCTCCGATCGCATTCTTTCTTATAGCGCCTAATTTCTGTGGTGATAGGGCAGCAAGGGTTTTCTGACGAATAGGGCAGTTGGGGGAGTGCCACTGGTGAAGTTGCAATTACCGATATATTTCTTCCGTTGCTCTTTTTCCCTTCTGTCCAGGGTGTTTTATGGACTGTGAGTTTATGTTTGGGAATTGTCCGGCTGTGGCTCAATGAGGAGGTGGTTGTGAGCAAGGAGCATCGACTGTGAATGACACTATGAGTGTGAGTTGTTGTGGATGTTGAGTTGTTTTGGTAATTAGAATTAAGCTGGGAAGTTGGATCAGAATTTGGTTGCAAGGTAAGGTTTGCATATGTTGATTAAGTTAACAAATTCTTATAGGATGAGCAAATCTATTTATGGATTAAAGATTTGGGGAATTGATCATAGGAAGCTTATGTTCTTTTTGATTACAGGTGATCACCAGTGAATGGTTTTTTGGATATGTTGTGGGCCATGGAAACTGCGTTTATTCAACAGAATGATTCAAATCGGATAACTTTGAGTGATCAAAAGCTATGCAAGCGAGGCTAATCTTGGGTAAGTCCGATTTGGGATTGGAGTTGGGTGTATTCTAGTTGTGCCACCATATCTAATCTAATTTATAAGATGATGATGTTATTGGTTCCATTTGTGGATTTATATACAGTGTTTGGGTATTTTGGAGATGACAGTGTTCTATAGGTTTCAATAGGGTTAAGGAATTGGTTTGGTTCTACTATTAGATTGACGGTAGAACTTAGATATATGTTGCATTCTTTGGTTATAGAATGTTGATTCGGGATAGAGATTTGGACATGAAGACAATCAGTACGTTATTTATAGCAGGTGGGTAATTTCCTACCCTGGTCAGGTAGTTATTGTTGCATGCAGATTTAGACATATATATGATCATATTATATGCTTATATTACCTTGACCCCACTCTTATTATTTCTTATGCTTGATACTTTGTCGTTGGCTTTATATGCTCTGTTGCTATTATCACATTTTCCCTCATCATGATTAGGAGTTATGTGATGTAAGTAAACCTATAAATGTTTAGTTATGTGTAAATAGTGGAATACGGATGATGACCTAATTTGTAAATTGGGTAAAAAGGGCATCCGTGGGTAAGTAAGGTTCTGAACGTAGGGTTGATATCAATACTCTTATGTTGCTTGTTACTACCGATCAGGTGTTGTGTAATGGTCAGGTAAATTGTGATTAGTGTGTCGCTACGGACCAGTGGTCCTAGCTTGTTATGATCAGTTGAGTACGACTCTCTACGGGATAGAGGGTGCATAGATTAGTTGAGTACGACTCTCTACATGATAGAGAGTGCGTCGAACAGTCAAGTACGACTCTCTACAGGATAGAGAGTGCGTCGATCAGTTGAGTACGACTCTATGAAGGATAGAGAGGGTGTTGATCGGATTGGTATAACTCTCTGTAGAATAGAGAGTCTATGATGGATGTCTGTATGCGTGACTATGCATTCATATCATTTGCATGCATACTGACGACATAGTCTCCCTTGTGGTTGAGAGGGTCGTCAGTCTTCCTACCTCCCAGGTTGCTCATGGAGGAGTAACTGGTGTGAGGGTAGAGCATTTGTTGTGCCACACTCTACCACTATAGACGGTGGTAGTTGGAGTTGCGTACAGTTGTCCTGGGTGTGTGGCACTCGACCACTCATGAGTAGTGTTAGTCGGAGTGGACAGCAGCAGGGACCCCCGTTGTGTAGTGAGCTCTTTACGCTCATATGCTACTCGATCATACTGCCCACTCTACCACTCTAGAGCAGCAGTTGGTGTTGAGTTGGGACAGTTGTCATGTCGTGCCACTTAGGCCACACTGGGGTCGTGGTAGCGAGTAGGAGTGTGCAGACATAACCATGCATGCTGCATTGTCGTATTTTATGGCATTTTGCATATTGCCATATATATACATATATGCATGTATATATATATCAAATGCAACATCACAATAAGCATATATATAGATGCTTATTGTGATGTTGCATTTGATTGTACTATGCTTGCTGCATTTGATTGTACATCATCTTCATACATGCTACTCGCATTTGTTATATGGTTGTGTCAGATACCTGTATACTTGTTGGTCAGACCATTAGATACCTTCGACCAGTATTTATGATGTTGTATGGTTTAGACCAGATTATATATATATATATATATATATATATATATATATATATATATATATATATATATATTGTGGATATGTACTCAGGTTGGATAGGTGTAGCGTAGCGGATTTTCAGGTACGTCTTCATTTTACATTGTTCATTTGGTTAGAAGGTATATGCATGTATATGATTATGCTGATGTATGCCTGTCATACTTGTAGATTATACTGTTGAATTACATGTGATATTTGATATATATACATATTCTTCTTTATTACCTACTGAATTTTACTCACCACCACGGATCCTGAGTTTTTCTGTCGCCCAGGTAACAGGTAGCTGACTTCATGATGGACTTGGAGCATCGCTGGCTGTCATCGTCTCATCTCGTCTCCGAGGGTCCCAACATGGATTTATGTTTTCTTTTGATTTCGGATGTTCCTTATTTCGATCCTGATTTATGTGTTGGACTTGTTATGTGATGTACACACTTGTGGATTCGGGTTTTGCCGATGTTTTCCTTTATATCGTGGTGTCAGTCATACTGGTATGCACTGTGTGTAGTTTGTGATGTAGTTGTATTATGTTTCCGCTGTGTTTTGATGTAGTTATGTTTATGTTATTGTTATTATGGGCCCAAGGGCCTTGTATAAACAAGATATGTTGCCACGTACAGGGGAGATGTCGTCCGTTTGATTTTCGGCTCGACATACTCTCAGGGCGTGACAATCAAAACTCAGATTCGATTATCTGGTGCTCCTGCACCAATAGTGCTAAGTGAAACTTTCTAGGTGACAACTACATTAAAAAAATTGCTTTTCAACTGAAAGGATTTCAAGAACTATCTACAACACAAGTCGAAAAAAATAAACATTGAGGAGCTCATTGTCTAACTTCATATCGAGGAAGACAATAGGAGCTCTGACAAGCGATCATTCACTCATACAACTAATAAAGTCAATGTGATTGAGCACAATGAAAATTTGAAATAGAAGAAACCCAAGTTTTCCAGAGTGGAACAAAGAGGACACATTAACAAAATGAAATTCTCTGGAAGATACTTCAACTGTGATCGAGTTTGTCAGAAATCTTTAAACTGCAAGAAGCCAAAGAAGAAGCAAGAGGTCAACCTAAACAAGAGACTAAATATCAATTTCTACCTCGTGGTCTCCATAGTGAACCTGGTAGGCTCAAATCCATAGCAATGGTGGATCGATACCGATGCCACCGAACATATAAGATGCAACAAGGAGCTACTCCATAATTTTGAGGAAGTCAAAGATGGGAAAAAAATTATTCATGAGAAAGTAACAATCTTGAAAATTAAGAGCCAATGAAAAGTCGTGCTAAAGATAATCTCAGGCAAGGATCTAACTTTGAATAATATGTTGTACGTTTCAGAGAGTCACAAGAATTTGGTATCCAATTCTTTGTTAAGCAAGTATGGTTTTCACATTGTTTTTGATTCAGATAGATTCTACCCAAAATTAGAATGTTTGTTTGGAAGGAATATGTAATTGATAAACTTTTTAAGTTCAATATAATGGCTATTAGGTCCAAAATTAATAAAAGCAAAAGTTCTTCTACATATATATTTAAGTCTTCCATTTTGTAGCATGGTAGACTATAATAAGTTAACTACAACTTGTTGTATAGATTAAATAATATACAAATCATACTTACATTTCAAATTGACCCAAAACACAAGTGTGAGACTTGTGTAAAAGCAAAAATAACTAAATCATCCTTTCAACGAGTTGAATAAAGCAATGAACCACTCAACCTAATCCACAATAATATGTGTGACCTAAAAAGGGTACCAACACGTGATGAAAATAATACTTCATCACTTTTAACTATGACAACACAAAATTTTGTTATATGTATCTTCTCAAAAGTAAAAATGAAGGTATAAAAAATTTATTCTCTATAAAAATGAGGTTGAGAATTATCTTTATAAGAAAATTAAGGTGGTACGAAGTAATCAAAACAGCGAATATGTATCACTGTTCGCTGAGTTTTGTGCTCAACATGGATTAGACATAAAATAATAGCTCTCCATTTTTAGGACCTTGGTACGCTAGAGGAGGGATGGCGGGGGGGGGGGGGGTGAATAGTGATCAAACTCATTCATCTTCTCTGTTCATTGATTATGTTTCTTGTGCTCTACAAGTCATTAATGCAACAGAAATAGATCATAAATAAAAATAAACAATACAAGCACAACAAATTGGATTTTATGTGGTTCAGAATCTCCGATTCCAACTCCATAGCCTAACTCCTAGTCGATAGTCCCACTATCACTTCCTCCTTCCTGGAAACCTTCCAGAGGTGGAGAAACCTCTTACATCACCTAGAGATTACAATAGATGCAACCAAATACAAGATATACAAGTAAAATAAAGAACAAGAAACAAAACACTTTACACGGTTGCGATCTTGCTTGAATGCTTATTGGTTGCTTTGGAATTACTTGGAAGGTTTGGAATGTAGCAGCAAATCCCCTTCTAATTCTCCAAGAATCTCCCACTTTAAATCACCTTGAAACCCTACTTTATAGGGTCTTCATCGGGTTGATTTTTGCCTCCCAGTCGATTGCTAAAACCACTAGTTGACTAGTCAATGGATCGTTGTGCAATCTGACGCTCCAACGACATGATCCACATTGGATTCTACTCCATCAGTTGATTGTCATTACCCACCAGTTGATTGCCAAGCCATCATTTGACTGGTCAGTCGAGTTGCTAACTTTCTGTGCCTAGTCATAGTTGCACCAGTAGACTACCAACCTTTTTATATCTGCTATAGTGTCACTAGTCAACTGATCAAACTATCAGTCAACTATCCTTAGCCAATCGAGTTGCCAATCGAGTTCTAATCTCCAAGGTTGCTCGAACAGTGATGCCAATTGACTACTCATTCCACCAGTCCATTGATCAACCCCATCAGTCGGCTACTTTATTAGTTAAGTTGGCAGATGAGTCCCAAACTCAACACTTGCTCGAGCACTATTACCAGTCAATTGGTAAACCCTACCAGACGATTGATGCCTCAGTTTCAACTTAGTTTCAAGTCAACTCTCACTTCATCTAGTATCCGATTGATTTCAACCTACCAAGACTTTCCTCCCTTGCCTAGTATCTGGTCAACCATGACCTACTTGAACTTCTCTCCCTTTCCTAGCTTCCGGTCAACCGTGATCTACTAGGACTTCTCTTGCCAAGCTCGATCTCTCACATCAACCGAATCTTCCCTTGCTAAGCACGGTCTCCCAGACCTGTCGAGGCTTCACTAGGACTTCTCTTGCTAAGCTCGATCTCCCACATCAATCAGATCTTCCCTTGCTAAGCACGGTTTCCCAGACCTGCCGAGACTTCACTTGCCAGACATAGTCACCCCGTGACCTGGCGAGACTACACTTTTTAAGCACAGTCACCCTGTGACCTGCCGAGACTTCACTTTTCCAAGCACAGTTACCCCATAATTTGTCGAGACTTCACTTCACCAAACATTCAGTACTCCTTGACCTACTTGGATTTTCCTCTCTTCGTGTCAAGTCAACCTTGACCAACTTAGACTTTCCTTGCCAACTCCTGGTTGGACTTTTCAACACCAAATGCCCAGTCAACCTTAATCGACTTGGGTTTCTCCACTCATCAAGTATCTTGTCAACCTTGACCTACTTGACTTTACGCTTATCTCCATATGACTATGGATATTCCATACCATCCTTTACCTCTAATTATATTGTAAAACATCTAAACTCAACTCGAGCCCAATTTGAGCCTGGTCATCCTTGACTTGAGGTCGATTGCACCAACAATCTCCCCCTTTTTGATGTTTGATAATACCTTTAAGTTAGGATAGTCCATAAGGCCAACTTACCTCTTCTAATGCCAAAGCATAATGGAGAGCTCATAATTCAAATTTCAAAATCTAAAATTTGAGGTTTTAGTTTAGGGTTTGGGTTTATAGGTCATCTTTATGCACTAAGCATCTTGAGCCTAACTTAAACCCTTCAATTTCTCCCCCTTTGACACACATCAAAAAGTCCTCATGACTTATCTCATTCTCCCACTTCTTCTTCATCTTCCCCCTTTCATTATCCTTAGCGATAAGATCCTTATCACTAATCAACCATCATGCCTTGATGGTTAACCTCCCCCTAGAGGCTTGCTCCCCCTTGACCATTGCACCAACAATGTCGTTGGAGAGGTCCTAAGCCTTTAAGAAATCTAAACAATCAAATATGAGGTAAAAGTTCAATCATGAACTTTAACATCTCTAAAAATTTGATTTTCACCCTAATTAGCTCTCCTAATCATTTTCAATGCAAATATTGTCCTTCCAATGCTTCTCTAAGCATATCATAGGGATAGGAGTATCTAACCACCCTAGGGTTGAATTTTAACGACTAATTTGACCTAAATCATCCAAAAATAGCTTCATCAGTCGACTAATTTCACTAACCAGTCGACTGCTCTATGAAGCAGTCGACTGTCCTCTGATTTTTCAGAAATCAAGGTTTTTCAATCGGATTTCAAGCATGCATAAGTAATTCTATGAGTTTTGAAAAATCATAACATTTCATACACGTATTACTTATGACAAATACTATTTAGGAAAAATAATTTTCTATTAAAATACCTATTAATTTGAAAGAATGATACAAAGTTCAAAACCATTGAAACCTTTAATGTTTTTGCCTAACTTGTATCAACCTTTTTATGGTGATTACTAATAGAAGATAAACTTCACCAAGGTTTTCTAAAATAGTTTTAAAAATATTTCAAACTATATTTTCAATCATGATCTATGGGCTAAGTATACATGACTTGTACACTAGCTTTCCTCATGATTTGTGTATATGATTTAAAGAGTTTAAGTTCACTTTGATGTACCATACAAGCACATTGAACTTAACTCATTTTCCTAACATCTCACATGTATCTAAGGTATATCCACATACACACATGTCATCCTATATCTTTGTGAGATGTGGATTTGATTTTTCTCTAACCTAAGGGTTCATGCATTATTATCTAGGCATATCCATTTGATTCCTTTATCTAGAACATCAAATAATGTCATTTGTCTTTAATTTCAATTTGATTATCGTAACGGATGAATTATGATCATGACATAAATGTTTTTTATAAATTAAAAATATTTTCCAATGATTCATGATGTCATGACATAATAAACATAACCTAAGTATTATCATGACATTAATCAATCTATGTACTATCATAACATTTTAAATGATGATATGGAATATGATATCATGACATGGATTATGGCAAACAAAGCATGATAAATGTGTATAAAATTCAAAGGTATAAAGATACCTAAGTCTTGAATCTAATTGTCATTGTGTACTAGAATTATATCAAATACTTAATTTGACATAATAACGTATTAACTCCCTCGAGTGTGCCAAAATCCTCAACTTGACACACTATTGACTTTATTGTGCCAATCATGATCAAATTTCAACCTTTCTTTAATTCCATTGGCACATCCTAAAAATCCTTTAGGATTAAATTCTAATTCCATTTCCAAAGTATACCAATACCTTGAAAATACTCTAAAGTTCCAACTCCATTATGGTTAGGTTAACTACCTTTTCATTTGAGGTTGACACATCTTATACCCATTTAGTGCGAAAGGATCATACTCCTAGGAACCGAACCCAATACCTATTGGAGCTCCTTGGGTACTCTAGGTATTCACTAGCGATGATCTCCCTTGATACCTTCTTGATGACTCTCCTAGACTTCATAGATGCCTTAGTCATTGTGGTCTCTTCAAAGTTAACTCTAGGGATAGCTTCCCTTGTAACTATGTTAGTGACTTTTCTAGGCTTCTTAGAAGCCTTAGTCACTTAACTCTTATCAAGGTCAACTCTAGGGATGATTTCCCTTGTAACCTTGATATTCCTAGACCTAGGATTAGTTCCATAATTATATGGAACACTATGGTAGGAGGGCATGATCTCCTTAGACTTAGGTTCGTACCCTAAACCTTTCTTATCTCTAGATGTTTCTTGCCTCCTAAAACCTAGAGCTCGTTCTCTTGACCCTATATTTTTTCCATAGAACCCTTTAATCATATTGTTCATCTTTTTGAGGGTATTTTCTAATTTATCAAGTTTCAACCTTAAAACTTGATTTTCTACCTTTAGTGACTCAAATTGTGTTTTCCCATTGTTTCTTTGGACATTCTTTCTCCTAGGCATGTGTCTAGTCCTTTTAGGGTTATTGCTTATGGTGTGCTCATTCCTCTGATCTTTATGAAAACTAGTTCTACCCCTAAATGTCCTAATGTTTTCCTTAGGTAGAGTAGTTTTGGAGTTTATGGATCTAAAATTGTCCTTAATCATATTATCATGTATTGAGCACCAAGATGATAAAGATCAATTGCTAGCATGCTTTTTATCATGATAAAAAGAAATTGCATTTAAAAATGATACCTTAGGCTTTGACATAGAAGCTCCCCCTATACTTAAGATTCCTAGTTTGTCCTTGGTTGGGTGCCTCCCCCTAGGACATTGACTGCGGTAGCATCCCTTTTGGTTGTATCGAAAGCATACTAAGTGCTCCTTTCCTTTACGAATTGGGGCTCCAGACTCCTTGGACTTTTCTTTTCCCTTTGGCACCACTTGAGCCTTCTTCATGACTCTATTGGACACTTACTCTTGTAGTGCCTCTTCTTCCTATACTTAAAGTATATGATATGAATTTTATCTTTAAGAATTGAGCTTGAGTTACCTATCTTGGTGGTAGGAGAAATGTGGGGCGGTTCTTCATCGGCTCCGGAGGTTGAGGTCTCCTCTTTCTCCGATGTCGATTGTCTATCCTCCCTCTCAATCCTAGAGGTGGAGACTTCTACAATCTCTTTGACTTCAGAAGTTGAGCACCTCTCAACCTCCGAGTTGTCACCTTGAGATGATGAGAATTCTTATTCTTCCTTGGGCTCATCATCATCTTGGACTGACAAAGGTTCTTCATGTAGCTTAACAAATTTGCTCCATAGTTCGCTTGCACCCTTGTATTTACCTAACATGCACAAAACATT
This sequence comes from Wurfbainia villosa, assembly GCA_025175895.1. Classification (NCBI taxonomy): domain Eukaryota; kingdom Viridiplantae; phylum Streptophyta; class Magnoliopsida; order Zingiberales; family Zingiberaceae; genus Wurfbainia; species Wurfbainia villosa. Next base: position 94,954,437 of record CM046002.1, read on the forward strand.
ATTAGGAATCAAGTTAACTAGAATTTTGGTTAACTTATCTTTTGTGTTGGATCTCAAAATTAATTCCTCAGTTCATTTGCTCCTTTTGATAAGTCTTCCTTTATTGTCCGTTAAAGCTTCGAACCCTTCCATTAGAGCGAACCATTCTTCAATGTCCATTTGAAAGAATGTCTTAGTTCTCACTGTCCATTAGTTGAATCCTCTGAGTTCGTAGGGTAGTGGAAACCTTGTGTCGAGTCCAAATCCGTCGTTGAACTCCATTCTTCTTGAGAAATGCACTAATCCTCTAGCCTCATGCTCCCTCGACGATTAGTCCGTTGAAGAGCGATCCCACTCTAATACCACTTGTTAGGACCTTGGCGCGCTAGAGGGGGAGGGGTGAATAGCGATCAAACTCATTCGTCTTTTGCATTCATCGATTACATTTCTTGTTCTTGTCCACAAGTCGTTAATGCATTAGAAATAGAACATAAATAAAAACAAACAACACAAGTACAACAAATCGAATTTTATGTGGTTCGGAATCTCCGATTCCTACTCCACGACCTAGCTCTTGGTCGAGAGTCCCACTATCATTTTTTCCTTGTCGAAAACCTTCCGAAAGTGAAGAAACCTCTTACAACACCTGGTGCTTACAATAAATGCAACCAAATATGATATACAAGTAAAATGAAGAACAAGAAACAAAACACTTTACATGGTCGCGATCTTGCTTGAATGCTTGTTGGTTGCTTAGGAACTACTTGGAAGGTCTGGAATGTAGCAGCAAATCTCTTTCTAAGTCTCCAAGAATTGACCCCTTGAAATTACCTCAAAACCCTACTTTATTGGGTCTTCATCGGGCAAATTTCTACCTCTCAGTCGATTGCCAAAACCATTAGACAATTGGTTAATGGACCATTGTATGATCTAACACTCCAACGACATAATCCATGTTGGATTTTACTCCATCAGTCAACTGCCATTACCCACCAATTAATTGCCAAGCCATCAGTTGATTGGTCAATCGAGTTGCTAACTTTCTATGCCCAGTCACAATAGCACCAATCGATTGCTCCTTGAATAGTAGTTGAGTACAACCTTTTTGTGCCCTGCTACAGTGTCACCAGTCGACTAATCGAAGCATCAGTCAATTGTCCTTAGCTAGTCAAGTTACAATCGATTTTTTATCTCAATGACTGCTCAAACAGTGACACCAGGCGACTGCTTATTCCAATAGTCGACTTCCAAGACATCAGTCGACTACTTTACCAGTTAAGTTGGTAGTTAAGTCTCAAACTCAACACTTGCTCGAGCACTATTACCAATCAATTGATAAACTCTCCCTATCAACTGATGCCTCAGTCTTAGCCTATTTTAAAGCCAACTCTCACTTCATCTGGTATCTGGTTTATCTCAACCTACCAGAACTTTCCTCCCTTGCCTAACATCCGATCAACCATGACCTACTAGGACTTCTCTCCCTTGCCTAGCTTCCGGTCAACCGTGGCCTACTAGGACTTCTCTTTCCAAGCTCGATCTCTCTGATAAGTCGAGTCATCCCTTGCCAAGCACGGTCTCCTAGACTTGCCAGCACTTCACTTGCTAGACATATTCACCCCGTGACCTGCCGGAACTTCACTTAACAAGCATAGTCACCCCATGACCTGCTAGAACTTCACTTTGGTAAGCACAGTCATCTCGTGACATGTCAGGACTTCACTTCACCAAACATTCAGTCCTCCTTGGCCTGCTTAGATTTTCCTCTCCTCGTGCCAAGTGTCCGATCAACCTTGACCGACTTGGACTTCCCTTGATAACTCCCAATTGGACTTTCTAACACCAAGTGTCCAGTCAACCATGACCTACTTTGACTTTACGCTCATCTCCATACGATTATGAATTCCCATACCATCCTTTACCTCTAATCACATTGTCAACTATCGAAACTCAACTCGAGCCTGGTCATCCTTGACTTGAGGTCGATTGCACCAACATCCATACTCCTTAGTAAAATAGTATTGCTAAAAGAAAGAATCATACCTTTAAAAAGAAGATGAATGCTCTTTTATTGAGCTCTGGATTACCAGAAAACTTATGGGGAAAGCTATTCTAATAGCTAATTACCTTTTAAATAAGATACCTCATAACAAAATAGAGAAGAGCCCTCATGAGTTGTGAAATGGGAAAAAAGTCATCCTATAAATACTTACCAGTGTAAGGGTGTCTTGTATAGGTTTTAGTTCATAATCCAAAAAAAATTAAGATAGGGTCAAAGACTGTTGATTGCATATTTATAGGACATGAGCAAAACAACAGTGTCTATCAATTTATTGTATATGAATCTCAAATACCAAAAAAATACAAGAACTCAATAATTGAATTGAAAAATTCTTTGTTATTTAAAGATGTGTTTCCATTTAAGTCCTAAGAAGAAGCAAGTCCCTCAAAAAGGCATTTAAAATACAAGATGAAGAAGAAGTAAGTGAACCAGTTGAGGTTGAGCTCAGAAGGGATAAAAGAGCTCGTGTGAAAAAATTCCTTTTGATTGAATTTTCTCACTTTTATGTTAGAAAATGAACCACAATGTTACTTAGAAGTATTAAGGTCATCTAAGAGACCTCACTAGAAGGAGGTAATTGCATTTGAGATTAATTTAATCTCATAAAATTATACTTGTGAACTTGTGGACCCTCCTCTAAGAAATAAACCATTGAATTGCAAGTAGATTTTCAAGAGAAAATGAAATTAGATGACTCATGTGCGAATCTAGGGCCCAAATTGCATTGAACCAAGGTGACTCATGTGCAACGTGACCTGTGTGCATTGAATACCAGATCGATCGTGGTAAAATTTATCCAAGCTGATCAAACTACATTTTGTCATCCAAATTCATTTTATTGTCTACATAAGTACGTAACATACACATTAATTATTGATATGAAATAGTTAGACAATTAATGATGATTCTGTAACCACTTGGACAAAACAACTGACCATTGATGGCCGACGACTGCCATTTCGAGCCTAGTGGACAAAGGCAACAAATGTTCTTTACTCAGCCATTAATTAGATGTTGTCTCTTGGAATCTATATAAGGAGGCTATGAACCTGGGAAGAAGGCTAGACAACACAAATGAGCTCTCCATTGAACTTTACTCCCCCACATTCTCTTCCTTCCTATTGAGCGATCTACTTGGTAGCTCTTTCATGATAACATTTGAATGCATGCTTAGTTCACCATGAACAATCTATGCTTGATTGCATATGTGGTTCTACCATTATATCATGAAAAATAAACATCTATCGTAATCTCAAATTACTATCGAAGGGGATAAATCTATTTTAAGAAAATTATGTCAAACATAGGCCTCGGTATCTCTTTCCACTCGATAGCTCGGCCACTTAGGCCATTCAGCAATTTATTCACTCGAACACTCAAGCAACTCGGTCACTTAGTAACTCGACCACTCAGCCAACTCGACCACTCGGGTAGCTCGACATTCGATAGCTCAACCACTTAGTCAGCTTGAGTATTTGACCACTTTGCTAACTTGGTCATTCAAGCATCTCAATACTTGACAACTCAACCACTCAACTAGCTTGAGTACTCATCCACATAGGCAATTCGAACTCAGTGACATTTCTAAGTTTTATTCTCAAAATAGCACTCAATACCATCTTTCTAGAGCTTTGATGACATTTACATCTTTAACTAAGCCAACTTGATTTATACAAGTTGTCAAGAATTGAAATTATCATGCAACAATGGCTATGAAATTTGATGTTCTTCTATGTAATCTTCTCTAATAGTCTAGTGCAATAACTCGATATGTCCAATGATAGGATTGAAATAATGATAGAGGGGGATGCTTTTCATTATTTAAAAATTAAAATAGTAATAAATGTAAAAAAAACTTGAATAGATAGAGTAAATGTAACCAAAATAAAAATATATAATGTGGTTCGACTTCCCTCCTAAGTTTCTACTCCTTGGTCTATGATCCATCATGTGAATCAATCAAAATAACAACCATTATACTTTTTTCTTTTTAAAAGATTTTGAGGTGAAGAAATCTCTTGCAAAAGATATATAAATATTATGCAGTAAGAGTAAAAATAACAAGGCAATAAATATGTACATCGAACTTGTATGGTTGCCTTGAAAGGGAAAAAGAAGAGCACTAGTAGAACTTTCTTGCAAAACACTTTCACTTGATTGATGACTTAGTTGATTGCTTTGTTGTTGTAAGTCCTTCCTTTTTATAGAGCTGTTCTGGGTTCTTGGATGCCCTACTGGATGCCCAAGGCTCAGCTTCAATCCGATTTGATTGTTTTAGTTCATATCCGACTCTAGTGGCTCGAATGCCTTCCAAGTGCCAGAATGCTAACATGGTAGAACCCTGTTAGCATCTGACTGGTCCAATTTATCTTTATTTGAATCTAGAGCCTAGTTCTTTTTGGTCACCAGACGCTAATATGGCAGAACATCACAGATTCTTGATATGTATTTCTGAGATAAGTTTTTGCCACTTCATCATATATCTAGATGTGATCTAAGTCTTGGCTCTAATTGTTCGAAACCATTTCAGTCATCTAGACCTTCGAGTGCCTGTATCTAATAAGGGTGCCCAGATCCATCTGATTCGGTTGATCTAATCCAACCTAAGTTCCTAAATCACAAAGTGAGTAACACAACTATATCTATGTAGCAACTCAGTTGTCACACCTTTGATTTACATCAGGGTGGTGTCCAGCTCAAAGTCTATCTTAGCTCTAGAAACAGTGTCTCTCTCTCACTATCTTCTAAAATAGACTATCTCTTTGAGCTTACCTTGCTTAGGAACTCTATGACTTATCTTTCCTAGACCTTCAGATCTTTCTTGGTTACCTGATCATCCTGCTAGAATCCTTGCCTTCCAAGCACCTCTGGACTTCACTTACCTGGACCCACTAAGTCTTTCTTGATCATCTGATCGTCCTGCTAGAAAATACTCTTAGATTTTATCTGTCAAGTTCCTAAATCTGTACACTTGACATACCAAGTAGAACATAATATATTCTAATTTTAAATCTGATTCCATATATCAAAATATAGATTCGATCATGTGGTGTCTCAACACTAATAATCTCTCCCTTTTTAATGTGTTATAACCTATTTAAAATTAAGAGTAAAAATGCATTAATAAATGTACTCTCCCCTTGAATAATAAGGAAAAAAAAATTCTTTTTTCCTCCTTAATAAAATAATCACTTTAAACTTAAATTCTTGCTTTCTCCCCCTTTGACATACAATAAAAATAAAAAGTAAAGAATATCACATGAATGTTATGATCTCAAAATATAATGTAAGTATGATATCATATGAAGTTTGATTATAAAGTTAGCATGAAATATAAGTTAAGTACGATGAAGTCAATGAGTGTATGTCTAGGATAGTGTGCATCCAAGTCAACACTCAAACTCATCAAATCATGAACTAACATAAAGTTAAACAAATTATGCATGAAATCAAAGACTAGTAAACATAGTAACCATGAAGTTAATGTTAGTAGTATACCCTAGAGCCAATTATGTGATGATTGACTAGGGACTTAAGTATCATATTTTATTAATTATAAAGGAAAATTTTGGTTATTATATTTACTTCATGCTTGTGCCAGTCGAATAAATATAATAATATCCTAGAAAGTAAGTTCTTAGCTACAACACATCAATTGGTAAAATTGATTGTGAGAGGCTATAGAGAATACTATTTTTAAATATTCCTAGTCAAACATTAATATACAAGGGCAATATTAATGCATTGAGATTAGCATATAGGTCAATTGATGACTTGATCTCACAAGTCATGGATATGTGATATCATATTGACACATGAGTATATATTAGAGAATATATACAGAATTGATCCGCCATGAGAAAGTTTCATGGATCGTTATATGAGTGTCATAAACTTTCTCATATGAATATTAGTATGAATAGCCCTTAGACCTGAAATTACTACGGTTCCCTACATAAAGAGTTATGTACTTTGGTATCGCCAAACATCACCCATAACAAGGTGGACCATAAAGGCGATCATTAAGTATGTAACAAATTATGCCGAGGGATGTGAGTGATGTAGATGAGATCTATCCCTCTTATATGACGGGAGTGTTATCTTTAGGTCTCTTGATAGAGTAGGACTACGAAATGCATGACCATGCTCAAATGAGTCAATATGATATATTGAGCTCATTTGTTTGAGTGAGTCTACTTGGGGATCAAGAAACACAAAGATTTATAAGAGGATGACACGGTTTATGTCTCATTGATCAATCTAGATATCAAGAATAGAAGGACAAGGTCATACATTATAGTAGTCATGAAAGGTTAAGTCGATTCTCGACATTCTCATCACTTGGGTAGCAATGATGTATTACTAGATGTCACTCATTGCTTATATATCTAAAATGGTTTTAGATATATTGCCAATGTTATGAGAGCCTATAGGGTCACACACAAAGAACATGTTGGTTTGGAGATAAGCTTATTCTAGTTTAACTAAAATAATGGACCTTAAGATTATGTGGGTTAAGTTAGACTCAAATGAATCCAAGGATTGAATCTATTAATTGAGCTAGACTCAAATGAATCCAAGGATTGAGTCTAATCTGGATTAGACTCAGTTGGATTTGATTCAACCACTTAAGACCTCATGCATGGAGATTAGTAAAGCATTAAATGCTTATGCATGGAGATTAGTGGAGCATTAAATGCTCATGCATGGAGATGGATGGAGATTAGTGGAATGTAAGTGACAAGAAGGATAGTAAATTGGATTTATTATCCACTTAAGTTTATCATGCATGATAGTGGAACATAAGTTACAAGAAGGATAGTAAATTGGATTTATTATCCACTTAAGTTTACAATGCATGATGATATTAAGGATATTATAAAAGATGTGATAGAGATCATCATCTCCTCCTAATCCTTCCTCTCTTGGCCAGCCACCTTCTTCAAGTCTTCTCCTTGGTCGGATTTGATCTTGGTTGGATTTCCCTATCTTGGTCCTCTTTTAGCTGAATGAAAGAACACCCTTATTGCTAGCACAATGGTGTGGTTCTTCTCTAAACCTAGTTCGTGAGATGAACATAAACCGTGTTCGTGTGGATACACATAGAGGCATGGACACTTGAACATGCAAGAGATCCGACGAACCTTGGACAAGTGGGATACGCTAAAGGCACGCATCAAAGGTATACATATAAGATAGAGCTTTATAGATCTAAACTTGAATGAGTTTTCTTTTGCATGGATCACTAAAGAGATCCTTCTTCCGCTGCAATTTTATTGTTTATCACATAGGATTCCCTACAGTTAACTAAATCAAACTAAATAAGCTTACTTCCAAATAAAGTCAGCAAAGTAAGACAAGATGCAAATCAAAAGAAAGTTAACATTCAGAAAAAAAAAGACAAGTAAAATAAGTTGATTAACAAGCTGAGTCAACTTCCAAGTAAATAAGTAAGACGAGTCAAGTTAAATATGAGAGATAACATGAATTATGTGTTGATGCAGTGAGCATCACTCCTTAGTTTTGATCTATGAACCATAGTTAAAAGTTAAGATTTACTTGTATTTTAATATCAGTGTTAAGTGTGCAGGCTTAATAGGAAGTCCTAGTAGGTCATGTTGATCGGATACTTGGCAAGTATCTTGACAGATCAGGAGGATCGGACACCATGCATGAAGTTCAGATGGGTCGCATGGACCAGACATTTGGCATTAAGATCGGTTGGGTCAGGAGATCAGACAATTGGCAAAAAGTCCAGCTGGATCAGGTAGACCGAACAGTTGGTGGAAGCCCTAGTGGGTCAGATCGGATGTCAAGAGTGATAAGTTTGGCAGATAGTCGACAGGTAAGCCTCGAGTGAAGAGGTGAGGTCGAGTCCTCTTTAGGGGGACAAAGCTAGGCATCGATCCGATGGAAAGTCTGCGTGGGACTTAGTAGTCGAGATCGAGCAGTATTACTACTGCTATCACATTTTATATTATGTATTTGGGCTAATCTTATTTTGCAGGGATCAGTTGACTAAATGGATTCGAGTCGACTGAAGTCCAGTCGACTGGATATGGATCGGTCGACTAGATACCTACTTAGCAGGATCAGCTAGTGATTGATCGGAGATCTGGCGACGCAGATGGAAAGGGTTTTAGTCGACTGAAGGGTTTAAGTCAACTGAAGAGGCAAATTTTCCGATGCGGAGCCGAGCGATCTGGAGTCGACTGGAAGACCAGAAGTTTCTAATCGACAAGTTGATGTGGAGTCGACTGGAAAAACTTTATAAAATAAGTGCTCGACCAACTCCGAAAAGACAATCTGAACTAAGTCAAAGTGTTGTCGAAATTCTTCCTCGTCCACAAAAATTCTTATTCCACAACAAGGTGATCTTCCGACACTCCGCGACTACCTCAACGATCATTTAGTGTCGGTATAACGTTCTTGTATTTTTAATTCATTGTTTTTGCTTATTGTACTTAACTTCAAGAGTGGGTTATCCAACTCTAATCATTGTAAGAAGCGAAACCCTCCGAAGTCGAGAGTTCTCGAGTCGAAGGGGATTTAGTGATTGCCCATCGAGGTAGCTCTTGGAAGAGTTACGAGCCTTAGACTAGTAACCCAGTTAGGGTTGTGAACCAAGTAAAATAAAGTGTTATTATTTTCCACTGCATACTCACAATAGTTTTCAAAATATTCTAATAGTTTTAAAATAATTTTTTTAACCTCCGAGATTCACCCTCTCTCTCGGAGAAACACGATCCTACAATTGGTATCAGAGCGGGGGCGCTCCGAATTGGTTCAACCACCATCGTGAGCTTTAGAATATTTTTTCTAACTTTAGAATAATTTAGAATATTTTTCTTGCTTTAATTTTTTCTGCATTAAATATTTGTAAAATAATTATTTCTGCATTTAAAAAATCATTAACATATTTTCTGCATTTTAAAAAAATCATTAATATATTTTTATGCATTTTTAAAAAATCATTAATATATTTTTCTTCATTTTAAAAAATCATTAATATATTTTTCTACATTTATAAAAAACATTAATATATTTTTCTGCATTTAAAAAATTACCATAGTATTTTTTTTCTACATTTAAAAAATTACCATAGTATTTTTTTTGCATTTAAAAAAATACCATAGTATTTTTTTTGTATTTAAAAAATTTCCAAAATATTTTTTCTACATTTTAAAAATTGCCAAAATATTTTTTTGTATTAGATTATTTTTTTTAATTGCTGCAATTAGTTTAATTTTTATTTAGAATAATCTTTGCTTAGAGTAAATTTCATTAACATTTCCAATTTAAATAATTCTTAATTATTGCAATTAAGAATAACTCTTAATTTTAGTTAATTTAAATAAAAATCTATTAATAATATAGAAATATCGCACTTAGAAGGTCTAAGCACCGTTCACCCTCCTCTCTTCAATGAAGAGGATTTTTCCTCTTGGAAGAGGTGAATGGAGTGTTTTCTGAAAACCGACCTAGAGGTTTGGTTCTCGATTATGAAAGGATTCGTAGCCCCGGTAGATGACTCATGTGAGTTGTTAGAACCGAAGAAATAGACCGCGAACATTAAGAAAAAGGCTCAAGTCGATTACAAGGCTTTAAACACCTTGCAATGCATACTTACAAATGATGAGCTAAGTCGAGTCAGGCCGGTTCAAAATTCTAAAGAATTATGGGACAAATTAATTAAATTGTATGAACAGGCTAACTTGAGTCAACCCGAGGATGGTTTAGTTTTGATGGCAGGAACAAACAAAAAGGGAAAGAAATCCAAATCGAGGAAAAGAAAAAGAAAGAAAGCATCTAAGGCAAACTTGGAAAAGTCATCATCGGAAGAGTCGGGCACGGAAATCTCAACGACATGCTTCGTAGCACTCACGGTGGCTGACGAGTCCGAAGTTGAGTCTAGACAAGAGTGCGAGTCCGAATCCGATACAAGCCACGGATCTGTATCCGTTTTCGAAGGTTCAAACGAGGTAACATCTCCCCTAGAAGATAAATTGTACAATATTATTGCATGCTTAGGTAGGAAATTAGCCACGTCCGAGAATCGAGTCGACTCGCTTCTTGAGGAAGTCCAAGTACTTAAGGAGCAAGTCAACTCGAAGACTTCAATTTTCCAAATTGAGGATAGAGACACAACTCGAGCTGCAAAGCTTGAGGAAGAGAACTCAATTCTAAAAAGGCAAGTAGAAGATCTTACCGGGTTATTGGAAAGGTTCACTTCGGGCTCCAAGTATCTCAACATGATGCTTGGTCTCAACGAGCTATGTACAACAAGTTCGGGCTCGGATACAAGGCTAAGGACACAAATAGAAATGCTAAGGGTCGAGTCCAAGCTTGGGTTCCTAAGACTAGCTTAGTCAACCAAGTTGAACCGAACCAATTTTGGATTCCCAAAGGACAAGTTTACTTAGTGAACAAGACCCAACAGAGTTACTATGAAGGGGGAGCTAACTCTTTGCTTGTATCCTTAATTAGATAAAACTCTTGCATGTTTTAGTTTACTTTACTTGCTTAATTTAGAACGGACTAGATAGGAAACAAAGTAGTTTAAACTTGAACAACCTAGTACTAAGACGAAGTGAACTGATAGTAAGTTAGGGAAACTCTTCAAAGTGCATGTCTAGGAAGTGGTCGCTGCTCCGATATCCAAGAAGGCCATGTGCCTCGCCACAATCTGGTGCACTAAGTCGAGTGAAACTGACCGAAGCTAACTCATTAAGTCTTTAACTAGTTAGACCAAGACTTAGTCCAAAGTGTACTTGATTCCTTCATTGACTTTGTCTAGGAAGTGGACATTGCTCCGATAGCCAAGAAGGTCATGTGCCTCGCCACGACCTGGAAGTCAATGCTGGAAAAATCTACTTGACTAGCTCAATCCAAGCTTGAATCTAACTCAAGTTTAAAAACTTTGAAATTTCTCATTAAACTTAATTAAGATAAAAAAAATCTTCATCTCACAAAACTCATAGGAATAAGTGTATTGAAAGCCTAGCTTGGGTGAGATGATTTAGAAATTAATCAAGCATAATTAATTTAATACAATTCACCTAACTTAACAACTTACTTAATAACTTTATTTAAACTTAATTAAACTAAACCAATTTTAACTAAATTAAAACAAACTTAATTGACCCACTAAACTAAACTTAATTAACCTACTAAATTAAACTTAACAATAACTTAATTAAACTTAATCACAACATAATTAAACTTAATCACAACTTAATTAAACTTAATCACAACATAATTAAACTTAATCACAACTGAATTAAACTTAATAATAACTTAATTAAACTTAACCACAACTCAATTAAACTTAACTAAACAACTAAACATAGTCAATTCAATTTAATCAACTAAACTTAATCAATTCAATTTAACCAACTTAATTAACTCAATTCTAATCAACTTAATTAAATCAATTTAATTAATCATCTTATCAATCTAAACCATCTAATCAATTCAACTTAACTATTTCAACTTAATCAACCTAGTGAACTTAATCGATTCAACTCAGCTAATCAACTCAAATAAAATCAAATCAATTAACACAATTAATCCTAAATCAATTCAAGATAATTCGATTTATTAAAAATTTAAATTAAGGCGGAGAAAATAGTTTCAAGTTTATTAAATTTTGAAAAGCTTCAATTAAGGGGGAGTTTTAAATGTATTTCAAACACTCTAGCTTTAAGGGGGAGTTAAGATACTTTCAAATATCTTATTTAAAAAAAATTAAAATAAAAAATAATTCTAGGGGGAGTATTAAAAATTTAAAACTTAAATTAAGGGGGAGAAAAACTTACTTTGAAAAGATTAAGTCTTAAAAAGCTTAAAGATTTTTAAAATTACTACTTAGGTTTTGATGTATGGGAAGCAAACAATTAAACATTATAAATCTTTATTCAAGGGGAAGTTTTGAAAAACTTTAAAGAGTTAGAAAATTTTGAATTTTTTTGAAATTTTTTGAAAAGTTTGAAAAAATTTTAATTTTTTTTTTGAAAAATTTGAAATTTTTTGAAATTTTTGAAAATATGTTTTTATTTAGGGGGAGTTTAAATTTTTTTTTTTAAGTTTGAAAAATTTTGAAAATAAGTTTTTATTCAGGGGGAGTTTAAAATTTTTTTGAAAAGTTTGAAAAATTTTGAAAATAAGTTTTTATTCAGGAAGAGTTTAAATTTTTTTTGAAAAGTTTGAAAATTTTTGAAATTTTTTGAAAAACTTAAATTTTGTTTTTGAAATCAAATTAATTTTGCGAGTGAAATATTTTTAAACTTAATTTTTGAGCTTTATAATTTCTCATTTTTGTGAAACTTCAACTCTCTACTACATCATTTTGGCATTTTAAATTTGATCTTTATTTTGATGTATGCCAAAGGGGAGAGAAGAGATATAACATTAGAGATTTATTAAAATAAGAGTGATACTACTAGTACCTTCTCTACATAATCCCCGATAGAGGGGTTAGCAGGTGACCCTAGATCCGATCCAAAATACATGGCTCCACTAAGGAAGAATCAGAAGCCATTGGCATGGGCGAATATCAGAAGCCATTGGCACGGGAGAATATCAGAAGCCATTGGCACGGGCGAATATCAGAAGCCATTGGCACGGGTGAATATCAGAAGCCATTGGCACGGGCGAATATCAGAAGCCATTGGCACGAGCGAATATCAGACGCTATTGGTACGGGAAAGTTAGCGAAAGCAATCGACATGGCCAAGGAGAGACGGAAGGCGCTTTGCCAAGAGGACGGTCCAATCTGATCAATACAAAGGGAATTTGACATGGGGGAAAAGAGGAATTGGTTCGGGTTGATAAAAAGCCCTAGGGCTAGGTCACCCGTGGGCTATAGACCTAAACTAGCTTCCCTCGATACGGAAGGCTGAGGGAGGTAGTCTAGCCTAGTTTCTCGAAAAATATAGGAAAAGGTGTTAGGCAACGGCCTGGGAGGCCCCACACAATATTCCAAGGAGTCTTCACTCCTTATATTTGTAACAGAATTATTCTCCAGGGAGAGGTGGTGGCCACGTGTACGATGGAGATAATCCACAACGTTACGATGAAGGAGGAGGAAGGATAAAAGGAAGGAGGCAAAGAGGAAAAGAGGAGATCCCGAAATCATTCCGACGCAGCAAAAGAGAAGAAGAGGCAAGAGGAGAAGGAAAAAAGGGAACAACCATCTCGCCGGAGAAGAAGGACGGAGATCGGCCATTACTACATCTCTTGTATTTTCCTTGTCTTGTAATATCATTGTAAGAGGTCTTTCTCCTCCACCTGCGGAAACTTGCTTTCTGTAAAGGAGGACCTTCATAGTGAAAGTGCTTAGGCACCGCATCTGGTGAGAAAACTCACCTCCGTGGAGTAGGAATCCTCATTTCGAACCACGTTACATCTTGTGTCTGAATCTCGATTGCTGGCGTCAGTTTCTTGCATTTCATCTACTTCATCCTCTTATTCTTTACTGATTGCGGCCGGGGAGAATCCTCTGAAACCTCCCTCCGTGCTTCACTGCATTGAAAACAGAGCGACCAAATTTTTTCCCATACCCACATCAGTTGGCGCCGTCTGTGGGAAAATTTAAGCTGGACGTCGAGATGCAACCTGAAGAAATACAACAACCTGATACTTCTGTAGCGGAGGAGCGCCCCATCACCCTTCTACCATCGCAGCTAAAGGCCCTGATGGATGATGCTATTACGAAAGCCCTCGCCAGGGAAAGGAGAAGGACCGGATATCTACATCCGCACTCCGGGGAACCTTCTTCTAGAGACCCACCCCCAGAAATGCCTCCTCCCTCTCGTACAGCCGCCAATGGGGAAGTATTACTTGGAGGCGGACTTGGGGGAAGAACGCCTCAGAATACTATTCCCTTCACCCAAACGCGCAGAGAGGAACAGGGTGAAAGTCAATCAACCAGGCCTCTGGAAGTATACGAGCCCAGTCCCTTCACGATGGACATTCTAACGGAGCTCCCTCCATCCTACTTCCGGAATCCTCAGGTCAATAAGTATGATGGTTCGACGGATCCTGAAGAGCACATATCTCAATTCGACGGAGCAGCCTCGCTTCATTGTTATACCGACACTCTCAAGTGCCGAGTCTTCCGAACCACCCTGACTGGCTCGGCGTAAAAGTGGTTTACTACTCTGCCCCCGAGGTCTATCACCTGTTTCGCTGATTTCCAGAGAATGTTCAGTCGAGAATTTGTCAGCTGCAAGGCGTATAAACAAGATGCCTCTATGTTGATGCATATCACCCAGGGACCTTCGGAATCCCTTAGGGGGTATATTCATCGATTCACTTCTGCAGCCAGGGGAATCCCCGCCACCCGATCTGAATCTTTCAGAGGCGCTATTCAGCATGGGCTGAAGGATGGCCCCTTCCTCAGTTCCTTGTTGAGACAACCTACGGATAGTTACGAAGAGCTACTGAGCCGTGCGGAGCAGTTTATCCGTGAAGAAGAAGGATTAAAGGTACGGAGGGCCGAACGGACTGCCGCAGCAGTCCCAACTGAAAGAGTTCGTCCCTCTGCTCCTCAAGCACCCCCTCGGCGGGAGTATCCAAGACCTTTTCGACAGGAGGTTCCGAGGCCTCGTCCAATGCTGCAAGGTGTTCACCCCACCCCGCCATTACAAATCATGGCCGCTGAAGCGCTTCCTCCTGTGAGGACATGGAAAGAACGTGAAATGGAATTTACGACGAGTCTGCCACTGGCGACCCTTGGGACACCGGGGATCCCGCGTAACCCGACCCCGTTCTTTTGCCAATATCATATGTAATACTGACCATGAGTGGGTCGATGTTTCAAGTTATAAGAAGAATTGGATCGCCTCCATACTGCATATCCGCAAGTAAGGTTTCAAGCAGGAGGGCCGGCGCGGTGAGGCCCCCGACCCAATGTAACCGTCAGGTATAATCAACAACCGGGTCACTTTCCCAAACGCCATCGGAGGTTGTCTCTCAAGAAGGTCCATCAGGTGAGGGCCCTTCATCCAATCTAGATGACATTCCCACACGGGGAGTTATTCATGTTATAGCTGGAGGACCTACCGACGGGGACTCTAACCGGGCGCGGAAGTCGTACGCCCGTCTCATGGAGAGTTTGGCCATCGTCACCGACCATACTATTCAAGTGGAACCGCCCGTTTCGTTCGGACCAGAAGATCTGCAAGGTGTCCTGCTGCCCCACACGGACGCCTTAGTTATCCGTATATCCCTGGCCAATTATGAAGTGGCCCGGGTACTGGTTGACTCAGGAAGTTCTGTCAACATCCTCTTCCAAGAAGCCTTCGGACAGATGCAGCTGGGAAACGCCCAACTAGAAGAGGTGGCCACTCCCCTCTTCGGATTCGCAGGGCACGTGGTCCACCCGACGGGGCAAATTTCATTGCCTTTAACTCTGGGCGTAAAGCCCAGCCAAAAAACCAGTATAATTCCTTTCCTTATCGTGGATGCTCCGTCCACTTATAACGCTATTCTTGGGCGTCCTTTCCTCACCCTTTTTCAGGCCATGGCTTCCCCGTACCACCAGAAGCTAAAATTTCCAGTAAGTCAATCGGTGGGAGAAGTTCGTGGAGAACAGAAGGTCTCCAGAAGCTGCTACGTACAAATGGTTCGGGACGATCAGAAGAAAGCCCGAACCGAGGACCTCAAAGGCAAAGATGTCATCATCATTGATGTCTGCGTCCTGGAGGAATCTCCCCCCAAAGCTGATAAAATAGAGGAGGGAGAACTGGTGGAAATCGCTCCAGGAAAGGCCACACGGATAGCACAACAGCTGGATGTCAAAGAAGAGCTGGTGGCTTGCCTGAAGGAGAATGAAGACATCTTTGCAAAAGATGTGCATGATCTCACGGGGATCCATCCTCAAGTGGCGGAACACCATCTCAATATCATTAAAGGAGCCCGACCCATCCAACAGAAGAGGCGACATTTTTGACCAGAAAAGGACAAAGTCATAGCAGAAGAAGTGGACAAACTACTAAAAGCGGGTCATGTAAAGGAAATCCAGTTCCCCGAATGGGTTTCTAATGTAGTCTTGGTCCCCAAGCCTTCGGGGCAATGGAGGATGTGTATCGATTTCCGTGATTTGAATAAAGCATGCCCTAAAGACTGCTACCCCTTGCCTCGTATTGATCAACTGGTGGATTCTGTGGATATGAAGTGGTGTCCCTAATGGATGCATATCAAGGATATCATCAAATACCGCCCAAGAAGATCAAAAGAGGGTTATACGCTTACGTGGTAATGCCGTTCGGACTAAAAAATGCAGAAGCCACCTATCAGCGCCTTATGGACAAAATCTTCGCGGAGCAGAAAGGGAAGAATGTGGAGGTCTATGTGGATGACATCTTGGTCAAATCGAAGGTCACTCGGGATTTAGTCAAGGACTTAAATGAAACCTTCGCTACATTAAGGCGGTTTAATATGAAGCTAAACCCTAATAAATGCCTGTTCGGGGTAAAGAGTGGCAAGTTCTTGGGGTACATAGTAATGGAAAAGGGGCTACAAGCCAACCCTGAGAAAGTGCAAGCCCTATGCAACATGAAATCACCTGCTAATCTGTGAGAGACCCAAAAGTTGGTGGGCAGGATTGTTTCTTTATCCCGATTTATAGCCAGATCGGCAGACAAGGGGCTGCCTTTTTTTCAAGATTTTGCGCAAGGCTGCTAGATTTCAGTGGGATGATCAATGTGAACAGGCTTTCCAGGAGTTGAAGAAATATTTGGCTGGACTCCCCCTGCTAGCCAAACCAATACCTGGAGAACCATTATGGATGTATCTGGCCATCTCGGAGGGAGCCATTAGTTCGGTATTATTGAAACAAGAAGGTTCTCACCAGCAACCTATTTATTATACCAGCCATATCCTGAAGGGGGCGGAATTCCGTTATACGGAGCTAGAGAAGTTGGCATATATCCTAGTACTAACCGCCCGCAAATTAAGGCCGTACTTTTTGGCTCATCCCATCACCGTTCTAACACACAGCGAATTGGGTAAGGTCATCACTAAGCCAAATTTCTCTGAAAGATTAGCCAAATGGGTGGTAGAACTAAGCGAGTATGATATTCACTACCAACCTCGAACGGTTATCAAGGCCCAAGCACTCGCTGATTTTCTGGCAGAGGTACCCTGCGGCGCGAAAGATGGTTCGGCAACAAAGGAGGAGGGATCAGAGGCATGGAATATATTCGTAGACGGTTCTTCAGGATCTACAGGCAGCGGCGTTGGTATTTTATTAATTTCCCCGGAGGGTGAAGAAACTCGATTAGCAGTTCGCCTGGAATATCGGGCATCTAATAATGAAGCAGAATATGAAGACATTCTAGCGGGACTGCAGGTTGCTAAAGAGGTGGGGGCTTCTTCCATTGTGATCCACTCAGATTCCCAGTTGGTAATATCACAACTTTAAGGTTCTTTTGCGGTTCGGGAGGAAAGGCTGCATAAGTACTTGAAGACTTTTGAGAAAGAAAAAGCTCAATTTCGTCAGGTCCTCTTAAAGCAAATCATGAGAACCTCGGAAGGCAGATGAATTGGCTCGGATGGCTAGCGCTATGGAAGAAATAAAATCCTCGGAAGCGATCCATATGAGAATTCATACTTCCTTAGCAATATGCAGCGTGGAGGGAGACATACCCGAACCAAGCCTAACTCTTGATTGGAGGACCGACATCATAGCTTATTTACGGCACGGGAAGATCCCTGAAGGGAAAGTAGCGACATCCACTTTAATAAACCGAGCCAAACGGTTCATCCTCTTAAATGAAGACCTATACAAGACCTCTTTTGGGCGACCCTTGTTAAAATGCCTGGGAAATGAGGATGCGGAATGGGTACTCCGGGAGATCCATGAAGGATGCTGTAGCAATCATTTAGGGGGGAGAGCTTTAGCAAGAAAGGCCTTATTGGTAGGATACTTTTGGCCTACTCTTCAGCAAGATGCTGCTCATATAGTGCAAACCTGCATCGCTTGTCAGAAGCATAGCAACCGCTCAATTACGAGCCGGTGAGTTAATGAAAGCCGTAATCTCTTCTTGTCCTTTCGATCAATGGGGAATGGATATAGTAGGCCCGATGCCAGTGGCACCTTTACAGAGGAAGTTTTTATTGGTAGCTGTGGATTATTTTTCCAAATGGGTGGAGGTAGAGCCCTTAGCCAAAATTATTGAGAATGCCGTAATACAGTTCTTATGGAGAAATATCATTTGTCGGTATGGTATCCCTCGGAAAATAGTCAGTGACAATGGACGACAGTTCCAAGGAAAAAAGATCCAAGAATGGTGCCAAAGTCTCAACATTCAGTAGACTTTCACTTCGGTAGCCCATCCTCAAGCGAATGGGTAGGTGGAAGTAACTAACAGGATCCTCATTCAAGGATTAAAGACCAAGTTGGGTGCTCAGAGGGGAAACTGGGTAGAAGAGTTACCTGGCGTCCTGTGGGCCTATCGAACCACACCCAAGACAGCAATAGGGGAAACTCCCTTTAGTTTGGTATACGGGGCGGAAGCCGTTATTCCGGTCGAGGTTTTGTTGAATAGCGCTCAGATAAAGGCATACGAACCAAATCAGAACCAACTTATCCGAAGCACCGAATTGGACTTGGTGGATGAAAGGCGAGAGATGGCACGGAGGCGAGCGGAATTTTACAAGCAAAGAGTGCAGCGAGCCTTTAATAAGAAAGTGGTGCCTCGGAGATTTCAAGAAGGGGATTGGGTTTTGCGTAAAGTCAATCCTGCTGGAGACCCTGGAAAGCTGGCTCCCAACTGGGAATGACCCTATGAAATAACGCGCTGCGTAGCAGGGTCAGCATATTATCTGAAAGATGACCAAGGCAAAGAGCTTCCACGACATTGGAATGCCCTTCATTTAAAGCTCTTTCACACTGTATGAGAAATATGGAATAGAAGAAGGGAAGTTATGAAACTCCGAAGTGGGTGCTTCTTGAATTGATTGCGTTAATTAGATGCCAAGTATTCTCCAAATTTCATTAAGGGGTTATTTACAAGGGCAATATGGTATTATCAATACATCTTGAAGAAGAAGAGGAAAAACAGAAAGGAAATTCCCGTTTCAAAATGGGATATTAAATTACAGCTTAAACCGATCGGGAGGATAACGTCGAAAACCAGCCTCCCAATTTAAAGAAAATGAAGGATAAGTGGGAGGAGGTAATCCTTGGGCGGCATACTGCCGAACCGCGTCATTAAATCCGTCTTGATAGGTGGCGCGCATTAAAATGATGAGCCGCTCCTCGCGATTCGGATGGTCAGGGCTTCGCTCTCGATGCAGCCTCTCACATGTTTCTTGTTGTTCTTGAAGATTTTGACGCACGTCCACATAGCGCCGCGACACCTCCATAATAGCGTCGGCCAAGATGGAGACATCATCGGCTCGGGAACTTTGGTCCTGCTGCACAAGGTGCGTCATCTCCACCATATTTTGACGCATGGAAGCTGAAATCCCCTCCACTGCTTCGGAATAAGATCTGGTTCGGACGAGTTCAGTGCTCATCCTCTGGAGGGAAGTTTCTTGCCTACGTAGGCGTGCGTGAGCATGCGACCTGGAATTTTTGAGGGATGAATTTTCCTGTACCTCCTTGCACAAGCGAGTGCGGAGGTCCCCTATCTTGTCCTGTGCTCGCTGATATTGAACTTGAAGATGAGCGATGGCGTCAGAATCCTGTTGCTTCCCCTTGAGGAGCTCTGCTACCTGCCCTTGAAGACGTAGTAACTCTTGAGCCGAGGAAGATTCTGTGTCAAGAGAGGCCGACTGGACTTCCTGCTGGGGGACGAGTGGCTCTGCACCTAGACGTGGTTGCTCCTTTAATGCTGCAATAGTGTCAGCATCCTTCTGAATTTGCTGGCGAGCTTCGGCTAATTGCTCTTGGCACAGGTGCAATTGTTGTAACAGGAGTCGTTCTCGATTCTGAGCATTCGCCAAGCCTTCCCGTTGTTGTCGCTCCCATTCTTGGGCTTGAGCCTGGTATTGATGAAGAGAGCGATCCAATTCTTGATGGTTGGTCAGGGCCTACATACCGGTCGTGGGAAAAGAAATTGGTCAGCTGGACAAAGCTAAGGAAGCTGAGTAAGAAAACATACCAAGTCCAGAGCATGACGCAGGCCTTCCATGCGAGGAACCACTTCCTCTAAGTTCAGGATCCGAAGACTCCTGGGAGAAAGGGAAGAAGACGGGACGGAAGATGCTGAGGGAGGAATCTCGCTTATAAAGGGGAAAAGGGGGGCGGTATCCATTGGTTGAGAATGGAAAGAAGGAGGAGCATCATTCGGACGACCCATGGAGGTGGTAGTCAGGGGCGGCATATCCAGAGTTGCGGGAAGAATATGTGTCACGCCTGGTTGGGGGTTGAGTTCGGAAGGAAAGACGGAAGGAGGCTGATCGGAGGAGGGATCTTGAGAAGACGAGATGATGAGCATTGGGCTGGAGGAGCCTTCAATGGGGATGCAAGCAGTAGAGGGACCCTGGTCAGGGTCCACAGGAGGAGAGGGATTCTTCAGGCGATGAGCGAAGGGGGAAGTTGGCAGTGAAGGAATATCAACTGCCATGGGTTCAGAAAAGGAATGACGGTCCGGGGAAAGAGAAGACAGAGGTGATCCAGCCTCTGTCATTGGCTGACATGGGAATACATCTTCCCCAGGTTCATCCCCAGGTTGCGGGGAAGAAGAAGGTGTTTTCTGAACGTCGTTGGCGGAAGGAGAAAGAGTGGGAAAGTTAGGGCTTGTAAAGACCAGAGGAAGTGAGGAGAGACTAATGACCCTGGCTTTCTCCGGGATGGAGGTAGTGAGGGTCGCCGGAGGAGGAGAGGGAGAACGACGAGGTGAATCAGGTATGGTGGTGATCGGGGAAGGTGAAAAGGAAGAAGAAGCGAAAGGCTGACCAGCATCCCGTTTACGATTCGGGTAGCGGCCCACTATCTTTTGGAAGAAGTTAGAATGCATCTTGGGGGTCTAAAAATAAAAGGAAAAGAGGGGATGGGAAGAAAGGATCGAGGAAACGAGGTTTGGCGGCGGAGGAGCGAACAGATGAAGAAAAAGGAGACCAAAAGGCGAAGGGATGAAGATGGCAGAAGAAACGAAGACAAAAGAACCCCCTATAAAAGGGGGAAGAATGGGCTTGCAGCCATTAGTGGACTTCTCGTCTGTGGTGAAAGGGAAAGAAGGGTTTACATTTCTAAATGACCCATTATGTATTAAAGCCCCCCATCTGCAGGGGAAGGGGCGGACATAGGCGTTCCCCCTTTAGGAGGAGAGCCAAAAGAGGAATGATATGAAAGCGTTGCCTCCTTTATGCTGATGGCCTTGGCGCTATACATATAAATTTCTATCCCCGCAAGGCAGAGCGGAAGATATCCCCGTCTGGTGGTGGAACGGAAGAACCGATATCCTTCGGTTATTATTCACTCTATGTATAAATTTCTATCCCCGCGAGGCAGAGCGGAAGATATCCCCGTGTGGTGGTGGAACGGAAGAACCGACATCCTTCAGTTATTATTTACTCTATGTATAAATTTCTATCCCCGCAAGGCAGAGCGGAAGATATCCCCGTGTGGTGGTGGAACGGAAGAACCGATATCCTTCGGTTATTATTTACTCTATGTATAAATTTCTATCCCCGCAAGGCAGAGCGGAAGATATCCCCGTGTGGTGGTGGAACGGAAGAACCGATATCCTTCGGTTATTATTTACTTTATATATAAATTTCTATCCCCGCAAGGCAGAGCGGAAGATATCCCCGTGTGGTGGTGGAACGGAAGAACCGATATCCTTCGGTTATTATTTACTCTATGTATAAATTTCTATCCCCGCAAGGCAGAGCGGAAGATATCCCCGTGTGGTGGTGGAACGGAAGAACCGATATCCTTCGGTTATTATTTACTCTATGTATAAATTTCTATCCCCGCAAGGCAGAGCGGAAGATATCCCCGTGTGGTGGTGGAACGGAAGAACCGATATCCTTCGGTTATTATTTACTCTATGTATAAATTTCTATCCCCGCAAGGCAGAGCGGAAGATATCCCCGTGTGGTGGTGGAACGGAAGAACCGATATCCTTCGGTTATTATTTACTTTATATATAAATTTCTATCCCCGTAAGGCAGAGCGGAAGATATCCCCGTGTGGTGGTGGAACGGAAGAACCGATATCCTTCGGTTATTATTTACTCTATGTATAAATTTCTATCCCCGCAAGGCAGAGCGGAAGATATCCTCGTGTGGTGGTGGAACGGAAGAACCGATATCCTTCGGTTATTATTTATTCTATGTATAAATTTTTATCCCCGCAAAGCGGAAGATATCCCCGTGCGGTGGTGGAATGGGAGGACTGAGACTTCCTCAATTGTATATCACTTTTTGTCCCCATAAAAAGGGGGGGAGTTGAAATTCTTGTTTAACTTTGTATTGTTGTATTCCTGTGAAATAGCAGGGTTGACTCATTTAAGGGTTCTACATACCCGGCAGATTGAAAAGACGGAAGAGCCGAAATATGCCTCAGTCCTGTGTGAGTCTACGCGAATACAAAAGGAGTAAAGAGTGGTACAACTCAGAAGATACTAGAGAAAGGAGATAAACTAGGAAAGTTCATTGATGTGAGAGAATTACATATTCTAAGTCATCTACAAGGGAAAATAACAAACAGCAGCCCTTATATATCCCGGGCGTTACAATTCTTTGTTAGGAGGGACAGAGGAAGTTCCCTTGTATGGTTGAGGTTGGCACCATAGTTGACGCCGATAGGATTACTGCAGGAAGGTCTGCTTGGCTAGTTCCTTTTGGGACCCGACCAGTTGTTGGCGGAGGGAGCGATTATTGGCGGAAGTTTCCTCCAGCTGCTGCTGTAAATACTTCACTTGTTCCTCCAAGATAGCTATGTATCGGCGATCATTTATCTGTTCTTTAGAAGGCGAGGAACTGCTGCCCTGTTTCGATATTCTGTCCATGGCAAGCAAAGGAAAAAGGAGAATGATGGAAGCTATCAGGTAAAGGTCGGGGGTTTTTATGGCGACGAAGGGGAATAGTGCATTTATTGGTAGGAGAAGTAGGGACCATAAATGCCAGTAAAGAAGAGGGAACATGAGGACAGTAGTGGGAAGGTCGACGGGACTACAATTGTAATTAAGAAGGTCCGAATCCCCGAGGAATGATAGAAGAAGGTATGTTCGGATCAGATTACCGTCCTTTTGGAAGACAGAAACCTTACTTCTACAGGAAAAAGACAAAAACAGATATCATTTGCCTCCCTTATTTTTTATTAACATATTTGAAACGATTACATTAACTTGATCTACAAAGATTTTCCATGATTACTCCTAACAGATGAGGCGGGAGATATCTCTTCAGGGGGAGAAGGAGCCAATATAACTCTGAAGCGTTCGCCTTGAGGTGGAGGAAGAACTGGTGGACCTTCATCAAAAGGAGAAGGATGAACCTTTGCCGGGGGAACTAGGACGAAAGCCAGCGCTGGTGGAAGTGAGGGAAGTTCAGTGGTAGCACGAGGATCTCCCACTGTATACTCCCATGTGAAGGGAGGATTCCACACCCTGTTACGGAAGGAGGGGAAAGGAGCGCGGAAGGACCTCCCTGTAGGAGGAGTTGGAGTTGGAGGGAGAGACGGGAGCGGAAGGGGGCGGAAAGCTGAAGTAGCAGTTGAGCGGGTCTCCGAATCTTCCATATCCTCAGAGACCCAGTCTTGTAGTTCAAAAGATTCCGACTCTGAAGAAATTTCGATAGGATGCCCTGCTGAAGCCATGATAGTGAGATAGCCGGACGAAGACATGGGGGACGAAGGATTTATAATGGAAGAAAAGGGGCAACAGAGGTTCTGGGAAAGGGGGAAAGAAGACGAAGAGATTGATATCGTTTCCAAAGCAGTAAGAGAGATAGGGAAGATCAACAGGCAAGAGCTATTTAAAGCGTCGCCCGAACCAGAATCGGGACGGATATGAATGATATCGGGTAAAAACCTTTCCAGCGAATTCCCAAACCAGAATCGGGACGGATATGAATGATATCGGGTAAAAACCCTTCCAGCGAATTCCCGAACCAGAATCGGGACGGATATGAATGATATCAGGTAAAGACCTTTCAAGCGAATCCCTGAACCAAAATTAGAGCGGAGGGGAATAACGGTATTCGAGATCTCTCCGATAAGCCCAAACCGACGAGGTTATTGCGTTGTACGACACGGGAAAGAGATAACAGTATAGAGCAAGATCAATTTAAAATTGGTTCAGAGTTCCCAACCCCTCAAGGAGCATAACAAGATGATGATAGTTAGTTATATGGACAAAGTTATCGTTCAGAAGCAAGCGAGAAGCCATCAGGGAAATTACTAAAAAAGAGAATGTTATAAATTACAGTTCGAAGAGATCGGGCGAACACTTAGCTAATGCTCCTACCGGATCCAAGTAACTAGTGTCTGTGCCGGGAGGCGGGTATCCTTGCTCGGCGTTTTGAGCCGAGGACCCCCTCAAAGCCTAATACAAACAAATCTACCCCCTTCTTTACGTAGCGTCTTTTAAGATCAGCCTCCTGCTCTTTCATCTGATCTTGGCATTTGGCTAGTTGAGCTCGACTTTCCGCCAGTTCAGCCGCCAGAGCATCTTTTTCAGTGGCCGCTTGTATGGCCTGATGACCCAAAGTCGAGAGGGCCTCTGAATATTCTTGGTGAAGGATGGATTGCTGCTGAGCTGCCGTTGATAAAACTTGAGGAAAAGATGCCACTATAGAAGACAACTCCTGGCATTTTTCAATACAAGATCTCTTGGTAGCCTCCCAAGATTGACGCTCCAATTGGAGCCTGTAGCGCTCCTGCTGAAGCTATAGAATGGTGGTTGAAGAGTCCGCAACTTTGATCATGGCCTCCCCAAGGTGCCCTTTATATTCTTTCAACTCCCGGGCCAAGTCATCTACTTGTTGCAGCTCACTGGATTGGAGGAAAATCCACTACTCCAATTCCTCGTTCTTTCGCTGCAATTCTTCCTTCTCGCTCCTGACCAAGGCTAATTGCACCATTGCCTCCTCACATTGGCCCCTTATATCAGCCTCCTTCGCCTCTTGTTCGCTTAACTGCCGAACGAGATTCTTCTGTTGTGTCACCGAGGCGAAGTGGCGAGTTTCCACAGTAGATTGAAAGTGGGCCAACCGATTTACCATTTTGCTATGCTGAGTGGCGGCCTGCAGGAAAGAAAACTGTCATTATACATTGGCATATAGAAATACTTGCGGTAAAGAGAAAGAGGAGAAGTAATAGATACCTCAGCTAGTAGTTTGCTCACTTGCTCGCATGGGCCTTGTACGCCCGACTGATTAAAGAATTTCACCTCCGAGGGGTGCCGAATTTGCAGCAGGGACCCCAACGTGGCCTTCGGAGGAACAGGAAGGGAGGGGTCTTCCCCTTCAGAGGAGGAGGGAGGTCCGATACGGCGAAGGGGGGTGGGAGCAGTTCTTGGGTCAGAAGGAACAGGAGCTTGGAGGGACTCTATATGAGAAGGTGGAGGTGAATTTTGTGCAGAGGGGGAGGAATGAAGAAAATGGGAGGGAGAATCCCCTCCTTGAAGAGAGGGAGAAGGGACAGGGGAGGTACTGCCTCCTCTTCTTGGCTCATAAATGGTTAGGGGCTGAGACCCTGGTTGAGCCAAAGATGAGGGGAGGCGAGCCGATGAGCTGGAGGCTCCTTTCTTGATGAGCTGAAGTTTTTTCCGAGGAGGTGATGGAGCTGTTGTGGATTTGCCTCTGTTAGTTGATGTCTTCTTCTTCTTGGCAGCCTCGATCGACTCCCCTTCCACCAAAGCCTTCTGCATCAGATTATCTACAAGATATACTGGTAAGAAAGATGAATGACCTAAAAAGGAAGTCACATTGCAGGATAAATGTCACCCTACCTACAGCAACCAAAGTCGTCAAAGGTAGAGGAGACAATCCAAAGTGGCTTAAGAGGGGAGCTTCTACCAGATGGTTTGAGCAGTAATGTAACTCTCCTAAAACTCTATACACTTCCGGAAAGGGACATTTGATCCTCATTTCCTGGAAGGGAGGCAATTCGGGAAGGTCTACCTTCCAAGTTCGGAATAGGGTAAAGGCTCTGGAAGCTGTATAAAGAAGTATAGTGCTTCCCAGCCCTTGTGGGAAGTAGGCAGGTTCACCAGGAATTGGCAGTCTGAACGGCTAGATAAATAAAAGAGACCTGCCTTAGAAGACTTTAACTGGAAGAAGCAATGGAATATTTCGGGGGTCAAAGAGAGGTTCAAGTGTTGGAACACTATGTGAGCTCCCGATAGAATCCGGAAGGAGTTGGGGGTGAATTGGTTCAGGGGTAGTCCGTAGAAGTTTAGGAGGTCCAAATAGACCTGGGGTACCGGCAGGGATAGGCCATTAAGAAATTGTTCAGAGAAAAAGCATGTCAAACCGGGAGGAGGATTATGAGGCCGATGCAGTTTAGTCGTGAAACAGCATTTTATAGAGGGGTCTATGTAGTCATTCTTAATATTAAAGAAATAATGGTTACAATCTAACTGGGTTATGGTATGTTCATACCAGGTGGGTGAAGAGGTGGTCATAGAAGCCATGGGTGTGAACAAAGCAGAACACTTACTCGGGGGTTAAAGAAGAATCGTGTGGGGAAAGGAAGAACTGGGTCGCCGCAACGCCACCGGTGAAAATCACAGGAGAAGAAGAACAGACTGGATTATCAAGAACACTAAACGATACCTAAAAGAAGAAGGCGAGGGTTTATATAGGGTTTTCCGCGACGATTCAGCTGCACAGAAGGAGAAGGAGAAGCGGAGCCCATGGGCCCAGCGGGCCTCCTTCAATATACTGGGGGGAGTTATAAGGGAACGGATGGATTTAAGTCGAGAAATGAAGAATAGGTCAGAAACTTTATGTACATAAGGAAAGTCAAGCTTATAACTTCGCTTGACTATTTTTCGGGGTTGACTAATGATACTACTGATACCTTCTCTACATAATCCCCGATAGAGGGGTTAGCAGGTGACCCTAGATCCGATCCGAAATACACGGCTCCGCTAAGGAAGAATCAGAAGCCATTGGCACGGGCGAATATCAGAAGTCATTGGCATGGGAGAATATCAGAAGCCATTGGCACGGGCAAATATCAGAAGCCATTGGCATGGGCGAATATCAAAAGCCATTGGCACGGGCGAATGTCGGAAGACATTGGCACGGGCGAATGTCGGAAGACATTGGCACAGGCGAATATCAGAAGCCATTGGCACGGGCGAATGTCAGAAGCCATTGGCACGGGCGAATATCAGAATCCATTGGCACGGGCGAATATCAGAAGCCATTGGCACGGGCGAATATCAAACGCTATTGGTACGGGAAAGTTAGCGAAAGCAATCGACATGGCCAAGGAGAGACGGAAGGCGCTTTGCCAAGAGGACGGTCCAATCTGATCAATACAAAGGGAATTTGACATGGGGAAAAGAGGAATTGGTTCGGGTTGATAAAAAGCCCTAGGGCTAGGTCACCCGTGGGCTATAGACCTAAACTAGCTTTCCTCGATACGGAAGGCTGAGGGAGTTAGTCTAACCTAGTTTCCCGAAAAATATAGGAAAAGGTGTTAGGCAACGGCCTGGGAGGCCCCACACAATATTCCGAGTCTTTACTCCTTATATTTGTAACAGAATTATTCTCCAGGGAGAGGTGGTGGCCACGTGTACGATGGAGATAATCCACGACGTTACGATGAAGGAGGAGGAAGGATAAAAGGAAGGAGGCAAAGAGGAAAAGAGGAGATCCCGAAATCATTCCGACGCAGCAAAAGAGAAGAAGAGGCAAGAGGAGAAGGAAAAAAGGGAACAACCATCTCGCCGGAGAAGAAGGACGGAGATCGACCATTGCTACATCTCTTGTATTTTCCTTGTCTTGTAATATCATTGTAAGAGGTCTTTCTCCTCCACCTGCGGAAACTTGCTTTCTGTAAAGGAGGACCTTCATAGTGAAAGTGCTTAGGCACCGCATCTGGTGAGAAAACTCACCTCCGTGGAGTAGGAATCCTCATTCCGAACCACGTTACATCTTGTGTCTGAATCTCGATTGCCGGCGTCAATTTCTTGCATTTCATCTACTTCATCCTCTTATTCTTTACTGATTGCGGCTGGGGAGAATCCTCTGAAACCTCCCTCCGTGCTTCACTGCATTGAAAATGGAGCGACCAGATTTTTTCCCATACCCGTATCAAAGAGATTTATTAAAAGGAAGATGCAAAAATTTGATAAGGTTTTATGCATCTCATACATGGTTAATTTTATGCATCTATTATACATGTCAAAATTTGATAGTTCATCTCTTATACATGTCAATATTTGAATATTGGTATTTGATTCTCCTAACATTAACTGATGTGTTGTCATACATCAAAAAGGGAGAGATTGTTGATGCAGTGAGCATCACTCCTTAGTTTTGATGTATGAACCATAGTTAAAAGTTAAGTTTTACTTGTGTTGTAATATCAGTGTTAAGTGTGCATACTTAACAGGAAGTCCTAGTAGGTCGTGTTGACTGGATACTAGGCAAGTATCTTGACAGATCAGGAGGATCAGACACAAGGCATGAAGTCCAGATGGGTCGCGTGGACCGGACATCTGGCATGAAGACCGGTTGGGTCAGGAGATCGGACAATCGACAAAAAGTCCAGCTAGGTCAGGTAGACTAGACAGCTGGTGGAAGCCCTAGTGGGTCAGATCGGATGTCAAGAGTGGTAAGTCCGGCAGGTAAGCCTCGAGTGAAGAGGTGAGGTCGAGTCCTCTTTAGGGGGACAAAGCTAGGCGTCGATCCGACGATAAGTCCGCATGGAACTTAGTAGTTGAGATCGAGTAGTATTACTACTGCTATCATATTTTATATTATGTATTTGGGCTAATCTTGTTTTATAAGGATCAGCCGACTGAATGGATTCGAGTTGACTGAAGTCCAGTCGACTGGATACCTACTTGGCAGGATCAGCTGGCGATTGATCGGAGATCTGGTGACACAGATGGAAAGGATTTTAGTCGACTGAAGGGTTTGAGTCGACCGAAGAGGCAAATTTTCTGATGCAGAGCCGGGTGATCTGGAGTTGACTGGAGAGGTTTTAGTCGACTGGAAGACCAAAAGTTCCTAATTGACAGGCCGATGTGGAGTCGACTGGAAGGCATTCCTGCCGACTGAAAAATGTTTATAAAACAAGTGCTCGACCAGCTCCGAAAAGACAATCTGAACTAAGTCAAAGTGTTGTTGAAATTCTTGCTCGTCCACAAAAATTCTTATTCCACAACAAGGCGATCTTTCGACACTTCGCGACTACCTCAACGATCATTTAGTGTAGGTATAACATTCTTGTATTTTTAGTTCATTATTTTTGCTTATTGTACTTAACTTCAAGAGTGGGTAGTCTGTTACCCAACTCTAATCTTTTTAAGAAGCGAAACCCTCCGAAGTCGAGAGTTCTCGCGTCGGAGTGGATTTAGTAATTGCCCATCAAGGTAGCTCTCGGAAGAGCTATGAGCCTTGGACTAGCAACCCAGTTAGGATTGTGAACCAAGTAAAATAAAATGTTATTATTTTCCACTGCATACTCATAATAGTTTTCAAAATATTATAATAGTTTTAAAATAAATTTTTTAACCTCCGAGATTCATCCCCTCTCTCGGATAAACACGATCTTACATTAAGTCCAAAAGAAATATTACTAAAATCAAATATTAAGTTTAAGAATTTGGCTAAGTACAAGGTGTCCTAATCAGAAGGAGGAAGAGGTGACCCATCAGCCATGACCTAAGTATCTTTATCATTTTCATGTGTCGCAACTGTTGTAGCTCCATCGTGGTTTGCTACTGCTCCTCTAATCTCTAAAATCCCCTAAGCATAGTCTCCTCTAACCTAGTGACTTTGTCCTCTAATGTAGAAGTGGAAGTAGCTGGGAATGCCAAAGAAGTCAAAATTTAGTAACTTTTCGTCCTTTGATGGTTAAGATTGACGCTGCCTGCACACTTTCAAGATAGAATATTATTATGCAGTTCCATTTTAACCAAAGAAAGATATCTAATTCCTATCATGTAAAAATTAGTTAGAGGTTTGAACTTACCAGAAATAACATCAACTCCTGATGCAGCCAAAAGAAAAGTTAAAAATATGATAGCAAGACATGTGTTCTCTACTATTAGTAATGATGCAAGAAAAGTGAATGATAATGACACGGGGGAAATATTAACCCATAAAATAAGGTACGAGCCTGACCTAATTGGAGGGATATAAAAGAAGTTGTTAGGGTTAAAGAAAGGGGATCTTCTCTTCTACTGCAAGAAAGGGAGCCAGTCTTCTTCTCGGAGGTAGCTACTTCGACTGAGGAAAAGGAGGTTCGCTGCACGCTGCTACCCCTTGCTTGATGGTCGACGGTGCTCTAGTTTCTTGCACCTGCATTCCTCCATTTCGGCTTCCTCTTCTTCTTCTTCCGAAATGGAGATGGATGGAATTCCCACGGATGATTTCCCAACCTCAGTTCCTCATGGTGGATGATACTTGCAGTCCAATATCTTTAAAAATGGGTTTGAAGTCAGGATCAAGAACCAGTTTTCGATCATACCTGTCCGCAGGGGCTCCTCTTCTATTGACCTTTGGCCTGCGCCATTGACTGGAAGGGTTGGAGGTCTTTGAGATCGATAGGGCATCAGAGGCAGTGTCCAATGTCCACGCGTCCCAAGTGCAGCAGGGTTTTACGGAGCTGGACAAGGAACGGGAGCTCGCTACATGCTGCATTCAACTATGGAAGGAGCGCCCTGATCATTTCTCCACACTTGAGCGAGGGTTCAAGATGAAGTCGGAGGCTCTTCGGTCCAAAAGCCAATCAATTGATGCCTCCGTTGAAGTCACCATCCTCCTCCAGCATCGCATCTCTCCTCCTTTTACTTGTTTCCTGCTTCCGTGCTTGGATCCAATGGCAACGCGAAGGTTCGTCCTCTGGATGCATGGGTTGGGCGACTGCAGATGGACCAACGAACACATTCTGCACCTTTTTCTCCGTTTCCGAATTCAAGCTCGCCAAGTGGTCCTGCTTCCTTATATACTTAAGCATTTGCCTTTATACCTTCGTTTATATAGATCGATGGAAAAAGCCATTTCATACTGATACAATTGGACTAACTTTGTTATGGGTTTCTGCCTTTGATCTATATTAACAACTATTTTCTGGTCTCATAATATGGCTGACAGGACTGTATCATTTGATGTGGGGGAAGCTGGACCTCCTTTTCTTGAGCAAGATGGTATTAGTGGTGAATTCGAGATTGGCATTCAGGGTTGCAGCTTGAGGATAATTCTAGTCCCCACATTTCCTCTAAATTGGGACTATAGGAACCATTCATTTCAAGTGTCAACGTTGTAGTTGATGAAATACCTTAGTCCTCCAGATGGTTTAATGTTTGCATTCAAGAACCGCAAAGAACTTATTGTTCTAGAGATATTTTTCATGATAAAGATGATAACTCTAGCACACAGATAGATTCTTCTTCAGTTCTTACTGATAACATTTTATTATTCAAAGGTCTTTTGGACTCTCGCATGCTTCCATCTATAGATGAGATACGTTCTCTTCTTCTCTTCTTTTTTACATTACTTTTACTGCATTTAATACATTTTCTTTCATTAATGTCCGACCTAATTTAAGTATCGGAGTGTCATCGTCGGATAGGCCGGTGATGGTTTAACATGTGTTAACTTTTTCAGGACAAATTTACTGATGCGGTCGGAGGGAACCCACTTTCCACAGTCCAATTTCGAAGGGAAAAAATTCTGTTCTGCATCAGTTGGCATCGTTTGTGGGAAATTTCTGGGCAAGACGTTGAGAAAATAATATGCTTTAGGTCAATGCTGACTCTTGTCAAGTCAATTCCTCAGCAGAGTTTCTCTATAGCATATGACTTCACGATGGGAGGAAGACATCAATCCTCCCTGTTGCTAAATTCAGTAAGGTAGTATATAAATGCTTACCTTTAATATTTTGTTGCATTCTTATACCTTATCATTTCTCTAGTTGTATTTCAATTTTTCTCTATTTAAGATACATTATATGAGACACACATAGAGAACAAATAATATGGTTATATATCAATTTAAAATATCTTAAAGGCTTTAATTTAGTTTAATTACCTCTGTTTAATATTTATCTTGAAAGTTTACCTTTAGTTAATCATTCCACTATTTCTTAGTCATACATACCAACTCGGTCACCCAGCCGCACAGTCAGTCGATTACTCGGTCGTATAGCCAATCGACAATTTGGTCGCATAGGCAGTTGGCCACCCGGTCACATAGTAAGTCAGTCACTAGGTCGCATAGTTAGTTGGTCACCCGACTGCATAGCAGGTCAGCCACTCGGCCACATACCAAGTAGGCCACGCAGCCGTATAACCAATCGACCATCCGACTGCACAGTCAATCGACCACTCGATCGTATCACAAGTCAACCACTTGACTGAATAGTCAATCATCCACTCGACTGCATCACAAGTCAACCACCCGACTGAAAACCAATTGGTTACTCGGTTGTATAACCACCCGATCATCCGACTGCACAGTCAGTCGGTCACTCGGTTGCCTAGCTAGTTGGTCACTTGACCATATAACCAGTTTGTAATTTTACCGAGACACACTTCACCCTTTCCAACCACTCAATCAGGGTAAGTATAGGCACTCAGTCACTTGGCCGAGAGCATACTTCATTCCCTCTGGCCACTCAGCTTAGGTAAGTTGTTTCACTCGGTAGCTCATCTGAGAATATATTTCATCCCTTTCGACCACTTGGCCAGGGTAATTACTTACACTTAGTCATTCGACTGAGTTAACATACTTCATCCCTTTCGACCACTTGCCCAGGGTAATTACTTACACTCAGTCATTCGACTGAGTTAACATACTTCATCCATTTTGACCACTTGTTCATGGTCATTACTTGTACTCAGCCATGCGGTTGAGTTAACATATTTCATCCCTTCCGACCACTCAATCAGGGTAGATATTTGCACTCAGCCATTCAGCCGAGAGCGTACTTCATTTCCTCCGGCAACTCGGCCAAGGTAAGTTGTTTCACTTGGTAGCTCATCTGAGAACATATTTCACCCCTTTCGGCCACTCGACCAGGGGTCATTACTTGTACTCATGCATTCAACCGAGTTAACATACTTCATCTCTTCCGACTACTCGATCAAGGTAGATATTTACACTTAGCCATTCGGCTGAGAGCATACTTCATTACCTTCTGCCACTCGGCCGAGTAAGTTGTTTCACTGGTAGCTCATCCGAGAACATATTTCACCCCTTCCGGCCACTTGACCAAGGGTCATTACTTGTACTCATCCATTCAGCTGAGTTAACATACTTCATCCCTTTCGGCCACTCGGTCAGGGGTCACTACTTGTACTCAGTCACTCGATCGAGTTAACATACTTCATCCCTTCCGACTACTTGGTCAGGGTAATTACTTACACTTAGTCATTCGACCAAGTTAACATACCTCATCCCTTTTGGACACTCGGCTAGGGTCATTACTGGCATTCATCCATTCAGATGAGTTAACATACTTCATCCCTTTCGACCACTTGGTCAGGGTCACTACTTGTACTCAGCCACTCGACCGAGTTAACATATTTCATACCACTCGGCCACTCGACAGGGTAATTATTTGCACTCAGCTACTCTGCCGAGTTACTCACTTATAAGAGATACATCTCCGATGATCTTCGTAATAGTCACCAAATATATTGGATGCCTATCTAAAGAGAAGACCTGACTCAGTTGTTCATTTTCTTTGAAGTTTATTTATTGTCCATGCATATTATCAACTTCGGGATTTCTAAGTATAAGAAGGTTTTCTCAAAGTTCTCAGTGAAGTAATTCAAAACTTAATCTATTATGGACTACTCCTATTTATCATATATGGATCATTACTCTCTATACGGAGGCTGGAGCTACACACTTTTGTAAGGTTTTCTTATTTCCCCCTATGGTGGTGGATGGGAGGAGAAGGGTTTAAGGTAGAATTCACTTCAGAAGAATGGTAGAGTGTTTTACTAAAGTCAATCGAGGCAGTTCGTAAGCCCGCGAGTCAATTTTATTCTTCAACTCAATTGTCCGATGCCATTGTTAAGCCCTCAGCACGCTCGCAGTTGACATTCCCCGTGCGGTGGCGGATCGGAGGAGAAGGGTTTAAGGTAGAATACATATAGGAAGAACAATAGAGTGTTTTTCTAAAGTCGACTGAGGTAGTTCGTAAGCCCTTGAGTCGGTCTTATTTCTCAACTCGGCTGTTCGAGGCCATTCGTAAGCCCTCGGTACATTCGTAGTTGACGTTCCTCGTGCGATGGTGGATCAGAGGAGTCGGGTTTAAGGTAGAATACACATCGAAAGAATGGCATAGTATTTTTCTAAAGTCGACTGAGGCAGTTCGTAAGCCCTCGAGTCGGTCTTATTCCTCAACTCAGTCGTCCGAGGCCATTCATAAACCCTCGGCGCACTCGCAGTTGACGTTCCCATGCAGTGGTGAATCGGAGGAGTTAGGTTTAAGGTAGAATACACATCGGAAGAACGGCGGAGTATTTTTCTAAAATTGACTGAGTAGTTCGTAAGCCCTCAAGTCAGTCTTATTCTTTAACTCGGTCGTCCGAGGCCATTCGTAAGCCCTCGGCGCGCTCGCAGTTGTTGTTCCCCGTGCGGTGGCGGATCGGAGGAGTCGGGTTTAAGGTAGAATACACATCAGAAGAACGACGGAGTATTTTTCTAAAGTCGATTGAGGTAGTTCATAAGTCCTCAAGTCAGTCTTATTCCTCAACTCGGCAGTTCGAGGCCATTTGTAAGCCCTCGGCGTACTCGCAGTTGACGTTCCCCGTGCGATTGTGGATCGAAGGAATTGGGTTTAAGGTAGAACACACTTCGGAAGAATGATGGAGTATTTTTCTAAAGTCAACTGAGGCAGTTCATAAGCCCTCGAGTCAGTCTTATTCCTCAACTCAATCGTCTGAGGCTATTCGTAAGCCCTCGGTGCACTCGCAGTTCACGTTTCCTGTGTGATTACAGATCAGAAGAGTCAGGTTTAAGGTAGAACACACTTCGGAACAATGGCGGAGTATTTTTCTAAAGTCGACTAAGGTAGTTCGTAAGCCCTCGAGTCGATCTTATTCCTCAACTCGGCCATCTGAGACCATTCGTAAGCCCTCGGTGCACTCGGAGTTGATGTTCCCTGTGCAGTGGCGGATCGGAGGAGTCGTGTTTAAGGTAGAATATACATCGGAAGAATGACATGTTGGTGCAATCGACCCAGGTCACGATTGACCATACTCGAGTTTGACTCGAGTGATGTTTTGATGTTTGACATAGGATGTTTGACAAAGTGGTTTGACATTGATGTTGGACATTGATGTCGGTTAATATGTTGGGGAGATTGTTGGAGCAATCGACCCAGGTTATAATTGACCGGACTCGAGTTTGACTCGAGGGAGACTTTGATGGTTGACTAGGGTTGACCATGTGATCAAGGTAAAGTCCAAGTCATGGGTACTTGACATGGTAAGTCCAAGCATGGGTCTTGGCATGGAAAGTCCAAGTCATGGGTACTTGGCATTTTGGAAAGTCCAAGTCTTGAGTACTTGGCACAAGGAAAAGTCCAAGCATGGTCTTGGCATGGAAAGTCCAACATGGGTTGGCAAGGGAAAGTCCAAGCTTGAGTCTTGGCATTTGAGAAGTCCAAGGGGATTGATATTAGCGGTGTAAAGTCTAAGCGGAGTCTTGGCGGCGTAAGTCCAATGTGCCTTGGCGGTGTAGACACCGTTAGCATGACATAGCCGAGGGAAGCACCTGGAGGCTAGCGCGATGGATGAACAAGTCATGGATGACTTGGACGGATCCGAGAGGCGTGAGGCTGATGGAGGTGGCTAGAAGGCTTAGGTCTAGACTAAGGGTGGTCTAGCAAGTATGGGGGCACCATACTTGGGTTAAAACCTCATTTTTGAGGTTGGCAGTCGACTGACATTATGGTCGGTTCGACTGTCGTGAGTCAACTTGAGTTCGACTGCCGTTTAAGAGCTGAAATTGCTCACGGCGATCGCTCGAGCAGCGATCGGTGATGTCGCATGATGATCGCTAGTTCACCAGCGAGCACAGAATGCTCAGCCGATCGGGCCGATCGACGCTACCGGCTGATCGCCAATGTTGGCAGTCGACTGCCAAGAGATCTGTTGGAGTTTTTTCAGCGTGGATCGAGCCGTTGTCTCACGACAACAGTGGCATCAGTCGACTGGTGACTTATGGCAGTCGACTGTAGGCGGAAATCCTGGTCACGTGCAAGGATAAAAGGAGCTCGACGGGAGGGTTTTTGGCAGCGATTTGCTGCTGCAAATCAGGGTCTTCAACCATGATTCAAGTGATCAACAAGCAAGTAATCGAAAGACATTTGTAAAGTGTTCTCTTTACTTATATTGCATTGTATCTCATTTTATTTGCTTGTTGTTATTTGATTATAGTTGTAATTTTATTGTAAGAGGTTTCTCCACCTCCGACTTGTGTCGAGAAGGAGTATTTGTCATAGTGGTGTGTGATTGGCATCGCTAGGGTTCGTACGAACCCAATCCATGGAGTAGGAATCGTTTTGGTTCCGAACCATGTTATATCCTTGTGTTAGCGTGTTGTTCATTTCATTATCGTTATTACTTTTCTATTTCCGCTGTGCTAACGATTGTAGAGACGAACACGTGATCAAATTCCATCATCGTACGACAACGTGCTATTCACCCCCCCCCCCTCTAGCGGGCGCACAGGTCCCAACAAGTGGTATTAGAGCCCGGGGCTCTTCTACGGATTAAAAACCCGGAGTCAATACGCTAGAGGGAGAGATGGAAATCCAAGGACATTTGGGATGGGATATCAACACACCTATCCTTTATACCTTCTATGGACAAGAAGGGTTTAAGCAATGGAAGTCAAGAATTGAAGACTTCCTAATGATGAGGGACTTCGAAGAATGGTCTATCTTGATGGAGGGTTTTAGCTATCCAATAGGACCAAAGGGAGGGTTCCTCAAGAAGAAGAAGTGGAGTGAAGATCAACTCCAAGCCTTCGAGAAAAACATGAAGGTAGTAAAATTTATTCTTGATTTGGTCCCTAATGAAATTGTGTGTATGGTAGGGGACTATATGGATGCTAAGGAGTTGTGGAGCCAAGTGGCAAAGCTTCATGAAAATCCATCATCAATCCAAGAAGAAGAAGAAGATGATGAGTGTTCACCCTCTCAAGCTCAAGCAAGTACATCATCATCTAAAGAGCTTGAAGATTCGGAGGTTGATAGGGAGTCAACTTCCGGATCGGTGGAGGAAGTGGAAGAAGCATCCACTTCAAGGACTGAGGGGGAGGAGAGAACTTCCACACCGGAACATCAAGAAGAAGCTTCGACATCCGGTCAAGATGAAGAAGCCCAAAGTCCAATTCCGGTCTCCATTGACCTAGGTAACTCAAACATATGTGTTAATAATAAAATGCATATAATATGTTTTGAGTGTAGGGAAACCGGGCACTATAAGAGCAAGTGCCCAAAGAAGGTTAGGAAAGCTCCACCGGCACCAAAAGTCAAGGATGCCGGTGCCCCAAGTCAAAAGAGCAAGGAGCACATCATATGCTTCAAGTGCAATTCAAAGGGGCATTATCGGAGTCAAAACCCAAGGGGGAAGAAGAAGGGGCAAGGAGGAGAATTACAAGTAGGGGGAGCTTTTATAGCTAACCCTAAGGTATATTTAAATAATGCACCTTCTAAATTTAAAAGTCAAAAGCATGCTAGAAATTTTAATTCTCTTGCAATTCACCATGAAAAGCATGCTAGAGATAAATATATTTGTTTAGGAGCTAAAAGTGTTAACTTCAAAAGTAAGGAGAAATTTGGGACTGATGTCCCTAAAAATAATTTATCTAAGGATAAACCTAGGTCAAATAACTCAAGACCAATCCTACCTAGGGAGACAATTAGGAAGGTACAAGAACATCTAGGTCTAAACCCTAAATGGACTAGGCATATGCCTAGAAAGTCCCATGCCCAAGAATTTAATCAAAAATCAATTGGGCAATTGGAATTAGAAAACCAAGCCTTGAGGTCAAGGCTTGAGAAACTAGAAAAGACCCTTAGAAATATACAAAACCAATTTAAAGGGTCTAATGGTCAAAGTCAAAGGTCCAAAAGTCAAAGTCAACACCAAGGACCTAAGAGTCAAAAGTCAACCAAGGGCAAGGAAGGTTTGGGTCACAAACCTAAGCCTAAGGTAGCTTACCATAGTGTTCCATTTGATTATGGGACACAAACTAGGTCTAGGAAGACCAAGGTCAATAGGGAAGTCATCCCTAAGGTTGACCAAAGGTTGTGCCTAGTGGCTAGGGTTTCTAGGAAACCTAGGGTGGCCACCAAGAAGGTTGCAAGGGGAGTTACCCCTAGAGTCAACCTAGGCAAGACCCAAGTGACCAAGGCTAATAAGCCTAAAAGGGTCATTAGGAAGGTATCTAGGGAGGTTATCCCTAAGGAATACCTAATTAACCCTAGGAGCTCAAATCGATTTTGGGTTCCTGAGAGAGTGATTGATTCACGCTAAGATGGGTTTAGGGTGTGCCAACCTTGATTGGATGGGTAGTTAACTCAACCATGACAAAGGTGGAATTTTAGGTTATTTTCAAGGTTATGGTTACCTTGGGATGTGGTTAGATTTGAATTCTAAAGGATTTTAGGATGTGCTAATATTAATTGAGAAGTTTTGATAAAATGATCAAATTGGCACAAGTTGGGTTTAGAGGTTAGTGTGTCATTTTGGGTTTTTGGCACACTAGGGAGATTAGGTTAATATGGCAAAATATGATTAATCCCAACCAATGACAATTAATATTAAAATTTAGGTATTATTATACCTATATATTTTATATGTCATGCTTTGTTTGCCATATAACATGCCATGACATCATGTTTATTTTAATCATTTTATATGTCATGTTCATGTTTAGGATTAAGGTTTCAAATGTCATGTGTTTTTAGATTTCATCTTATGCCATGACATCATGATTATGAGCATATGCTTATTTACATCATCTCTAAATTCCATAATCATTCATAAATTTAAGACATGTTGGTTGAAATTGATTTAAGGACTATGACATAACTTGAAGTCCCATTTATAAGGGAATTAAGTAGGGTTGCCTTAGAGAATGCATGAAACCCTAGATTAGGATGAACAAAACCCACATCTCACATTAAATTGATATGTATGTGTATTTTATACACCCTAGATACATGTGAGATGCTAGGATATGAGTTAAGTTCAAGGTGCATAGGTTTTGCATCTAGATGAACTCAAACTCATCTTATATGATTAGTGGATCATTGGGAGAGCATGTGTACAAGTCATGTACATAGAGCCCAAGGAATATAATCCAAAATAAGGTTTTGAAAATATTTTAAAATCATTTTGAAAAACCTTGGTGAAGTCTATCTTTTGATAGCAATCACCATTGATAGAGTTAATACAAAATAGGGCCAAAACATTGAAAATTTCAATGGTTTTGAGTTTTGTATCAAACTCACTATTTTATGGGTAAAATAATTTTCAAATATTTTTCACCCATTGTATTGACTATAAGTAATATACGTATCAAGTTTCGTGATTTTTCAAAATATGTAGAATTACTTATGACTTTTCAAAACTCGATTCTGATAGTTGAAATTCAGAAATTTCAGCTATCACCGATCGGTGTGGCGATCGATAAGGGTGGCAATGATCGACATCGTCAGGAGTCGACTGTCAGATCTGATTTTGGGTTAACAAGGTTTGTTTAGCCCGTGTTCAGCTATGGTAAAGGTTCCTAATCACTCTTAACCCTAGGATATGCTTTGAGAAGCATTATAAAGGGTGAAAATCCATT
The DNA here is from genome assembly GCA_025175895.1 of Wurfbainia villosa. NCBI lineage: Eukaryota > Viridiplantae > Streptophyta > Magnoliopsida > Zingiberales > Zingiberaceae > Wurfbainia > Wurfbainia villosa. Next base: position 94,994,443 of record CM046002.1, read on the forward strand.
GAATATGGATTAGGAGAGGTGTTAGGTCAAAGTATCAAATTTAGGGTGAGTGAAAGTTCTATGTTGAACTTAGAACCTTAATTTTGATGGTTTAGCGTTCCTATTAGCTTAGGAACTTCCCAAGGACATTGTTGGTGCAATGGTCAAGGGGGAGCAAGCCTTTAGGGGGAGTTATCCATCTTGGGATGATGGATGTGTTTCTCTTTTTGAAGGGGGAGAAGATATTGGGAGAGTATCATCAATTGGGAAAATTGATGGGATTTTGAGAGACCCAATTTGGAAATTGGGAGAGAGTATAGGATTGCCTCTCTTGAGTGATATGGAACTTATCACTAGGAAGATGGTAGGAATCCTAGGTATTTTTGGATCAAGGGGGAGATTGTAAGATCTCATTGGGACATGAGACATTGACCTCCTTGGAGAGATAACCTTTTTGATGTATGTCAAAAAGGGGGAGAAGATTAAATTATCAATTTGGATAATTGGTAAGGGAATTTGAGTTAGGGGCCTAACTCAAGGTTTGTTTTTGTCAAACATCAAAAAGGGGGAGATTGTTGGTGCAATCGGCCCAGGTCACGATTGACCATACTCGAGTTTGACTCGAGTGATATTTTGATGTTTGACATAGGATGTTTGACAAAGTGGTTTGACATTGATGTTGGACATTGATGTCGGTTAATATGTTGGGGAGATTATTGGAGCAATCGACCCAGGTTATAATTGACCGGACTCGAGTTTGACTCGAGGGAGACTTTGATGGTTGACTAGGGTTGACCATGTGATCAAGGTAAAGTCCAAGTCATGGGTACTTGGCATGGTAAGTCCAAGGATGGGTCTTGGTATGGAAAGTCCAAGTCATGGGTACTTGGCATGGAAAGTCCAAGTCATGGGTACTTGGCATTTTGGAAAGTCCAAGTCTTGAGTACTTGGCACAAGGAAAAGTCCAAGCATGGTCTTGGCATGGAAAGTCCAACATGGGTTGGCAAGGGAAAGTCCAAGCTTGAGTCTTGGCATTTGAGAAGTCCAAGGGGATTGATATTAGCGGCGTAAAGTCCAAGCGGAGTCTTGGCGGCGTAAGTCCAATGTGCCTTGGCGGTGTAGACACCGTTAGCATGACATAGCCGAGGGAAGCACCTGGAGGCTAGCGCGATGGATGAACAAGTCATGGATGACTTGGACGGATCCGAGAGGTGTGAGGCTGATGGAGGTGGCTAGAAGGCTTAGGTCTAGGCTAAGGGTGGTCTAGCAAGTATGGGGGCACCATACTTGGGTTAAAACCTCATTTTTGAGGTTGACAGTCGACTGGCATTATGGCCGGTTCGACTGCCGTGAGTCGACTTGAGTTCGACTGCCGTTTAAGAGCTAAAATTGCTCTGGCAGTCGACTGCTCATTGGAGCGATCGATGTCGATGAAGCGATCGATGTCGGCGATGCGGCCGATGTCGATCGCAATGATCGATGTCAACAACGATCGGCCGACAAGGGATGACTGATCATTGCTAGTTCAACCGCGAGCACAGAATGCTCCGTAGCCGACTGGATAGTCGACTACGCGGTTGGCAGTCGACTGCCAATGTTGGCAATCAACTGCCAAGAGATCCGTTGGAGTTTTTTCAGCGTGGATCGAGCCGTTGTCTCACGACAACAGTGGCATCAGTCGACTGGTGACTTATGACAGTCGACTGATAGGCGGAAATCCTGGTCACGCGCAAGGATAAAAGGAGCTCGACGGGAGGGTTTTTGGCAGCGATTTCTTGGACGTTTTTGAGGCGATTTGCTGCTGCAAATCAGGGTCTTCAACCACGATTCAAGTGATCAACAAGCAAGCAATCGAAAGGCATTTGTAAAGCGTTCTCTTTACTTATATTGCATTGTATCTCATTTTATTTGCTTGTTGTTATTTGATTATAGTTGTAATCTTATTGTAAGAGGTTTCTCCACCTCCGACTTGTGTCGAGAAGGAGTATTTGTCATAGTGGTCTATGATTGGCATCGCTAGGGTTTGTACGAACCCAATCCGTGGAGTAGGAACCATTTTGGTTCCGAACCATATTATATCCTTGTGTTAGCGTGTTGTTCATTTCATTATCGTTATTACTTTTCTATTTCTGCTGTGCTAACGAAATTGTAGAGATGAACACGTGATCAAATTCCATCATCGTACGACAACGCACTATTCACCCCCCCTCTAGCGGGCGCATAGGTCCCAACATGACAGAGTATTTTTCTAAAGTCAGCTGAGGCAGTTCGTAAGCCCTCAAGTTGGTTTTATTCCTCAACTTGATCGTTCGAGGCCATTCGTAGTCCTCGGAGCGCTCGCAGTTGACATTCCCCGTGCGGTTGCGGATCAGAGGAGTTGGGTTTAAGGTAGAACACACTTCGGAAGAATGGAGGAGTATTTTTATAAAGTTGACTGAGGTAGTTCGTAAGCCGTCAAGTCAGTCTTATTCCTTAACTCGACCGTCCAAGGCCATTTGTAAGCCCTCGGCGTGCTCGCAGTTGACATTCCCCGTACGGTGGCGGATTGGAGGAGTCGGGTTTAAGGTAGAATACACTTTAGAAGAATGATGGAGTATTTTATCATAGTCGACTGAGGCAATTCGTAAGCCCTTAAGTCGGTCTGATTCTCAACTCGACCGTCCGAGGCCATTCGTAAGCCCTCGGTGCACTCGCAGTTGACATTCTCCGTGTGGTTGTGGATCGGAGGAGTCGAGTTTAAGGTAGAATTCACTTCGGAAGAACGGTAGAGTGTTTTACTAAAGTCGACCGAGGCAGTTCGCAAGCCTTCGAGTTAGTCTTATTCATCAACTCGGCCGTTCATGGCCATTCGTAAACCCTCGGCATGCTCGCAGTTGTTGTTCCCTGTGCAGTGACGGATCGGAGGAGTTGGGTTTAAGGTATAATGCACTTTGGAAGAATGGTGGAGTTTATCATCATGGTTGGTAGAGGCAGTTCGTAAACTCTCAAGTCGGTCTACATTCTTATTCAGCTCGACATTAATCGAAGCTTACATTCCCTGGGTAGTGGAAAATTGGGAGGAGTATGATTTTATATTCAGTCGATTGAGGAGAGGGGTATTCATTTGCCTACTTATGAAGTGTTGGTATGGAGGGAGTTTTTATTTTATTCAATCCACATGTTCTTAAGCAGCCGAGGCTTTTCGATGTGGTTATTACTTCATTCTATTAATATGTTATAAGGTAGCTCATGTGTTGTCGGGTTAATTCTTATTTTATTGAAGTGTTGGAAGGTGTATATTATTTTATTCAGTTCAGACTAGATGTTATTGGGACAGTTCTTATCTTATTGAAGTATTGCAAGATGTATACTATTTTATTCAGTTCAAGTCAGATGTTGTTGGGTCAACTCTTATTCTATCGAAGTATTGTGAGGCAGACATTATTTTATTTAGTCTTGTGATATGTCAGGCTAGTTGTTATGTTATTTATGTATGTCAAATTGATCTGAGCCAAGTCACTCCAGGTTTACTGCTATTTTATTCAGCCTAACTAAACTGAAGGAGGTCTTATTTCCTTTCACCGATGCATTCCAAGTCGGACATTGTTTTATTCATCTGAGATATTCTGAGACGGATATTATTTTATTTGGTCTGGGTCCTTCTCTTATATTTATTTGAGGCGATTCGTAAACCCTTGCTTCGGGCATTCTCTTATTCGCCCGAGATTATTCGTAAGCCCTCGAATCAGTTATCTTATTGTATCCATTTGAGGCAGTTCGTAAGTCTTTGAACCAACAAATTCTTCATTCAGGCGAGATAGATCACTAGATGTTATAGATGTGTATGATATCCCTAAATATATGAACAAGGAGCAGAGATATTATCCAATTCGAGACGATGAAGTGATAAAATAGAAGTCAGACTTCTCAAAGTGACTCATCTGACTGTTTAGGGGGTTACCTCTAATATGGGGAAATATTGACCCATAAAATAAGGTACGGGCCCGACCCAATTGGAGGGCTATAAAAGAAGTTGCTAGGGTTAAGGAAAGGGGATCTTCTCTTCTCCCATAATGAATCTCCGATAGGGAGCGGTCGCCATAAGAAAGGGAGCCAGTCTTCTTCTCGGAGGTAGCTTCTTTGACTGAGGAAAAGGAGGTTCGCTGCACGCTGCTACCCCTTGCTTGACGGCCGACGGTGCTCTAGTTTCTTGCACCTGCATTCCTCCCTTTTGGCTTCCTCCTCTTCTTCTTCTGAAATGGAGATGGATGGAATTTCCATGGATGATTTCCCAACCTCAGTTCCTCATGGTGGATGATACTTGCAGTATAATATCTTTAAAAATGGGTTCAAAGTCAGGATCAAGAACCAATTTTCGATCATACCCGTCCACAGGGGCTCCTCTTCGATTGACCTTTGGCCTGCGCCATTGACTGGAAGGGTTGGAGGTCTTTGAGATCGATAGGGCATCAGAGGCGGTGTCCACTGTCCCCGTGTCCCAAGTGCAGTATTGTAACACCCAAAATTTTAATTCCTATATTTTTATTAGAGGAAAATAGAAATAAGAATAATAATAGAAATAATAAAAATAGGAATAAAATAATAATAATAATAATAAAATAGAAATAATTAAGAATATAAATAAAAAAAAGTTCGAATAAATAGTTCGTTAGCCTAAGCTTGAACCATTGGTTGGGGAGAATAGGCTTCCCACCACTAAGTCATAAGATTACCAATGAGTAGGATATAACAAAATATATCTATAGGCAAAAAAAAAGAGAGATTGATTAATTTGACTAATTATTTAAAGGGGTAATTAGGTTAAGAAAAATTATAATATATATATATATTTTTCTTCCTTTATCTCTCTATAAATTTCACGTCAACGCCCTTCCTCTCTCTCCCTCTCCTCTCCAACGCCGATGCCCACCCTCACGTCACCCCTCTCTCTCTCATTTTTTCTCCGGCCGCCGAATCAAAAAAAAAATGGCGCTTTCTCCACCGAGGAAAATAAGAGAGGAGATAATTTCTCCATCGTAGAATAATTCAAAAGGGGATTTTCAAGAAGGATCTCCTCAAGAACTTGATAGAGTATCACGCTAAAACAAAGGAACACGTAGGAGATCTTTTCCTTACGAAATCTAGCGGTATAAATTGGGAAAAACATAGGAGGTAAATATTGCACACCTGCAGTATAAGTAGTTATCATATATCATTGATATATTTTATGTCCATGTTATTTTCAGTTATGCATGGTATTTTCAGTTACGTGATTTTACCGTTATGTTATGGGTAATTCAGCATCATGTTTAGATCCATGATAAGAATGTGATTTATAATCATGCATGTTGTAGATGAGTTGTAGCTTACAATTATATGCATGAGGTAAAGTAAGATGTAAAAATATTTCCTTTATAAAGAAAATTTAAAGATGCTCCCCGTTCGAATTGAGGATTAAGAGCACAACGATCTTCAGTATGCTCTCCACTTCAGTTTTGAGGGTCAAGAGCATGATGATCTTTATGGTGCTCCCCATTCGTGGTTTAGGGGATTAAGAGCATTTCTTTCAGTATGTATAAGAATATAAGTATAAAGGAAGTATTTTACTTTTTGACAGGGCATGTACCGGACATCAGTTTCGCCCACGGGTCAAGACCCTCAGTTTTAGTTACCCTAGTAGGTTCGGTGGTTGGCCACCCCGGCCTATTAGGAATGCGCGCATTGGTACTATGTCGGACCCATATCCGGGATGATTATTATTTTGAAGTATCAGTATAAGTATAAGTAAAAGTTTTCAAAGTTAATCATTTGATTCGGATACCTTTATTTATAAGTTTTAAAATACTTAAGAGCATGGTTTATACAAGAGACATGTATTCAAAATTATGATTTCCAGTTATGCTTGCATGTGTATCAATGTATCAAGAGTAAGAGAACTAGTTGCATGATTTCATACGTTGCATATTTTTGTGAGCATAGAAAGTACTTACTAAGCGTTATTGCTTACAGTTTGCATTTTCTTATACTGCAGATAAAGGTAAATAAAAGATTCAGTAAGGTGGCATGGAGGATGAAGTGCTGGGTGTGTGTGGTGACGGAACAGTGGAAGTAAAAGATCCTAAGTGTAGATGTCTAAATCAGATTTTTAGTTTCTTGTTTTCTTTTGATATTGTTGAAGTTCAACTGGATTATTTATGGTTGAGACCAAAGAATGCTAGAGTCATATTGGGTTAGTTTTAATACTTGTATGTTAGGTGAAGATCTTGAAATGTTTATTGTTTAAGTGATGTAAAGGTCCTTATGATTATTTTAGTTGTTAGCATATTGCATTAGTATATTGCATGAATTAAAGATAAAAATAGTAAAGTAGTGACATCTCCCTTGGAAGAGAGTGGAAAGACTAGGGGGGTGTTAAAAGATGGTATCAAAGCGGGTTCCGCCCTTCCGTCACACACACATCGAGCATCAGTCCTGCCGCCTCCAAGTAAGCAAGTATTTATCTGCTTTATTTATTTTATGAGTAGTAAGGAATGCTTCTTTTAAGTTAAACATGCTCACCTAGAATGTTCTCTTTGAGATAAACATGCTTGATAGACAGTAAGTAATAGAGCATACCTAGATATGTATGTGAAGATAAAAAAAAATAGTGATTATAGCATGATAGTGGAACTGCTGGACTGGCCTGATAATGAGAAAGTTAAGTGTGCCTCGTTCTGTCTGACCAGAGATGCCAAAATGTGGTGGGAGCGAGTAAAGGCCAAGAGGGTGGTAAACCAAATGTCATGGACGGACTTTGAGATGGAGTTCTTCGAGGAGTTCTTCCATATGCGAGTCACCAATAAGCATTATGATGAGTTCACGGAGTTCCAATAAGGGGAGTTATCAGTAGATGAAGCGGTAAAGAAGTTCAATAGGTTGGCTTGCCTATGTCCGAAACTGGTCAGTACTGAGAAGGAAATAGTTAGGTTGATGCTAAAGATGTTGAGACCGAAGATAGCTTTGAATGTAGTTGGTGGAATTAATAGATCACAGACCACTGAAGAGCTAGTCAGTAGTGCTCTAATCACGGAGCATTAGATGAATATTATCAAGCACCAAAAGCTAGCCCCGATAGAAAGCACAATCCATGGAAGTTCAGGAGGTCAGAAACCTCAGAGCGGTAATTCGAACTGGAAGCGAAACAACAATGTAATAATGCAAAGGGAGATTCAGCCAGTAAGCAGCCTACATATCCTACATGTTCTAAGTGTGGGAGGAAGCATCCAGAAGTTTGCCGCTAGGGCATGAGCGGGTGTTATATATGTGGTGTCGAGGGACACTTCGCCAAACAGTGCCCCACCAAGACCAATCTACCTCAGCCACCGTCTACTCAGTATGGAGGTAGACCCGGCTCTACATCATATCTGAGGAGCCTTTGGAGGGTCCTTACATCAGCCAAGGAAGATTGGAGGCCCCATCAGTTACACCTAATGCCCGGATCTTCTCCCTCACCAAGGAAGAGGTAGCAAATGCTTCTACGATGGTCACAGGTCAGATACCTATCCTTAGTCAGCATGCTACCGTACCGTTTGATACTGGGGCAACCCATTCTTTCATGTATATGACATTTGTTAAGAAGATAGATATAACTCCGGATATCTTAGATATTCAGTTTTTAACGACCCCACCTTCGGGTGAAATAATGACATCTACACACTGGTTGCGTGTCGTGCCGGTCAGAATTTCAGACAGAGAGCTTTATAGTGATCTGATCTTGCTGAACATGCATGACTATGATGTCATCTTTAGAATGGACTTTCTTAGCAAGTACGGTGCTTCCATTGAGTGTCGTAAGCAAAGAGTAGTATTCCAACCCGAGACCGAGGCCAAATTTGAGTTTATTGGAGAACCAAGAAAGAAGACTAAGAAGTTCTTGTCTGCCATGGAAGCTCAGAAGATGTTAGCTAGTGGATGCACTGGGTATTTAGCACATATAGTTGATACTAAGCATGAAAGAAACCAAAAGATGGAAGAAGTCTCAATTGTATGTGACTACCCGGAAGTATTTCTTGACGAGCTACCAGGACTAGCACCTAGAAGGGAAGTTGAGTTTGAGATTGAGCTTATTCCTGGTACCAACCCAATATCAAAAGCACCCTATCGTATGGCTCCAGCTGAATTGAAAGAGTTTTAGGAACAATTACGGGAGTTATTAGACAAGAGATTCATCCGCCCTAGTCATTCCCCATGGGGAGCTCCAGTGTTGTTCATGAAAAAGAAAGATGGATCTATGAGGATGTGCATAGACTACCGAGCTTTGAATCAAGTGACGATCAAGAACAGATATCCTCTGCCAAGGATAGAGGATTTATTTGATCAATTGAGGGGAGCCACAGTTTTCTCCAAGATTGACTTGCGGTCAGGTTATCATCAAGTAAGAGTAAAAGAGGATGATATACCGAAAACAGCCTTCCGAACGAGGTATGAACACTATGAGTTTGTGGTCATGCCCTTCGGAGTGGAAAATGCACCCGCTATGTTTATGGACTTGATGAATCGGATATTTAAGGAGTACCTTGACAAGTTTGTGGTCGTTTTCATTGACGACATCCTTATCTACTCGAGAACCCAGGAAGAACATGTCGAACACTTGAAGACAGTCTTGCAGACCCTTCAGCAAAGACAATAATATGCAAAGTTCTCCAAGTGTGAGTTTTGGCTTGATCGAAAATCATTTCTAGGTCATGTTATTTCAAAAGAGGGAGTTATGGTAGACCCGACAAAGATAGAAGCAGCTAGTAATTGGGGTCAACTAAAGAATGCTAGTGAAGTCAGAAGTTTCCTCGGATTAGCAGGGTACTATCGGAGGTTTGTGAAAAATTTCTCAAGGATAGCTTCACCGTTGACGGTTCTTACCAAAAAGAATAAGAAGTTCGAATGGATCGAAGATTGTGAAAATAGCTTCTTGAATTAAAGAGGAGACTCACAAATGCTCCAATGCTTACCCTTCCAGAAAGTAATGAGGGATTTGACCTGTATAGTGATGCATCCAAGATGGGACTTGAAGTAGTACTTATGCAGAAGGGTAAAGTCATTGCTTATGCATCTAGACAACTCAAGGACTACGAAAAGAATTACTCCACTCATGACCTTGAGTTGGCAGCAGTGGTCTTTGCTCTAAAAGTTTGGAGACATTACTTATATGGACTTCAATGCAAGATTTACATAGATCACTAGAGTCTGAAGTACTTCTTCACTCAGAAGGATTTGAATATGCGACAACGCAGATGGCTTGAGCTAGTAAAAGACTATGACTGTGAAATCCACTACCATCCTGGAAAGACAAACAAAGTAGCATACGCGCTGAGTAGAAAATCATGCGCCACTTTGATGTCCCTAGCAACACTATCCCAACCACTGGAGAAAGAGATAATGAATTTTGGAGTTGAGATCATTTCTGGACAGCTCTCCGCCTTGACCATAGTACCTACACTATTTGAGGATATATTAGCAAGACAGGACAAAGATCCTAACATCCAAAGGATCAAGCAAGAGATCCAAGACGGAAAGGATGAATGATTCCGTGTCTCTGACAGTGGGGTGGGGTATTATATCTGGGTGAACGCTTATGTGTCCCCAAGGACCCAGACTTAAGAAAGAAGATCCTAGAAGAAGCTCATGAGACCCCATATCCGATGCATCATGGATCCACCAAGATGTATCAAGATATGAAAGGGAAATTCTGGTGGCTTGGTATGAAGAGGGACGTGACTAAGTATGTTAGCACTTGTCTGACATGTCAGAGAGTGAAAGCCGAACACCAGAGACCAGGAGGAGTTCTATAGCCTATCCAGATTCCAGAATAGAAGTGGGAGGAACTAGCCATGGATTTCAAAGTAGGACTGCCCAAAACAACCAATGACTACGACTCTATTTGGGTAGTTGTCCATAGATTTACAAAGTCTGCTCACTTCATGTCTATCAGAATATCATACTCCATGGAGCAGTTAGCCCAGTTATACGTCAAGGAAGCGATTAGATTGCATAGAGTACCTAAGACCATTATCTCTGATAGAGACAATCGCTTCACTTCACACTTCTGGGAGTGTGTTCAGACATCCCTCGACACTAAGCTATGATTCAGCATTGCATTTCATCCTCAGGCAGATGGGCAAACAGAAAGAGTGAATCAAATTCGGGAGGATATACTAAGAGCTTGTGCCTTAGATTTTAAAGGAAGCTGGTGCAAATATTTGTGTTTGGCAGAGTTTGCCTATAATAATAGTTATCAAACCTTAATTGGAATGACACCTTATGAAGCCTTGTATGGAAGGAGATGCAAATCACCTATCTGTTGGTATGAGGGTGGCGAGAAGAAAGAAATGGGACTCAAGACTGATTTTATAGATGACACCACCAAAGTCATAAAGAACATACGCCAAAGGATAGAGACTGCCCAGAGTCTGCAGAAGAGTTACGCCGATGTCCGACGCAGACCCCTAGAGTTCCAAGTCGGAGATTCAGTGTTCATTAAGGTAGCTCGTATGAAAAGGGTAATGAGATTTGGGAAGAAAGGCAAGTTAAGTCCCAGATATATAGGCCCCTACCTGATCACCAAGAGAGTTGGTAAGGTAGCTTATGAGCTAGAGCTACCATAGGAAATGTCAGCTATCCACAATGTATTTCATGTTTCAATGCTTAAAAAACACGTCCCAGACACCAACCAAGTGGTTGAGCCACAGACGGTATAGATTCAGACAGATCTAAGTTATGAAAGTCGACCAATTCAGATAATAGATCGAGCAGTCAGGAAACTAAGAAATAAAGAAATACCGTTAATAAAAGTCTTATGGCAAAGTCAAAGGGTTGAAGAAGCAACCTGGGAACGTGAGGATGACATGAAGCAAAAGTATCCCGAGCTGTTCTAAGTTTCGAGGACGAAACTTTTATAAGGTATAAGGGATTGTAACACCCTAAATTTTAATTCCTGTATTTTTATTAGAGGAAAATAGAAATAAGAATAAGAATAGAAATAATAAAAATAGGAATAGAATAATAATAATAATAATAAAATAGAAATAATTAAGAATAGAAATAAAAAAAAAGTTCGAATAAATAGTTCGTTAGCCTAGGCTTGAACCATGAATCGTTGGTTTGGGAAAATAGGCTTCCCACCACTAAGTCATAAGATTATCAATGAGTAGAATATAACAAAATATCTCTATAGGCGAAAAAAAAGAGAGATTGATTAATTTAACTAATTATTTAAAGGGGTAATTAGGTTAAGAAAAATTCTAATTTATATATATATTTTTCTTCCTTATCTCTCTATAAATTTCACGCCAACGCCCTTCCTCTCTCTCCCTCTCCTCTCCAACACCGACGCCCACCCTCACGTCACCCCTCTCTCTCTCTCTCTCTCTCTCTCTCTCTCTCTCTCTCTCATTTTTTCTCCGGCCGCTGAATAAAAAAAAAAAGGGCGCTTTCTCCACCAAGGAAAATAAGAGAGGAGATAATTTCTCCATCGTAGAATAATTCAAAAGGGGATTTTCAAGAAGGATCTCCTCAAGAACTTGATAGAGTATCACGTTAAAGCAAAGGAACACGTAAGAGACCTTTTCCTTACGAAATCTAGCGGTATAAATTGGGAAAAGCGTAGGTGGTAAGTATTGCTCACCTACAGTATAAGTAGTTATTGTATATCATTGATATGTTTTATGTGCATGTTATTTTCAGTTATGCATGGTGTTTTCAGTTACGTGATTTTACCGTTATGTTATGGGTAATTCAGCGTCATGTTTAGATCCATGATAAGAATGTGATTTATAATCATGCATGTTGTAGATGAGTTGTAGCTTACAATTATATGCATGAGGTAAAGTAAGATGTAAAAATATTTCCTTTATAAAGAAAATTTAAAGATGCTCCCCGTTCGAATTGGGGATTAAGAGCACAACAATCTTCAGTATGCTCCCCACTTAAGTTTTGGGGGTCAAGAGCATGATGATCTTTATGGTGCTCCCCATTCGTGGTTTAGGGGATTAAGAGCATTTCTTTCAGTATGTCTAAGAATATAAGTATAAAGGAAGTATTTTACTTTTTGACAGGGCATGTACCGGACATCAGTTTTGCCCACAGGCTAAGGCCCTCAGTTTTAGTTACCCTAGTCGGATCGGTGGTTGACCACCCCGACCTATTAGAAATGCGCACATTGGTACTATGCCGGGCCCATATCCAGGATAATTATTACTTTGAAGTATCAGTATAAGTATAAGTAAAAGTTTTCAAAGTTAATCATTTCAGTTCAGATACACTGTTTATAAGTTTTAAAATACTTAAGAGCATGGTTTATACAAGATACATGTATTCAGAATTATGATTTCCAGTTATGCTTGCATGTGTATCAACGTATCAAGGGTAAGAGAACTAGTTGCATATTTTTGTGAGCATAGAAAGTACTTACTAAGCATTATTTCTTACAGTTTGCATTTCCTTATATTGCAGATAAAGGTAAATAAAAGCTTCAGTAAGGTGGCATGGCGGATGAAGTATGGAGTGTGTGTGGTGACGGAACAGTGGAAGTAAAAGATCCTAAGTGCAGATGTCTAAATCAGATTTTTAGTTTCTTGTTTTCTTTTGATATTGTTGAAGTTCAACTGGATTATTTATGGTTGAGACCAAAGAATGCTAGAGTCATATTGGGTTAATTTTAATACTTGCATGTTAGGTGAAGATCTTGAAATGATTATTGTTTAAGTGATGTAAAGGTCTTTAAGATTATTTTAGTTGTTAGCATATTGCATTAGTATATTGCATGAATTAAAGATAGAAACAGTAAAGTAGTGACATCTCCCTTGGTAGAGAGTGGAAAGACTAGGGGTTGTTAAAAGATAGTATCAGAGCGGGTTCCGCCCTTCCGTCACATACACATCGAGCATCAGTCCTGTCGCCTCCAAGTAAGCAAGTATTTATCTACTTTATTTATTTTATGAGTAGTAAGGAATGCTTCTTTTGAGTTAAACATGTTCACCTAGAATGTTCTCTTTGAGTTAAACATGCTTGATAAACGGTAAGTAATAGAGCATACCTAGATATGTATGTGAAGATAAAAAAAAATAGTGATTATAGTCTGATAGTGGAACTGTTGGACTAGCCTGAGAATGAGAAAGTTAAGTGTGCCTCGTTCTGTCTGACCGGAGATGCCAGAATGTGGTGGGAGCGAGTAAAGGCCAAGAGGGTGGTGAACCAAATGTCAAGGACGAACTTTGAGACGGAGTTCTTCCATATGCGAGTCACCAATAAGCATTATGATGAGTTCACGGAGTTCCAATAAGGGGAGTTATCAGTAGATGAAGCGGTAAAGAAGTTCAATAGGTTGGCATGCCTATGTCCGGAACTGGTCAGTACTGAGAAGGAAATAGTTAGGTTGATGCTAAAGATGTTGAGATCGAAGATAACTTTGAATGTAGCTAGTGGAATTAATAGATCACAAACCACTAAAGAGCTAGTCAATAGTGCTCTAATCACGGAGCATTAGATGAATAGTATCAAGCACCAAAAGCTAGCCCCGATAGAAAGCACAATCCAGGGAAGTTCAGGAGGTCAGAAACCTCAGAGCGGTAATTCGAACTGGAAGCGAAACAATAATGGAATAATGCAAAGGGAGATTCAGCCAGTAAGCAGCCTACGTATCCTACATGTTCTAAGTGTGGGAGGAAGCATCCAGAAGTTTACCGCTAGGGCATGAGCGGGTGTTATATATGTGGTGTCGAGGGATACTCAAACAAGGTTTCACCAAGACTAATCTACTCTCCGCCATACCTACCTCAGATGGAGGTAGATCACCAACTACATCGATGCAAGGAGCACTGGAGGGTCCTTACATCAGTCAAGGAAGATTGGAGGCCCCATCCTACACCTAATGCCCTGATCTTCTCCTCAAAGAAGAGGTAGCAAATGCTTCTACTGGGTCACGTCGACATTCTATCCTTAGTCAAGATGCTTGCATCGCTTGATAATCGGGGCAACCCATTCTTTCATGTTTATGACATTTGTTAAGAAGATAGATATAACTCCAGATATCTTAGATATTCAGTTTTTAATGACCCTACCTTCGGGTGAAATAATGACATGGTCGAATCTAATTTCGCAGAGAGCTTTATAGTGATCTGATCTTGTTGGACATGCATGACTATGATGTCATCTTTAGAATGAACTTTCTTAGCAAGTACGGTGCTTCCATTGAGTGTCGTAAGTGAAGAGTAGTATTCCAACCCGAGACCGAGGCCAAATTTGAGTTTATTGGAGAACTAAGAAAGAAGACTAAGAAGTTCTTGTCTACCATGGAAGCTCAGAAGATGTTAGCTAGTGGATGCACTGGGTATTTAGCATATATAGTTGATACTAAGCATGAAAGAAGCCAAAAGCTGGAAGAAGTCTCAATTGTATGTGACTACCCAGAAGTATTTCCTGACGAGCTACCAGGACTAGCACCTAGAAGGGAAGTTGAGTTTGAGATTGAGCTTATTCCTGGTACCAACCCAATCTCAAAAGCACCCTATCGTATGACTCCAGCTGAATTGAAAGAGTTTCAGGAACAATTACAGGAGTTTTTAGACAAGGGATTCATCTGCCCTAGTCATTCCCCATGGGGAGCTCCAGTGTTATTCGTGAAAAAGAAAGATGGATCTATGCGGATGTGCATAGACTACCGAGCCTTGAATCAAGTGACGATCAAGAACAGATATCCTCTGCCAAGGATAGAGGATTTATTTGATCAATTGAGGGGAGCCACAGTTTTCTCCAAGATTGACTTGCGGTCAGGTTATCATCAAGTAAGAGTTAAAGAGGATGATATACCGAAAACAACCTTCCGAACGAGGTATGAATACTATGAGTTCATGGTGATGCCCTTCGGAGTGACAAATGCACCCGCTATGTTTATGGACTTGATGAATCGAATATTTAAGGAGTACCTTGACAATTTTGTGGTCGTTTTCATTGACGACATTCTTATCTACTCGAGAACCCAGGAAGAACATGTCGAACACTTGAAGACAGTCTTGTAGACCCTTCAGCAAAGACAATTATATGCAAAGTTCTCCAAGTGTGAGTTTTGGCTTGATCGAATATCGTTTCTGGGTCATGTTATTTCAAAAGAGGGAGTTATGGTAGACCCGACAAAGATAGAAGCAGTCAGTAATTGGGGTCAACCAAAGAATGCTAGTGAAGTCAGAAGTTTCCTCGGATTAGCAGGGTACTATCGAAGGTTTGTGGAAAACTTCTCAAGGATAGCTTCACCGTTGATGGTTCTTACCAGAAAGAATAAGAAGTTCGAATGGACCGAAGATTGTGAAAAGAGCTTCCTTGAATTAAAGAGGAGACTCACAAGTGCTCCAATGCTTACCCTTCTAGAAAGTAATGAGGGATTTGACCTGTATAGTGATGCATCCAAGATGGGACTCGGAGCAGTACTTATGCAGAAGGGTAAAGTCATTGTTTATGCATCTAGACAACTCAAGGACTACGAAAAGAATTACCCCACTCATGACCTTGAGTTGGCAACAGTGGTCTTTGCTCTGAAAGTTTGGAGACATTACTTATATGGAGTCCAATACAAGATTTACACAGATCATCAGAGTCTGAAGTACTTCTTCACTCAGAAGGATTTGAATATGCGACAACGCAGATGGCTTGAGCTAGTAAAGGACTATGACTGTGAAATCCACTACCATCCTGGAAAGGCAAACAAAGTAGCAGACGTGCTGAGTAGAAAATCATGCGTCACTTTGATGTCCCTAGCAACACTATCCCAACCACTGGAGAAAGAGATAATGAATTTTGGAGCTGAGATCATTTCTGGACAGCTCTCCGCCTTGACCATAGTACCTACACTGTTTGAGGATATATTAGCGAGACAGGACAAAGATCCTAACATCTAAAGGATCAAGCAAGAGATCCAAGAAGGAAAGGATGAATGATTCAGTGTCTCTGATAGTGGGGTGGGGTATTATATCTGGGTGAACGCTTATGTGTCCCCAAGGACCCATACTTAAGAAAGAAGATCCTAGAAGTAGCTCATGGGACCCCATATCCGGTGCATCATGGATCCACCAAGATGTATCAAGATATGAAAGAGAAATTCTGGTGGCTTGGTATAAAGAGGGACATGACTAAGTATGTTAGCACTTGTCTGACATGTCAGAGAGTGAAAGCCGAACACTAGAGACCAGGAGGAGTTCTATAGCCTATCCAGATTCCAGAATAGAAGTGAAAGGAACTAGCCATGAATTTCATAGTAGGACTGCCCAAAACAACCAATGACTACGACTCTATTTGCGTAGTTGTCGATAGATTTATAAAGTCTGCTCACTTCATGCCTATCAAAATATCATACTCCATGGAGCAGTTAGCCCAGTTATATGTCAAGGAAGTGATTAGATTGCATAGAGTACCTAAGGCCATTATCTCTGATAGAGACAGTCGCTTCATTTCACACTTCTAGGAGTGTGTTCAGACAGCCCTCGACACTAAGCTACGATTCAGTATTGCATTTCATCCTCAGGCAGATGGGCAAACAAAAAGAGTGAATCAGATTTGGGAGGATATACTAAGAGCTTGTGCCTTATATTTTAAAGGAAGTTGGTGCAAATATTTGTGTTTGGCAGAGTTTGTCTATAATAATAGTTATCAAACCACAATTGGAATGACACCTTATGAAGCCTTGTATGGAAGGAGATACAGATCACCTATCTGTTGGTATGAGGGTGGCGAGAAGAAAGAAATGGGACTCAAGATTGATTTTATAGATGATGCCACCAAAGCCATAAAGTACATACGCCAAAGGATAGAGACTGCCCAGAGTCGACAAAAGAGTTACGTCGATGTCCGACGCAGACCCCTAGAGTTCCAAGTTGGAGATTCAGTGTTCATTAAGGTAGCTCGTATGAAAGGGGTAATGAGATTTGGGAAGAAAGGCAAGTTAAGTCCCAGATATGTAGGCCTCTACCTGATCACCAAGAGAGTTGGTAAGGTAGCTTATGAGCTAGAGCTACCACAGGAAATGTCAGCTATCCATAATGTATTTCATGTTTCAATGCTTAAGAAGCACGTCCCAGACACCAACCAAGTGGTTGAGCCACAGACGGTACAGATTCCGACAGATCTAAGTTATGAAAGTCGACCTATTCAGATAATAGATCAAGCAGTCAGGAAACTAAGAAATAAAGAAATACCGTTAGTAAAAGTCTTATGGCAAAGTCAAATGGTTGAAGAAGCAACCTGGGAATGTGAGGATGACATGAAGCAAAAGTATCCCGAGCTGTTCTAAGTTTCGAGGACGAAACTTTTATAAGGTATAAGGGATTGTAACACCCTAAATTTTAATTCCTATATTTTATTAGAGAAAAATAGAAATAAGAATAAGAATAGAAATAATAAAAATAGGAATAGAATAATAATAATAATAATAAAATAGAAATAATTAAGAATAGAAATAAAAAAAAAGTTCGAATAAATAGTTCGTTAGCCTAGGCTTGAACCATGAACCGTTGGTTTGGGAGAATAGGCTTCCCACCACTAAGTCATAAGATTACCATTGAGTAGGATATAACAAAATATATTTATAGGCGAAAAAAAAGAGAGATTGATTAATTTGACTAATTATTTAAAGGGGTAATTAGGTTAAGAAAAATTCTAATTTTTATATATTTTTTTCTTCCTTATCTCTCTATAAATTTCACGCCAACGCCCTTCCTCTCTCTCCCTCTCCTCTCCAACGCCGATGCCCACCCTCATGTCACCCCTCTCTCTCTCTCTCATTTTTGCTCTGGCCGCCGAATCAAAAAAAAAAGGGCGCTTTCTCCACCGAGGAAAATAAGAGAGGAGATAATTTCTCCATCGTAGAATAATTCAAAAGGGGATTTTCAAGAAGGATCTCCTCAAGAACTTGATAGAGTATCACGCTAGAGCAAAGGAACACGTAGGAGATCTTTTCCTTATGAAATCTAGCGGTATAAATTGGGAAAAGCGTAGGAGGTAAGTATTGTTCACCTGCAGTATAAGTAGTTATCGTATATCATTGATATGTTTTATGTGCATGTTATTTTCAGTTATGCATGGTATTTTCAGTTACGTGATTTTACTGTTATGTTATGGGTAATTCAGCATCATGTTTAGATCCATGATAAGAATGTAATTTATAATCATGCATATTGTAGATGAGTTGTAGCTTACAATTATATGCATGAGGTAAAGTAAGATGTAAAAATATTTCCTTTATAAAGAAAATTTAAAGAAGCTCCCCGTTCGAATTGGAGATTAAGAGCACAACGATCTTCAGTATGCTCCCCACTTCAGTTTTGGGGGTCAAGAGCATGATGATCTTTATGGTGCTTCCCATTCGTGGTTTAGGGGATTAAGAGCATTTCTTTCAGTATGTATGAGAATATAAGTATAAAGGAAGTATTTTACTTTTTGACAGGGCATGTACCGGGCATCAGTTTTGCCCACGAGCCAAGGCCCTCAGTTTCAGTTACCCTAGTTGGTTCGGTGGTTGGCCACCCCAGCCTATTAGGAATGCGCACATTGGTACTATGTCGCGCCTATATCGAGGATGATTATTATTTTGAAGTATCAGTATAAATATAAGTAAAAGTTTTCAAAGTTAATCATTTCAGTTCAGATACACTTTTTATAAGTTTTAAAATACTTAAGAGCATGGTTTATACAAGAGACATGTATTCAGAATTATGATTTCCAGTTATGCTTGCATGTGTATCAATGTATCAAGGGTAAGAGAACTAGTTGCATGATTTCATACGTTGCATATTTTTGTGAGCATAGAAAGTACTTACTAAGCATTATTGCTTACAGTTTGCATTTCCTTATACTGCAGATAAAGGTAAATAAAAGCTTCAGTAAGGTGGCATGGCGGATGAAGTGTTGGGTGTGTGTGGTGACGGAACAGTGGAAGTAAAAGATCCTAAGTGCAGATGTTTAAATCAGATTTTTAGTTTCTTGTTTTCTTTTGATATTGTTGAAGTTCAACTGGATTATTTATGGTTGAGACCAAAGAATGCTAGAGTCATATTGGGTTAGTTTTAATATTTGCATGTTAGGTGAAGATCTTGAAATGGTTATTGTTTAAGTGATGTAAAGGTCCTTATGATTATTTTAGTTGTTAGCATATTGCATTAGTATATTGCATGAATTAAAGATAGAAACAGTAAAGTAGTGACATCTCCCTTGGTAGAGAGTGGAAAGACTAGGGGGGTGTTACAAGTATGACTTCGCGGAGCTAGACAAGGAGCGGGAGCTCACTAATGCTGCATTCAACTATGGAAGGAGTGTCACGATCATTTCTCCACCCTT
The DNA here is from genome assembly GCA_025175895.1 of Wurfbainia villosa. Taxonomy (NCBI): domain Eukaryota; kingdom Viridiplantae; phylum Streptophyta; class Magnoliopsida; order Zingiberales; family Zingiberaceae; genus Wurfbainia; species Wurfbainia villosa. Next base: position 95,013,751 of record CM046002.1, read on the forward strand.
GAGCAAGGGCTCAAGATGAAGTCGGAGGCTCTTCAGTCCAAATGCCAATCGATCGATGCTTCCGTCGAAGTCGCCATCCTCCTCCAACGTCGCAACTCTCTTTCTTTTACTTGTTTCCTGCTTTTGTGCTCGAATCCAATGGCAACGCAAAGCTTCGTCCTCTGGATGCATGGGTTGGGCGACTCCAGATGGACCAACGAACACATTCTGAACCTTTTTCTCCGTTTCCGAATTCAAGCTCGCCAAGTGGTCTTGCTTCCTTATATGCTCAAGCATTTGCCTTTATACCTTTGTTTATGCAGATCGATGGAAAAGGGCATTTCATACTGATGCAATTGGACTAACTTTGTTATGGGTTTCCGCCTTTGATCTATATTTACACCTATTTTCTGGTCTCAAAGTATGGCTAACAGGACTATATCATTTGATGTGGGGGAAGCTGGACCTCCTTTTCTTGAGCAAGATGGTATTAGTGGTGAATTCGAGATTGACATTCAGGGTTGCAGCTTGAGGATAATTCTAGTCTCCACATTTCCTCTAAATTGGGACTATAGGAACCATTCATTTCAAGTGCCCACGTTGTAGTTGATGAAATACCTTAGTACTCCAGATGGTTTAATGTTTGCATTCAAGAACCTCAAAGAACTTATTGTTCTAAAGATATTTTTCATGATAGAGATGATAACTCTAGCACACAGATAGATTCTTCTTATGTTCTTATTGATAACATTTTATTATTCAAAGGTCTTCTGGATTCTCGCATGCTTTCATCTATAGATGAGATACATTCTCTTCTTCTTTTTTTTTTACATTATTTTTACTGCATTTAATATACTTTTTTCATTAATATCTAACCTAACTTAAGTATCGGAGTGTCGTCACTGGGTAGGCCGACGATGGTTTAACATGTGTTAATTTTTTTAGGACAAATTTACTAATGCAGTCGGAGGGAACCCATCTTATACAGTCTAATTTTGAAGGGAAAAATTTCTGTGCCACATCAAATAAAATGAAACACATGAAAGCTAATACTTTTCTCTATTTTATGACATAATGTATAAAACAAAAATGAATGAAAAGAATAGATAATAGCAACATCCATAGTGCTAAATGGTAATATGCACATCACAAGGACTTTATATAGAACAAGTCCTTCACTCAAAATTTAATAGAACCAAAGCTATTAACACTAGGTGTCCTTTCCTTCCCAAAGAAATAAACATGAATAGTATCTCTAGTGATATGAGAGTAGGGATCTTCAAATGGTAAGATCCTAGGAGGAAAACATAGAAAAGTCTAAATATTCTCTAATAAAATCAGGAATAAATATAATATCTCTACCTCTTGATCTGGTTGTGTATGTTAATTATCTATTATGAATAAGTTATTATAAAACTTAGCACATCGATCTATGTTAACTGAGTTAGTATAATAGACCAATTTGCTAAGTCTATAACAGTCAATAATTTCAACATTATGAAGACAATACTTGTTGAAAAACAACCTACTCAAATACCTAGTATGCATGAACATAAAAGTAGTAGACATGAACCTAAATCTAAGTTCCTCGGTCATGAACATAAGGTTTGTACTAGGTAAGTTTAATGGGCCAACCTCAGTCACTTTCCTTTTAATTCTAAAAAAATAAATTGACATAAATATTTGATAAATGAAATCGACATTAGAAGTTAAGTTTAGTATATTACCTAGACATTTTTGAAGTTAATAAGAAGGATTTGAAGAATAGAGATGAAAATGAGTGGAATCAAACAAAAAAGAGATTGATCGAAGGAAGGAATGGATGTTTGGAGCGACTAGAAATGAAGCCCTAAACCCCTTTTTATAATGCTAATTTGAGTGCCCAGAAGGGTTCCGGGCATTTGGATTGGTTTAGTAAATCTGACATGTGTTAAATGCTTCAGAAGCCTGGAAAGGTTCCAGGCTCCCAGAACAGTAAATTTCACCATCGTATTAAAGTCTTGTCACTAAATTCTATGTGGGTGCATGGATCTGTTCTAGTTGCCTAGAATAGTCAAACTGTGGTCAAACTTTATGTAAATTCAAAAGTTTAATATAAACAATTAAGCAATTCAATAGGAGCGCTTGGATTTGTTCTAGACGTCTAAAATAGCAACATATTAATTTAGCATCAAAACTTTGTAAAATAAATAAATTTGAAAATCGCTAATTTAAAAAATATTTTTAAATGTTCAATCTTTATATTTTCAATTTAATGCCATTAAAACACAAATTTTTAAGAGATTAATCACGGACTTAAGCATCCAAAATCAAGGAGGAATTCTAGCATCTCACGTCCACCTACACCACCTACACGATGAAATTCATAAATAGCTAGTCCTATTGTATTTATAGGATGCAAAGGCTATAGTCTCATACAATTCTAAGGTAAGATCTACGCTAAGTCCATTGATTGAAAACAAAGTATAAAAACTTTGAAATGTATAATAAATAAATTTCGGTAAAATAAAATAAGTTTGAAAAAATTGACTCCAATGCTAAAAATTCAAACAAAGTTAACTCCCCTTAAATTATTGCAAGTAATAAATCAAGGGTTCATAAAATTAACACATGATTTAGGCACCCAAAATAAATTAGTTCCAATCTCATTAATTAAACATGACTTAGACACTCAAACTTTCTTAGTTTGAATATGATAATTTCTATTGACTAAGGACAAATAAGAAATATGATGATTTTGGTTAAACCGAAGTCAATCTTGTTATACATGGCTCTTTGGAATTCAATCATCATATTTAAGTAGTTTTATCTTAATGGAAACTTATCTAACATGGTCTTTAACTCTTCAACTTGATCTTTTAAGATAAAATTTTCTTCCTCAAATTATGACACTTGAGTTAAAGTTTCTTCTTGAAGTTTTTCAACCGAAGAGTAAAATAAGTCTCCTCCTTAATGTATTTGGCCTCTTTAAGAAGAGATCTGATCCTATACTTGGATCTAGTTAAAGTTTTAGTCAAATAAGTAATAGTGTCATATAATCTTTTAGTAAGTTGATCTATTACCTCATCGGTTGACTCATTTGAGTCACTAATTAAATCTTTTTACTAGAATTCTGAACTTGAGCTTGACTCTGATTCAGACTCTATTATTGAAGCTTCTACTAGCAAGGCCAAGAAAGTGATTTGTTCTGAATTTAATTCATATTTTGATTTCTCATCCCAAGTAACTTTGAATGTTTTCTTTGACTTCTTCTTCTTGGGCTTTCCAGCTTTTCTAACTCTCGAAGCTAAGGACACCCTAACATTTAATGTCCCTTCTTGTTGCAGTGATAACTGTTATATTTGAAAGATGTTCTAAGGTAATCACCTTTGAGGTTATCTTAGATGTTTGATTAATAAATTTACTATTTGCGTGTAGATTCATTATGTATTTGATTTGACCTTAAACCTATTTATTGCAGTCTACAATACAATTCATAGCATGAGAGAAATTATGATTAGATTACAATTAGTGTGTATCTCATTATGTGTAATTATGTAGATATTGAAATCTTCCCTAATCAATGAATTGATGAGACCGAACATCATCAATTCTTTGAGACTACATATTATACTCTTTGGTTTATTCAAATATTGGATTCTCACTGAATTGAGGTATAGGGATGTTGAGAGTTATATAGATGCTAGTTAAGGGTAACTAGTTCATTGGATATGACCTGTTATATAATTTCATATGATTTTTTTTGTCAATGAAGATCTCATTGTAGCTCAGGTGCAAGTTTTCTTATACTTGAGGTATTCAAGTCATCTTGGTCATGGAGACTTATATTTTGATTTCTTAGCATGCATCTTCAATGAGATATAATTTTGGAATGATTGAGTATAAGCTGAAGTGTCCGAAGGTATTTTAATTACCTATAGAGGATTTACCACTCTTGTTAAATGATATGTATATCCTATGATCTCTAGTTAGGATTGTTACTCAAAATTCTTTGGCCAAAGAAAATATGTCGAGAAGATGGTCTTCTTAGACAAGTGTTTGAGTAATTTGAATCCACAGGACAAGGAATTAAACTTAGACTAAGTGTAACATAGTCAACCTAGTGGGGGGGGGGGGGGATGATACAAAGACTATGTGCTAAAACAAATAGGTATAAGATGATTGAAAGGAACAAAGACACTAATAACTATAGTTGTTGAAGGGTTCAAAAATATTCTGAAATCAACTTTGACTTTCCAATCAATTGAAGGTTATGATGTACTTCTAGGTGTCACTCATGATATATTCATAATTAATAGTTAATTATGAATGACCAATATAGCTAGGAACCTATTGGGTCACATGAAATATAGGTGATCAAGAGACATAAAAATAAGTTTGAGAATGAAATTCTCAAAGAGAGAAGTTAAAGTTGGTTGAACCAGGCTAAAAGGGCTTAAAACGGGGATGACATAACCTACCATGATTGTGCCACTCTCTGCTGAGTTGAAACAAGTGTGACAGAGCCCAACACGATTGTGATGGAGCCAACACAGTTGTGCCAAAGTGATACAGGTGTGTCTAGCCAACATGGCCAGCCAACACAGCCATGTCTGGATCGACACAGCTATGCTAGAGTGCTCCACGACCTAGCCATGGAGCACAACATGTCCAGGCCATGGTTGCCACCATAGTTTAGATTGTGGCGTCGTTTCATATTTTGGTCGAGTTAGAATTTTATTGTCGAAATTATGTGATAATTTTTGTAAGTTTGACCATTTATGGTTGGCCTACTATGCCCTAAACAAGATATATATAAATATATCTCTTGATAAAAGAAATGATAAGGAGATTTTTACGAGCCACATTTTCCTCTTCTCTCTAGGTTTTGTCTCCTTCGATTAGCACTGATCGGAGACAAATACTATTGGGAATACAATCAAAGTCCCACATTGATAAGACATGAAAAGATCATGTGCTTATAGGATGAAAAGATATCTCCATTAGTATGAGGTTTAGACCAATGGGGACAATATCATATTATTGTGGAGATATGTGAATCTTATTTGCACTAATATTGGTATCAAAAGCATGGTTCATGTCAATGTCATGCACCTTGAATGAAGGAAGTGTTGGTGCAATCGGCCCAGGTCATGATTGACCAGACTCGAGTTTGACTCGAGTGATGTTTTGATGTTTGACAAAGGGATTTGACAAAGTGTTTTGGCATTGATGTTTGACATTAATGTCGGTTAATATGTTGGGGAGATTGTTTATACAATCGACCCAGGTTATAATTGACTTGATGGTTGACCAGGGTTGACCATGTGATTATGGGAAAGTCCAAGCATGGGTCTTGGCAAGGTAAAGTCCAAGTCATGGGTACTTGGCATGGAAAGTCCAAGTGGGACACTTGGCAATTGGGAAAGTCCAAGTCTTGAGCACTTGGCATGAGAAGTCCAAGCATGGGTCTTGGCAAATGGAAAGTCCAAGCATGGGTCTTGGCATGGAAAGTCCAACATGGGTTGGCATGGAAAGTCCAAGCGGAGTGTTGGCGGCGTAAAGTCCAAGCGGAGTCTTGGCGGCGTAAGTCCAATGTGCCTTGGCGGTGTAGACACCGTTAGCATGACATAGCCGATGGAAGCACCTGAAGGCTAGCGCGATGGATGAACAAGTCATGGATGACTTGGAGGGATCCGAGAGGCGTGAGGCTGATGGAGGTGGCTAGAAGGCTTAGGTCTAGGCTAAGGGTGGTCTAGCAAGTATGGGGCATCATACTTGGGTTAAAACCTCATGTTTGAGGTTGGCAGTCGACTGGAATTATGGCCGGTTCGACTGCCGGGAGTCGACTTGAGTTCGACTGCTGTTTGAGAGCTTTTAGGGCTCTGGCGATCGGTCACTCATGGGGCGATCGGCCCGATGTCGGCATGATCGGCCATTGCGAGATAGCGATCGTTGCCCGGTCAGTGCGGCTCTGAGAACACTCCGTAGCCAACTGGGCAGTCGACTACGGGCGTTGGCAGTCGACTGCCAATGTTAGCAGTCGACTGGTGAGAGTTCCATTGGAACTTGTCCAACGTGGATTGAGCCATTTTCTCACTCTGATGTTGGCGATCATTGCGGTAAATCGGCCCAGGGAGGATAAGCGGTGTTCGTGGAAGGCTCAAGTATCAGATTTTTGAGAGCTTACTTGAGGCGATTTGAAGGCGATTTGCAGGTGCATTTCAGGGCCCTTCATCCTCATCCAAGCAACCAACAAGCAAAGCGCTCAAACCCTAGTTTGTAAAGTGTTCTTTACATTTCCTTGTATTTTGCTTGTATTTTTGTGTATTACTTAGTGTAATCTTGTGTACGAGGTTTCTCCGCCTCCGACTTGTTGTCGAGAAGGAGCTTATTGATTAGTGATTGCATTGGCGTCGCTAGAGCTCGTTAGAGCTCGATCCGTGGAGTAGGAACCGTTACGGTTCCGAACCACGTTACATCCTCGTGTTGTGCTTGTGTTTGTGATTGTGTTTCGTGTATTGTTATTATTATTATTATTCCGCTGCGCTAACACGAATTGTAGACAAGCACGCGAACAATTTCCATCTACGTACGGGTCACACGCTATTCACCCCCCCCCTCTAGCGGGCGTCAAATCCCCAACAAGTGGTATCAGAGCCTGGTGGCTCTTCAACGGATTAACAACCGGGAGCAAGACGCTAGAGGGTAAAAGATGGAAGTCCAAGATCAATTAGGATGGGACATCAACACACCGGTCCCTTATTCATTCTATGGACGAGAAGGATTCAATTCTTGGAAGGCGAGAATTGAAGAGTTTTTGATGATGAGAGACCTTGAGGAATGGTCCGCCTTGATGGAAGGATTTGAGTATCCTAAGGGACCAAAGGGAGGGTTTCTCAAGAAGAAGAAATGGAGTGAGGAGCAACTCCGGCAATTCGAGAAAAATAAGAAGGTAATCAAATTTATATTTGATTTAATTCCAAATGAATTTTTGTGTAGCCTAGGTGAATGCATGGATGCTAAGGAGCTATGGAGCGATTTGGCAAAGCTCCATGAAAGCCCATCAATGGTCCAAGAGGAAGAGATCGAAGAGGCTAATGCATCATCCTCGCAGGAAGTGAGGATTTGGAGGTTGATAGGGAATCAACTTCGGATCGGTAGAAGAGGTGGAAGAAGTGGAAGAAGTATCCACTTCTAGAATTGAGGAGGAGAGACCATCCTCAACACCGGAGCAATACCAAGAAGCTTCGACATCCGGACAAGATGAAGAAGCCCAAAATTTAACTCCAGCACCTACCACCAAACTAGGTAACTCAAACACATCAATCTCAAATAAAAATAATATTATGTGTTTTGAGTGTAGGGAATTTGGGCATTACAAGAGAAAATGCCCAAAGAAGATTAGGAAAGCTCCACCGGCTCCAAAAGTTAAGGATACCGGTTCCCCAAGTATCAAGAGCAAGGAGCACATCATATGCTTCAAATCTGATGCAAAGGACATTCTAGGAGTCAATGTCCTAGGGGGAAGAAGAAGGAACAAGTTGGAGCATCACAAGTAGGGGGAGCCTCTAGGGCAAACCCTAAGGTATATTTAAACAATGCTCATTCCTTAAATTTCAGTAAAAAGCATGCTAGAAATAATTTTAGCAATCTTGCTATTTATCACAAAGAGCATGTTAGACATAAGGAATTTTGTCTAGGAGCTAAAAGTATTCACTTAGATAATAGGAAGAAATTTGGGACTAATGTCCCTAAAAACAATTTATCTAAGGACAAACCTAGGTCAAATGTCCCTAGAAAAACCATACCTAGGGAATCAATTAGGAAAATACAAGATCATCTAGGTTTTAACCCTAAATGGACTAGGCATATGCCTAGGAAGTCCAATGCTCATAATCTAAATCAAAACTCTAAAATTGGGCAATTAGAAAAGGAAAATCAAGTCTTGAGGTCAAGGCTTAAAAAATTAGAAAAGACCCTCAACATTATGCAAAATCAATTTAAAGGGTCTAATGATCAAAGTCAAAGGTCCAAAAGTCAAAGTCAACACCAAGGACCTAAGAGTCAAAAGTCAACCAAAGGCAAGCAAGGTTTGGGTCACAAACCTAAGCCCAAGGTGGCTTACCATAGTGTCCCATTAGATTATGGAACACTAACTAGGTCTAGAAAGACCAAGGTCAATAGGGACGTCATCCCTAGAGTTGACCAAAGGGTGTGCCTAGTGGCTAGGGTTTCTAGGAAACCTAGGGTGGCCACTAAGGAGGTTGCAAGGGGAGTTACCCCTAGAGTCAACCTAGGTAAGATCCAAATGACCAAGGCTAACAAGCCTAGGAGGGTCATTAGGAGGGTATCTAGGGAGGTTATCCCTAAGGAATATCTAGTTAACCCAAGGAGCTCAAATAGGTTTTGGGTTCCTAGGAGCGTGATAGATTCACGCTAGATGGATTTAGGGTGTGCCAACCTTGATTGGATGGGTAGTTAACTAAACCATAATAAAGGTGGCATTTTAGGTTATTTTCAAGGTTATGGTTGCCTTGGAAATACATTTAAGTCTTAATCCTAAAAGTTTTTAGGATGTGCCAATATTACTTGAGAAGTTTGATAAAATGATCAAAATTGACACAATTTAGGTTTAGAGGTTAGTGTGCCATTTTGGGTTTTTGGCACACTTGGGAGAAAACTAGAAATACGGCAAAATATAATTAATTATATGAAATAGCAATTAATATTAAAATTTAGGTATTACTATACCTATATATTCTATATGCCATGCTTTGTTTGCTATATAACATGCCATGACATCATGCTTATTTTTAATCATTCTATATGTCATGTTCATGTTTAGGATTTAGGTAAATGTCATGTGGTTTTAGATCTTATTTTATGCCATGACATCATGATTATGAGCATATGCTTATTTATATCATCGTTAATGCCATAATCATTCATGCATTTAAGAAAATTTGATTAAAATTGATTTAAGGACTATGACATGACTTGGAGTCTCATTTATAAGGGAATCAAGTAGAGTTGCCTTAGGAAAATGCTTGAAACCTTAGTTTAGGGAGAACAAAACCCACATCTCACATCCAATTGACATGTATGTGTATTTATACACCCTAGATACATGTGAGATGCTAGGATATGAGTTAAGTTCAAGGTGCATAGTTTTTGCATCTAGATGAACTAAAACTCATCTAATTTTATTTGTGGATCATTGGGAAAGCTTGTGTACAAGTCATGTACATAAAGCCCAAGGAATATGATCCAAAATAAGGTTTTGAAAACATTTTAAAATCTTTTTGAAAAACCTTGGTGAAGTCTATCTTTTGATAGCAATCACCATTGATGAAGTTGATACAAAGTAGGGCCAAAACATTGAAAATTTCAATGGTTTTGAACTTTGTACCAATTTCACTATTTTATGGGTAAAATATTTTTTAAACATTTTTCACCCATTGTTTTGGTCATAAGTATTATACGTATCAAATTTCGTTATTTTTCAATATACGTATAATTAGTTATGATTTTCTGAAATTGGATTACGATAAATTTGAATTTGGAAAATTCATACCGATCGCCATTGGTGGCGATCGATGTATGTGGCAATCGATCGATTCATCGCCGAGTCATTGCTGTGTCTGATTTCGGGTTCATAAGTTTGTTTAGCCCGTGTTCAGCCATGGTAAAGGTCCCTAACCACTCCTAACCCTAGGATATGCTTTGGGAAGCATTATGAAGGGTGAAAATTCATTGGATGTGGATTTGGAGAGGTGTTAGGTCAAAGTATCAATTTGAGGTGGTGGAAAGTTCAATGTTGAATTTCCAACTTTAATTTTGATGGTTTAGAGTTCCTATTGGCTTAGGGACTTCCCAAGGACATTGTTGGTGCAATGGTCAAGGGGGAGCAAGCCTTTAGGGGGAGGTATCCATCTTTGGATGATGGATGTGTTTTTCTCCTTGAAAAGGAGAAGTTATTGGGAAAGTATCATCAATTGGGAAAATTGATGGGTGTTTGATACCCAATTTGGAAATTGGGAGAGTAAGATAGGATTGCCTCTCTTGAGTGATATGTTACTTATCACTAGGAAGATGGTAGGCATCCTAGGTATTGTTGGATCAAGGGGGAGATTGTAAGATCTCATTGGGACATGAGACATTGACCTCCTTGGAGAGATAACCTTTTTGATGTTAGTCAAAAAGGGGGAGAATGTTTGGGTGAGAACATTTGGTTTAGATTTTCACTTGAATGTTTGGGGGAGAACATTTAGTGAGTGTTTACCAATTTGGGATAATTGGTAAGGGATTTGAGTTAGTGTTCTAACTCATGATTTATTTGGTTTTTGTCAAACATCAAAAAGGGGGAGATTGTTGGTGCAATCGGCCCAGGTCACGATTGACCAGACTCGAGTTTGACTCGAGTGATGTTTTGATGTTTGACAAAGGGATTTGACAAAGTGTTTTGGCATTGATGTTTGACATTAATGTCGGTTAATATGTTGGGGAGATTGTTTATACAATCGACCCAGGTTATAATTGACTTGATGGTTGACCAGGGTTGACCATGTGATTATGGGAAAGTCCAAGCATGGGTCTTGGCAAGGTAAAGTCCAAGTCATGGGTACTTGGCATGGAAAGTCCAAGTGGGACACTTGGCAATTGGGAAAGTCCAAGTCTTGAGCACTTGGCATGAGAAGTCCAAGCATGGGTCTTGGCAAATGGAAAGTCCAAGCATGGGTCTTGGCATGGAAAGTCCAACATGGGTTGGCATGGGAAGTCCAAGCGGAGTCTTGGCGGCGTAAAGTCCAAGCGGAGTCTTGGCGGCGTAAGTCCAATGTGCCTTGGCGGTGTAGACACCGTTAGCATGACATAGCCGATGGAAGCACCTGAAGGCTAGCGCGATGGATGAACAAGTCATGGATGACTTGGAGGGATCCGAGAGGCGTGAGGCTGATGGAGGTGGCTAGAAGGCTTAGGTCTAGGCTAAGGGTGGTCTAGCAAGTATGGGGGCATCATACTTGGGTTAAAACCTCATGTTTGAGGTTGGCAGTCGACTGGAATTATGGCCGGTTCGACTGCCGGGAGTCGACTTGAGTTCGACTGCTGTTCGAGAGCTTTTAGGGCTCTGGCAATGATCGGCGCTCATGGGAGCGATCGATGTCGACGCAATCGATCGCTAAGGATGGCAATCGATCGCCCGATCGAGTTGCGAGTGCTCCGTGAGCCGATCGGGCACGATCGCCAATGTTGGCAGTCGACTGGTGAGAGTTCCGTTGGAACTTGTCCAACGTGGATTGAGCCGTTGTCTCACAGCTACAGTGTTGGCAGTCGACTGGGGAATTATGGCAGTCGACTGCCAGGCGGAAATCCAGCCCGAGGGAGGATAAAAGCAGCTGTTCGTGGAAGGCTCAAGTATCAGATTTTTGAGAGCTTACTTGAGGCGATTTGAAGGCGATTTGCAGGTGCATTTCAGGGCCCTTCATCCTCATCCAAGCAACCAACAAGCAAAGCGCTCAAACCCTAGTTTGTAAAGTGTTCTTTACATTTCCTTGTATTTTGCTTGTATTTTTGTGTATTACTTAGTGTAATCTTGTGTACGAGGTTTCTCCGCCTCCGACTTGTTGTCGAGAAGGAGCTTATTGATTAGTGATTTCATTGGCGTCGCTAGAGCTCGTTAGAGCTCGATCTGTGGAGTAGGAACCGTTACGGTTCCGAACCACGTTACATCCTCGTGTTGTGCTTGTGTTTGTGCTTGTGTTTCGTGTATTGTTATTATTATTATTATTCCGCTGCGCTAACACGAATTGTAGACAAGCACGCGAACAATTTCCATCTACGTACGGGTCACACGCTATTCACCCCCCCCTCTAGCGGGCGTCAAATCCCCAACAGGAAGTGGGGCTCCAATGTTTGGATCAAGAGAACTAGAAACCATGTAGGAAATCTAGTTGGGTCAGGAGGATCGAACAACTAGTAGGAAGTCCAATTAGATCAAAAGGGTCGAACAATTGACAAGAAGTCCAACTGGGTCAGGAGGACCAAATAGTTGGTAGGAAGTCCTGGTGGGTTGAGAATCTAACATCAATTAGAGGAAGTATTTCGAGGATGAATAGACTTGAGGGGAGGCCCAATGTGCTCCTTCATTTGAGAGGGGGGGATTGTTGGGAGTATTGAGAATACAATTAAAGTACCACATTGGTAAGGCATGGAAAAAATATCTCCATTAGTATGAGACCTTTTGGATAAAGTCCAAAAATAAAACTATGGGAACTTAAGTCCAAAGTGGGCAATATCATACTATTATAGAGATATGTGAATTTTATTTGCACTAACAAATACTTATGGCTTTGTGAAGTCATTTTGAAGAGATCTCGACGTGAATACTAATAGAGGCACGTCTTGTAAGGCTTGCAATTGGTTTCTACAGATTCTTTGAATCATAAAGGTACAACTTCTAAACTCTTTTCATATGATTATATTAAAACCATTAGAGTTGGGCTCCTAGGATTTAGGGATGTAAATATTTTTTTATTTCGCAGCTTTTGCATCCGTAAAATCCCCAACAAGTGATATCAGAGCCAATTTATGTTTTGACATAAATCATATGCTTGTAGAGCTTGTATATGCATGTTTTCACATGACCAAGCATGCGCCTAGAAGCACCAATAGTGTTGACCGCATAGTTGGAAGGCAAAGCACAAGTGAGCCATATGCTAGAGTAGGGTTGCATGTTCCGCATGTCCAATTTTAGATGGTTTCCTATGCGGCTATTGATTAATAAATGAGACCTAGGATATGACTTAAAATCCCTTGTAAAAATATTAAGGCTAACTCCTTCCATTAATATGGCAAGAACCATTTAATTTTTAGTTTGGATTGTTGGACTGTCTCCAATCTTGACTTGAAATTGGATATGTTTAGACCATTGACATATAATCTCATGATTAATGGGTCGACTTTAATTTGAAGCATTAATTTGTTGGATTCTCTTCAAGAATAATATGGATAGAAGTGAAGTTGGATGATATGCATATGATGTATATATGTTAATGATTTAACAACCTAATGTTTATACAAACATCAATAGTTGATAGTTTAATGTGATAGGTATATATATGATGTATAATTGGTATAGTTGATACTGTTGGAGGATTGGTGGCCGACTAGAGGGGGTGAATAGTCTTCTTTATCGTTGATGATGTTCGGTTGCTTAATCGCCTACGAATATGATTAGTGCAACGGAAAACAAATGCTAAACAAAATGATTAAGACAAATACAAAGAGAAATAAGCACAAACGCTAACACCGGAGATATAACGTTGTTCACGACCCTTGCCACTAATCCACGGACGATTCGTTCTAGGTGAATCACTCCTTAACCACCAACTCCACTAGTCTCTCCTTTAGCCCAAGCAAGGTAGAGGTAACCTCTTTACAAGAATGCACTCCTTCTTACAATAATATTGAAATAAGAACAAGAAGGAGGAGTAGGAATTGTGTGGAGCACTTAGGAGCATGAACATTGACCTCCCTAAAGCCCACACCATCTCTTTTTATAGAGAGAGCTGAAATCTTCTGTATGCATACAGCGATCATTGCCGCATGACCGATCACGCTCTTTGCAATGACTTCGATGTTGTCTCGAATCGTGATCGTCACCGCCCAACCGCCCGACTTGGCAATCGAGGCGATCTCGATGGTTTGGACGATCTCCTTGTAGTCAATCGATCGACGGCTACGAGCTTCGTGCCCACGACACACCTTCGACAATCGATTGCCGTCCCTTGGCCTGGTCGGCGATCTCGATCGCACACCGGATCAAACTCAAGTCGACTTGGGGCGATTCTTGCCAATGCTGATGTTGGATAAACCTCAAACAAATCACTTGTTTGAGCATCCGACGGTCGGGAAAAACCTCAATCCACTTGGTTGAGCATCCGACACTTCCACTTCGTCGAGTAGAAATCTCAAACTAATGTTTGAGCATCCGACTTAACCATACATCGGGTAAAATCTCAAACCCTAGTTTGAGAATCCGACTTGTCAGGTAAAATCTCAACCCACTTGGTTGAGCATTCAACACTTAACTTAGCCATTCGGCCAAGTTCACCTATGAGCTACAATTTACAAATCGCTCATTCCCTCATCTCCCTTGAAGTCCCTCGCCGAATCTCTCTTCGCCCGGCCACGTCCCTCGGATGCGCCAAGCACACGGCTTCGCAATGTCATCCTTCGCATCTCGCTCTGAAGTCTGCTTCCTTGGCTTCACTCCAATGCTCCTCATCTGGTGGTCCCTCAGATGCACCAAGCGCACAACTTCCGCAATGCCATCCTTCACCGACTCAAAGACCCGAGCCATGAGATGGTGAACCCACCAATGCTTTCGTCAAGCCAACACATGTGTGAATTACTAAGTCTTGCACGACTTCAACACACATATCAAATCACATAAACATCCTAACTTAAACCTTTGCCACACACATCAAAACCTTAAACCATACTTGGGTTGATTGCCCTAACAATCTCCCACTTGTTGATGTGTGACAACAATGCTTAAGTTAGGTAAACCATTAACAAAATACATAAGGCAAGAAAGCATGTAAAATAACATGAGTATCAAATACTCCCCCTAAATACATACAACTCCCCCTTAACACATGCTAATTCTCTCCCCCTAGCATGATTAGCTTAAACCCAATATTTCTCCCCCTTTGACACCATCAAAAACACTAAACATATGTTATATAACATGACATCAAGGTCTAAAGGAAGAAAAATACCAAAATCAGCCTCAAAACCTGTCAAAATAGGTTACTGTGCTCGTGCACAGTCATCAGTCGACTGCTATCAGACTACCAGTCGACTGGCACGCAGTTTCAGCCTTTTCTGATTTCTGGACCGAAATTCAAAAATGCATTAAAAATTATATAAAATTCAAAAAATCATGAAAATTTGAAAACACATTTCTTGTAAAGTCCTTTATCAATGAAAAATAAGTTTTCATGAAAATTCATTCAATTTTCAAACATTTGGCAAAACCCAAAAGTCTTAAAAACCTTCAATCATTGTATCAACATTAAAGCTAGTTTTACCTTAGAAACGTTTTAAACCATGAATACACAAATTATAAGACAAGAAATGGTTTTGAAAATATTTGAAATATCCAACCATGATCTTTGGGCAATGTGTCTATGAATTAAACATATGCTTTTCCCATGATTGGTCTATTATTGCTATGACATGATACATGTAAATGATCATCTAAATGTCATAAGCATTAGTGAACCATTTGCATCAACCTAACATCTCATCCATGCTATATTTTCAATCAAGTTAGCCTATAGTGAGTGTGAGATGTACCTAAGGTATTTGTACTTAACCATCAATTTCATGCAATTTCTATCAAGGTTAAGCATTACTCAATCATGATCATAAAGCAAGCATTGTTCATGAGTCACACATTATCATCACCCAACACTACCATCTAAATCATAAATCATGGTCATTTATCAAGTATAAAATCAAGTGTTATAAATCATGATTTGAGTATTATCAATAATTACACACCATGATAAAATAAGTACATCATTCAATTCCTAGGTCACTCATTATCATCACCCAACACTAAGTCAAAAATCATCACCCACATCATCCTAAGTCAACCATTTAACATGATATAAGTAAAGTTCACTTATGGTTGACTTTCCTAGGTTTTCCTAACCCTTGAGGATTGACTTGGGAACCCAATACAAATTCTTTCCAATGAGGTTCACCAAGTATTCCTTTGGGATTCATTTCCTAGCTACCATTGTAGTTTTAGCTGGACCCCTTGTAATTAAACAATGATAGGCCTTCTCATTCTTGGTTCCCTTATAACCTAGGTCTTTCTTGTTGAAACTTGCCCTTTGGCTCCCAATTATCATGTTCAAGGTATTTGAGCCAATAGTAAATTTTTCTAAGGCCTTTGTAAGAAATTCTACCTTTTCCCTTAAAACCTTATTTTCTTCAACTAAACATGCATCATTTACACTAGAAGAATTATCATTATCATGGGAACATGCAATTTTCAATTTTTCTTCTAGTTCATTAATTTCATTAAGCATGCATTTATTTTTATATTTAGCCCTAAACAAGTCCTTAGTCAAGCTAGTAATCATTGAAACTACATCATGGGAGGGTAGTTTAGTTACCTTACTTACTCAATCCCCTTCGGATGATGATGATGATGATGCTCCCCCTTCACTTGAGCTCTCCTCCTCGCTAGTGCTTGCATTTTCTCTTTCGGAGGAGGTGGACTCTACATCATCAGTCCCCATTAGTGCCAAGTGGGTGACAATTTCCTCTTCTTCCGATGATGATGGATCATCCCACGTAACTTTCAAGTTGTGTGCTTTAACCTTTCCTTTTTCTTTCGATTTCTTCTCTTCATCCTTCTTCTTGTTCCCTTTCTTCTTGTCTTCTTTCTTTCTCCTTTCTTCCTTGCTTTTGTTTAAAAGGGGACAATCATCCCTTATGTGTCTCTCTCCTTGGCAATTATAGAAAATTACCTTACTTCTTGGCCTTCTCCTATCATGAGACTTGTTAAATTTAAAATTTTTCAATGCACGTCTCACCTTCCTTACCATGTAGGTCTCTTCATTGCTATTCATTGAGGATGAGGAGGATGATTCTTCGTCGGATGAGGAAGGTGAAGTCTCCTTCTTCTTCTTCCCTTTGTTGGCCACTAATGCTAACCCCCTTGATGGATTGATTGGATCTTTTACTATACCTTCAAGCCTAGTCTCATGTAATTCCATAGTTGAAAAGAATTCTTCTAGAGTACTTACCTCTAGATTCTTCGAAATGTAAAAAGAGTCCACCATGGAGCTCCATTTTAAAGACCGGGGGAATGCATCTATCGCCTTCATTATCATATCCCGGTTCGATAGCTTCTCTTCTACACTTGTTAAGCCATTAATAATTTCTTTAAATGCGAATGTAAAGATAATACCTTCTCCCCTTTATCGAGTTTGATGTTGCTTAATTGTGATCGGAGGAGATCCCTTCTAGCTAGCTTTGCCTCGGAGGTTCCTTCATGAAGTTCTACTAACATCTCCCACATCTCCTTGGCACTTGAACATTCTCCAATTCAGTTAATCTCTTGTTGAGAAAGAACATTGAATAAATGATGCTTGGCTTTTGAATTTGCCAAGTGCTCTTCTTTTTGCTTCTTTGTCCACCTTGACTTTTCAATTAGCTTATCCTCTTCATCCCTAGGAAACTCAAAACCGTTTTCCATAATAAGCATTATATCGAAATCGGTTTCAAAGAATACCTCCATTTGCTTTTTCCACCAAGCGAATCCTCCTTTGAATTTAGGCAGATGAATGTTGGAGCCAGCCATTTCTTGTCATGCTTGTGTTAGCGAAGAGTCCTCGACAAGCTCCTTGCTCTAATACCACTTGTTAGAGGATCGGTGGCTAGCTAGAGGGGGTGAATAGCGTTCTTTATCGTTGATGATGTTCGGTTTCTTAATCGTCTATGAATATGATTAGCACAGCGGAAAACAAATGCTAAACAAAATGATTAAGACAAATACAAGGAGAAATAAGCACAAACGTTAACACTGGAGATATAATGTGGTTCACGACCCTTGCTGCTAATTCACGGACGATTCGTTCCAGGTGAATCACTCCTTAACAAACTCTACTAGTCTCTCCTTTAGCCCAAGCAAGGTGGAGGTAACCTCTTTACAAGAATGCACTCCTTCTTACAATAAGATTGAAAAAAGAACAAGAAGGAGGAGTAGGAATCGTGTGGAGCACTTAGGAGCATGAACATTGACCTCCCTAAAACCCACACCCTCTCTTTTTATAGAGAGAGCCGAAATCTTCCCGTTTCAAAGGCGGCAGTCGACTTCCCACACCCTCTCTTTTTATAGAGAGAGCCGAAATCTTCTCGTTGGGCATGCAACAGTCGACTACCACCTTTG
The DNA here is from genome assembly GCA_025175895.1 of Wurfbainia villosa. Lineage (NCBI taxonomy): Eukaryota > Viridiplantae > Streptophyta > Magnoliopsida > Zingiberales > Zingiberaceae > Wurfbainia > Wurfbainia villosa. The sequence continues at coordinate 95,031,683 of CM046002.1, forward strand.
CAACGACTTCTGACATCGTCTGAATCATGGTCATCACCATCCAATGGCTGACTTGGCAGTTGACTAGCGATCTCAACAGTTCGACTGATCTCCTTGTATTCGACCGATCAGTCGGCTATGAGAGCTTCTGTGACCGCGACACCTTCGACAGTCGACTATCGTCCCTTGACAATCGACTGCTGGTCGGGTAGTCTCAGTCGCACACCAGTCAAACTCAAGTCGACTTGGAGCAGTTCGACTGCCAATACTTGGCAGTCGACTGATGTCGGGTAAACCTCAAACAAATCACTTGTTTGAGAATCTGACGGTCGGGTAAAACCTCAACCCACTTGGTTGAGCATCCGACACTTCCAATTCGTTGGGTAGAAATCTCAAACTAATGTTTGAGCGTCTAACTTAACCATACGTCGGGTAAAACCTCAAATCCAAGTTTGAGCATCCGACACTTGACTTAGCCATTCAGCCAAGTTCACCTATGAGCTACAGTTTACAAATCGCTCATTTTCTCATCTCCCTTGAAGTCCTCGCCGAAGCTCTCTTCGTCTAGCCACGTCCCTCGGATGCACCAAGCGCACGACTTCGCAATGTCATCCTTCGCCTCTCGCCCTGAAGTCTGCTTCCTTGGCTTCACTCCAATGCTCCTTGTCCGGCGGTCCCTAGGATGCACCTAGCGCACGGCTTCCGCAATGCCATCCTTCACCGACTCAAAGACCCAAGCCATGAGATGATGAACCCACTAATGCTTTCGTCAAGCCAACACATGTGTGAATTACTAAGTCTTGCATGACTTCAACACACATATCAAATCACATAAACATCCTAACTTAAACCTTTGCCACACACATCAAAACCTTAAACCATACATTGGTTGATTGCCCTAATAGATACATACCATTAGGACTAAATTGTCTTATTGGATTTGTTAGGACCTATCGTCAGAATCCTTGATTCCTACTCCATGGGCTAACTCCTACCGATAGATCAACACTACCACTTTCCCCTTTCTTGAAAAACCTCCAGAGGCGGATAAACCTCTTACAACCTGAGCTTACAATAAATGCAACAAAATACATGTGTAAGGAAAATAAAATGAAATACAATCTTAAGAACACTTCAAATAAGGAAGCTCTTGCTTGATTGTTGTTTGGTTGCTATGGAAAGCTCCTTGAAGGTCTGGAATGCAACAATAAATCTCTTTCAAAGTCTCCAAGAATCAACCTTTTCACATTATCACGAAGCCCCTTCTTATAGGCTTCTCATCAGGTCAATTTCTACCTATCAGTCGATTGGTCTTACCCCCAGTCAACTGATTGCTAGATCGTTGCTTGAATATCTCTCCAATGGCATGTTCCATGTCATATTCTAGTGCACCAATCGACTGGTCAGTTGACTCACCAACCTTTTATACCTGGCTACAGTGCCACCAGTCGACTGATCAACCACATCAGTCAACTTCCCCATCAAAAACTTCTTGAGCACTAACTTTCTCATCTCAAGCACCGGCTGTTGAGCACTTCTCGAGCCCCTTCCAAGCACCTGAGTCTTGAACCCCTCCATGCCTCTATCTCGAGTGTCCCAGTCGCTACTGCCCAAGTACCCACTTCCTTCTTCCCGAGCACCTCCTGAGTGTCGTCGCCCAAGTAACTTTTCTCAAGCATCAACCAGTGCACTCATCACCTGAGCACCTCTGGAGCATCGACTTTTTCTTGAGAACCAACCTGAGAGCCAGTCGCCTAAGCACCTCTCGAGCGTCAACTTTTTCCTAAGCACTAGTAGCCTAAGTACCTCTTGAGTGTTGACTTTTCCTGAGCACCGACCCGATTGCCCGTTGCCTAAGCACTTCTTTCATTCCTCATCTTGAGTACTCACTTGAGCAGCCTAAGATGTATTAATTGACTAGTAAACATCTTTTGTCGACTGATGCCTCAATCAACTTCATTTTAAGCTAACTCTCTCTTCACCTGGTATCTGATTGACCTCAACCTACCCGGACTTTTCTCTGAAACCTCTCCGACCTAGCATTTGATCATCCTTGACCTGCTAGGACATCACTTTCCTTGCATTCGATCCTCCCTAACCTACAAGGAATTTCCACTTTCCAAGCATCCTATCACCTTGACATGTCAGGACTTAACTTCACCAAGCATCCAATCCTCCTTGACCTGCTTGTATTTTCCTTACCTAGCATCCGGTCAACCATGAACTACTAGGACTTCACCAACACCAAGCATCTGGTCCTCCTTAACCTATTTGAACTTTTCATCTCATGCAAAGTGTCCAATAAATCATGACCCACTTGGTCTTCACATTTGTAAACTCCCCATTGGACTTTTGACCAACAAGTGTTCGGTTCTCCTTGACCCACTTGGATTTCCACTCGTCAATTATCCAGTCAACCTTGACTGTAACTGCATCATTGATCAACCTGACCCAATGATGGCTACACCAACAATCTCCTTCTTCATCATATAACCTCGGATGCCCCATACCATCCTTCACTCATCATCAACCAATTGTTATATTGTCAAACATTAAAATTCAACTTAAGCCCAACTCAAGCTTGGTCAACCTTAACCTGAGGTTGATTGCCTTTACAATCTCCCCTTTTTTTATGTTTGACAATATTTTTAAGTTAGGCTTCTCCATAAGCCCAACTTGTCACTTCTTATGACAAAGCATAATGAAAGTTTTCTAACTTAAACTCTCCATTCTCCCCATTTAACATACATAAAAATGTCTCTCATAAACCTTCATACTTCATTTTCCACTAAACCCTTCATTCTCCTTATATGATCCTTCATTCTTCTTTGTGATAAATCACTTATCACAAATCAACCATCATACCTTGATGAATAACCTCCCCCTAAAGGCTTGCTCCCCCTTAACCATTGCACTAACAATGTCTTTGGAGAGGTCCTATGCCTATATGAGATCTAAACTCCAAATAAGAAAGCAAAAGTTCAACCTTGAACTCTAATCTCCCTTTAAAGTTTGATTCTTACCCCCAATTAACTTTCATATTCATTTTAACTAAAAATCATATCCTTAAATACATTTCCAAGCAAATCATAAGGTTAGGAGTAGTTAAGTTACCTAGGGTTGTTGTTAGGTGGTTAAACTATTGGTGTAGGGAGCATCACTCCTGTGTTTTGATGTATGAACCAAGTTTAAAGTTAGGATATACTTATGATTTAATATATGTGTTAAGTATGTAGGCTTAACAGGGAAGTCTTAGTAGGTCAGGCTGACTGAATACTAGACAGAAGTTTTGACAGATCAGGAGGACCAGACACTAGGCAGGAAGTCCAGATGGGTCGAGTGGACCGACCATCTGGCAGAAGACCAGTTGGGTTGAGTGTACCGAACAACTACAAGATGCCCAGTTGGGTCAAGAGAATCGGACAACTGGCAAGAAGCCCTAGTGGGTCAAGATCAGACGTCAAGTAGTGTAAGTCCAAATAGGTCAAAAAGACTAGATGTTTGGCAGATAAGCTCTCGAGTGGAGAGGTGAGACTGAGTCCTCAGTTGAGGATAAAGGAAAGCATCAATCTGACGGAGAGTCAGAGTTGGACTTCGAAGTCGAGATCGAACAATATTACTATTGCTAATACATTTTATATTCTTCTTGTTCTAATTTTATGTTACAGGTCTCCAAGCAACTAGACAGAGTCTAAGCGTCTCTAGGTCCAATCGACTAGACTAAGTCCAAGCGACTAGGATGTCGAGTTGACAAGGCAAGCTAGCTATCGCTATAGATCATGTGATTGAGATAGAAAGTACTCTTGGCGACTAGACCATGTCCAGTCGACTAAGATTGGAAAATTCTAGAATTATGTTGAAGTGGATAAGGGTGACTTGGAGTCGCCTAGACCTAGTCTAGGCACTTGGAAAGGCTTAGTTGCCATTTCAAGAGGCCGATGTGAAGGCGACTAGGAGGTGGTCTAAACGCCTAGGATCATCTTATAAAAGAAATGTGGAGGTAGCTCCAAAAAAAAAGAGATTACTACTCATCCACTTGCTCGTGTGCTTCGCCGTGATTTGTTGTCTGCAAGAGCTCTATCAAGTCGATACTTTGACACTCCGACACTATGTGCCTCATCTTCAAATCCTTAAGTGTCGGTATAAATTAATTTCATTTTATTTTGCTTTATTGTACTTATATTTTAGAGGGAAGGTAGTGTGTTACCCTACCCTCACATTCTTGTAAAAGTGAAACCCTTCGAAGTTGAGAGTTCTCAAGTCAGAGGGATCTTAGTTATTACCCAGTGAGGTAGCTCTAGAGAGGGATTAGGGCCTTGGAGTAGCAATCCGGCTCAGATTGTGAACCAAGTAAATATTAGTGTATTTGTCTTTACTTTTCCGCTTCATTTAACTTTGATTTCAAAAGATAAAAGGAAAAAGTTTTTTAAAAATAATGTAAAGAAAAATTTTCTAACAAAGATTCACCCCCTCTCCTCTCTCGAAATCTTCGATCCTACAATTGGTATCAGAGTGGGGGTGCCCAAAATTTGGTGCAACCACTAAATTGAGCAAGAAATTTTTTTTATTTATTTTTAGAATTTTTAAATTCTTATATTAGTTTAATTTTTGCAAAACTTTATTATCAAAAATGTCTATGTCACATCAGGGAGGTTATAGCATTGTTCATCCTCCTCTCTTTAACGAAGAGGACTTTAGTTATTGGAAGAGGCAAATAGAGTGATTTCTAAAAATCGACCTGGATATATGGTTTAGTATTAAGAAAGGGTGTGTAGCTCCGATCGATGACTCGGGAGAGTTATTAAATTCAGAGAAATGGATTGTAGAAGTTAGAAAAAAGTGCCAAGCTGATTACAAGACCTTAAACACCTTGCAATGCAGACTTACAAAGGAAGAGTTAAACCAAATCAAGCCATTTGAAAATTCAAAAGAGTTATGGGGAAAATTAATTGAATTACATGAAGGGACTAGCGACACTAGAATAGCAAAAAGAGACATGTTATTAAACAAACTCTTTAATTGTAAAATGTTAGACGGAGCAAATGTGAGTGAACTTCACACTAGGTTTAAGGACATCCTAGATGGTCTTCATCTAATCAGCCACCAAGTAGAAAACTGGGATATAATTAGATATGCACTCAAAGCATTTCCCCAGAACAACTTGATTGTAGATTCATACAGGGTGTCTAGAGACCTTTCCATAATTAAATTAGATGAGTTGTTTTGTAAACTAAAATTGCACGAACAAACTAACTTGGGTCAAATCGAGAATGGTATAGCCTTGATTGCAGGTCCAAACAAAACCAAAGAAGGAAAAAAATTCAAATCAAAACACAAGTCTGAAGATGAATTAGAATCATATTCAAACGAAGAAGAGGAAATGGTAAACATGGTAAGAAAGATGTTTAATAAAAAGAAAAGGTTTACAAAAAAGAATGCTAAAAAGGTGGTAGAAAATAGGTCGAGCCAACTGAGGTCAAATGTCACTTGCTACAAATGCAATGGAAAGGGATGTTACAAATCCGAGTGTGCTAACCTAATAAGAGAAGAGAAGCTAAAGAAGGAAAAGAAAAAGAAGGCATTAAAAGCAACTTGGGATGAGTCATCATTGGAAGAGTCAGACGTAGAAGTATTGAAGATGGGTTTTGTAGCATCCATGGCGATCGACGAGTCCGATGCCGAGTCAAGACAAGAATATGAATTGGAGTCTGATTCAAGGCACGAATCCATATCCATTTCCGAATGACCAAATGAGGTAACTTCTCCCATAGAAGATAGGATGTACAAAATAATAGCATGTTTAAGTAGGAAATTGGTTAAATCCAAGGATTGAGTTGAATTGCTCATTAAGGAAGTCCAAGTACTTAAAGAGCAAGTCAAATCGAAGTCTTCAACTTGCCAATTTTTGTTAGTGCCTATAAGGTTCATATATCTCCACAATGGTATGATATTGTCCACTTTGGGCCCAAACCCTCATGGTTTTATTTTTGGGCTTTACCCAAAAGGCCTCATTCTAATGGAGATATCTTTTCATCTTATAAGCACATGATCTTTTCCATGTCTTACCAATGTGAGACTTTGATTGTATTCCCAGTACTCCAACAATCTCCCTCTCAAACGAAGGATCACATTGACCCCCCCTCAAGCCTATCCATCCTCGAAGGACATCCTCTGCTTGATGTCCGATCTCAACCCACCAGGACTTCCTGCCAACTGTCTGGTTCTCCTGACCCAGCTGGACTTCCTGCCAGTTGTCCAGCCCTTCTGGCCCAACTGGACTTCCTGCTAGTTGTTCGGTCCTCCTGATCCAACTGGACTTCCTACCTAGTGTCTGGTTCTCTTGATCCGAACATGGGAACTCAACTTCCTTCATTCGAGGTTCATAGCTTGACATGAACTATGGCTCTGATACCAATTGTTAGTGCCTATAAGGTTCATATATCTCTACAATGGTATGATATTATCCACTTTGGGCCCAAACTCTCATGGTTTTATTTTTGGGCTTTACCCAAAAGGCCTCATTCCAATGGAGATATCTTTTTATCTTATAAGTACATGATCTTTTCCATGTCTTACCAATGTGGGACTTTAATTGTATTCCCAATACTCTAACAATTTCAAGATAGAGACTCAACTCAAGTTACAAAACTTGAGGAAGAGAACTTTACCTTGAAAAGTCAAGTAGAAGATCTCAAAGGAATGTTGGAAAGGTTCACTTTGAGGTCTAAGTATCTAGACATGATGCTTGGATCTCAATGAGCCGTGTACAACAAATCCAGACTCGGATACAAGGCCATGTTAACAAACAAGTCATACATGTCCTTACTTAGCCGAAACACTAAAAGTCGAGTCTAAGCATGAATCCCTAAGACTTGTCTAGTCAATCAAGTTGGACCAAACCAGTTTTGGATTTCCAAAGGTCAGATTCACTTTGTGAATAAGACCCAACTAAGCTATCACTTAGGGAGAGCAAATACCTTGTGTGTTTCTTTAATTAGATAAGTAACTTGCACGCTTAGTTTTTTACTTGCTTAATTTAGAATGAACTAGAAAGGAAAGAAAGTAGTTTAAACTTGAAAACATAGTATTAGGATGAAGTAAATTGATAGTAAGTTAAGGAAACTTATCAAGGTACATGTCTAGGCTGGATAAGGTGCGTCCTACATGGTGCACTGAGTTGAGTTGAACTAACCGAAGCTAACTCACTCAGTCCTAAACTAGTTAGACCAAAGCTTAGTTCGAAGATAATCAAGTACTTGGTTCCTATATCAACTTTGTCTTAGAAAGTGGTCCACCTGATATCCAAGAAGGCCTCTGCCTCGCCACTACTTGGAAGCTGATTTAGGAAACATTTATTTGACTAGTCTAAAAGCTAAACTTGAATCTAACACAAGTTTAAACACTTTTAATATTCATTAAAATTAATCAAGCAAAAATGAAAACTCATCTCACAAAAATATAAGGCTAATATGTACTAAGAACCTAGATTGGGTGAGATGAATAAGGTTAATTCAAATCAATGATCTCTTTAAAAGAAAACTAGGATAATTTAATTTGCAAAACCCATTATACTACCTTCAAACTAATCTAAAATAGTTTTTTAAAAACTCACCTTAAATTTATAAAACTTAGAAAAATATTTTGAAAATGGCCTAATCTAGGCGCCTGGACTAGGTCCAGGTGATTAGACCAAGTCCAATTGCCTCAAGCATGAGGTAATTAAACACAACAATAAAAACCACGATCCTAGATGATTGGACCAAGTTCAGGCACCTCGGGTTCATTTGCAGTAAATTGATTAGACCATCTCAAGCGACTGGACAGTACTTGTTGGGATCGAGGCTCGCTAGAGGGGGGGGGGGTGAATAGCGAGTTGAAAAATCTAACTCAAATTCAACTACAAAACAGCGGATTATGCAGCGGAAATAGAAAGCAAAGCACAAAGCACAAACAAAACCAATACACAGGTATTTATGTGCTTCGGAACTCAGTAGTTCCTACTCCACGAGTAGTTCAAAAGGAAAGTCTACTATGAATGGATCGGAATGTTTTCGGAGGTGAAAAATTTCACCTCTTACAAGCTTACAATGCAATGAAGATAATCAAGAACAGTAAGCTAAGAAGTTAAAACAGGTTACAGATTATTGTTCGGCTTCTTGCGTTGAAGATGAAGTTGTAGCGCTTGCAAAAAGATGATTGAAAGCAGTTGTGAGCACTTGTTGGAGAGGAGGTGAGATGAGAGCACAACCTTTTCTTCTTCTCCTTTAGAATGAATCACAGGAAGCTTGTAAAACTCAAATCGAAAACTCGAGCTCAAGAACTGCTTCTCTTGTTCTTCAGCAAGCCTTTTATCTTCTTCCATTGGAACCCTAGAAGTCACGCCCGACCAAAACCTGACCACCTGAGCTTGTCCCCGTAACCACCTCCAACCTCTGGTGGTTTACTAGCAAAGGAACTTGCTCCTCCAACCGGAAATCATCTCATTTGAATCTTTACTCAAAATGGAAGCATCCCGTTGCCGCCTCCGCAGTCGAGCCTACAATTGAGTCTGACCCGCGTCTGTGCTCAAAAAACACCTGTCAGTCGAGCCCGCAACCAAGCCGGGCTCGGTTCTGTGACCGAATCTATAGCTACCAGTCGAGCCGCTTACCAAATCGACTCAACTAGTAGAGGGTTTAGAGTTTGGCGATCAGAGTATACAGTCGAGTTCGCAGTTGAGATGGGCTTGGTTATGTGTTGTTCCACGTAGTGAGCAGTCGAGCTGGTAGTCGAGCCAGCTCGATTCTGTGCTATACCAAATGATAAGTAGTCGAGCTGGCAGTTGAGCCAGCTCAATTCTATGCCTTTGTACAAGAGTGTCAGTCGAGCTGACCCCCATGGTGGCTCGACTGATGCGGTAAATATTTGAAGCACATGAGTATCTTTCCTAGTAAGCTGTCACTCCTAGAGTTTCAAGCACCCTAGTAAGAGACCAAGCACGTTATGGTGCCTTCTCCAACTAATGAATGCTCTAAGTACCTTAGACAAAGACCGAGAGCGCTACGACGCCCTCCTTGCCTAACGAGTACTCCATGTACCCTAGGCAAAGAACGAGCACGTTATGGTGCCCTCTTTGTCTGACGAGTACTCCCAATACCCTAGCCAAAGAACGAGCATGTCACGGTGCCCTCTTCGTCTAATGAGTATTGGGCCCATGTACCCTAGCCAAAGAACGAGCACGTTACGGTGCCCTCTTTGTCTAATAAGTACTCTCAGTACCCTAGCCAAAGAATGAGCACGTTACGGTGCCCTCTTTGTCTAACGAGTATTGGGCCCATGTACCCTAGTAAGAGAACGAGCACGTTACTGTGCCCTCTCTTACTAACGAGTACACTAGCTAGAGACCGAGCACTTCCTTGTGCCCTCTCTAACTCCAATGGAGAACGAGTACGTTACTATGCCCTCTCCATCACCAAGCTTCCGGACCTCCGGCTAGCTTGTACTCTTCCCAATGGAGAACGAGCACGTTACTATGCCCTCTCCATCGCCAAGCTTCCGAACCTCCGGCCAGCTTGTACTCTTCTTCTACCAAGGTTCCCCTTTGAATTTCCATACATACCAAGGCTTACCCTTGGATTTCTCCCAAGGTCTAATGTCACTCTAAACATCTAACTTAGTGACCTTAGGTTTGTATCAGTCGAGGTAATGTCTTGACTACACTCTAGCTCAAACTAGATTTCTATTTCCTTGACTTAAACCTTATTGTTAAACATTGAAACATTAGATAGGCTTGATTGCACTAACAATCTCCCCCTTTTTGATGTTTGAAAACATGGTTTAAGTTTAGGTGATATAAATACAGTTCATCTCAATTTCTGAAATATAACATGAAGTGCAGAAATATTTCATATCAAAATTTTATCATTCATGTAATAGGGATGATATAACTTGGAGTGCAAAAATTTCACATGTAATAGATACAGTTCATATCAAATTCTGAAATATAGCATGAAGTTCAGAAATATTTCATATCAGAATTTTATCATTCATGTAGTAGGGATGATATAACTTGAAGTGCAGAAATATCACATAGAGATGGGCAGAAATTTCAATTTAACTCCATTCCATTTGAATAATATCACAATAACTTGAACCCATACTCTCCCCCTTTGGAAAACAACAAAAAAATCATGGGGAATAAGTTCCTCCCCCTAAAACTCACTTTCCGGGGCTGTCAGTGCTTTTCCCGGGTTGATTGTGAATCAGCCAATCAGTCGAGTCCTTCAAAAATTAGTTGACTGAAGTGCTCATCAGTCGATTGGCACCAAGCGAATTCATCGATAATCGCGCCAGCGATTCGCCATAACAGTCGCGGGTTCGCTAAGGCGATTCGCGGGCGATTCTTTGCCAAGGTAGTCGCCCCCATCGATCATTGCCATCATGGCACTCGACTGATAACTGAAAACTTAATTTTTCAATTATCAGATATTAACTTTGAAAATTGATAAGTAATTATACGTAACTTTAAAAATCATAAAATTTCATATGTATAATACTTATGACACATAAAATTGGTGAAAAATGATAGAAAAATATTTTACCCATTAAGATATCAAAAGGGTTAGTGAAGGGAAAGATTGAGGAATCTGAAAATATCCTTATGACATTAGGTTGATACTTCACTTCACATTGGGGTATATGAACTGAAAAAAAATCCTCACACACTTTATTAACACAAATGAGAATACCCAGAAATCTTTAAACACACTTAGATCTTTGCTAGGCTTGGGGTATGAAATATAGGGAAAGCTCCCACTAATACTGTGGACTTCCCAAACTGTAGCTCCCCCTCAATCAAACATTCTTTTAGGGTTGTTTAGGTGCACACTTAATGATTGCACTAACAATGGTGGGATGGAGTCAAGGCTTGGGTTGTTCGGGTGGCACTAATAAGGATTGCACACACAACAAGAAGTTTGATAGACACTAACCGACTCAACCATACATAACCAATAACAGATCATACAACAAAAACAGAATGAATAAAAAGTTGACGTTTAAAACAAAATTGTTTCACAAGAACAACCATAGTTTGAAGTCTAAACACAAAGACAAATATCCATAGTGCAACCATCCTAGGTGGATTGACACAATTGGAGATCTTAACGTGATTCTATTTGTCGGGGACTAGTGTATAAGGTTAACGTGATTCTATTTGTCAGAGGCTGGTGTAGAGTGTTATCAGTTTTGGCTACCCTCGACTTATAGATAAGCCTATTTTCAGTGGGTTGTAGGTTGTTATAGAATTCGATAAGTAGGTCTTCATTGATATCGTGATCACAGTAGACTAACTTATCGAGTGTATAGTGCTCAACCATCTCTCTAACATATGGTGCATTATTGGAGAAGAAATGACCATCTATGGACCGGATGCTTAGGAGTTCAAACTCGTGGGTCCTAAAGGTGTGCAAGTGATATTCCGAGGGGAAACGTTGGTCCGAGCAAGGCCTCTCTCGTGAGGGCCTAGAGGTGGAGGACTTAGGCTCCTTTCTTTTTAGTCTAAAATGTCATGTGTCAAATATGTCATGCGCACAAGATTGACCCATGAATGAATGCAAGGAATGAAATGATGCATGTCAAGTGGGGAAAGTGATTAGCTACTTAGAAATCCTCTAAAATCATAAGGAGAGTAAGGAAAAAAGTCTTACTTGGGTGCCATAGAACCAAGAACAAGAGCTTGCTGCAGAAGAGAAAGTTTTCCTGCTAGAACCCTAGTTGTGGTCAAGTGGTCAGATTAGGGTTAGGGTTAAGAGAAAATGGCAAGGAGAAGAAAGAAGATCCTTACCCTAGACTATAGAAGGCTTGTTTTTAGGTTGTAAAGCTTAGATGGAGAAGAAGAGCTCAACTGGCGCTCGTCGCAGTCGGGAGGGGATGATTGTAGGGATGAAAAATCGCAGAATGAAGGGGTTCCCATTTAAATTTGTGAGACATCAGTTGAGGCGATGAGTGGGTCGGCTTGACTGGTAACATTAGTCGAGGCGACGATCAAGGCGCACTTGGTTCTGAGTGTGATCAGAATTGGCCAGTCGAGGCTCCAGTCGAAGCACACTCGATTCTTAGTGCTGAAAACTTGTATCAGTCGGGGCGCCGGTCAAGTCTGTCTCGGTTGATAGGCTTAAAAATTGGGTTTCGATATCTGAACACTCCAACTGAGTTTTGTGTAATTCCTAAGGCTTAGGTAGGTGTTAAAAACACTTGATATGATAACCTCACACACCTTTTGATTGTTTTAAACAATTGGTATCTATATTCTTGGTCTCAAAGAGGATCCAACCAATTTTACTTGGTTGGAATGTCTAGTTATGATCTTGGAACCACAAACACAAGAATGTGTAATGGTCTTCCCCATAACTAGTCACATTAGTGATTTTTGTCTCGTCAACCTCTCTATCTTAGGGATGCAATGAGCATGTGAAATAGAGTGGTTGATCCTATCATCTCACCCCATTTCTAGCAATACAAAAATAGTTTTGTGATCCTTATCATTTTTGTGAGATGATCCATCCCAGTTCTTCCCAATTTAAATTCCCATTTCTCTTGTTAAATATATTTTTTATATTAACCTAAGATCATGGAGGGATCCTCTTTCATTGGGCAGCATACATGCCCAACTCTCTTCTCAAATGGCTAAACTCATTTTCGGGAAGAGGTTTTGTGAATATGTTGGCTAGGTTAAACTTGGACTCAACATGGTTGAGTTCAATGTCTCCCCTAGCTACATGATCTCTAATGAAGTGATACCTCACTTTAATGTGCTTGGTCATTGAGTGATGAACCGGATTTTTGGTGAGATGTATAGTGCTAATATTATCACATAGCACTTGTACATTCCTATAGGTCAGTCCATAATCTTCTAAGGTGTGTGTTAGCCATAGCAATTGTGATACACATTCTCCCATAGCTACATATTCAGCTTCGATTGTGGAAAGTGCTACACAGTGCTATTTATGGCTTGACCAACTAACCAAGGCTGATCCTAAGAAATGACAGCCCCCACTAGTGCTTTTTCTATCCAACTTGCATCCGGCATAGTCGGAGTCGGTATAGCCAACTAAATCAAAAGATTCAGTCCGGGGGTACCACAATCCTACATTGATAGTGCCTTTTAAGTATCTCATAATTCTTTTTACAACAATCATGTGAGACTCCTTAGCACAAGCTTGAAATCTAGCACACATACCAACAGCGAATAAAATATCAGGCCGACTCGCTGTTAAGTACAATAAACTCCCTATGATACTCCTATAATTTTTCAAATCCACTGCCTTCCCTTTCTCATCACTATCTAAATGAGTATTGACAGCTATAGGTGTGCCTACTTCCTTAGCTTCCTCCATATGAAACTTTTCAAGAACTCTATCAAGCGCACTTAGATTGATGTATAAAAATCCCTTCCTTGGTTTGCTTTATCTCAAGTCCTAGAAAGAAGGTCAATTCTCCTACTAGACTCATCTCAAATTCACTTTCCATGTGACCAATAAACTCATTGAGATAATCCCTATTGTTTGAGCCACAGATTATGTCATCAACATAAACCTGGGCTACAAATATGTATTCACCATCCCTTTTCAAGAATAGTGTGGGATCTATCTGTCCTCTCCTAAAACCTTTCTCAATTAGGAAGGTTGACAATTGCTCATACCAAGCACAAGGTACTTGTTTAAGCCCATAAAGAGCCTTTTTTAGTTTGTACATGTGGTCTGGGAATTGTGCATTCTCAAACCCCGGGGGTTGTTCAACATAGACTTCCTCCTTGATGACTCCATTCAAGAAGGCTGACTTCACATCCATTTGATATAGTTTGAAGCCTTTGTATGCTGCATAAACAATCATTAGTCTTATGGATTCTAACCTTGCTACAGGGGCATAAGTCTCATCATAGTCTAACCCCTCAATTTGGTTGTAGCCTTTGGCTACTAACCTTGCCTTATTTCTAACTATTTCTCCTCTATGATTTCTCTTATTCTTAAACACCCATTTAGTCCCAATAATAAAGGTTTGACTAAGTCTAGGGATTAAATACCAAACTTGATTTCTCTAAAATTGGCCTAACTCATCTTGTATTGCAATGATCCATTCTGGATCAAGTAAAGCTTCATCCACTAATTTGGGCTCAATCTCAGAAATCAAGGCAACTTCACTTCCTTCATTTCTGAAAAATGATCTAGTCCTCACCCCATGTTGGATGCCTCCAATAATTTGGTTTTAGGGATGGCTAGTAGCATTTCTAGTGGATCTTGTTACTTGAGGTGGTTCGGGTACTACTAAAATCTATTCAGATTCTCCAACCTCAAGTGATGCCCCTTGAGCTCTCACTCTCTCTTCATCAGAATCCACTCTTGCTTCCCCTATAGGGTTGCTATCTTCCAATTTCATCTTCCTCAATTCTAGCTCAAACTCCACCGATTTTCTGTCTGAATCAATATTCATTCCTTTTTCTTCAAACACAACATTAGTTGACTCTTCTACTAGCTTAGTCCTATGGTTGTAGACTCTATAAGCTTTGCTAGTGAGGGAATATCCAACAAGGATACCCTCATCAGCTTTTGCAGAAAATTTTCCTAAATGATTCTTGGTATTTAGGATATACACCGTACAACCAAATACCCTAAGGTGCTTGATTGTTGGTGGCTTTCCAAACCAAAGTTCATGTGGTGTTTTTCTTAAGAATCTATGTATCAAAACCCGATTTTGAACATAGCACGCAGTGCTAAATGCTTCAACCCATAGCAAGTTTGGTAATTGGTATTCGTTTAGCATACTCCTAGCTGCCTCTTGCAAGGCTATATTTCTTCTTTCTACAACACCATTTTGTTGTGGTGTTCTAGGTGTGGAGAATTCATGTTTGTATCCTTTCACTAAACAAAAGTCCTTAAGTCTAGCATTTTCAAACTCTCCTCCATGATCACTTCTAATGTTTTTAATTGTTGAGTTTTTCTCATTCTCAACTCTTCTACAAAAGAAAATGAAGGTTTCTACTATTTGGTCCTTATGTTTAAGAAAATAAGACCAAGTATATCTAGTGTAATCATCCACAATAACCAAGCAATATCTACTACCATTGATAGATCTAATAGTGCTAGTATCAAACAAATCCATGTGTAGTAAATCTAATGCTTGTAAAGAACTTACAGAATTCTTCCCTTTGTGGGAAGATCTCACTTGATTTCTTTTTTGGCACACCCCACAAACCCTATCCTTCTCGTAGGTGATTGAGGGCAATCCTCTTACAAGTTCCCTCTTGGCCAAATTCTTGATGTTCTTCATGTTGACATGGGTCAATCTCCTGTGCCATAACCAAGATTCTTCTTCCTTGGATATGTAACACTTAAAAGACATGTTAGTAGCACTACTAAATCTAACTTGATAAATATTTTCCTTCCTAGATCCTATTAGCATGGTTTCATTGGTGTCACTATGGATCACAAGGCATTGAGTTGAGTGAAACTCAACCCTATACCCTGCATCACACAATTGACTTACACTCAACAAGTTAAATGACATCCCTTTAACTAACAATACATTTCTAATTACAAATTTTTCAGAAATGTTAATGTTACCTACTCCTACAACCTTCAATTTACCATTATTACCAAATGAAATTGTACCTCGATCTTTGGCATTAATTGAGGAAAACAAAGAGGAGTTCCCTGTCATATGTTTGGAGCACCCGCTGTCCACAAACCATATAGTTGGACGCTCCCCCTTGATGGGTCCCTGCTAAACATGGAAAATTTGGTCTTTTGGAACCCACAAGTTGGGTCCCTCTGCATCTACTACAAACTTCCTAGGAATCCAAGCCTTAGAAGTTCTAATAAAAGGTGATCTAGTAGAAATAAAACCAACAGTGATAGTTCTACCATTACCAAATTTAGACCTAGCAGTTCTTGCATTAACAGATTTTCCTTTAGCAGTTTTAGGTCCATCAATTTCACTAGAAGAAGCTTTAGATCTAGATGCAGGTTTCCTAGACACTAAAGACATATAACTAAATTCCTTTTATTGTGAATTGAACCCCAGTCCAGCCTTGTTATAGACTGCATGTTGGGCTCCTAAGATCATGTTTAATGTCTTTGATCTATTGGTAAATTTCTCAAGTGTGCACTTGAGATCTTCCACCTGTGCCTTCAAGGATGTATTCTCATCTTTGATCTCCTCCAAATGAGGATTTCTAGCACCACTGTCATCAGACAGTGTATTAGTATTCTTAATTAGTTCTAATTCAGTTTTTACTAACTTAACCTTAGTTTTGGATTTTTTTCAGAGCATTTGTCAAGCAAGCAATAGTTTCATACAATTTATCTAGATGGGGAGAGTTTACCTGATCATCATCCGAAGATGATGATGAAGAGTCCGAATTTGATTGCTCCCCATCAGAATGCTTCAGCTCTCCATCCAAATCTGAATTCTCAAAATTCTCCAATGCCATGAGAGCCTTTTGCTTTGCTCCCTTCTCCTCACTTTCTTCTTCCGATGAGGAGGATGAGGATGAAGTATCATCCCAAGTAGCCTTCAATGCTTTCTTCCTCTTCGCCTTTTCTTCCTTCTTTTTGTACTTAGGGCATTCACTTTTGAAGTGACCTTTCCTATGACAATGAAAGCACTCTACATCAGCTTTATCCTGATTAATTTCAAAACTTTTACCTTTCTTTTTGTTGGTGAAGTATTTCTTCACATCCTTCCTGTTGTATTTTTGGCTTCTTCTCATCAATCTCCTCACAAAGTTAGCCATCTCGCTAGAGGATGACTCATCATCTCCATCCGAATCTGATGATGAAGAGGAGGAAGAAACTTCCTTCTTCTCCTTCTTCTTCTTCCTCTCCTTGTTGTGATCTCCTGCAATAAAAGCTAGACCCTTCTCCTTTGGGCTTCGATTAGCTTGTTCATGCAATTCCAATTCACAAAACAATTCATCAATCTTAATTGTTGAAAGATCCCTTGATACTTTATAGGCATCCACCATAGATGACAACAAAGTATTCCTAGGGAAAGATTTGAGTACATACCTGGCTAAATCCCTATTCTCAACAGCCTCTCCAACAGAATGAAGGCCATTGAGTATTTCTTTAAACCTACCATGCAGTTCACTTATAGTTTCAGTCTCCTTCATGCTGAAATTCTGAAGTTGGTTCAAGTAGAGATCCCTCTTCGTTGTCCTTGAATCTCTGGTTCCTTCATGTAGCTCCATCAACTTCCTCCAAAGTTCTTGAGAACTACTAAAGGGGCCAACTTGGTTGAGTTGGTCCTTGGCTAAACCGCACTCCAGAGTTACGGTTGCTTTGGCATTATCCTGGGCTCTTCTCCTCTGTTCCGCCAACTACAGAGAAGACACCAAAATCCTTCCTTCGTCGTCGGTTAGTGGTGAGAATTCCTCTGCGACGGAGAACTACATATCCATGTCCATAATCAAGTAGTATTCCATCCGGCTTTTCCAATACTAGAAGTTTTGGTCGTCGAAATACGGGGATCGAGTTGTGCTAAATCCCTCTTGCGCTGCCATTCCTTGATACTCTGGCGGAGGTAAATCTGGTGCAGAGCCCTTGCTCTGATACCACTTGTTGAGATCGAGGCTCGCTAGAGGGGAGGTGAATAGCAAATTGAAAAATCTAACTCAAATTCAACTACAAAATAGCGGATTACACAGTGGAAATAGAAAGCAAAGCACAAAGCACAAACACAACCAATACGTAGGTATTTATGTGGTTCGGAACTCAATAGTTCCTACTCTACGGGCAGCTCAAAAGGAAAGTCTACTATGAATGGATCGGAATGTTTCCGAAGGTGAAAAAATTCACCTCTTACAAGCTTACAATGCAATGAAGATAATCAAGAATAGTAAGCTAAGAAGTTAAAACAGGTTACAGATTGTTGTTCAGCTTCTTGCGTTGAAGATGAAGTTGTAGCGCTTGCAAGAAGATGATTGACAGAAGTTGTGAGCACTTGTTGGAGAGGAGGCGAGATGAGAGCACAACCTTTTCTTCTTCTTCTTCAGAATGAATCACAGGAAGCTTGTAAAACTCAAATCGAAAATTGGAGCTCAAGAACTGCTTCTCTTGTTCTTCAGCAAGCCTTTTATCTTTCTCCATTGGAACCCTAGAAGTCACACCCGACCAAAACCTGACCACTTGAGTTTGTCCCCATAACCACCTCCAACCTCTGGTGGTTTACTAGCAAAGGAACCTGCTCCTCCAACCGGAAATCATCCTGTTTGAATCTTTACTCGAAATGGAAGCATCCCGTTGCTTCCTCTGCAATTGAGCCCGCAGTTGAGTCTGACTCGTGTTTGTGCTCGAAAAACACCTGTCAGTCGAGCCCGCAACCAAGCTAGGCTCAGTTCTGTGATCGAAGCTATAGCTACCAGTCGAGCTGCTTACCAATTCGACTCGACTGGTATAGGGTTTAGATTTTGGCGATCAGAGTATATAGTCGAGCCCGCAGTTGAGCTGGGCTTGGTTCTGTGTTGTTCCATGTAGTGAGCAGTCGAGCTGGTAGTCGAGCCAGGTCGATTCTATGCTATACCAAACGATAAGTAGTCGAGCTGGAAGTCGAGCCAGCTCGATTCTATGCCTTTGTGCAAGAGAACCAGTCGAGCTGACCCCCATGGTGGCTCGACTGATGCGGTAAATATTTGAAGCATATGAGTATCTTTCCTAGTAAGCTGCCACTCCTAGAGATTCAAGTACCCTAGTAAGAGACTAAGCACGTTATGGTACCTTTTCCAACTAACGAATGATCTAAGTACCTTAGACAAAGATCGAGCGCGCTATGACGCCCTCCTTTCCTAATGAGTACTCCATGTACCCTAGGCAAAGAATGAGCACGTTACGGTGCCCTCTTTGTCTAACGAGTACTCCCAGTACCCTAGCCAAAGAACGAGCACGTTACGGTGCCCTCTTCATCTAACAAGTATTGGGCCCATGTACCCTAGCCAAAGAACGAGCACGTTACGGTGCCCTCTTTGTCTAATGAGTACTCCCAGTACCCTAGCCAAAGAACGAGCACGTTACGGTGCCCTCTTTGTCTAACGAGTATTGGGCTTATGTACCCTAGTAAGAGAACGTGCACGTTACTGTGCCCTCTCTTACTAACGAGTACACTAGCTAGAGACCAAGCACTTCCTTTTGCCCTCTCTAACTCCAATGGAGAACGAGCACATTACTATGCCCTCTCCATCACCAAGCTTCCGGACCTCCAGCCAGCTTGTACTCTTCCCAATGAAGAACGAGCACGTTACTATGCCCTCTCCATCACCAAGCTTTCGGACCTCTGGCCAGCTTGTACTCTCCTCTACCAAGGTTCCCCTTTGAATTTCCATCCATACCAAGGCTTACCCTTGGATTTCTCCCAAGGTCTAATGTCACTCTAAACATCTAACTTAGTGACCTTAGGTTTGTATCAATCGAGGTAATGTCTTGACTACACTCTAGCTCAAACTAGATTTCTATTTCCTTGACTTAAATCATATTGTTAAACATTGAAACATTAGACAGGCTTGATTGCACTAACAGTACCCAGTCGCCTATAAACTTACCCGTAGTAAATTGATAGATCAATTTAGGCGACTGTACCAATCCCAAGCGCCTATAACCTAGGCGATTGGACTAGGTTCAGGCGCCTCAATTACATTTATAAAACCTACACTGGGGCACAGATCGATATTGTTGGGATGTATACTGAAAGCCTAGATCTTTTGTATGGACATCTTTATTTTGAAATAAGAATCACACGATCATTGTTTGCATGTTATATTTATATGTGTGCATATTGTCTAATATTTTACATTGTAGATAACATGGTGCCTGGGTGCGGCACAGAAGATCATGTTATCAGTCCCTTGTAGAATATAAGTAAAGGCTCACAACCAAGATGGTTTTGGACAAACCATTGGCATGGTTGTAGTGTAGCTTGGTATTGTTTTGTCTTGAACATAGAGTTACACTAGTACACTTAGGTGTATTGAGCAGGACCGACATAGAGGTGATTCAATTTGTTGCTGACTACATAATTGAATCGGACCTCGGATATTATGTTGTACATGCTCTTAATCCCGATATAATAACGGACACATGTACTTAGTATTTATTTCTTTGATTTACCAGAGGGTGAGATTTCTATGGATTAAATCAATATGCCCGGTAAGTTGGGAAATGATATTATTTACATGGTGTGTCGTTGATTATAGGAGGAATCCGTGTCCTATGTATTAGGTTGATGATGTCCCCTTGAGGAGCTCATAAGGTTCATCATGTAAACCCTGCAGGTTGACATAGTCAACATGATGATAAGGTTGAGTGGTACTACTCGAGGAGTTAGATGTTAATTAATTGATGGTCAGTAAATCAATTAATTGACGGACATTCGATGTCTTAAACACGGGGAGATGGATGTACAAATAATATATGGAGCCCATATTAATTTATGGGGTTGGTGAGGTAGTTCGATGATGATCCTCTAGTGGAATGGAACATCATTGATGGATCAAGTTTGTGTGGTTCCGATCCATCGGGTGGCCAAGACCCAACTCCTCCTCATGGTCCCTATCGTAGCCTAATATAAACCTCATGAAGTCTAGATCAAATGATGGAAAACAAATCTCTAGATCCGACGGTTAGGATTAAATCCCTAGAACCGACGGTTGAGATTAAATCTCTAGATCCGACGGTTGGGATTAAAACCCTAGAACCGACGGTTGAGATTAAATCTCTAAATCCGACGGTTGAGATTAAAACCCTAGAACCGACGGTAGAGATTAAACCAAGGCCTAAACCTAACTCTATATAAAAGGGAGAGGAAAGGTTGGATAAGGTGGGCGGCAAGTTTAAAAGATTGATAAAATTTTTTTTCCTAATTCTATGCCACCTTGGGCGGCAAGATTAGAATTAGTTAAAAAATATTTTAAGATTAGAATTGGTGAAAAAAAATTTCCTATGCCACCTTGGGCGGCAAGATTATAGGAAGAAAATTTTTTTTACTAATTCCTTGCTACCCTTAGGCGGCAAGAAAATTGGGAATTAGTTCCTATATTTTTGGCTACCTCATCAATAACCAATTTTCTCCTAAGTTCTATAAAAGGGTGGCTATGGGTTGGGCGGAAAAGAGAGAGTGGTTGATGTTGGATGATGGATGCTAAGGAGATTAGGGTTTAGCCTCCAATTGCTTGGGCGGCAAGCAACCCTAAGGAGGAAACCCTAATTAGGGTTTGGCTCCTATGGGTTGGGCGGCCAAGGCTTGGAAGATGAGTGGGCGGCAACTTGAGGAAGATCTCTTCTTCTTCCTTGAAGATGGCTAGCTCCTAGATCTCTTCTCTCCATCATGGTTGGGCGGCAAGAAACCCTAAGGAGGAAACCCTAATTTGATTAGGGTTTGGCTCCTTTGCATGGGCGGCCAAGGTTTGGAAGGAGGGTAAGCGACATCTTGTGGAAGAGTTCATCTTCTTCCTAGGAAAGGTGTCCGGTTGAGATCTCCTCCTTCCACCTTGGATGGGCGGCAAGAAGACCTAAGGAGGAAACCCTAATTAGGGTTTGGCTCCTATGGTTGGGCGGCTAGGGTATGCAAGGAAGGTGGGCGGCAACTATAGGAGAGGAGCTCTTCCTCTTCCTAGGTTGTGGCCGGCTCCTTCCTCTATTCCCTCCACCGTAGCCGGCGCCCAACATATTCCCTTTATCCTCTTCACTCCATCTTGGCCGGTGGCACCAAAACAAGGGTTTGTCCCTAGTTAGGTACCTTGGTTGTTTCCATTATGTTCTCTCTATTCTTGGGGCCGGCGGCATCAATCCTTTTGTGGAATGGTGGTTGGCTCAAGCAAGAAGGGAAAGAGAGTTCTTCTTTCTTTGGATTGAAGAAGATCTTGGAAGCTTCAACTTGTGGAGGATCTTCGCCCACACGAAGTCTACAAGGAGGTTAGGACATACGATAGAAGATCAAGTGGTATAAAAGTTTTATAACTTTTATTATTGTTCTTTGCATGTTCTTATTTGATATGCTAGCTTATGTTCTTTATGTTAGTATATGTTGATTATACTAGTTTACATTTGCATGTATTTGTATAATCATGGACCCCGAATAAGAAACACAAAAACCGGCAATCCGTCCGTCGTCTCTTCCGTGGCTAATCGACTAGAAGAGTTTGGTTGCTTGAACAACTAGTTTGTTCAAGCGATCGATCGAGTCATTGGCACGACGACGAATTGGTTGTGCTTAGGAAACTCATCCCATCCGGATTAGTTTTCATTAGTGAAAATTTTAATCCGGGGACATGGGAGCCTATGAGCATTCCGAGAAATAGCACGGTTGCCAACAAATGTCACCTCAAAACCCTTTCTCTCCACGTAAAATCTCATTTTTTCGGTTGTCAACACATATTTAGGTCGTCGATTCTTGTATAAGTCTTCTACGATGCCTAGGTAACAACTCTAATCCATTGTAAAATTATTTTTATTAGTTTTATAAATTAATTAGGTGTAAAAGAAGAGCTAATGAGGCAGACACATCCGTTACTCCTAGTTTAGACATTAGATTTCCTACAGAGGGTCATAGATTAGGTTTTATAGTACCACTTTTACATCTATGCTCACTAGGTATTTGAGTAGGTCTTAGCTTTTTTCTCTAAATCATGCATACCTTCTCACACTCTAAAAGTATAATTGTCCATCGACCGGACGGTACCCTCTAGTGACAATATAAGATACAACACTGATACAAGGCCAACATAGTTGCTGATTCACACAAATCATAAATTACAGTGAAATAACACCGACAAATAAAAGAAATACAAGGACACAAAGTGCACTCCGGAGTGACTTTGACACAACAAGAGAACATAACCGAAACCAACATCCAAACCGAATCCATAATAAAGGCCAAGTACATAACAACACAACATATACCAAAATGCGGAAACAATATAGAATAAACTTCAAAACATACAATCCATCATAATACAATATCAATATGGAATAAAATTCAAACACTCGGTGTGAGATGAGATCAACTGGCTAAGCTCTGAGCGCCCAAGGAATCTTTTACCTGCTACTTGGGCGATAGGAAAACTCAAAGTTTGTTGTAGTGAGTATAAGACTTAGTGGTGTATGAAAGATAGTGCATGAACATCATATAAACTTATGGAGATCAACAGGTATACAGTCTTAAATGTAATAACGAATAACCATCAACATAAATATAATTAATGCATATACCAAACTGATCCACCAGATATAATGTAATGTACTGACATACTTGAAAGTATGCAATGACACAACCCATGACAACCTGAGCAAATATACAACAACGTAACACATACAAATAACATGCATGAACAACATCACACCTATGATCAACTCATAATCATATGAACAACGTATAATCAAATATAGTAACCAACCTGATCCATCCTATATAGTATCATAAGGTTAATCAACTGTTATATACCAACCTGATCTATCCATAATAGTATCACTAATAATCAAATACCATATACCAACCTGGTCTACCCAAAGCAGTATTACACACATATACAACTCACAATCATTTGAGCACCATATAACAAAATGTAATATGTAAATGGCATGTATGGCAATGTACACCCATATGCAACAATCATAGCTCAACCAAATGTAACATCTCACAAGCATATGCAATATGTATCACACACACATTGGGGGGGGGGGGTCCCTGTTGCTAGCCACTCTGACTGTCACTGCCCATGAGTGATCGAGTGCCGCACAATAGGACAACTACATGTAACTCCAACTACCATCATCAACAGTGGACGAGTGCGGCACAATAGATGAACGACACTTAATTCTAGCTACCACTACCCCGAGTGGTCGAGGAGGCAGTAATGACTGACGACTCTCTCAACCACCAGGGAGACCAAGTTGTTAGGGCAATCAACCCGTGATATGGTTTTGATGTGTGTGGCAAAGGGTTTAAGTTAGGTTGTTATTGTGATTTGATATGTGCGTTGGAGTCTTGCAGGACTTAGTAATTCGCACATGGAGCCTTGGCGAGTTTCACCTCTCATGACTCGGTCTTTGAGTCGGTGAAGGATGGCTTTGCGGAAGCCGTGCGCTTGGAGCATCCGAGGGAATGCCGGATGAGGAGCTTAGAGTGAAGCCGGAGGAAGTAGACTTCAGAGCGAGACGCAAAGGATGGCGCTGCAGAGCCGTGCACTTGGCGCATCCGAGGGATGTGGCCGGACGAAGATAACTTCAAAGGCGAGGGACTCCGAGGGATGAGAGTGAGTGAATGTAACCCGGGAAGGGGTAGTGCTCTTAGGTGAAACTTGGTCATTTAGCTAAGTGTCGGATGAGATTTCCCGACACCAGTCGATTGCCATGAAATGACAGTCGACTGCTCTGAGTCGTACGGGATTCAACAGGTATCCGACTGATGGGTTTATGCCCAGCAGTCGACTGCCATGGAATGGTAGTCGACTGTCAGAGGAAGTCACGGGCACAAAACCTCTCGTAGCCGACTGGGCAGTCGACTACGGAGGCAGCAGTCGACTGATGGTTATATCAGTCGACTGCCAAGGGATCTGTTGACCTACAACGGTCGGGATCCGGTGTGTTCGGAGGCCGTTGTAGTGGCAGCAGTCGACTGGTGGTGGCCAACGGGCCCTCTCTATAAAAAGAGAGGGTGTTGGGCTTTGGGAGCCTAATGCTTGAACTTTTAACAGCTCCCAAAGTGCCCTAAATGTTTTCCACTCTTCTACTAGTGCTAATCTTCATTCTATTGTAGAAGAGTGATCCTTGTGTAAAAGAGGTTACCTCCACCTAGCTTTGTGAAAAGGAGAGATCTAGTGGAAAGATTGAGGAGTGATTCACCTTAGACGAATCGGACCGTTGATTAGCGGTGTAGCCGTGAACCACGTTATATCTTTTGTTAGCGTTTGTATTCTTATTTATATTTGCTTGTCTTGTTTTTGTTTCTGTTGTGCTAATTAGTTTTGTAGACAAGCAAATTACGTCATCGAACGAAAGAAGGCTATTCACCCCCTCTAGCCGACCAACATCTACACTTCATCGATCCTACAAGTGGTATCAGAGCCGAGGAAAGCTTGTCGAGGACTAACTGCCACAACAAGCACATTCAAGAATGGTCGGCTCCAACATTCACCCACCGAAGTTTGAAGGAGAATTCTCTTGGTAGAAAAAGAGAATGGAGGTATTCTTCGAAACCAACTTCGAAATTTTATTAATTATGGAAAACGGTTTCGAGATGCCTAGGAATGAAGAAGGGGAGCTATTGGAGAAATCAAGATGGAATAAAAGACAAAGAGAGGAGTACTTGGCGAATTCAAAGGTCAAGCACCACCTCTACAATGTACTCCCCCATCAAGAAGTGAATAGGATAGGGGAGTGTGCTAGCGCCAAGGAGATGTGGGAGAAGCTTGTAGAGCTTCATGAAGGTACCTCGGAGGCCAAGCTTGCAAGAAGAGACCTCCTCCGCTCCCAACTAGCAAATATCAAGCTTGAAAAGGGAGAAAAGGTAACCTCCTTACATTCTAGATTCAAAGAAATTTTAATTAGTCTAATGAGTGTAGGAGAAAGACTTTCGAACTAAGACATGCTCATGAAAGCAATTGACGCCTTTCCCCGATCATCAAAATGGAGCTCAATGGTGGACTCCTACTACATGTCCAAAAATTTAGAAGTGAGCACCTTGGAGGAGTTCTTCTCAACTATGGAGCTCCATGAAACAAGGCTTGAAGGAATAAATGAAGAATTAAGTATCAAGCCTTCAAGAGGAGTAGCCTTAGTAGCCAACAAAGGGAAGAAGAAGAAGATAGAGACTTCCTCCTCCTCCGACGAAGCATCCTCATCCTCCTCCATGGATAGCACAGAAGAAGCTTATATGGTAAGGATGGTAAGGTGTGCATTAAAAGGTTTTAAATTCAATAACTCTAATGATAGGAGAAGAAGACCAAGGGGGAAGGTGATTTGTTATAATTGCCAAGGAGAGGGACACATAAGGGACAATTGTCCCCTCTTGAACAAGAGCAAAGAGGAGAGGAAAAAGAAAGAATAAAAGAAGAAGAAAAAGGGGAGCAAGAAGAAAGAAGAAGAGAAGAAGGCCAAAGAAAAAGGGAAGGCCAAGGCACTAAAAGCAAGGACATGGGATGACCCCTCTTCCTCATCTTCATCATCATCGGAAGAGGAGAATGCTTTTGTCACCAACCTAGCTTTGATGGCTTTTGACGACCTAGACTCATCCTCCTCTGAAAATGAAGGATCAAGCACAAGTGAGGAGAGCTCTAGTGAAGGGAGAGCTTCTTCACCATCCTCATCCGAAGAATAAGAAGACATGGAAACTATGGTAATGAACCTCTCACCAAGTAAAATAGTTTCCATGATTTCTAGTCTTACTAAGGATTTGTTTAGGGCTAAAAAGAAAAATAAGAGCATGCTAGATCAAATTAACGATTTAGAAAATAAGCTAGAAAAAGCATGCTTAAATGTAAATGATAATACTTCTTCTAGCCTAAATGATGCATGCTCACATGATTATATGCCTTTCAATGTTAGTGATGCATGTATGGATGAAAATAGGGCTTTAAGGGAAAAGGTAGATCACTTGACCAAAGCCCTAGAAAAGTTCACTATTGGCTCCAACACTCTTAGCATGATTATAGGGAGCCAAAGAGCAAGCTTCAATAAGAAAGGCCTAGGATATAAAGAAAATAAAAATGAAAAGACCTATAAATGCTTAATTGCTAGGGGTCAAGATAAAAAGAAGACAATTGATAGAAAATAGATCCCTAAAAAATTTTTAGTGAACCCCATAGGCAAGAATTCATATTGGGTTCCTAAATCCATCCTTAAGGGTTAGGAAAATCCTAGGATAGTCAACCATATTGAATTTACCTAAATCATATTTTTGGTTGACTTAGGATGGCAGGACAATATTTTTGAAATAGTGTTAGGTGATGATAATGCACCTATAAATAGATAAATCATGATTTAGGTGGTATTTGCCTTATTATCATGATGAAATACCTAATGCATGATTATTAATTGATGAATACATGTGTTTCATGGTCATAATGTGAAATTCATTCATGTATGTATTTATGATCATGTTGGATGTTAGGATGATACTTAACCTTTTATAGAATTACATGAAAATAATGGTTAAGTATATACAAATACCTTTAGGATACATCTCACACTCATCATAGGCTACCTTGATTGAAAACTTAGCATGAGTGAGATGTTAGGATGATACAAATGTCCACTAGTGCCTATGGCATTTAGATGGTCATTTAAAGTATCAAAATAGCAATAATAGACCAATTATGGGGAAGACTTATGTTTAATTCATAGACATATTGCCCAAAGATCATGGTTGGATACTTCATATGTTTTCAAAACAATTCTTACTTTAAAATCTGCATGTTCATGTTTTGAAACAATCCAAAGCAAAACTAGGTGTTAAAATGGATACAAATTTGATCAAAACACTAGTTATTTTTAAAGCTTTTGGATTTTTGGCAAATCATTAAAAATATAATGACTTTTCATGAAAAACTATTTTTCATTGATAAAGAACCCTAAAATAAATGTGTTCCCCAAATTTCACTATTTTTCGAATTTTATGAAATTTATAGTGCATTTTTGAAATTCATCCAGAAAGTCAGAAATTCTGATTTCCTTGTGTCAGTCGACTACCATACTGATAGCAGTTGACTGATGTACTATGCACGAGCACAGTAACTTGATTTTATCAGGATTTTAAGTGTTTTTGATTTTTGCTTCTCTCTAGACTTGATGCAATGACATATAAACCCTGTTTAATCTTTTTGATGGTGTCAAATGGGGAGAAATATACATGTTTAAGTAAGGGGGAATGTATTTAGGGGGAGTTTCATGTATTAAGGGGGAGAGTTGCTAATCATGTTATTTACATGCTTTCTTTTCTTAATATTTTATCAAATGTTTTTACCTAACTTAAACGGATTGTCACACATCAAAAAGGGGGAGATTGTTAGGGCAATCAACCCGTGATATGGTTTTGATGTGTGTGACAAAGGGTTTAAGTTAGGTTGTTATTATGATTTGATATGTGCATTGGAGTCTTGCAGGACTTAGTAATTCGCACATGGAGCCTTGGCGAGTTTCACCTCTCATGACTCGGTCTTTGAGTCGGTGAAGGATGGCTTTGCGGAAGCCGTGCGCTTGGAGCATCCGAGGGACCGCCGGACGAGGAGCTTGGAGTGAAGCCGGAGGAAGTAGACTTCAGGGTGAGACGCGAAGGATGGCACTGCAGAGCCATGCGCTTGGCACACCCGAGGGACGTGGCCGGACGAAGATAACTTCAAAGGCGAGGGACTCCGAGGGATGAGAGTGAGCGAATGTAATCCGGGAAGGGGTAGTACTCTTAGGTGAAACTTGGCCATTTGGCTAAGTGTCGGATGAGATTTTCCAACACCAGTCGACTTCCATGAAATGGCAGTCGACTGCTCTGAGTCGAACGGAGTTCAACTGGTATCCGACTGATGGGTTTATGCCTAGCAGTCTACTGCCAGAGGAAGTCGCGAGCACAGAACCTCTCGTAGCCGACTACGGAGGCAGCAGTCGACTGATGGTTACATCAGTCGACTGCCAAGGGATCTGTTGGACTACAACAGTCGGGATCCGACATGTTCGGAGGCCATTGTAGTGGCAGTAGTTGACTGTCAAGGGCAGCAGTCGACTGGTGGCGGCCAACGGGAAGAAATCAACCCTCTCTATAAAAAGAGAGGGTGTTGGGCTTTGGGAGCCTAATGCTTGAACTGTTAACAGCTCCCAAAGTGCCCTAAACATTTTCCACTCTTCTACTAGTGCTAATCTTCATTCTATTGTAGAAGAGTGATCCTTGTGTAAAAGAGGTTACCTCCACCTAGCTTTGTGCAAAGGAGAGATCTAGTGGAAAGATTGAGGAGTAATTCACCTTGGACGAATCGGACTGTGGATTAGCGGTGTAGCCGTAAACCACGTTATATCCTTTGTTAGCGTTTGTATTCTTATTTATATTAGCTTGTATTGTTTTTGTTTCCGTTGTGCTAATTAATTTTGTAGACAAGCAAATTACGTCATTGAACAAAAGAAGGCTATTCACCCCCTCTAGCCGGCCAACATCTACACTTCATCGATCCTACACAAGTCGATAACATGCATGTAATGTAATGATTCACAACTCCATACACATAAATTCACAATACACTCTCTATCTCACAGAGAGTCATATACAACAAATAGTCAACCATGTTATGTCACGCCTCGAGGTAGACTTTGTCCGGCCAACGGACGACACCCCCTTATGACAATTCCAATACTTATCCGAATAGATGCAGCCAACAAAGCACATATGGAAATACATAACATCGACAGCGGAAGACAAACACAATAAGAGATATAAACTCAACGATAGTGCATACCGGTATATCCGTCCACAAGTAAATGAAATCCCACAATAAATCCGTAAAAGAAATCACAATTACTACAAACAACCCACAATACTATCTCCAATAGAAACAAAGTCCATATCGAGATACATACGATATACGAAAACAAAACCCTCGGAAAAGCGGTGGGATGGGATCATGTGGCGATGCTCCAAGTTTGTTCCGAAGTCTTCTATCTGTCACCTGGGTGACAAGAAACCCAAGATCTTTGGTGGTGAGTATAAACTCAGGGGTAATATGTAGGAAGTGCATGAACGACATATAAGGATATAGAGATCTACAAGTATACATGTGGAGATCTACAGATATACAGTCATAAATGTAATAATAACTAACAACTAGTATAGTCATACTCAATGCATATACTAAACTGATCAACTGAACATTAAGTAATGTACATACTGATGTGAGCAAAACATATAGGATTTTAGGAGTAGTTTTCGCTCACATCTCATTTCGTTTTATGTTTGTTTCATGTATATTTTACTTTATTTTGCATGCATTTCATGTTTTCTGGTTTGGAGATTTGCTCGTTGTACTTTTGTGTGTAGGACAACATTATAAAGGGAAAATGGCGCACTTTTGGAGCGAAAAGAAGACATTTGGCAGCTAGAACAGAATGACACACACCTTGGCCCTATGAAAACACATGGCCTGCTCCACAGCGCCACACATGGCCTGGCCGTGTGGATCCACATGGTCGTGTGACACTATGCGATTCCAATGTGATTCGGTTATTTTCCATTTTTCGAGGAGATCCAGGCTGATGTCTATATAAAGGTGACTGCGCCCATACCCTAGAAAGAAGGCACGACAGCTGGGGCGATACTCCGACGCCCTAAAAAGTTTCGGGAACTCACAACAGGGAGGAAGAAAGTCGTCAGAGATCCAAGTTCTGCACTTCAACACCGGAGAGAAGAGCCACATTGCATTGTAATTTCTGTTCTTTGCATAATATCCATTGTTTATACGAATATGATCGTGCTTTGTGTTTCTCCTCTTATATTTATGGAGTAGATTCTTCAATTCTAGGATTAGGGAGTAGTTTATGTGTGTAGAACATGTTATTCCAAATTAAATTCTGTTCTTGAATTTGTATTTACAATTGGTATTAGTTTAGATCGATATCTATATGTTTTGGTTTTCTATCTACTGTGCTAGCCGATACGAGGGCTGACAACCCTCATATCTTAGATTTAGAAGAATTAAGGAGGAACCTAGGGGTTTGCCTCATCTCCTGTAACTATGGATAGAAGGGTGCGATAGAATTGGAAACGATACGTCACAACGATTGATTTGGCATCCTCGTACTGCCTATCCCGTCCTAATGCCAGGGGTCAACCTGGTAAGGCAGAGATAGCTCCCGATAGATAGAAAGGCTCATCGAGGGAGTGTATGATGTCCCTTCTACAAGGCCATAGTTAGACATTTAGACAACACCCAATTGATAGCATTTTTTGCGACACACAAGCGAAATCAAAATCCTAGAATTCCTTCTAAAGACTCACAGTAAGCCTTTTTTCTTCCATGTGACACCATATTGAGTTAGGACCGTCGACAACCCTCGCAATCACAACCATTAGAACTAAATTCCAAACAATAACGTCCACTTAACAAATCGATACTCGAATTTCAGTTCTTGTGGGATCGATAATCTTTTTATTACTTGATGACATCCGTGCACTTGCGGGCGTTGAGTGCGAGTGCACGTTTCGAGTCCTCGACGGTCTCCGTCACGAGATTTGAGGATGCGTTCACGTGCATCAAGTTTTTGGCGCCGTTGCCGGGGACTGATTGATTCAAAATCGAATCAAGAAGTGGATAATTTTATCGGACTGAGGATTAGATTTATTTACTTGCTTTACTTTTATTACTTTCTTTTATTTTTATTTTACTTTATTTACTTCAGTTTTAGATTTTCCATATCTAGATTTAGTTTTTTTTTATTTTAGCAATAGTTTTATGTTTTATTTTATAATTAGCTTTTCTAAATTTGATTCAGTATTTAGTTTAGTCTATTTTCTATTTTAATTAAGTATTAGGTAATACTCCTAATTTTGTGGCTCGGATCTTCGTATGCTTAGGACGCCTAAGATTGGGAGGCCTGATTCCGATCGATCTAGAAATCAAATAAACCTATCATCGTCGGAGTGCTGAACAGAAGAGGATGGAGGACCAAGCTGCATCCGAGGTGAATATATTTAGTCGACCTTTGCAGGATTATGCAACCCCTAGTGTTAGAGGATTTAGGCCGAGTATAGCTGGACCGTCCATTTTGGCAAACAACTTTGAGCTGAAATCGACACTCATACATTTGGTCCAGCAGAGTCAATTCGGCAGAGCTGCGACTGAAGACTCAAACTGGCACCTGGAGACATTTTTGAAAATCTGCTTGACAATGAAGATCAATGGAGTCCCTGTAGACGCGATCCGCCTGAGCCTATTCCCGTTCTCATTGTGGGATAAGGCTAAGGCATGGCTTCACTCCCTGCCTTCGGGAAGCATTACTACATGGGAGCAATGTGAGCAGTAGTTCTTGAATAAATACTTTCCACCAAGCAAGACTACTCATATGCGCCATCTAATAACGAGCTTCCATCAGAAGGAAGGGGAGTCCCTATTTGAAGCCTGGGATTGCTACAAGGGGCTACTCTACCAATGCCCCCATCATGGACTGGAAAGGTGGATGGTGATCCACATCTTCTATAATGGGATCACGTACACCACAAAGATGTCCCTCGATTCTATCGCAGAAGGAGCACTTATGAACAAGACTATCAAGGAAGAGGAGGAGCTAATAAAAGAGGTGACCCAAAACCACCATCAATGAGCTTTCGAACGTAGTCACCCATCTCCTGTCGTGGGACAATATGTTGTCAACTCCATGGACCACATGACAACGAGGTTGGATGCACTTAGTAGACGGTTCGACTCTTTCAATCCTATTTTTGCATGTGCGGCCAATGACTTTGGAGAAGGAGCAGCAGTGTATCGGGAGGACTACTATGGAGGGCAGGGTGGCTTAGAAGAGCAGATCGAACATGTCGATGCGGTTGGCAACAAAAATCAAAGGGCCAACAATCCATACTCCAGTACTTACAATCCCGGATGGAGGAACCAGCCAAATATTTCCTATAGGAATACTCGGGAAATTTCCAACAATTGGGAGGAAATGGTCAGCCGCAGCCGCCTGATACCTGTCTAGAGAATATGATAGAGAACTTCATTCGGACGCAACGGGAGGCGAATATTGAATTTCAGCGACGACATTCGCAGACGGATACGATGATCGAAGAGTTAGGATCATCTGTAAGGGATCTTTCCAACAGGAAAAAGTCACTAGAAATTCAAGTAGCTCAGATTGCCAATCAGATCTCTAGGGTACATGGGAAACTGCCAGGAAAATTAGAGGTCAATCTGGTAGAGCAGTGCAAGGCAGTGATGTTGCGAAGTGGAAGGATCCTGAAAGAGATGCTGGGCCAGTTGGTTGTTGGAGCGGAGCCAGGACCCGAAATATGGGAACCTTTGAGGGAGGCCGAGAAGGAAGAAGCCGAAGAAATAAATCGGGAACCTGCCGCAAAAACTCAACCACCCCTTACTATACCGTTCCCACAGCGGTTGACCAATGCAAAGAAGGATGCTGAGTTCGGTAAATTTTTGAACATGCGGAAGTCGATCTCAGTAGAGGTGTCGATACTCGAAGCGCTGCACCAAATGCTCCAATTCGCAAGATTCATGAAAGATATTTTGGTGCATCGTAGGAAGGTTGAAATGTCTGAAACAGTGGCCCTCACGGAGGAATCAATCACTTATCTCTAGAACGAGACCACTCAGAAACTAAAAGATCCGGGGAGTTTCTATATTCCATATTATATAGGGACAACAATGATTAGCAAAGCCTTCTGTGACTTGGGCGCGAGTGTGAACCTGATGCCCTATACCTTATGCAAAAAGCTAGGGTTGGGAAATTTAAAGTTCACCACTATGACATTGCAATTGGCTGACCACACATACAGATACCCATTGGGGATTCAAGAAGATGTGCCTATAAAGGTGGTAAACTTTACACTTCCAACCGACTTTGTGGTCATGGAGATGGAAGAGGATCCGAAGATACCTGTCATCCTTGGACGACCATTTTTAGCAACTGCCGGAATGGTCATTGACGTCAGGAATCACAAGCTGACTCGAAAACTAGGAGAGGATAAGATGGAATTTGAGCCTGCTAGTACGGAAAGTCATGGACTCGCATCAGGGAAGTACGTGATTCTAGCTAGAGCTAAGGAGGAAACTATATATAAAGTTCCTAAGACAGATGGATGGAGGTTCACAGAACCTCCGGAGCCAAATTGAGATAATGGAGAGTGGTCGAGCTAAAAGACCTTAAACAAAGCGCTTCTTGGGAGGCAACCCAAGTTTATTTAACATATTTTAACCTTTTTGCATTCATGTGTACAATCTGGACTTTGATTTATTGTCGCTTATTTTCTTTGAAAATAGCTTAGGATTAGGGAAAACTTGATCATTAGGAGCCCACCTAGTCCACGTCGACATGAGCCTGCACCTGCACCACCACCTTTTTCTACTTTTGTGTAGGATGCAGGTACATCTGCCTATGATTTTTCCGAGTTTTGATTGTGCCTTGATGACATATATGCTGAGTAGCAAACGCAGAGGCAGCGATGGAAGGAGCAGAGCGCTTACACGCAGGTAGAGTTTCAGGGCTTCCGGGAGCACTTCTAGCGTGCTGAGGAGTTTTACGATGAGGCCCATGTTTACTTCCAAGATGAGGCTACCAATCGCCAGGAGGAGGCCACCTACCGCCGGGAGATGCGGCAGCACATGCATGTCCAACAGGCACTGTGGGCTAGGGAGGAGGAGCACCGAGCAGCCGCTGCATCGACCAGCTCTCAAATCGACCACATGTACATGTGACATCAGTGACTCAACACCAGATTCTCCCAGGACCTCGAGATGCCGAGGCTATCAGACTTTCCACCTCGTCCACCATACTAGAGATATGCTTCGCTTAAGTCTGGGGGGACCCCAAGTTTTGATTTATTTTGTTTCTAGCAGTAGTTTCTTTCTTGATATTTGCATTTTAGTTAGCATTCATTTCTTCATGCATAGGTTGTTCAGTTTCTTTCAGCACTTAGTTTTTTCTATCTATAAGCTGCCTCAGCAGTACTTTTAAAGTTTTCTTCATGAGTTATTTTCATGGGTAGCTTAACTTCATTTATCTTATGGTATTTTATTTTATTTTCTCTAATGAATGTTCTAGACTTACACTGGTTAGCTTTTATTTTTACATCAACACATGATGAACATTTTGAAAGGAAAAATCTAGTACACACCTAATTATGATTCATCTCAGTAGTCTAGTACTTTGGAATCCATAGGTGACTCTAGATTTAGCATTTTAGTTACTGGAGATGCTCAGATTGTGGAACCCCATTCGAAAAAAATCAAAACCCCAAGAGAGAGAGAAGAAAAAAAAATGGAATAAGAAAAGAAAAAAAATTATGAGGGATAAAAAAATAGTTGTCGTGGGTGGAAATGGTTAGGTGCCCCTTTGAGACCGAGTTAGGTTACTGGGGAAACTGTTGAGAGTATTAAGAATACAATCAAAGTCCCACATTGGTAAGACATGGAAAAGATCATGTGCTTATAAGATGGAAGATATCTCCATTGATATGAAGCCTTTTGGGTAAAGCCTAAAAATAAAACTATGAGGGTTTGGGCCCAAAGTGGACAATATCATACCATTATAGAGATATATGAATCTTATAGGCACTAACAATTGGTATCAGAGTCATGGTCCATGTCAAGCCATGAACCTCGAACGAAGAGAGTTGAGCTCCCATGTCCAGATCAAGAGAACCAGACACCAGGCAGGAAGTCCAGTTGGGTCGGGAGGACAGAACAACTGGCAAGAAGTCCAGTTGGGCCAGAAGGGCTGGACAACTGGCAGGAAGTCCAACTAGGTTGGGAGGACCAGACAGTTGGTAGAAAGTCCTGATGGGTTGAGGATCGGACATCAAGCAGAGCAAGTTCTTCGAGGACAGATAGGCTTAAGGGGGGGAGGGTCAATGTGATCCTTCGTTTGAGGGGGGATTGTTGGGAGTATTGAGAATACAATCAAAGTACCACATTGGTAAGACATGGAAAAGATCATGTGCTTATAAGATGAAAGATATCTCCATTGGTATGAGGCCTTTTGGGTAAAGCCAAAAAACAAAACCATGAGGGCTTGGGCCCAAAGTGGACAATATTATACCATTATAGAGATATATGAATCTTATAGGTACTAACAGAAACACCTAACAATGTCTCTCACTACCGAGTACGCCTTTGAGACTTTGTGCTAGATCTAGGGAACGACCCTCGCTTTGGGCAGGTAAGTGCCTAAGAGTTGGATACCTTAGGGAAGCTATTAGATGACGACTTAACTTACCATGGAACGAGTATTCCCTAAGAAGATTCGCTTAGCACAAGCACGAGGAGCTAACTTAGTGAATTTCTAGAACATATCTATTTTGCTTTGATTGCAAATACCACTTGATAAATCTAGTTAACATGCAAAGTATGAAACAATACTTTTTTAAAATTTCATGGCACTGAGGTTTGCTTGAGGACAAGCAAAGATCTATGTTTGGGAGAATTGATGTGAGCAAAACATATAGGGTTTTAGGAGTAGTTTTCGCTCACATCTCATTTTGTTTTATGTTTGTTTCATGCATATTTTACTTTATTTTGCATGTGTTTCTTGATTTTGGTTCGGAGATCTGCTCGTTATACTTTTGTGTACAGGATAGCATTATACGAGGAAAATGATGCACTTTTGGAGCGAAAAAAAGACATTTGGCAGCTAGAACAGAATGACACACACCCTAGCTCTGTGAAAACACACGGCTTGTGCTACAACGCCACACACAGCTGGGTCGTGTGGATCCACATGGTCGTGTGGCGTTGTGCGATTCCGACGTGATTCGGTTATTTTCTAGGTTTCGGGGAGATCCAGGTTGATGTCTATATAAAGGAGGCTACGCCCAAACCCTAGAGAGAAGGCACGACGACTGGGATGACACTCCGACGCCCTAAAAAGCTTTGGGAACTCGCAACAGGGAGGAAGAAAGCCGTCGGAGATCCAAGTTCTGCACTTCAACGACGGAGAGAAGAGCCACATTGCATTGTAATTTCTGTTCTTTGCATAATATCCATTGTTTATACGAATATGATCGTGCTTTGTGTTTCTCCTCTTATATTTATGGAGTAAATTCTTTAATTCTAGGATTAGAGAGTAGTTTGTGTGCGTAGAACATGTTATTCCAAAATAAATTCTGTTCTTGAATTTGTATTTGCAATTGGTATTAGTTTAGATCAATATCTACTATGCTAGTTGATACGAGGGGTGACAGCCCTCGTATCTAAGATTTAGAAGAATTAAAGAGGAACCTAGGGGTTGGCCTCATCTCATGTGACTGTGGATAAAAGGGTGCGATAGAATTGGAAACGATTCATCGCAGGGATTGATTTGACATCCTGGTATCGCCTATCCCGTCCTAATGCCAGGGGGCGACCTGGTAAGGCAGAGATACCTCCCGATAGATGCAAAGGCTCATCGGGGGAGTATATGATGTCCCTTCTACAAGGCCATAGTTAGACGTTTAGAAAACACCCAATTGATAGCATGTTTTGCGATACACAAGCGAAACCGAAATCCTAGAATTCCTTCCAAAGACTCACAGCAAGCCTTTTCTTCTTCTGTGTGACACCATATTGAGTTAGGACCGTTGATAACCCTCGCAATCACAACCATTAGAATTGAATTCCGAACAATAATGTCCACTTAACAAATCGATACTCGAATCTCAGTCCCTGTGGGATCGATAATCTTTTTATTACTTGACGACATCCGTGCACTTGCGGGTGTTGAGCGCGAGCGCGCGCTTCGAGTCCTCGACGGTCTCCGTCACAAGATTTGAGGTCGCGTTCGCGTGCATCACATACCTGACGGTCTGCAACAACATGAGCTATATTATCCTAAACAGGTATACAATAACATAACCCACATAACATACGACAATTTGAACCAACACATACCTCATGCTCAACACATACAGTAGTATAAAATATACAAATGGCTTGTAACATGATGTACAAGCATATGCAACAATCATAGCTTAACCAAATGCAACGTCTCACAGGCATATGTAAAATATATATCAAGATATATATATATATATATATATATATATATATATATATATATAAAATGAATATGCATGGCCATGTTTGCGGACCCTACCACAACCATGACCCCAGTATGGCTTGGGTGGCATGACATGATGACTATCCCGATTCCAGCTACCACTACTCTCGAGTGGCCGAATTGGGTAGTATGAATAAGTAGCTAGCCGCCATAGAGCTATATGCTACACTACGGGGGTCCTTATTGTTGGCTGCTCCATCACTACCCATGAGTGGTCGAGCACCGCATACAGGACAACTGCACATCACACAACCACCGTCTATAGTGGGTGAGTGCGCTAACTACCACCCTCAATAGTGGCCAAGTACGCAACTCCAGTTACCACCATCTATAGTGGCCGAGCGCGGCACAACCAATGCTATGCACTCAACCCTGCTACCACTACCTCGAGTGGCCAGGGAGGCAGGATGACTGATGATCCGTCTCAACCACAAGGGAGACCCAGTCGACAGCATGCATGCAATGTAATGATGCATAGCTCCACACACATATCCCCACAACACTCCCTATCCCACGGGGAGTCCTAGTCAACAAAAAGTCAACTATGCAAGGACTACTAATCCACAATCACAACCTACTTATCTACGAACAGATAAATAGATCCACCATAGCTACACAACTAATATGTGTACGATACAGAAATCGACTCCATAATCCATCACCTAACCTAGTGATGTGACCCGGTAACCCAATCTAAGTTCACAACGGCGACCCTAACCACATGTACTTGATTGAACATCCATCAGCCAACATGTAATAGGGTTCGTAATTCATATCGGTGATAAATGAACAATGAATTAGTAGCAATATATCTCAAAGGTCAAGGCTAAGTACAAGCACATGATTAAATAAGAGTGGAGTTAAGGTAAAAGGTATCAGGATAAATTCAAATTCATGCACTGGATTCAATCAAACTACCTGACCAGGGTAGATATTACCCACTTGATACGAAGCTCATAATAGAAATCCTCACGGGCGTGGAGCTGCTTCGTATCCCAAATCTGCACATAATAGCAAACTATGATTAAGTACAAGCACCAGACAAATATACGAAATAGCTTCTACTTCGTTTCTACATTCCCGTCCTTTTATCGAATACGAGTTAGCACTTCAAGCACATACCTCTCGTAACCCCAGATCTACATTCATCCCTGGGTTGATTCACCCAACCAAACTCAATCCACACAACAT
Organism: Wurfbainia villosa; assembly: GCA_025175895.1. Taxonomy (NCBI): domain Eukaryota; kingdom Viridiplantae; phylum Streptophyta; class Magnoliopsida; order Zingiberales; family Zingiberaceae; genus Wurfbainia; species Wurfbainia villosa. Next base: position 95,070,610 of record CM046002.1, read on the forward strand.
CATGGTCAGCAACCCCAAATCAAGAATCGCTACAAAACCAACCAATGAACAACACTCAAATCCGAGCTGTAATGGCAGCTTATCCCAAGACAAAACCACCACCTCATTCAATTCAATACACTACCTTACTAACCACATCCAAAATCAATTTATCTACTCATAGATCTAACCAACCGTCGATTGAACTCCTCGACTCCAATCCAGTTGCAACTTCTTCCTCACTCGCTCACAATCAGCACAATAACACAACAACCCAATACTCCAAAATCGTTGGATCAATGACAGAAAAATCTAAACAACACATCCATCGATAAACACTACATACAGAATTTACCAGATGGAAAAGAAAGGTGAAATCAAAGCTTACCATGCTCAAATCTCCACTGGCAACCATTTTCCCCCAGTTGCCCTATTCACTAGAACAAAATGAGCTCCACCACTGCCCAAACACTGATCCAAGCTAAACAAGATCCCACAGCAAGATCTAAAGGAATCAGCGATTGAAACCTAACCCAAACAGACCGCAATACCTGGATTGGCAGCTCACTGCCGCAGCGAAAACACCGTCGATCCACCGAAGGAGTCGACGAGATCTCCAAGCGAGGAACCAACTGATCTTCAGCTGGAGACCAGCCAAGGTGGCGCGGTTACGTATTGCTGGCGCATAGGACTCTCTGGGATCCTTATAGTATTTGTGAAGTGATCGGCGAGAAGAAAGAAAGACAACGAGAAAGGGGAAGAGTGGATTGCGATGAGAAAATGAGGCTGTGATCGAGTTTTCTCGGCTTTTAAATGTCGTTCGCATTTTGGTTCAAGCAAACCAGTTCAAGCCAACTGGTTCAAGCCAAACCGGTTCATCCCTTAAACCTAATCAAACCCTTGATTAAGCCCAATTAGCTAATCAAACCTAACCACTAATTAAACCCAATTAGCTACCTAATGAGGTTTAATCCATATACCCTAAATTAGTTTTTTTCCCCATATCTTACATTCTCCCCCACTTAATAAAATTTAGTCCCCAAATTTCATACTTAAATGCAGTAATTAACTCAAGAAATTTCTTGAACTACTACATACCTCATGTGAACAAATGAGGGTATCAAGCTCGGATAGTATCCTCCAACTCCCATGTAGCCTCTTCATCCGTATGATGTTGTCATCCAACCTTTACAAGTCGGATGATTTTGTTCCACAGTTGACGCTCCTTGCGACCAAGAATTCATACTAGAATCTCCTCATAAGTCGCATTAGGCTAAAGTGGAATTGACACCTCTATCAGAACATGATCAGGATACAACACGTATTTCCTCAGCATAGAAACATGGAATACGTTATGAACACCCACAAGTGTCGGAGGTAGAGCCAACAAATAAGCTACTCCCCCAATCTGCTTCAATATCTCGAATGGTTCAATGTAGCGTGGTGCTAACTTTCCTTTAAACCCAAATCTCTTGATCCCTTTTGTAGGTGATACACGCAGGAATACATAATCTCCTACTGAGAACTCCAGAGGCCTTTCGCCTCCGATCCACATAACTCTTTTGTCGATCCTGCGCTTCTGATAATCATCGTCTGATGACACATACCAACTCTGCATCATGTTGAATACTCTGAGGTCCTAATAGCTATCATTCCCCAATATTCTCCCACAATATCGGAGATCTGCAGGGTCTGTCGTATAAAGCCTCGAAAGGAGCCATCTGAATAGAGGAGTGATAACTGTTATTATAAGCAAACTCCACCAAATGGACGTGATCCTCCCAGCTGCCTCCGAAATCCATGACGCAAGATCTCAATAAGTCCTCCAGAGTCTGAATGGTACGCTCAGACTATCCATCGGTCTGTGGATTAAATGTTGTACTGAGACGAAGCTCGGTGCTAATAGCCTACTGAAGACTCTGCCAGAATTGCGAGATAAATCGTGGATCTCTATCAGATATGATACTCAAGGGCACTCCATATAGCCTGACAATCTCTCTACAATATAACTTTGCCAATCGATCTAATGGGTCTGTCCCACGAATTGAAAGGAAATGAGCGGATTTGGTTAACCGGTTCACAATCACCCAAATCGCATCATGTCCTTTACGGGTTCTGGGAAATCCCGTAATGAAATCCTTAGTAATATGCTCCCATTTCTATTCCGGTATCGGAATTTTTTGAAGCAACCCAGCGGGTTTCTGATGTTCAGCCTTTACCTACTGGCATACCAAACATCGAGCAACGAAGTCTGCAATATCCCTCTTCATACTGTCCCACCAGTATGAACGCTTCAAATCCTGATATATCCGGGTAACACCAGGATGTATAGCAAATCTCGAATTATGTATCTCTCATAATAACTCTTCCTTAATCAGATGCGTGTCCGGAACACATAATTTCCCACGGAAACGAAGTACTCCAGTCTTGTCGCACGAGAAATCTATCTGTCGCCCTGAGTCCACAGTGCTGCATAAAAACTGCAAATGTTGATCACTAGCTTGTGCCTCTTTGATCCTCTTAACAATAGCAGACTGAGCAACCATAGATACCAATATCCCCCGGGATGTTTGACCCTGTTCAGACAACCCCAACTCTGAGAACTGTCAAACTAGATTAGTAACCGCTGTCAAATGACTGGCCAGAATCCCACGAGACTTCCTGCTCAGTGCATCTGCTACCACATTAGCTTTTCCCGGATGATATTGTATGGTGCAATCATAATCCTTCAGATATTCTATCCATCGTCTATGTCTAAGATTCAATTCCTTCTGAGTGAAAAGATATTTCAAGCTCTTATGGTCCATAAAGATCTCAAAACTAATCCCATACAGATAATGTCTCCATATCTTTAGCACAAAAATAATGGCTGCTAACTCCAGATCATGCACCGGATAATTTATTTCGTGATCCTTAAGCTGACGGGAGGCATAAGATACTACACGATCAAACTACATAAGAACTGCTCCCAACCCTTGGAAAGAAGCATCAGTATACAGTGTCATCCCATCGCAACCAGAAGGAATCACTAATACAAGTGCAGAAATTAGCCACTGCTTAAGCTCCTGAAAGCTAGTCTCATAAGCCTCTAACCAGGTAAACTTGATCCCTTTCCAGGTCAAGCAAGTAAGTGGTGTGGCTATACAAGAAAATCCCTCCATGAATCTACGATAATACCCGACCAATCCAAGGAAACTATGGACTTTCTGAACTGATTTTGGCTGCTCCCAATTAGTAATCGCCTCGATTTTTTGGGGATCAACAGAAATACCCCTATCAGATACCACATGTCCAAGAAAACCCACGGAAGATAGCCAGAAAGCACATTTACTGAACTTGGCATATAAATGCTCTCGTCGCAGTGTTTCTAGCACAATCCGAAGATGGTGCTCATGCTCCTCCTCATATCGAGAATATATCAAAATATCATCTATAAATACGATGACAATCTGATCCAAGTACCTCGAGAATACCCGGTTCATTAAATCCATAAATGCAGCCGGAGCATTAGTAAGACCAAACGACATCACCAAAAACTCGTAATATCCATAACGTGTGTGGAACGCTGTCTTCTGAACATCCTCATCTCTTACTCTCAGCTGATGATAACCTGAGTGCAGATCAATCTTGGAATACACACAAGTATCCTTGAGTTGATCAAATAAATCCTCTATCCTCAGCAGTGGATATTTGTTCTTAACGGTCACCGCATTTAGTTGTCGGTACTCAATACATAATCATAATGATCCATCTTTCTTTTTAATGAAAAGTACCAGAGATCCCCATGGTGAAACACTAGGACGAACAAATCCCTTATCAAACAACTCCTGCAGTTGTATTTTAATCTCATTCAGCTCTTTCTGTGTCATCCGTTAGGGAGTCTTATTGGTATCAGAGCCATGGTCCATGTCAAGTCATGAATCTCGAACGAAGGAAGTGGAGCTCCCATGTCCGGATCAAGAGAACCAGACACCAGACAGGAAGTCCAGTTGGGTCGGGAGGACTGAACAACTGGCAGGAAGTCCAGTTGGCCCAGAAGGGCTGGACAACTGGCAGGAAGTCCAGCTAAATTAAGAGGACCAGACAGTTGGCAGGAAGTCCTGGTGGGTTGAGGATCGGACATCAAGCAGAGGATGTCCTTCGAGAATGGATAGGCTTGAGGGGGGTCAATGTGGTCCTTTGTTTAGGGGGGCGGATTGTTGGAGTATTTAGAATATAATCAAAGTCCCACATTGGTAAGACATGGAAAAGATCATGTACTTATAAGATGAAAAAAAATATCTCCATTGGCATGAGGCCTTTTGGGTAAAGCCTAAAAATAAAACCATGAGGGCTTAGGCCCAAAGTGGACAATATCATGTCATTGTGGAGATATGTGAATCTTATAGGCACTAACATGCTAGGACCTTCAGTCCGTAAACAACACTCTATCGACAACCCACTCAACCATACATAGAAGTCATGATCTACAATAGATACACAATGTAAAGTAATATGATACGACAATCAAGTCCATATTTAGATCCATCACCTACCCCCAATAATACAACATGATAACCCCAATCAAGACTACAATTGTGCTCAACTAAATGCACTTATACAACATCTATAAATCAAACATATATAGAATCTGTAATCAACAATAGTGATGAAACGAAACTGTATAGATATTGAATGAATATCTCAAAGTTCAACGGCTAAGTATCAAGCACAAGAATAAGTAGAGTGGAGTCAAGGTAATGATACTATCATCATCATAAAGTTCATGCACTAAGAACATCGATCTACTGAACCAAAGGAAGAAATTACCCACCTGGTATATAGCTCGTGTTGATAGTCCTCACGTTTGAGAACCTTCCTTGAGTATGAGTCCTAAAACATAGTATATGAATTATATATAATTCTATCACAATCCAATATCCTTAGTAACCAATACAAATCTGGTTACCCTAGAACATACTTCTACACCTCCACCATGATAAACCTAATAGATCCACCCAATCCATAACATAGACAAATAAACTATAATTCAACCAACTGTAAGCCTAATACCAAATTATAATATTCAGATCAAAACATACCAAACTTATCTACACTTACACAACTTCTTCATTCCCTTTGATGAGTCCAATTTGCTCAATCCAGATGAACCAAAGATGAACTCCACATCCTAATAGTTGTAACCATATGATATACAAGTTTTCCGCTCACTGATCTACTCAAATTCAAGAATCCTCAATCAATTAGCAGGAATATATCTAAATATTACCCACAAAGCATCCACATCCTTACCTTTCCTTCTCTGGTCGGATCGAATCATTACCAATGTGGCTAACGAAGATTCATCTGCTGCTCCGGCAGGCAACGACAACTGACGAAGACAACCAACAATGAATCCATCGCTCACAGTGAGGACAGACTCCTCCTTGTCCTCAGCGATGATCACCCCCCAAGCAGTGGCTAGTGGATGGTAGCTTGACACAAGGTCACAAGTCGACAGTGAAGACAAACCGGCACATCAAGCGGTGGTATAACTTCCCATCTCAAACATAACTTCGATTCAAATCAATGGAACACTGTGCTCTAGACTGGGAGACGATGTGAAGAACAGAGGTCACCGAATGGAGCTGGTCGCGAGGTCATTGGGTAATGGAGTTGCAGTTGTGATGGGACGGTAACACCTACTGCTGTCGGACTGGAAGAAGTAGAAGGAGCGACCGACACTCGAATGAGATTGGGAGAGGGGAATCGCGACAACGAGTGTGAGCACGAGGAAAGAGAAGAAGGGATCGATCGAAATCAGATTGAGGAAAATGACAAAAGAAATAGGAAGCTTAGGAAATTAAGACTTAGGTTTTCTTATTTATAGCTTAGGTTAATGAAACTTATTAACCTCTCAATAAAAGATAATCCAAATAGACTTTATAAAAGTCTATTAAATCTTTTCCTCCCAAGAACTTCCAAATGACCTCCATCTAAAATTCCTGAAAAATTCTATAAGGAAATTTCTCAATTAACCATTATTATTTTATTTTTCGATGTCTTAAATACCTAGTGTAGAAGTTATAAATTTTTATGGATTAGATAAGTTAGTTTATTGTACGAGTTCAGTTAACATAGACTTATGTGTTGAATTCTATAATAACTTAATTAGGATAGATGATCTCACTTACTCTACTAGAATATGGGGTAGGGATATTATCCTTACTCCTTTATTGAGAGATCACTTAGGCCTTATGCGTTCATCATGCTCTTGCATTTGCTTTCCACCTAGGGAGTTACCTTTTGGTGATCCCTACTCACATATTTTTTAGGAAGGAGAGGACTCCATCTGTGAGCCAGTTTAGCTTCACTAGATTTAGGGTACAAGACTATGTTCTATATAGAGTTATAGTAAACTACATTCTACCACTTAATACTAGGGACATCGCTATGATTCATTCTTTTCACTCATTCTTGCTTTATGAATTTATCCATAGGTTAGATATAGATATTAGTCTTTGTTGGGATGCATACTGAAAAGTCTATCTTTTTTATGAACATCTTTATTTTTGAAATAAAAATCACATGATCATTGTTTGCATATTTATGGTTATGCATATTGTCTAATACATTACATTGTAGATAACATGGTGTGTAGTGTCACATGGGAGATCATGTTATCAATTCCTTGTAGAGTATAAGTAGAGGCTCACAACCGAGATAGTTATGGATAAACCATTGGAATGGTTGTAGTGTATTTTGGTATTGGTTTGTCTTAACCATTGGATTACACTAGTACACTTTGTGTGTATTGAGCAGGACTGACTTAGAAGTGATTCGATTTATTGCTAACTACATAATTGAATCAGACCTCGGATATTATGTTGTACATGCTCTGAATCCCGATATAATAACGGGCACATATACTTAGTATTTATTTCTTTGATTTACCAATGGGCGAGATTTATAGAATAAATCGATAGCCTCGGTAAGTTGAGAAATGATATTATTTATATGGTGTGTCATTGATTATAGGAGGAAACCATGTCCTATATATTAGAATGATGGTGTCCCCTTGAGAAGCTCATAAGGTTCATCATGTAAACCCTGTAGGTGGACTTGGTCCGACATGATGATAAGGTTGAGTGGTACTACTCATGGAGTTAGATGTTGATTAATTAATTGTCAGTAAATTAATTAATTGACGGATATTCGAGATCTTAAACACGGAGAGATATATGTACAAATAATATATGGGCCCATATTAACTTATGGGGGTTGGTGAGGAAGATCAATGATAATCCTCTAGTGGAATGGATTATCATTAATGGATCAGACTTTATGTGGGCTTGATCCATTGGGTGGCCAAGATCCAACTCCTCCTCATGGTCCCTATTGTAGCCTATTAAAACCCTCATGGAGCCTAGATCCGATGATGAAAATGAACCTCTAGATCCGACGGTGGAGATTAAATCTCTAGATCCAATGGTGGAGATTAAATCTTTAGATCCGACGGTGGAGATTAAATCTCTAGATCCGACGGTTGAGATTAAATCCCTAGATCCGACGGTTGAGATTAAATCACTAGATTCGATGGTGGAGATTAAAAGGAGGCTTAAGCCTAGCTCTATAAAAGGATGGCCAAGGCTTGGGCGTGGAAGACAACTTTGGAGATTAGGGTTTTTGCTTCCTTGGCTTAGGCGGCAAGGCTTTAGGGTAAGGGTTTCCTTTTGCTTTGGGCAGCGCCAATTGTCCAAGAGCAAGCGGTCGGCAGCAAGGAGGCTAGGGTTTGACATCTCTTCTTCATCCTTTGGCCAGAGCTCCTTTTTCTCCTCTCCTTGAGGTCGGCGGCAACCCTTCTTCAAGGTTGGGCGACACTCCATCACCTATTCTATTTTGGGCTCGTGACAAACATCAAGCTTGGAGCTTGATGGTTCATCCTAGATAGAAGAAGAGTTTCGTTTCATTCTTCCCTTTGTTTGGAGAGAGCAAGGAAGGGAAGAGTGTGTTCTAGGAGGCTTCGACTTTTGGAAGATTGTCGCCCACCCGAAGTCCAAAAGGAGGAAGGACATATGATAGAAGATCAAGAGGTATAACGAGAGGTATAATGCTTGTTTATGAATCTTTTCTTATTCTACGCATGTTGTATGCTTTGTTATGTGGCTAATTTACTTGGATCCCGAATATAAACACAAAAACCGGTGTTCCGTACATCGTCTATTTCGTGGCTATTCGAAGAATAGAGGTAGGTTGTTTGAACAATAAGTTTGTTTAAGTGACCACTCTAATCGAATAGCACGATGATGAAAAGGTAGCTTGGGTAATCCCTATTTGTCAAGGATTAATTTTTTTAATCTGAGGACGAAGATGGGATCGCCATGAACAAGCGACCGAGTTGAAGTGGGAAGCAAAGTCCCCCCCCCCCCCTTCAATTGGTATCAGAGCTTCGGTTCCACAAAACCCCTTCAATTGGTATCAGAGCCATGGTTTCCGGTTTTGTGTGTTTAGGATTCGATTAATTTTATGCAATTATAATATATTGTATGTGTCGGATAATAGTAGGATGTGTGTAGGTTAACTTTTTGGTTGCAGACATAGGATCCAACTATTATGGTCATATGTGTGGATGTGATTGTATGTGTGTAATTGTATATTATTTGAATCCTCGGGATTGAAGAGGCTAGTATTTAATATTTGTAATTAAGTACGACATTGTTTAGCCACTCTTTTTATTTTAGTTTACTTTCGATCTAGATTTCATGTACACTCCTTCGTGGAGTATAGGATTGATGTATGTAAATTAAAATAGTTTTTCTCGGCTCGAATCTCCGGATGGCTTGTACATGGCGTAGGGAGGATCGGACGAGATGGCGATACGACGGGAGGCATATTGGAGAACAAAAGCCATAATAGTTGGAAAATATTTTTTTTTTCATATTTATTGCTTATTGTTTGATATGCATATCGTGTGCTAGGAAAATTCCTCAATTTTAAATTACTAAGTGGGAGAGGGATATTTTTATAAATCCCCACGGCCTCCATTACGATTTGACATGTGATGCAAACAAACTTGCGCGTCGGCTCTGAGTGCCTTCCTCCATATCGGATGAGTTTGTTTTGCGAATCACAGGATCAAATATGGTTATAGGAAATTATCAAGGAGCGTGTATACTTCCCCATCGGAAGGCACATAACCCTAGATAATTGCCTTGGTACCGAGTAATGGTGAATACTTAGATGCAAATAGGAGTATCCTCCCCATTGGAGTTACTGCTTTTATTTGTAAGGCCGAAGAGGAACTAACTATTAATTTTATTTGTCAAAAAGTTAGGTTGACAAGATAGTAAAATTAATGGGTAAAACCTCCTCTTACAAATGTGGAATTCATATACGTCCACACGATCGTGGCATACGATATTCTTGGTGTTTTGAGGTGTTGGTTGATTTTAAAATTTTATTGTTTGAGGAATAAATAATTTTTTGAAATCTAATGTTTTGATCTATGTGATTCTTAGGTTTTTCAAAAATGACTTTCAACCCGCTTGCTGTGATATTGAAAGAAAATAAACTTACTGGACCCAATTATGTTGATTGGAAGAGGAATCTTGATATTGTCTTGACTACTGAGGAGTACAAATATGTACTCTTCAAAGAGTGCCCTCCTAAGCCTGCAGATGATTCTGGGGAAAAGGAGAAGGAGAGTTATAAGAAGTGGATAAAGGCTGATGAGATGGTGTGGTATTACATTTTGGCTTCTATGTTAAATGTATTGCAACATCATCATCAAGCCATGCCCACTGCTTATGACATGATGCTCAATCTCAAAGAGCTTTTCGGACACCAGAATCGAGATGCAAGGCAGGAAGCCATGAGGAACTTGATGATGACCACCATGATCGAGGGAACACCCGTGAGGGATCATGTTCTCAAGATGATTGCTTATTTGAATGAGCTGGAAGTTCTCAGAGCTGAGATCGATGGGGAAACCCAGGTCAATATCATTCTCCAGTCTCTACCTAGGAGTTTTGAGCAGTTTCGCCTGAATTACAACATGAACAAGAGGTTGTATTCGTTGGCGGAGCTTTTGACAGAACTCTAGATGGCAGAGGGGCTTTTTCATCAGAGTGCTTAGGCTCAGGCCATGGTTACCCAAAAGGTTTCTACTTCTAAGCCGAAAGGCAAGAAGAAGAAGAAACAAGGTGGGACAAAGGTGGCGGGAGGACCTCAGAGAGGAGTGAAGAAGTCGAAAGGCAAGTGCTTCACTTGCAAGTAGACTGGACACTGGAAGAAGGACTACCCCAACCGAAAGCAAAACAAAGGTATATCTTTTGATCTAGTCATTGAAACATATTTAGCGGTGTTATCTACCGGCACCTGGTGTGTAGATACAGGAGCCACTGATCATGTATGCAATACTTTGCAGGGGTTCCAGGAAACCAGACGACTGGCTAAAGAGAAGATTACCGTCTACTTGGGTGATGCTACGAAGGTAGCGGCTATTGCAGTGGGAGATGTTTATTTGTCTTTTGAGAGGAATAAAGTTTTGGTTCTGAAAAATTGCCTTTATGTACCTTTATTTTGAAAGAATTTGATTTCGATTTCTAAATTGTTTATGGATGGATATTCTATTTCTTTTAATGATAGAGTTGTTATAAAAAGGAATAGGGAGATTACCTGTTCTGGTGAATTGATAGGAAATTTATATACACTCAAACCAAAAGCTCCCATGATGTAAATAGAAGTAAATAACTCATCTTCTAATTCCAATAAGAGAAAAGAACCTTCGAAGATGAACCAAACATATCTTTGGCATCTAAGGCTAGGTCATATTAACCTAAGTAGAATTCAAAGGTTGATAGCTGATGGACCTCTGGGTTCATTAGTAGTGGAAGATTTCCCAACCTGCGAATCTTGCTTGGAGGGTAAAATGACCAAGAGGCCTTTTAAGGCCAAGGGGTATAGAGCCAAAGATGTGTTGGAGTTGGTTCATTCTGATTTGTGTGGTCCTATGTCTATCAAAGCAAGAGGTGATTTTGAATATTTCGTCTCTTTTATAGACGATTATTCAAGATATTGATACATTTACTTGATGTGCTGCAAGTTTGAATGCTTTAACAAGTTCAAAGAATTCAAGGCTGATATGGAGAAACGTCAAGGTAAAAGTATCAAGACACTACGATCTGATCGTGGTGGTGAGTACCTCTTGGGAGAGTTTAGGAATTACTTATCAGAGGCTGGGATTCAATGACAATTGTCTGCACCTGGCACACCCCAACAGAATGGTGTAGCAGAGTGAAGGAATAGGACTCTTATAGAGATGGTTAAATCGATGATGAGTTATTCTGAGTTGCCAGATTCATTCTGGGGATATGCTCTAAATACGATAGTATATATTCTGAACTTGGTACCATCTAAATCAGTGCCTTCTACTCCCACAGAATTGTGGAGTGGGCGAAATCCTAGTCTGAGACATATTCTAATGGGGGAGTCCAGCACATGTGCTGAAGGCAGATGCTGGAAAGTTGGAACCTCGTACAGAAGTGTGCATGTTCGTTGGCTATCCTAGAGGAACGAAATATGGTTTGTTTTATAGTCCTAGAGATCAGAGGGTGATCGTTAGCACGAATGCCAGATTTCTAGAGGAAGACTATGTGATGAACCACAAGCCCATGAGTAAGATTGTTCTGGAGGAATTGAGAGGGGAAGTCACTACTTCAGTACCACCGGTACAAGAGGATATACCACAAGTGACTGCACCACGTGTCATAGAAGATACACAGGTGATACCTCGTCGTAGTGGTAGGGTTGTTAAACAGCCTGATAGATTCATGTTCTGAGGAGAATCTTCTGATTTGGTCCCTGGTGAACATGAACCTGATCCCTGGACATATGACGAGGCAATCCAAGATAAAGATGCGGTATCTTGGCAAAGTGCAATGAATTCTGAGATAGAATCTATGGATTCAAATCAGGTCTGGGAACTAGTAGAACCACCCAATGGTGTAAAAATCATTGGATGCAAGTGGATCTACAAAAGAAAGAGAGGAATAGACGGGAAGATTGAGACTTTCAAAGCGAGGCTTGTTGCGAAGGGGTATACTCAGAAAGAGGGCATCGATTATAAGGAGACCTTTTCGCCGGTAGCCATGCTTAAGTCTATCCAGATTCTCTTATGTATTACTGCTCATATGGATTATGAGGTATGACAAATGGATGTCAAGACAACTTTCCTTAATGGAAGTCTTGAGGAAAACATCTATATGAAGCAACTAGAAGGATTCATTGCAAAGGGAAAAGAGCATCTTGTGTGCAAGCTTAATCGGTCCATTTATGGATTGAAGCAAGCTTCAAGATCTTGGAACATCCACTTTGATGAGGTAATCCAGTCTTATGGATTTGTTCAAAGTCCGGATGAGTCTTGTGTATACAAGAGATGTGACGGAAACGTAGTGGTATTTCTTGTACTATACATAGATGTCATTTTATTAATTGGCAACAATGTCAAGGTGTTATCAGATGTGAGGGTATGGTTGTCCAAATAGTTTGATATGAAGGACTTGGGAGAAGTGGGACACATCCTTGGGATCAAGGTTATAAGGGATCATAGGAAAAGGATGTTGTGCTTATCTCAAGCTTCATACATAGACACCATTATGGATCATTTTAGCATGCAAAACTCCAAGAAAGGTTTTCTACCTTTCAGGCATGAAATTCCTTTATCTAAGTAGATGTGTCCTAGAACATCTAAAAAGATAGAGGAGATGAAGGCGGTTCCTTATACTTCGACAGTATGAAGCCTCATGTATGTCATGCTATGTACGAGACCGGATATCTACTTTGTCGTGGGCATGGTTAGAAGATATCAGAGTAATTCAGGACAAGGACATTAGACTGCGGTAAAGCATATATTGAAGTACTTGAGAAGGACTAGGGATTATATGCTGGTATATCAGGCAGATCAATTACTCCCTGTGGGTTACACAGATTCCGACTTCCAATCAGATAGGGATAACAGTAAGTCTACCTCAGGTTTTCTGTTTACTTTGGGTGGTGGAGCCATTGTATGGAAGAGTGTCAAGCAGAAATGCGTGGCAGACTCTACCATGGAAGCTGAGTATGTGGCAGCCTCTGAGGCGGCCAAAGAAGTTGTGTGGCTCAGGAACTTCTTGATGGACTTGGATGTGATTCTTGATTTGCCCAAAACTATCACAATTTATTGTGATAATAGTGGTGTAGTTGTAAACTCGAAGGAACCACGAGCCCATAAGGCAAGTAAACACATAGAGCGCAAGTACCATCTGATATGAGAAATCGTAAAGCGAGGAGAAGTTGTTGTGGCCAAGATTGCATTAGAGGATAACCTGGCAGATCCTTTCACTAAGGCCCTTCCAGCGAGAGCTTTTGATATACATGTGGAGGGAATGGGAATCAGATGTATGGCAGAAAGAGGACAGCATAGTCTTTTAGTATAAGTGGGAGATTATTGGGATGTATACTGAAAGTCTATCTTTTGTATGAACATCTTTATTTTTTGAAATAAGAATTACATGATCATTGTTTGCATATTTATGGTTATTCATATTATCTAATACATTACATTGTAGATCACATGGTGTGTAGTGTCACATGGGAGATCATGTTATCAGTTCCTTGTAGAGTATAAGTAGAGACTCACAACCGAGATGGTTATGGACAAACCATTGGAATGGTTGTAGTGTGATTTGGTATTGGTTTGTCTTGACCATTGAATTACACTAGTACACTTTGTGTGTATTGAGCAGGACCGACTTAGAGGTGATTCGATTTATTGTTGACTACATAATTGAATCAAACCTCGGATATTATGTTGTACATGCTCTTAATCCCGATATAATAATGGGCACATATACTTAGTATTTATTTCTTTTATTTACCAATGGGCGAGATTTATAGAGTAAATCGATAGGTTCGGTAAGTTGGAAAATGATATTATTTATATGGTGTGTCATTGATTATAGGAGGAAACCGTGTCCTATATATTAGGATGATGATGTCCCCGGACTTGGTCCGGCATGATGATAAGGTTGAGTGGTACTACTTATGGAGTTAGATGTTGATTAATTAATTGTCAGTAAATTAATTAATTGACAGACATTCGAGATCTTAAACACGGGGAGATATATGTACAAATAATATATGGAGCCCATATTGACTTATGGGGGTTGGTGAGGTAGATCAATGATAATCCTCTAGTGGAATGGATTATCATTAATGGATCGGACTTTATGTGGGCTTGATCCATTGGGTGGGCAAGATCCAACTCCTCCTCATGGTCCATATTGTAGCCTATTAAAACCCTCATGGAGCCTAGATTTGATGATGAAAATGAAACTCTAGATCCAACGGTGGAGATTAAATCTCTAGATCCAACGGTGGAGATTAAATCTTTAGATCTGACGGTGGAGATTAAATATCTAGATCCGATGGTTGAGATTAAATCCCTAGATCAAACGGTTGAGATTAAATCCCTAGATTCGACGGTGGAGATTAAAAGGAGGCTTAAGCCTAGATTTATAAAAGGATGGCCAAGGCTTGGGCGTGGAAGACAACTTTGGAGATTAGGGTTTTTGCTTCCTTGTCTTAGGCGGCAAGGCATTAGGGTTAGGGTTTCCCTTTGCTTTGGGCAGCGCCAATTGTCCAAGAGCAAGGGGCTGACGGCAAGGTGGCTAGGGTTTGACATCTCTTCTTCATCCTTTGGCTGGAGCTCCCTTTTCTCCTCTCCTTGAGGCCAGCAGCAACCCTTCTTCAAGGTTGGTCGGCGCTCCATCACCTATTCTCTTTGGGTTGACGGCAAACATCAAGCTTGGAGCTTGATGGCTGATCCTAGATAGGAGAAGAGTTTTGTTTCATTCTTCCCTTTGTTCGGAGCGAGCAAGGAAGGGAAGAGCGTGTTCTAGGAGGCTTCGACTTTTGGAAGATCGTCGCCCACACGACGTCCAAAAGGAGGAAGTACATACGATAGAAGATCAAGAGGTATAATGCTTGTTTATGAATCTTTTCTTATTCTACTCATGTTGTATGCTTTGTTATGTGGCTAATTTACTTGGACCCTGAATACAAATACAAAAACTAGTGATCCGTACATTGTCTATTCTGCGGCTATTCAAAGAATAGAGGTAGGTTGTTTGAACAACAAGTTTGTTCAAGTGACCACTCTAATTGAATAGCACGATGATGAAAAGGTAGCTTGGGTAATCCCTATTTGTCAAGGATTAATTTTTTTAATCCGGGGACGAAGACATGATCGCCATGAATAAGCGACCGCGTTGAAGTGGGAAGCGAAGTCCCCCCCCCCTTCAATTGGTATCAGAGCTTCGGTTCCGCAAAACCCCTTCAGTCTTCACATGTTTCATTCCATCATTTATCATTCTAGGATTATTACTAGTGGTAGAGTTCACATGTCATACTATCACATTTTGACATCATTGTTAGTCGTACAAGAGCTTGACATTACTTCAGGTAATGCCAAATAATTTATAGAGTATGACATGATAGGACATAGCCAATTTGCACTATCTAGGATAGAGTTAAATGAGAACGATGTGAACGATGTCCTTTCCTGGAAGATAGGAGGAGCTCAGCCTCAACCTCAGCCTCAAGCACCCGTGCATGAGGATATACCAGACTTAGACATCACAAGTCTATCTCCATTTCTTGCTCTTCCACCACCTTCAGTACCTCCTACCTTAGAGGAGAGAGTCTCCAATCTAGAGGAAGCAATTCATCATCAAGAGGAGAAGCAGTAGATGTGCCACCTAGGGATGATGCAGTTGTAGAGAGACCAACATAGAGAGATGATGGAGATGCTTCGATCTTGAGGCATGAGCCATCCACATCATCCACCTCCTGCATCTTCATCTGATTAGGATACTAGTAGTTGGACTTGTGATTTGTATCTTCCTTTTTAAGACTTAGTGTTCTAAAACATATTCAATTATGATCTTTAGTTCTGAATCTATAATTAAGATTGTGTCTTATAGAATAGGATTTATTATTGCTTTCACATTCAAACCTATTTTGCTATTAAGTATTATTATTTCTTAAGAAAATCAAAAATTGAGCTAGCCTAGGTTAAACTTAGATTTCATGAACCTAAAGATCTAAGTAAGCCTTTGTATCTCATAAACACCTAGGATCAACTGTTTGTGTATTGAGCCATGAAGATGGGCGTGAGATGTTAGGACTACACCCCAAGTTCAGATGTAGATTAAGTGCATCAACATGAACCAGAAGGGGTTTAAGACAAAATGGATCACTTTGGTGACTAAGTCTTAACTAAACTTGATGATGTACTAATATCATTTGAGTTTTCCAAAACAAGAGTTAGACATTTGTTTTAAGGACAATTTTTAGATGTTTGTATTCAATATAATATTTTTTTTAAAAAATTATCCATATACAAGTAGGGATTCATGCTTGAAAATTCACTTTCTTAGGGTTAATTTGTACTTGTGTGCATTAATTCTAAGTAACTTAGGGGGAGAACCTATTTGTTTGATTTTGAAAATCTAAGAATACAATTTTCATAACAACAATGAGATTGAATGATATTTGTCATCTTCAAAAGAGATTTCAAAGTTTTTAATCTTCAAAACTATTATTATCTTAAGTTAAGGGGGAGTTTCAATATTTTTTGAAAAAGATTTCAAAAGTTTTTGAACTTAAAAATTCAAGAAGAATTATATAAACTTGTGATCTTGATAAAGAACTTTGAAAGTTTTTAAACTTAAAAAGATATATTTAAGAGGAGAAGATATCAACAACAACCAAGCCTTATCCTACTAGATGGGGTCGACTATATGGATCCTTCTACGCCATTGGGCTCTATCCCCTATTATATCATCATCTATACTTAACTAAATTTTATCTTATTTTATTGTTGCTAAACAAGTCTTTTTTAGTCTTCCTCTTCCTTGTTTGATGTGTATATTTGTCATCGTTTCATATCGCCTAACTAGAGCATTTATTAGTAGCCTAAGTACATGTCTATGTCACTTTAAATGTGTCTCTTGGAGCTTTCCTTCAATAGATGCAATTTTGACTTTTTTTCTAATGCTCTCATTTCTTATTCTGCCCATCCTCGTATGTTCGCACATCCACCTTAATATCATAATCTCTGCAACTCTCATCTTTTGCTCATGTGCTTGAGTCGTAGCCCAACATTCAGTGTCATATAACATAGCAGGTCTAATTGTCATTTTGTAGAACTTCCCTTTAAGTTTTATAGGTAATTTATGATCACATAAAACACTCATCGCTTTCCTCCATTTCAACCATTCTGCTTGTATTATATGTAAGACATCTCTCTCAATCCCTCCATCATCTTGTAAAAATGATCCTGAATATTTAAAGCTCTCAGTTCTAGGCAACTCGTCATCTCCTATCTTTACACTTATCTCATTATGTCTAATATTGCTAAACTTAAATTCCATATATTATCTTTACTCTACTAAGCCTAAAACATTTCATTTCTAATGTTTCCCGCCAAGATTCTAGTTTAGCATTTACTCCATCATGTGTCTCATCTACCAAAATAATATCATCTGCAAACAACATATACTACGGTACTATGTCTTAAATTTGTCCAGTGAGTTCGTCCAAAATTAGTCTAAAAAGATAGAGACTTAAAGTTGATCCTTGATGTAACCCTATCTTTTTCGAAAATACTTCAGTTAATCCGTCAGAAGTCTTCACTCTAGTCATTACTTCCTCATACATATCCTTAATTAATTCAATATATGTTATATTAATATGTTTTTTTTCTAAAATTCTTCATATAATTTATCTTGGAACTTTATCATAATTTTTTTCTAAGTCAATGAATATCATGTAAGATACGAAAAAAAAAATCCTTTGTTGATTAAGAAATTATTTTATATAATTTTTCGAGAATTTTCAGAAATTTTTCCGGATTTAAAAGGAGTTCGTACGAGAAAGATTAAAGCCTAATTGTGTGTTTGAGTTAAACCTAGGTTAGTCTTAGGTTAGACTTGGGCTAGCTTGGATTTAACCTTGGCTAATTTTACCATAAAGGATCGGCCTTTATAAGACCCCAAACCGGTTCGATCCGCATTTCTTCTCCTATTCATCGCGATTTCTTCTCCTCCCCGATCGCGATCGCGATTCTCTTTCTGCCGCAGCCACTCGCTCCTCCTTGTTTCCATCGATCTCACCTCTTCTATCTCGATTTTTTCCCCCATCGACATTCCTTTTCTTCTCTGCCACGAACGTCTTCTCTCCCAACCTCCTCTCGTTAGTTCTTCATCCTAATCCCCACTGCTCGAGCTCGGACTTCCGGTGCCTTATCTCTTCTGCCACCGCCGCCCGCTGGGAGGGAGGTCCGACTGGAGGGAGGGTCGCCGGTAGAGGTCGACAGGTGGAGAGCTCTCATTGGTAGCTGGGGATTAGCAGAGAGAGGTCGCATTGTCGGATTTGGGAGCGATCTGCCGATCGTTGTCGGAGCATGGTAAGATGTTGAATCGATTTTCTGATCTTGGACGGGATCTGTTTTACTTGGTGTTCTTGTATTTTGAGCTAGGATCTAGCGATTGTGGCAGTGGAGCTGGGTGTTGGGGGACGGTCCGGTGAACAGGGTGGTTGGGGAAACTGTTGCCGATGAAGATTTGACCGGTAAGTTTAATTTCCTTTGCTGTCTCAATGGTAATTGTTGTGAATTTGTGGTGTTTCTGTTCGATGTGATGATTTGGCTATGGATGTGGATTGATCTATGCATTTGTGTCGACTGTGTGTGTGTGGAAGAAGTTGCAGCTGGGTTGATTGGCTCAGAACGAGGATGTAGGATGGTGGTTGTGCTGTGAACGATGGTTTAGATGTTTCAATAAGCTGTTGGAGCTGTGGATTGTGCCGTGAGGTAGGTTTTAGTTGTGATTTTGTTCACAGCAGCAAGTGAGGTGGTTTGTGTGTTGTTCACAGTGATATGGGGTTTTGCGGACTCTGTTTTGCAGCAGAGCTTGGAGCTGGGATCTTCGATCTTGCCCTGTTTCGGGTGGTGGCTGATTGGTGCATGTGAGACAAGAAGGTTTGGGATACGAAGCAGGTCCACGACCGTGAGGATTATTTCGAGTTTCGCATCAGGTGGGTAATATCTACCTGGTCCGGTAGTTTTGATCAAATTCTAGTGCATGAATTTGGATATATGTTTATACCTGTTTACCTTAAATCCACTCTTATTTAATCATATGCTTGTACTGCCTTGACCTTTGAGATATATACTCTGTTACTTCATTGATTATCTAGCACGGATAGGAACTATAAACCCTATTATGTGTTAACTGATAGATGTTCAGTAAGTACATGTGGTTAGGGTTATCTTTGTGACCTTAGATTGGGTTACTGTGTTACATCACTAGGGTTAGGTGATGGATTGGATTATGGAGTCGATTGTTATATCATACCCGTATTAGTGGTGCATCTATGGTGGATCTAGTTGTCCGTGTATAGATAAATGTGTGTGGTTGTCAGTATGTGGTTATGGACTAGAGGTCCTAGCATGATTGTATATCCATTATGGATCGTATATCTGTGTATAGTTATAGGAATGGTCGATAGTATCTCGCTATTGACTAGAGGTCTTAGCGTGGTTGACTGTCAGATGAGTATGACTCTTTGTACGATAGAGAGATGTTGGTGCAATCGGCCCAGGTCATGATTGACCAAGACTCGAGTTTGACTCGAGTGACGTTTTGATGTTTCAACAAAAACATATGACAATGTAATTGTCATTTGGTAAAGTCTAAGTCTTGAGTACTTGGCATGGAAAGTCCAAGTGGAACACTTGGCATTGGGAAAAGTCCAAGCATGGGTCTTGGCAATGGAAAGTCCAACATGGGTTGGCAAGGAAAGTCCAAGCATGGTCTTGGCATGAAAAGTCCAACATGGGTTGGCAAGGAAAGTCTAAGCATGGTCTTGGCATGGAAAGTCCAACATGGGTTGGCAAGGGAAAGTCCAAGCTTGAGTCTTGGCATTTGAAGTCCAAGGGGTTTGATATTGGCTGCGTAAAGTCCAAGCGGGAGTCTTGGCAGCATAAGACCAATGGTTGGCGGCGTAAGTCCAATGTGCCTTGGCGGTGTAGACACCGTTAGCATGACATAGCCGACGGAAGCATTTGAAGGCTAGCGCGATGGATGAACAAGTCATGGATGACTTGGAGGGATCCGAGAGGCGTGAGGCTGATGGAGGTGGCTAGAAGGCTTAGGTCTAGGCTAAGGGTGGTCTAGCAAGTATGGGGGAACCATACTTGGGTTAAAACCTCATGTTTGAGGTGTGTCAGTGGACTGGTGCCATGTGGCAGTCGACTGGACCGAGTCAACTAGGGTTTGACTGCGGGTTATGGCCTAGCAATGCGCCAGAGGTGGGCAATGATCGATGGGCATCGGATCGATCGCGTGATCGGTCGACCGGTGCTCGAAATCGACCACGAGAATAGAGTCGAGACTGATCGGGTCGAGTGATGACTCCATCGGTCGATCGATGGTCACAATCGATCGATGAAGGTTCCGTTGGACTTATCCAGCGTGGATCTAGCCGTTGTCTCACTACAACAGTGGCATCAGTCGACTGATGGTCCCGATCAGTCGACTGATCGACTTTTTCCAGTGCAGGTTGAAGCTATATATGGAGCTCCTGATGGAGGAAACACCAAGGGTTCTTTGAGGCGATTTGGGGCGAGTTGCTGCTGCAATTCAGGGTCTCCAAGTGCTACTCGATCAACCTAGCGATCAAGCATTCAAGAGCATTTGTAAAGTGTTTTTCTTTACTAGTTTTGCTTTGTATTTCATTGTATTTGCTTGTAGCTTTTAATTATTGTTGTAATCATCTTGTACGAGGTTTCTCCGCCTCCGGATTGTTCTGAGAAGGAGTGTTTATTAGTGTTTGCGTGTGCATCACTAGAGCTCGTAGAGCTCGATCCATGGAGTAGGAACCTTGAGGTTCCGAACCACGTTATATCATCGTGTTCGTGTGTGATTGTATATTTCGTTATTGCTTTCATTATCTATATTCCACTGCGCTAACGAAATTGTAGACACGAACGCGAAAGAATTCCATCGACGTACGGTCAACGCTATTCACCCCCCCCCTCTAGCGGCATCAAATCTCTAACAAGTGGTATCAGAGCCCGGGGCTCTTCTACGGACTAATCGTCGGGAGCTAGGACAAAGAAGCTAGAGGGTGAAGATGGAAGAACAATTGGGATGGAACATTAACACACCAATCCCTTACTCCTTCTATGGACAAGAAGGGTTTAAGCAATGGAAGTCAAGAATTGAAGACTTCCTAATGATGAGGGACTTCGAAGAATGGTCTATCTTGATGGAGGGTTTTAGCTATCCAATAGGACCAAAGGGAGGATTCCTCAAGAAGAAGAAGTGGAGTGAAGATCAACTCCAAGCCTTCGAGAAAAACATGAAGGTAGTAAAATTTATTCTTGATTTGGTCTCTAATGAGATTGTGTGTATGGTAGGGGACTATATGGATGCTAAGGAGTTGTGGAGCCAAGTGGCAAAGCTCCATGAAAACTCATCATTGGTCCAAGAAGAAGAAGAAGAAGAAGAGTGCTCATCCTCTCAAGCTCAAAAAGAAGCAAGTACATCTTCATCCAAAGAGCTTGAGGATTCGGAGGTTGATAGGGAATCAACATCTAGATCGAAAGAGGTGGAGGAAGTGGAAGAAGCATCCACTTCTAGGATTGAGGAGGAGATTAGAGCTTCCTCAACACCGGAGCATCAAGAAGAAGCTTCCACATCCGGTCAAGATGAAGAAGTTTCAATTCCAACACCTTCCACCACCATAGGTAACTCAAACATGTCAATTTGTAATAAAAATCATATCATATGTTTTGAGTGTAGGGAAGCCGGGCACTACAAGAGCAAGTGCCCAAAGAAGATTAGGAAAGCTCCACCGGCACCAAAAGTCAAGGATGCCGGTTCCCCAACACCTAAAGGCAAGGAGCACATCATATGCTTCAAGTGCAATTCAAAGGGGCATTATCGGAGTCAATGCCCTAGGGGGAAGAAGAAGGGGTAAGGAGGAGCATCACAAGTAGGGGGAGTTTCTATAGCTAACCCTAAGGTATATTTTAATAATGCACCTTCCAAATTTAAAAGTCAAAAGCATGCTAGAAATTTTAATTCTCTTGCAATTCACCATGAAAAGCATGCTAGAGATAAATATTTTTGCTTAGGAGCCAAGAGGGTAAATTTTTCAAGAAAGGAGAAATTTGGGACTAATGTCCCTAGAAAAACTCTTCCTAAGGAAAGCATTAGGAAAATAGAAAACCACTTAGGCATTAACCCTAAGAAGGGTAGGCATATACCTAGAGAAAATGGTAATGCCCAAAAACTTAATCAAAAATCAATTGGGCAATTAGAGGTTGAAAATCAAGCCTTGAGGTCAAGGCTTGAAAAACTAGAAAAGACCCTTAGGAATATACAAAATCAATTTAAAGGGTCTAATGGTCAAAGTCAAAGGTCCAAAAGTCAAAGTCAACACCAAGGACCTAAGAGTCAAAAGTCAAGCAAGGGCAAGCAAGGTTTGGGTTACAAACCTAAGCCTAAGGTGGCTTACCATAGTGTTCCATTTGATTATGGAACACAAACTAGGTCTAGGAAGACTAAGGTCAATGGGGAAGTCATCTCTAGAGTTGACCAAGGGTTGTGCCTAGTGGTTAAGGTTTCTAGGAAACCTAGGGTGGCCACTAAGAAGGTTGCAAGGGGAGTTACCCCTAGAGTCAACCTAGGTAAGACCCAAATGACCAAGGCTAATAAGCCTAGGAGGGTCATTAGGAAGGTATCTAGGGAGGTTATCCCTAAGGAATACCTAATTAACCCTAGGAGCTCAAATCGGTTTTGGGTTCCTAAGAGCGTGATTGATTCACGCTAGATGGGTTAGGGTGTGCCAACCTTAAATGGATGGGTAGTTAACTCAACCATGATAAAGGTGGCACTTTAGGTTATTTTCAAGGTTATGGATACCTTGGAAATAGATTTGAATTATCATCCTAAAAGGTTTAGGATGTGCCAATATTACTTGAGAAGTTTGATAAAATGATCACAATTGGCACAATTTAGGTTTAGAGGTTAGTGTGCCATTTTGGGTTTTTGGCACACTTGGGAGAAAAATAGAAATATGACAAAATATAATTAATTATATGAAATGGCAATTAATATTAAAATTTAGATATTACTATACTTATATATTTTATATGTCATGCTTTGTTTGCCATATAACATGCCATGACATCATGCTTATTTTTAATCATTTTATATGTCATGTTCATGTTTAGGATTAAGGTTTTAAATGTCATGTGTTTTTAGATTTCATATTATGCCATGACATCATGATTATGAGCATGTGTTTATCTATATCATCTCTAATGCCATAATCACTCATGCATTTAAGATAATTTGATTGAAATTGATTTAAGGACAATGGCATGACTTGGAGTCCCATTTATAAGGGAATCAAGTAGGGTTGCCTTAGAAAAATGCATGAAACCCTAGATTAAATGAACCAAAACCCACATCTCACATCCAATTGACATGTATGTGTATTTATACACCCTAGATACATGTGAGATGCTAGGATATGAGTTAAGTTCAAGGTGCATAGTTTTTGCATCTAGTTGAACCCAAACTCATCTTAACTCAACATGTGGATCATTGGGAAAGCTTGTGTACAAGTCATGTACATAGAGCCCAAGGAATATGATCCAAAATAAGGTTTTGAAAATATTTTAAAATCATTTTGAAAAACCTTGGTGAAGTCTATCTTTTGATAGCAATCACCATTGATGAAGTTGATACAAAATAGGGCCAAAACATTGAAAATTTCAATGGTTTTGAGTTTTGTATCAAATTCACTATTTTATGGGTAAAATAATTTTCAAATATTTTTCACCCATTGTATTGGTCATAAGTATTATACGTATCAATTTTTGTGATTTTTCGATAAACGTATAATTATTTATGAATTTCCAAAACTCGATTCTGATAACTGAAATTCAGAAATTTCAGTTATCGATCAGCCTAGTGGCGATCGATGAGTGTGGCAGTCGAATGGTAGCTGACAGAGTCGACTGCCAAGGCTGATTTCGGAAAAACTAGGTTTGGTTAGCCCGTGTTCAGCCATGGTAAAGATCCCTAATCACTCCTAACCCTAGGATATGCTTTGGGAAGCATTATAAAGGGTGAAAATCCATTAGATATGGATTAGGAGAGTTGTTTAGGGTTTGTATCAATGTTAAGGTGTTGGAAAGTTCAATGTTGAATTTCTAACCTTAATTTTGATGGTTTAGAGTTCCTATTGGCTTAGGGACTGCCCAAGGACATTGTTGGTGCAATGGTCAAGGGGGAGCAAGCCTTTAGGGGGAGATATCCATCTTGGGATGATGGATGTGTTGTTCTCCTTGTAGAGGAGAAGTTATTGGGAGAATATGATATCAATTGGGAAATTGATGGGATTTTTGAGAGACCCAATTTGGAAATTGGGAGAGAGTATAGGATTGCCTCTCTTGAGTGATATGGGACTTATCACTAGGAAGATGGTAGGCATCCTAGGTATTTTTGGACCAAGGGGGAGATTGTAAGATCTCATTGGGACATGAGACATTGACCTCCTTGGAGAGAAAACCTTTTTGATGTTAGTCAAAAAGGGGGAGAATGTTTGGGGGAGAACATTTGGAGAGTATTTACCAATTTGGGATAATTGGTAAAGGATTTGAGTTAGTTTTCTAACTCAATAATTTGTTTGGTTTTTGTCAAACATCAAAAAGGGGGAGATTGTTGGTGCAATCGGCCCAGGTCACGATTGACCATGACTCGAGTTTGACTCGAGTGACGTTTTGATGTTTCAACAAAAACATATGACAATGTAATTGTCATTTGGTAAAGTCCAAGTCTTGAGTACTTGGCATGGAAAGTCCAAGTGGGACACTTGGCATTGGGAAAAGTCCAAGCATGGGTCTTGGCAATGGAAAGTCCAACATGGGTTGGCAAGGAAAGTCCAAGCATGGTCTTGGCATGAAAAGTCCAACATGGGTTGGCAAGGAAAGTCCAAGCATGGTCTTGGCATGGAAAGTCCAACATGGGTTGGCAAGGGAAAGTCCAAGCTTGAGTCTTGGCATTTGAAGTCCAAGGGGTTTGATATTGGCTGCGTAAAGTCCAAGCAGGAGTCTTGGCAGCATAAGACCAATGGTTGGCGGCGTAAAGTCCAAGCGGAGTCTTGGCGGCGTAAGTCCAATGTGCCTTGGCGGTGTAGACACCGTTAGCATGACATAGCCGACGGAAGCACCTGAAGGCTAGCGCGATGGATGAACAAGTCATGGATGACTTGGAGGGATCCGAGAGGCGTGAGGCTGATGGAGGTGGCTAGAAGGCTTAGGTCTAGGCTAAGGGTGGTCTAGCAAGTATGGGGGAACCATACTTGGGTTAAAACCTCATGTTTGAGGTGTGCCAAAGGTCAGTGCCATGTGAGATCGACCGAGTCAACTAGGGTTTGATGCGGGTTATGGCCTAGCATGATCGCCGAGGTGGGCGGTCGATTGATGGCTCGGCGATCGTGATCGTGTGATCGATCGGTGGTGCTCGAGAAATCGGCCACAGAATGGAGTCGAGACTCGACTGGTCGAGTGATGACTCCATCAGTCGACTAATGGTCACAATCAGTCGACTGATGAAGGTTCCGTTGGACTTATCCAGCGTGGATCTAGCCGTTGTCTCACTACAACAGTGGCATCAGTCGACTGATCGACTTTTTCTAGCACAGGTTGAAGCTATATATGGAGCTCGTGATGGAGGAAAAACCAAGGGTTCTTTGAGGCGATTTGGGTCTCCAAGTGCTACTCGATCAACCTAGCGATCAAGCATTCAAGAGCATTTGTAAAGTGTTTTTCTTTACTAGTTTTGCTTTGTATTTCATTGTATTTGCTTGTAGCTTTTGATTATTGTTGTAATCATCTTGTACGAGGTTTCTCTGCCTCCGGATTGTTCCGAGAAGGAGTGTTTATTAGTGTTTGCGTGTGCATCACTAGAGCTCGTAGAGCTCGATCCGTGGAGTAGGAACCTTGAGGTTCCGAACCACGTTATATCATCGTGTTCGTGTGTGATTGTATATTTTGTTATTGCTTTCATTATCTATATTCCGCTGCGCTAACGAAATTGTAGACATGAACGCGAAAGAATTCCATCGACGTACGGTCAACGCTATTCACCCCCCCCCTCTAGCGGCGTCAAATCTCCAACAAGAGAGTCTTGTGGATTGTAGTCCTTGCATAGTTGACTTTTGGTTGACCAGGACTTCCCGTGAGATAGGGAGTGTTGCGAGGATACTTGTGTGGAGCTATGTATCATTACATTTTCATGAATGCTGTTGACTGGGTCTCCCTTGTGGTTGAGATGGGTCGTCAGTCATCCTGCCTCCCCGGGCACTCGGGGTAGTGGTAGTAGGGTTGAGGGCAGAGCATTGGATGTCCCACGCTCGGCTACTATTGATGGTGGTAGCTGGAGATGCACACCTGGCCACTGAGCAGAGTGGTGTTAGCACTCGCCCACTATAGACGGTGGTTGTGTGACGTGTAGTTGTCCTATGTGCAGAGCTCGTCTACTCATGGGTAGTGACGGAGCGGCCAGCAGCAGGGACCCCTGGGGAGTAGTTAGCTCTTTACGCTTATATGCTACTCATTCATACTACCCAACTCGGTCACTCGAGAGTAGTGGCAGCTGGAGTCGGGCTAGTCGTCATGCCGTGCCACCCGGGCCATACTGGGGTCGTGGTTGGACGGGTCCGCAGACATGACCATGCATATGCATTGCTGATATATATGTATGCATGTATTTGATATATGTGTTACATATGCCTGTGAGATGCTGCATTTGTTTGCTGCATATGTTTGTACATCATGATACATGTCATTTGCATATTTTATACTGCTATGTGTTGAGCATGATATATGTGTTGGTCCAGACTGTTGTATGCATTTGATTAGCGTCATGTCATAGTGTGGTATGGACCGGGATGTTATTACAGGTTATCATATACTGTTCATATGTTGGAGTATTGGTCAGGTATAGGATTAACTTGATACGTTATATGGGTTATGTTATTGTATGTCTGTTCAGGATGATATAGCATATGGTGTTGCAGACCGTCAGGTACGTTGGTACATTACTTCATGTTCAGTTGATCAGTTTAGTATATACATTGAGTATGACTATACTGTGGTTACTTTCTATTAGATTTGGATAGGACTGTATGTCTATTGGACTCATGTTGTATACTTGTAGATTTCGTTATCCTTATATATTGCTCATGCACTTTCTACATATTACCCCTGAGTTTATACTCACCACCCCTGGACCCTGGGTTTTCTGTCGCCCAGATAACAGGTAGAATATTCCTTGGACGTTCGGAGCTCCGCCAGCTGATCCCACCTCACACCGAACAATTGAGGTTTTCCACGTATTTGCTTCCACTGTTGTTTTGTATTATGGCCATGTATAATCAGTGTTGTATTTGGCTGTTGATTTGTATGTTGTTTTTGTGTAGTATGTTAGAGTCGCACCGGTGCGCACTTTTGTGTTGTTATGGATGTATTGTTTAGTATTGTCCATATATATGTCATGTTGTTGTGGGCCTACGGGCCTTGTATTAACCCGATATGTTGCCACGTACAGGGGAGATGCCGTCCGTTTGCTTTTCGGCATGACATACTCTCGGGCCGTGACATATCATGTGTAAATCCTTCTTTTGCTCTTGATACTTTTCAATTAGTTGTCTAAGAAGATGTATAACTTCTACTATTGACCTTCCTAGCATGAATCTAAATTGATTTTCGAGAATCGTAGTCTCCTTCCTTAATCTTTTTTCTATTAGTATTTCTCAAAGTTTCATGGTATGACTCATTAGTTTAATGCCCCTATAGTTTACACAAGTTTATATATCTCCCTTATTCTTATATAAAGGAATTAGGGTACTTACCCTCTATTGATCATGCATCTTTTTTTTCAATATCATGTTAAAAAATTTTGTAAGTCATTCAATATTTTATTTCCCTAGGCACTTCTAGACCTCTATCAGAATATCATCTGATCCAATGACTTTTCCATTTTGCGATCCATTTAAAACTTATTTTACTTCTAAAATTTAAATTCTACGATAAAAATTTAAATTTCTATACTCATTTGACCTACTTAAATTACCTAAATTAAGTTGGTCGCCTAAACCTTCATTAAAAAGTTGATGAAAATATCTCTTCCACCGCTCTTTTATTTCTTCATCATTTACTAGTACCCTATTGCATTCATCTTTAATACATCTTATTTGATTAAGATCTTTTGTCTTCCTCTCTCTAAAAGGTAATATTCATCTCACAAGAAATATAAGGTTATTTGTTTAAATATCTAGAAATAAGTGAGATGGAATTAGGTTAAACTTTATTAAAACTCAAATTAAATTAAATTCAGTCAAACTTAATTAAAACTCAATTCAAACTAAATTCTGTCAAACTTAATTAAAACTCAAATCATTAAATTTAGTTAAACTTAATTAAAACTCAAATCAAATTAAATTCAGCCAAGCTTGATTAAACCTCAAATCAAGTTCTGACCAAATAGAACTAAACACTAGGATCACATCCAATCATTCAATCGATCAAATAATAGATGATCCAAATCTAGGGGGAAGAACTAGATCAACACTTAGAAATCCAAATCAAATATCACTGATATAAAAAAAACAAATCCATAGAGGAATCTCTTCTTGATCCTGATTGGATTATCGCAATGCAAGAAGAGTTAGCCCAATTTGAAAGAAATCAAGTTTGAGAGTTAGCACCCCTATCGAAAGATAAAACTTTAATTGAATTAAGTGGATATTTCAGAATAAGATAGATGATAAAGGAAATATAGTTAGAAATAAAGTCAGATTAGTAGCCAAAGGTTTCAATCAAATAAAAAAATTAGACTATAATAAAACCTATGCTCCAGTTGCTAGACTTGAGTCCATCAAAATGTTGCTAGCTTACACTTCACATAAAGGATTCAAGTTATCAAATGGATGTCAAATCTACCTTCCTAAACAAACTTATAAAAGAGGGGGTATATGTAACCCAACCACCTAGATTTGAGGATACTGAACATCCTAACTATGTATTCCAACTTAAGAAAATTCTATATGGATTAAAACAAGCTCCTAGAACCCGGTACGAAAGGTTGCCCACATACTTAGTATCAAAAGGGTTTAACCAAGGTCAGATTGATCCAACATTATTTGTAAAAACCTTTGAAAAAAATATTCATAGCTCAAGTTTATGTGGACAATATTATATTTGGCTCAACCAATTCAAAATTCTTAAACAATTTCACTAAATTAATGGAAGATGAGTTTAAAATAAGCCTAGTAGATGAATTAATTAAACTTCTTCTTAGGGTTACAAATAAAATAAACTAAGGATGGAAACTATGTCTATCAAACTAAATATACTAAGGAATTAATTAAAAAATTTGACATGTGAAATGCTAAAGAGATATAAAAAAAACCCATAGAAACAAATGTAAACTTAAATAGTAACCCAACAAGAAAAGAAATTGACCTAAAGAACTATAGGAGTGCAATAGTAAACCTCTTATATCTAACTCCAAGTCAACTAGATATACTATTTGCAGTAGGCATATATGCAAGGTATCAATCATGTGCCAAAAAGTCTCATCAAAGTGCCATAAAAAGAATTCTTAGATACATTAAAGGAACACTAAATGTAGGAATATAGTACCCTAGATCAAATGAATAAGAACTAATAGGATACACAAATTTAGATTATGCCAACTGTAAACTAGACAAAAAAAAGCCCAAGTGACAGTTGCCAACTACTTGGTCAATATCTAGTTAGCTGGAGCGGTAGAAAGCAACATTGTATTGCATTATCTACAACTGAAGCTGAATAAATAGCAATAAGAGAATGTGCAGCTCAACTATTATAGATGATGCACACATTAAAGGATTTCCAACTTAACAATAAACATACAAAAGTTCTAATTGATAATATAAGTTCAATAAATCTAACCAAAAATCTCGTTCATCACTCAAGAACCAAACACATAGAGGTAAAGCACCACTTCGTAAGAGACCATGTAGCTAGAGGTGACATTGTACTCCACTATGTCGAATCCAGGTTAAACCTAGCTGATATCTTCACAAAACCCCTTGCAGAAGTTGAGTTTAGCATACTCAGAAGATAACTAGGCTTATGTTTAATAGAATAGGAAGTTTCACTTTAAGATAATATTCTTTCATGCTATTATTATTATTATTATTATTATTATTATTTTGTTTGAAAAATGGGCTTAACCTAGGCTTGAACCTAGAAATCATGATCCTATAGAAATGTTAAGGAGCTAGAACATCTCACAACTCCTAGTCTTAATATTGATTATGTATTGTGAAATGTAGAACGTTGTGAGATGTTTAGGAATCGACTCCTGATTCAAGGTGTAGAACAAGTGCATTGATATTAATCAAATGGAGTTAAAACACAAATTAAATCACAAAATGTGGCTGAACTCTAACTAGACTAAATTGTCAATTCATATCGTTTCAGTCAAAGTAAAAGAGTTCAGGCATTTCATTAAGGACTATTTTCCTAGATGATGTATTTTAACTATTTATTTAAAAAAAATAAAAAAAACAACAAACTACAATTTAAAACTCACTTAGTTACTTAACTTTTGATATTTAGCAAAGGGGAGAGAAATATACAAGTAAGTTAAGTAAAAGAAAATGACTAAATATAAATTAAGTGAAAAGGACTTATGCATAAATTCAGGGGGAGGAACATATAAATAAGTTGAGAAAAAGTAAATGAATAAATGGATTTATGCACATTGCTTGTTTTTGCATACAAATTGTTCAATATACAATATTGCTTTTGTGTGCATTTATTCAAACTTTTTGTGTTGTATGTTACTTAACTTTTATTAAGTTATCAAAGATCAAAAAGGGAAAGATTGTTAGTGCAAGAAGCACCATATGATCAAACCTGAATTTTGATATTGGCAATGGGATAAAAATTAAGTCATCTAGTGGTCTAATATGCAAGTTGAGCTTGTAGGAAAGTCCTAGTTGAGGCTAGGCAAGATAGTTCTAGTCGGTGGGATAATGTAGAAGAAAGTTCTAATTGAGGCTAGGCAAGGAAGTTCTGATCGATGGGACCAGGCAGAAGTCTCCAAAGGACGAGGATATCGAGTGGAAGTCCTGGGGATCACGGACACGAGGAAAAAAGTCTTGGTCGAAGTGACCAGGTGGAAGTCTAGATGGTCAAGAGGACTGGAGGTCTAGCAAAAAAGCCCTAGAGTTAAGATCCAGTGAGAAAAAGTCCAAATGGTTAGGTGGACTAAGGTTTGGCAGCAGGTAACTTCTCCCGAGTGGAGTTGTGAGGATGCACTCTCAGAAAGAGAGCATTAGGTGTCGGTCTGATCTAGGATTTCACAAAAACTCAAAATTGAGACTTGACAACTAGTATGGTTGTCAATCATACTCTTATTTATACTGCTTGGACTAACTTTGTATTGTAGATAATTGAAAATAAAGTTAACTGACTCTGAGCAATCGAAAATCTTCTAGGTGCCTAAAATTTTAGGCACCCAGAGTTATTGGAGGTGCACTGAAGTGGATAAGCTACAGCGATAGAGTTTTGATGAGTTTATGCCACATCGACAGTGGGAGCGCTCGGAGTTGCTCAAGGTGCCCTGAAGTGGATAAGCTATAGTGATAGAGTTTCACTGAGTTTATTCACATCAACGGTGGGGGCCGCCTGGAGTTTCTCAAGGCACCCTAAGGTGGATAAGAGTCAGATGGGTCGGATCGATCGAGACATGCATGAAGGCATTTGGAGAGTCTCAGGGCGCTCAGAGTCCTCTATATAAATAGTACTCAACCAGAGGCTCTAATAATCAATTTTATTTATTCTTAAGCTTCCTTCTTACTCAGTCAAGACTTTTACAATGTCCATTCCACTCCGGCACTCGAGCTTCAACAATGCCACGATGTCGCTATGAGCTCCAACAAGCCTAGCCATTGGTAACGTATAGTGTTTGTATATTCCTTTGCATTATTCGTTTCTTATATACTTAATTTGTAAGGTCCAGTAAAGTTGTTACCGGTCCTCATCCTTATAAAGAAACAAACCTCTTTTCTTCTGAGAAAGAGGTTAATGGTGAATATCTCAATGAAAGCAGTCAATGTGACTGCATGCCTTAGATTAATAGATTTAGCTATAAACCAAGTAAAAGCAAAGTGTATTATTCTTACTTTGTTGTATTTTATTTCCGTTGCATGATTTCTGAACGTGAACGATTAGCGATATTCACTCTCTCCCCCCTCTATCGCTGCTTTCAATCCTACATATAAGAAGATTAGTAAAAGTGCAATCGTATTTCTAGTATTGTATTGAGACGATATATTGCTCATAGGAAACAATGTCCCTATTTTACAATCAATTAAAGTTTGGTTGTCTAAAATATTCTCCATGAAAAACATGGGAGAAGCTACCTATATCTTGGGGATCAAGATTTATAGGCATAGATTGAGACGGTTGTTTGGTCTTTCGCAATCTACATACATAAATAAAGTGCTAAAATAGTTTAGCATGGATGAATTCAAGAAAGGTTACATTATCTCGAGATATGGGATTCATCTTTCGAAGTCTATGTACCCACACACAGAAGACAAGAGAATTTGCATTAGTAAGATCTCATATACGTCGGTTATGGGGTCAATCATGTATGCTATATTATGTACTAGGAATGATGTATCATACACTCTAAGTGTCACGAGCAGATACTAGTCGAATCTAGGTATGGGTCATTAGGTAATTGTCAAGGCAATCCTTAAGTATTTGAGACGAACTAAGAATTTATTTTTGGTATATGGAGAATGTGATATGGTTATATGCGAGTATACTGATGCTAGCTTTCAGATGAATAAGAATGACTCCAAATCTTAGCCTGGATATAAATTCACCTTAAATAGAACTACAGTGAGTTGGAAAAGTTTCAAATAAGAAATCGTTGTTGATTCTACCACTGAGGCAGAGTATATTGCGGCTTCTAAAGAAGCTAAGGAAGTTATTTGGATCAAGAAGTTTATCACTGAACTTAGAGTAGTTCTTGTTGGGAGTATGAGGAATACAATCAAAGTCCCACATTGGTAAGACATGGAAAAGATCATGTGCTTATAAGAAAAAAGATATCTCCATTGGTATGAGGCCTTTTGGGTAAAGCCCAAAAACAAAACCATGAGGGCTTGGGCCCAAAGTGGACAATATCATACCATTGTGGAGATATGTGGATCTTATATGCACTAACAATTGGTATCAGAGCCATGGTCCATGTCAAGCCATGAACCTCGAACGAAGGAAGTTGAGCTCCCACGTCCGGATCAAGAGAACCAGACATCAGGAAGGAAGTCTAGTTGGGTCGGGGGGACCGAACAACTGGCAGGAAGTCCTGGTGGGTTGAAGATCGGACATCAAGCAGAGAAAATCCTTCGAGGAGGGATAGGCTTGAGGGGGGGCCCAATGTGGTCCTTCGTTTGAGGGGGGGATTGTTGGGAGTATGAGGAATACAATCAAAGTCCCACATTGGTAAGACATGGAAAAGATCATGTGCTTATAAGAAAAAAGATATCTCCATTGGTATGAGGCCTTTTGGGTAAAACCCAAAAATAAAACCATGAGGGCTTAGACCCAAAGTGGACAATATCATGCCATTGTGGAGATATGTGGAGCTTATAAGCACTAACAGTTCTAAGCATTGTTGAAGTATTATCGATTTATTACAACAATAATGAACCATTGCATAGGCTAAGGAACTGAGATCTCATCAATGATCCAAGCATATACTTCGTTGTAATCATTTGATCAGAGAGATCATAGGCAGGAGTATATTATATTTGAGAGATGTTCTAAGGAAGTCACCTTTGAGGTTGTATTAGATGTTTGATTAATATAATTTACTATTTTGATGTACATTCATTATGTATTTAATTCGATCTTAAACCTATTTATTGAAGTTCACAATACAATGCGTAGTATGAGAGAAATTATAATTCGATCACAATCAATGAGTATCTCATCATGTGTAATTATGTATGTATTAAAATCCTTTCTAGTCGATGAATTGATAATACTGAACATCATCAATTCTGTGAGACTAGCACATGTGATGCTCCTTGATTTATCCAAGCATTCGATTCTCAGTGAATGAAAGCATAGGGGTGTTGAAAGTTGACATGTGGATGCTAGTTAAGAGTAACTAGTTCATTAGATATAATCTACTATGAGATTTCATATGGTTCTTTATGTCAATGAAGATGTCATTATAGTTCGGGTGCAAATTTCCTTAGACTTGAGGTATTCGAGTCATCATGGTCATGGAGACTTATACTTTGACTTATTAGCAAACATCTCCGAAGAGATGTAATTTGGGATGATTAGGTATAAGTTGAAGTGTTTGAAGGTGTTTGAATAATTCACAAAGGATTTACCACTCTTATTGAATAAGATGTATACCCTATGTCTTCTTGTCAGGATTATTACTCAAAAACCTTTGGCCAAAGCAAAACATGTCAAGAAGATGATATTCTTGGACATGCGTTTGAGTGATTTAAATCCACAGGATAAGGAATTAAACTTGAGCTATATGTGACATAGTCAGCCTAGTGAGGACTGATATAAAGATCATGTCCTGAACCAAGTTGGTATAAAATAAGTGAAAGAAACAAAGATATGGATAACTATAGCAGCTGAAGGGTACAAAAATATTCTGAAGTCAATTTTGACTTTTCGATCAATTAGAGGTCATAATGTATTTCTAGGTGTCACTCATGATTTATTCATAATTAATGGTTAATTATGAATGACCAATATAGTCAAAAATCTATTGGCTCACATGCAATACAGGTGATCAAGAAACGTAAAATAAGTTTAAGAATGAGATTCTCAAAGAAAGATGTTAAATTTGGTTGGACCAGGCTAAAAGGACTTGAAAAGGGACTGACAAAACCTACTACGACCATGTCATTCTCTGTCGAGTCAAAATAGGTGTGATAGAGCCCAACACGGTCATGCTGGAGCCAACACGACCATGTCAAGTTCTGCCAAGACAACACAGGGGTGTCTAGCCAACATGGTCATGTCCGGGCTGACATGGCCATGCCAGAGTGTTCCACAGCTATGGAACCCCTCACGGTCGTGGATCGTGATGTCCTTTTGGTTTTTGAATGAGTTAGAGTTTTATTACCAAAATTATGTAATGATTTTGGTAAGTTTGGTCATTTATGATAGTCATATTATGCCCTAATCAAGAGATCTATAAATAGATCTCTTGATGAAAGAAATAATGATGAGGTTTTTGTGAGTCGTCTTTTCCTCTTCTCTCTAGGTTTTGTCTCCTTCCTTCGGCTAGCACCAATCGAAGACAAAGACTTGTAGCTTTGTGAAGTCATCTCAAAGAGATCCCAACATGGATACTAATAGAGACAAGTCTTGTAAGGTTTGCTATTAGTTTCTACATATTCTTTGAATCATAAAGATATAACTTCTAAACTCTTTTCATATGATTATGTCAAAACCATGAAATTTGGGCTCTAGAGATTTAGGTATGTAAACAATTTTTTATTCCACTGTATTTGCATCTATAAAATCCCCAACAATAACATCTAACTTCTCCCTTCATTTTTTCTAAAATTCCTTAATTCCTCTTTGAGTAAATCTTTTCCTTCTTATCATTCTTTTGAAGGCATTAGCAATTTCTGATAACAATTCTTCATCATTAGATTTTGACTCAAACTTTTTGGTGCAATCAACCTAGGTCACGATTGACCAAACTCGAGTGAGACTCGAGTAGAGTTTTGATGTTTGACAATATGGTTTGACCATATGTTGACCATATGACAAGTAAATGTTCAAGATATCCAAAGTTATATGGGGGAGATTATTTGAGGGAGATTGTTGGAGCAATCAAACCTCAAGTCAAGGTTGACTAGACTCGAGTAGTCGAGTGAGACTCGAGGGGAAGTCCAAGAATGGTCTTGGCATGGAAAGTCCAAGCATGGTCTTGGCATGGAAGTCCAAGTATGGATACTTGGGCTACATTTGGTATGGGGTAATCAGGCTTGTAATGTAATCAGGATTACATTACAAGATGATTTACTTTGTTTGGTAACATTTCAAAGATGTAATGTAATGTAATTGCATTACAAAATAAGAGCCAAGATCCGTAATCTCGATTACGAAGGAAAAGCTATGTAATCCGATTACATTACGGACTCAATATTTATTTTGACAAATATATCCTTCTTTTATTTTTCTCGATCAGCGATGACGATCGGGCGATCTCGGATCGACGACAACCGACCGACGGCCGGCGATCGATGATCGGTGACCGGTCGGCGACCAACGGTAGGCGATCGGTCGACAATCGCCCGTCGATCAGCCGGCGATCGTTGATCAACCGGTCGGTCGTCATCGGCGATCGACGGCGATCGGTCGATGCCCGCCGACGACCGACTGGCGGACGGATATCGACGGTCGGCCAGCGATCGACCGGGGTCGATGATCGGTCGGTTGTCGATGGCACGCCGACGACTGGGCGGCGATCGATTGGCGACGATCGACCGATGGCCAGCGACCGACGATTGGCGACTAAGAATTATATTACCTTAAGAAGAAATTATAAGAGTATTTTTGTCATTTTATAATAATATGAATTACATTCCTTATAACAAATATGGATACCAAACAAACGAATGTAATCACTTTTGTAATCAAAGATTACACACCAATTGCTAACCAAACACAGAAATGTAATAC
The DNA here is from genome assembly GCA_025175895.1 of Wurfbainia villosa. Classification (NCBI taxonomy): domain Eukaryota; kingdom Viridiplantae; phylum Streptophyta; class Magnoliopsida; order Zingiberales; family Zingiberaceae; genus Wurfbainia; species Wurfbainia villosa. The sequence goes on from CM046002.1 coordinate 95,107,490, forward strand.
ACATTACATTACATTACATTACAAGGTTGATTACATTACCTCGTACCAAACGTAGCCTTGGTATAGAAAATCCAAGAATATTCTTGGCATAGAAAGTCCAAGCATGGTCTTGGCATGAAAAGTCCAAGCATAGTCTTGGCATAGAAGTCCAAGTTTAGATACTTGGCATGGAAAGTCCAAGCATAGTCTTGGCATGGAAAGTCCAAGTTTGAAGTCCTGGCCATGTAAGTATAAGTGTGTAGTTTTGGTGGGGAAAGTCCAAGCATTGAGGCTTGATAATCGAAAAGTCCAAGGGTGAGATTTTTGGCAACATAAAGTCTAAATATATAGTATTGGCAGCATAAGTCCAAATGAACTTTGACAAAGGATACCCGATTAGCATGACATAACCGATGGAAGCACCTGAAGGCTAACACAAAAGGTTAAGAAGTCATGGAGGACTCAGATGGACTCTAAGGGTGTGAGGTTGATGGAGGTGACTAGAAGGCTTAGGTCTAGACTAAGGGTGATCGATCAAGTATGAGGGGATCATACTTGGATTAAATCTCATATTTGAGGTTTCGACTGGGATTATGGATCAGTCGACTGTCCAAGTGAACGATCCTTGGGAGCCTAGTTTAACTCGAGTAGTCGACTGATGGTATAATCGACTGAAGCTCAACTGCTATTTGTAGATCTAGAAGTTGAATAATAGGGTTTAGCATTCGACTGCTAGGGTTGAGCAGTTGACTGGCTATAGGTGGCCAAGGCACAAATTGTTTGACAGTTGACTACTAGCTTATAGCAATCGACTGGTGCCTATAGAAGTCGATTGCTAGGTTAGGACAGTCGACTATTTGACTTAATCTGACGTGGATTAAGCCGTTGTGAGACAATGATATTGTGACCAGTCGACTAGTGCTTATGGAAGTCGATTGCTAGGTCAGTGTAATAGACTGTTCAACTTAATCTGACATGGATTAATCCATTGTAAGACAACGATACTATAACCAGTCGACTGCTATGTAAGAGCAGTCAACTGCATGGTAAAAAATCAGCCCAAGGCGTGCTTTATAAGGAGCTGCAATGGGAAGGAGATGGAAGCTGATTCTTGGAGTTCTTGAAAGGGATTTGTTGTTGCATTCCAGTCCTTTCAAGCATCTCAAAGCAACCAAAAGATTAAGCATTCAAAAGTTCATTTGTAAAGTGTTGTAATTTCATTTCTTTCATTTGCTTTGTATTTGGTTGTTGATTCTTGTATTAACTCCATTGTAAGAGGTTTCTCCACCTCCAGTGTTATTCCGAGAAGGAGAAGATTTAGTGGTGGTGTGCATTACTAGAGCTCGACTGTAGAGTAGAAACTAGGGTTTCGAACCACGTTAAATCGGTTGTGTGTTTGTCTTTGTATTGCTTTGTATTTGTGCTTTTGTATTCCGTTGCGCACTAATCATCTTATAGACAAGCACGATCGAAACGGTTAAACTATGAAATCGACGAAAAGCTATTCACCCCCCCCCCCTTCTAGCACACAAAATGATCCCCTACAATTGGTATCAAAGTGAGGACACTCTTCAAGGATTAACAACCAAGGGGGAAACACTAGAGGAGTTGCCCAAAGATGGATTGGGCTATGACATCACGGTTCCACCTATCTTTGATGGCGAAGACTTTGCTTATTGGAAAGGTAGGATGACATACTTTTTAATGAACGACTTTGACAATTGGCTTTGCATTGTCCATGGGTTTAATCCCCCCCCCCCCCCCAAGGACAAGAAAGGAAGAGTTCTCAAGAAGAAGAAGTGGAGCGAGGAGCAAAATCGGAAATACAAAATTAATAAAAAAAAGGTAATGTTAATGTTGGCTAAATCAATTCCTAAGTATTTATTGTATAGCCTAGGAGAATTCGATAACTCAAAGGAGTTGTAGAGAAAATTGATTGAGCTCTACGAAAAACCCTCACCGACCCAAGACGACAAGGAGGATGACACCAAGGAAGAATGCTCAACGACCCAAAGTGGAGATGATGATAAGACCGAAGAAGCAAGTTCATCATCCTCTCAAGAGCGTGAAGTATCGGAAGTTGAGAGGTGCTCAATGTCTGAGGTAGAGGAGGTTGAAGAAGTCTCCACCTCAAGGATTGAGGAAGAGGAGAGATAATCTTCCATGCCGGAGCAATAAGAAAAGTCATCTACATCCGAGAGGAGTGAAGAATCCGACCAAGCTTCCCTTACCATTCAAGGTAACTCAAGCACACTTATTAAAAATAAAAATCATATAACATGATTTGAGTGCAGAGAATAAGGGCATTATAAAAGCAAATGTCCAAAAAGAGTCAAGAATGCTCAATCGGTGTCAAAGGCCAAAGAAAAGTCAAAGGAGGTCGAAGCCCCGCAAAGGAAAGACAAGAACCATATAGTATGCTTTTGATGCAACCAAACGGGTCACTATCGAAGTCAATGTCTAAGGGAGAGGCATCCAAAGAAGGACAAGGTAGATAGCTCGAGTATAGGAGGAGCTCCAAAGGCAAAGCTTAAGGTAACCTTCAATAATAAAATTTCAATTATTAATGACAAGAAGCATGCTAATGATTTTCATTTTAATGCACTTGCAATTGTTAATAATAAGAAGCATGCTAATAATAGATTTTATTGCTTAGATGCTAAACATATCAATTTACCTAAGGACAATGCTAGATCAACCTTACCTAAGGATTGGAAGGTAGAGAACAAGAATCTAGTCATTAACCCTAAGAAGGGTAAGCATATGCCTAGGAAAAGGAATGTCCAAAGAACAAATAGAAATTCAAATTTTGAGACATTAGTGGTAGATAATCAAGCTTTGAGGTCAGAGATTGAGAAAATAGAAAAGACCCTTAGAAAGATGGAAAACATGATTATGAAGTCTAATGGTCAAAAATTAAGTGTTAGGAGACAACAACTAACCAAGGATAGGAAAGGTTTGGGTCACAAACCCAAGTCCAAGGTAGATAAGCCTACCTATCACAATGTTCTATTTAACTATAGAACAAACTTAGGTCTAGGAATACCAAGGTCATAAGGGAAGTCATCCCTAGAGTTGTCCATGGTAAGTGTCTAGTGGCTAAGGTTTCGAAGAAACCTAGGAATGCCACCAACAAGGTCACAAGGGAAGTGAAGTCATCCCTAGAGTTGACCTAGACAAGACTAAAATGACCATGGCTTCTAAGCCTAAGAGGTTCATTAGGAAGGTATCTAGGAAAGTCATCCCTAGTGAATACCTTGTTAACCCAAGGAGCTCAAATCGGTTTTGGGTTCCTAGGAGCGTGATTCCTTCACACTAGATGGGTTTGGGGTGTTTCTGTAAAATATGAAAAAAAAATTATATGGATTAATCCTTTAATTAATTAGATTTAATTAGTGAGTTAATTGGGTTTAATTAGTGGTTAGGTTTGATTAGCTAATTAGGCCTAATCAAGGGATTTATTAAGGATTGGGCTTGGGCTAAAACCTATTGGGCTAAGTCAATTGGGCCCAAATTACTAGGCTTGAAATTGACTGAACTGGTTGGGCTGAACTAAATTGAATTGAGTTAGTTAGGGTTCACTTTGAGCTAGCCCAACCACATTGGAACGTCCCTTATAAGCCGCCGAATTAACCCGATCACATTTCCATCGTGATCTCTTCCTCGCGATTTCTCCGTTCCTTTTCCTCCGTGAGCCATCTGCTGTCGACGGTCGCTCCCTCTCGGTGGAAGGTTCGGGTCGAGGGAAGATCGCCGATTGCCGCTCTGTTGAGCGTGAGCTGGGTGCACTTTCGTTGGAGCAAGGGATCGGTGGCGGCTTCGATTCTGCTGACAGTGAGCTGCCGTTGATCTCTGTCGGCGATGAGGGAAGCCAGATCAGCTCCATTGGCATCGTAGCCAGGTAAGAGCTGATCTCCTTCTTACTTTGAGATGAGATCTAGGTTCTAGCTATGGATTTCCTTGTTTTAGCTTCAATCGGTGGTTTTGGGAAGAGTTTGTGGAGCTTGATGGTCGCCGGCGAACAGGGGATTGGGGAAGGAGCAAGGTCGATGGATTCCAGGTGTTGGTAAGTTTCGACCTATGTTGTCTCCCTTACCTGCTATGTGTTATGAGGATTTTTGTGAATTCGTGGTGTTTTTCTTCCCCTGCGCTTGGCTGATCGACCTTGCAGTTAGCCACTACTTGAAGCGCCGATTGATTTCCACCATCAGCTGCCTTTGCCTCAGCTACGATCAACGCATTGGCTGCTGGGTTCTTGCGTGTGCATCATAGCTGCTTGATACTACTGTCGAGATCTAAGGTGGTGGTGGTCGTTGGTGGCTCAATCAGTGGATCAGAGATTGCTCTGGAAATCCCGAATCCATTCCGAGATTTGGTGGATGAATGCTACTCTTGTAGCTCAATGGCAGGCTGATGGGTTTGAAGCTTCACGGGTGAGGGTAAGCAAGGTAAGCATAGATTTGGGTTGAATTGTAGTTGTTGTGTGATAATTAAAGTTGATTGTAGGTAATGAGGATGATCTGAGTTATGTTTTGCTTTTGATTTGGTTGGTTGATACAGATCTAATACCTATACTTGGAATTGGGCAGCTGTGATTGAAGCTGCACTAGTTGAGCTACGGTTGGAGGTATTGACAATAAGGTATTGTGAATTGGTGCGTTGAAGTGAATTGATTGGAATGAAGTAGGTGGTTCATTGATTTAGATCTAGTGTTTGTGGTATGATTGTTGTTACGATATTTGTGTCTTATGTAGCTCCTGGTTGCATTGTTATTGGTTGAATCGCAGTTTCCTTCGGGTGAACAAGATGGGAGAGATTAAAGCAACATGAGGTAAGTATGATCTAAGTGATATGGATGCTTACTATATCTGTAGTTGATGTTATAGTTGATAGTGGATTATTAGTTGATCGAGATACAAGGATGATGTAGGATTTGATTCGATCATTAGATATGTGATGGTACTTAATTGTATCCTATTGTTACAGGACTTTGAATTGTGATAGATACATGGACGTGGAAATGAATAGCATGGATAATGTAATCTGCATATCAGGAGGGTAATATCTACCTGGTCTGGTAGTTTTGATCAAATTCTAGTGCATGATCTTGGATTTATGTTTATACCTGTTTACCTTAAATCCACTCTTATTTAATCCTATGCTTGTACTGCCTTGACCTTTGAGATATATACTTTGGTACTTCATTGATTATCTAGCTCGGATAGGAACTATAAACCCTATTATGTATTAACTGATGGATGTTCAGTAAGTACAGGTGATTAGGGTTATCTTTGTGACCTCAGATTGGGTTACTGTGTTACATCACTAGGGTTAGGTGATGAATTGGGTTATGGAGTCGATTGTTGTATCGTACACATATTAGTTGTGCATCTATGGTGGATTTAGTTGTCTGTGCATAGATAAATGTGTGTGGTTGTCAGTATGTGGTTACGGACTAGAGGTCCTAGCATGATTGTATATCCATTATGGATCGTATATCTGGGTATGATTATATGGATGGTCGATAGTATCTCGCTACTGACTAGAGGTCTTAGCGTGGTTGACTGTCAGATGAGTATGACTCTTTGTACGATAGAGAGAGTCTTGTGGATTGTAGTCCTTGCATAGTTTGACTTTTGGTTGACCAGGACTCCCCGTGAGATAGGGAGTGTTGCGAGGATACTTGTGTGGATCTATGCATCATTACATTTGCATGCATGCTGACGACTGGGTCTCCCTTATGGATGAGACGGGTCGTCAGTCATCCTGCCTCCCCGGCCACTCGGGGTAGTGGTAGCAGGGTTGAGGGCAGAGCATTGGATGTGCCGCGCTCGGCCACTATGGATGGTGGTAGCTGGAGATGCGCACCTGGCCACTGTGCAGAGTGGTGTTAGCACTCGCCCACTATAAACGATGGTTGTGTGACGTGCAGTTGTCCTGTGTGTGGCGTTTGTCTACTCATGGGTAGGGACAACGTGGCTTGCAGCAGGGGCCCCTAGGAGTAGTTAGCTTTTTACGCTTATACGCTACTCAGTCATGCTACCCAACTCGGTCACTTGAGAGTGGTGGCAGCTGGAGTCGGGCTAGTTGTCATTTGTCGTGCCACCCTGGCCACTCTGGGGTCGTGGTTGGACGGTCCGCATGACAAAGGACTATGCATATGCATCGATATATATGTATGCATGTATTTGATATATGTTTACATATGCATGAGATCTTTGCATTTGATTGAGCTATGATTGCTGCATATGGTTGTACATCATGATACATGTCATTTGTATTTTATTTACTGCTATGTGTTGAGCATGATACATGCATTGATTCAGACTGTTATATGCATTTGATTAGCATCATGTCATTGTAATGATGCGGGCCAGGGTTATGTTATTCGGTGATCATATTGTTCATATGTTGGAGTATTGGTCGGTATGGGATTGACTTGAGTACATTATATGAGTTATGTTATTGTAAATACATTCGAGGATGATCTAGCATATTATTCTGACCGTCGAGTGCGTTAGTACATTACTTCATATTGATTGATGATTTAGTATATACATTGAGTATGACTTTACTGTAGTTACTTGTTATTAGAGTTGGATAGGACTGTATGTCTATTGGACTCATGCTGTATACCTGTAGATCTTCACATGTATACTTGTAGATCTATCCTTATATGTTGTTCATGCACTTTCTACATATTACCCCTGAGTTTATACTCACCACCCCGGGACCCTGGGCTTCCTGTCGCCCAGGTAATAGGTAGAAGATTCCTTGGACGTTCGGAGCTCCGTCAGCTGATCCCATCTCACACCGGACGAATGGATATGTTTTTCCGTATTGTTGTATTACTATGGATTGTTAGTTTGGGTTTTTACCTTGTATTGTTTCCGTATTTGTGATATATGGATGTGATGTACGTATTTGGTCTTTGATTCGATTTCTGTTATGATTCTTGTCATGTCAAGTCACTCCAGAGTGCACATTTAGTCTTTGTATCTTGGTTATCTGTTTGTATTGTTTCCGCTGTGTTTTGTATAATTGGTATGTTGATATCTTTATATATTGTGTTGTTGTAGGGCCTACGGGCCTTGTATTAACCCGATATATTGCCATGTACAGGGGAGATGTCGTCCGTTTACTTTTCGGTACGGCATACTCTCGGGGCGTGACAGTGTCAACCCTAAATGGATGGGCAGTTAACCTAACTATAGTAGAGTTGACAATTTAGGACATTTTCAAGGTAATGTAATATCTTGGAAATGAGATTAGAAATTTATCCTAAAATATTTTAGGATGTGCCAATAGAAATTATGAAGTTTGAAAAATTGATCAAAATTGGCACAATAAGATTTTAGTGTAACACCCCCCTAGTCTTTCCACTCTCTACCAAGGGAGATGTCACTACTTTACTGTCTCTATCTTTAATTCATGCAATATACTAATGCAATATGCTAACAACTAAAATAATCATAAGGACTTTTACATCACTTAAACAATAACCATTTCAAGATCTTCACCTAACATGCAAGTATTAAAACTAACCCAATATGACTCTAGCATTCTTTGGTCTCAACCATAAATAATCCAGTTGAACTTCAACAATATCAAAAGAAAACAATAAACTAAAAATTTGATTTAGACATTTGCACTTAGGATCTTTTACTTCCACTGTTCCGTCGCCACACACACCCAGCACTTCATCTGCCTTGCCACCTTACTGAAGCTTTTCTTTACCTTTATTTGCAGTATAAGGAAATGCAAACTTTAAGCAATAACACTAAGTAAGTACTTTCTATGCTCACAAAAACATGCACTGTATGAAATCATGCAACTAGTTCTCTTGCCTTGGATACATTGATACACATGCAAACATAACTGGAAATCATAACTCTGATTACATATCTCTTGTATAAACCATGCTCTTAAGTATTTTAAAACTTGTAAACAGTGTATCTGAACTGGAATGATTATCTTTGAAAACTTTTACTTATACTTATACTGATACTTCAAAAAAATAATCATCCTGGATATGGGCCCGGCATAGTACCAATGCGCGCATTCCTAATAGGCCAGGGTGGCCAACCACCGAACCTACTAGGGTAACTGAAACTAAGGGCCTTGGCCCGTGGGCGAAACTGATGCCCGATACATGCCCTGTCAAAAAGTAAAATACTTCCTTTATACTTATATTCTTATACATACTGAAGAAATGCTCTTAATCCCCTAAACCACGAATGGGGAGCACCATAAAGATCATTATGCTCTTGACCTCTAAAACTGAAGTGGGGAGCATACTGAAGATCGTTGTGCTCTTAATCCCCAATTCGAACGGGGAGCATCTTTAAATTTTCTTTATAAAAGAAATATTTTTACATCTTACTTTACCTCATGCATATAATTGTAAGCTATAACTCATCTACAACATGTATGATTATAAATCACATTCTTATCATGAATCTAAACATGATGCTGAATTACCCATAACATAACGGTAAAATCATGTAACTGAAAACACCATGCATAACTGGAAATAACATGTACATAAAAATATATCAATGATATACGATAACTACTTATACTGCAGGTGAGCAATACTTACCTCCTACGCTTTTCACCAATTTATACCGCTAGATTTCGTAAGAAAAAGATCTCCTACATGTTCCTTTGTTTTAGCGTGATACTCTACCAAGTCCTTGCGGAGATTTCTCTTAAAAATCCCCTCTTGAATTATTCCACGGTGGAGGAAAAATCAAGGGAAGAATCAATCACGTTCTTAAAAAAAAATATTTCTCGAAGAAAACCCTTGGTCGGCGGTTGGGTGCTCACGGCGCAGAAAAAAAACCACCGAGAGATTTAGGCGTGAGTGTGTTTCGGCGCAAGGAATTTAGGAGAGAAGAGAAAGAGGTTGCTGGAAAAAAATGAGAGGGAGAGAGAGAGAGGCGGATGAGGCTTCGGCGTGAAATTTATAGAGGGGAAAGAAATAAAATATATATATATTATAATTTTTCTTAACTTAATTACCCCTTTAAATAATTAGTCAAATTAATCAATCTCTCTTTTTTTTCGCCTATAGATATATTTTATTATATCCTACTCATTGGTAATCTTATGACTTAGTGGTGGGAAGCCTATTCACCCAAACCAACGGTTCATAGTTCGAGCCTCGACTAACGAACTATTTATTCGAATTTTTTTTTAATTCCTATTCTTAATTATTTCTATTTATTATTATTATTATTATTATTATTATTATTATTATTATTATTATTATTATATTCTTATTTTTATTATTTCTATTCTTATTCTTATTTCGATTTTTCTCTAATAAAATATAGGAATTAAAATTTAGGGTGTTACAATCTCTTACACCTTATAAAAGTTTTATCCTCGAAACTTAGAACAGCTCGGGGTACTTTTGCTTCATGTCATCCTCACGTTCCCAGGTTGATTCTTCAACCCTTTGACTTTGCCATAAGATTTTTACTAACGGTATTTCTTTATTTTTTAGTTTCCTGACTGCTCGATCTATTATCTGAATAGGTCGACTTTCATAACTTAGATCTGTCTGAATCTGTATCGTCTGTGGCTTAACCACTTGGTTGGTGTCTGGGACGTACTTCTTAAGGATTGAAACATGAAATACATTGTGAATAGCTAACATTTCCTGTGATAGCTCTAGCTTATAAGCTACCTTACCAACTCTCTTGGTGATCAGGTAGGGGCCTACATATCTGGGATTTAACTTGCCTTTCTTCCCAAATCTCATTACCCCCTTCATAGGATCTACCTTAATGAACACTGAATCTCCGACTTGGAACTCTAGGGGTCTACGTCGGACATCGGCGTAACTCTTCTGCCGACTTTGGGCAGTCTCTATCCTTTGACGTATGTTCTTTATAGCTTTAGTGACGTCATCTATAAAATCAATCTTGAGTCCCATTTCTTTCTTCTCGCCACCCTCATACCAACAGATAGGCGATCTGCATCTCCTTCCATACAAGGCTTCATAAGGTGTCATTCTAATTGTTGTTTGATAACTATTATTATATGCAAACTATGCCAAACACAAATATTTGCACCAGCTTCCTTTAAAATCTAAGGCACAAGCTTTGAGCATGTCCTCCAAAATCTGATTCACTCTTTCTGTTTGCCCATCTATCTAAGGATGAAATGCAGTGCTGAATCGTAACTTAGTACCGAGGGCTTTCTGAACACACTCCCAGAAGTGTGAAGTGAAGCGACTGTCTCTATTAGAGATAATGGTCTTAGGTACTCCATGCAGTCTAATCACTTCCTTGACATATAACTGGGCTAACTGTTCCATGGAGTATGATATTCTAATAGGCATGAAGTGAGCAGACTTTGTCAATCTATCGACAACTACCCAAATAGAATCGTAGCCATTGGTTGTTTTGGGCAATCCTACTATGAAATTCATGGCTAGTTCCTCCCACTTCCATTTTGGAATCTGGATAGGCTGTAGAACTCCTCCTGGTCTCTGGTGTTCGACTTTCACTCTCTGACATGTTAGACAAGCGCTAACATACTTAGCCACGTCCCTCTTCATACCAAGCCACCAGAATTTCCCTTTCATATCTTGATACATCTTGGTGGATCCAGGATGCATCTAATATGGGGTCCCATGAGCTTTTTCTAGGATATTCTTTCTTAAGTCTGGGTCCTTGGGGATACATATGTTGGGTTTCCGGCACCGCGGCATGTGTGTGTTCGATCATGTTTAGTAAACATGAGCACAGCGGAAGCAATTAAAATTAATAAATCTATATTTATTACAACACACACAACACACGCATGCTATTACAACAAGTGTAGACATAACCGTAAATTAAAATTTGCAATAAAAGAAAATTATCTACGTTATACCTTCCGTATGACGTGTAGCGGGAACGGCATCAACCGGAACGATCCTCGTAAGAATCGTCTCTATCTGTATCCACGCCGAGCTCCTCGGGATGACTTCGCTAAGTCACGAGCTTCGTCTTCGTATGGGTTACTAGCCTCGTGTTGAAGACGACGTGATCGAGAGATGATCACGATCCGAATCCAAATTCGGATCCTAAAACGAGTTCTCAAAACTCGCTTCTCTGGAGAGGTATTCGTCAACCGTTTGACGAATCCTTCGTCCTCCACCTCAGAGGATTACCGGAGATCAAATCCCCGGTAAGTTAGCCGCGGTCGGAGCACTAACCGTCGTCCACACGACGCTCCGACGAGAGGAGGAGAAGCTGTCCAGAAAACTGGACAGCTTGGTGGAGGATATAGGCGCCGGCCAACCAAGGAAAGAAAAGCCTCACCTTGATGCCAAACCTATAGGGGATCACCGGAGGGTCGCCGGAGTGTTCACCGGCTGAAGCTTGGTCGCCGGCAATGACTTGGACGGCGGCACAAAGGCTGGGCGGCGGCACTTAGGGTTGGGCGCCGAATTCACCAACAAGGGGTGGGCGGCAACTCTATGTTGGGCGGCAACAACTTGATTAGGGTTTTTGGATTAGGGTTTAAGCCCTATTTTATAGAGAACTAATTCTCTTAATGGTTAATGGATCATATCAATAAAGCCCGTTAACCCGCTCCATTAAGATAAGTTAAAATAAACCAAACCATGATGGTTTATTTTAAGTTAAAACGAACCGAACCAACCTTTGGTTCATTCATTTAATATAAATCAAACCCTTTGGTTTATTCTCATCCATTGGATTAGAACCAAACCATTTTGGTCCATCCATTATGTCTTCATAAGACACGGCCCATCCACGCTTCCATTGTGACTGAAACAATTTCATGCTCGCTTTATGTTTGGTCCAACCAAACATAGTTTCTCTCGGTCTGAGAATCCCATTCTCAAGCTCGTTTTAAATCCTTTGGATTACACTCATTGTGCGTGTGACCAAATAGGTTCTCGGTTTATGTTGGCCGTCTATAATTAACCATTAATTATAGAACGATCATGAGTGGCACCTAGTAGTACATTATGATCCCCAATTAACCGAAAAGATCAACGGTTGATCCAGAACTATTTCTGAAACCCTTCAGTAGCTCGAATGAATCGTGCCCCATTCCCTTCACTCATCTTATACCCACTTGGTTCAGGACTTGGTCTATTGTGTCAGTCCCCACTAGGCTGACTATGTCACACCTAGCCCAAGTATCATTTCCTCATCCTACGGATTCTAGTTACTCCACATTTATCGAAGAGTACTTTACTCTAAACATGTAATGCTTTGGCCAAAGACTTTAGTAACAATCTGACGAGAGGCCATGGGTATACATCTCCTCGCAAGGAGTGGTGAATCCTTTATAGGCTATTCAAACACCTTCGATCACTTCGACTTATACCCAATCATCCCGGGTCCACATCTCCTCGGAGATGTTTGCTTAAGATGTCAAAGCATAAGTCTCCATGATCAAGATGACTTGAATACCGCAAGTCAAAGGAACATCGCACTTAAGCCACGCAAGAAGAACTTCATTGACATATCTATATATGCAGAGAACCATATGAAGTCTTACTACTGTCACTCCAATGAACTAGTTACCATAACTAGCATCCACGATTAACTCCGACATCACTATGTCTCCGGCCAAGGAGAATAAGTCGCTTGGATACACCAAGGAGTATACCTCGTGTCTCGGGTCCAAATCCATCAATTCATCGACTAGGGATAATTCCGATACATCACAATTACACATGTAGAGATACTCACTAGTTGTGATCCAATCACAAATTCTCTCATGCTGTGAATCGTATCGTGGACATTCAGTAAATGAGTTTAAGATCCAATCAAATACATAAAACATGTATACTCAAATAGTGAATCTTCATTTATCATATAAATGGTTCATACATAAGGCGATTGCCTTAGGACATCTCTCATATATTACTAACAACATAGGCGTTCACCTAAATATAATACCCCACTGTCAGAGACACGGAATCCTTCATCCTTTCCTTCTTGGATCTCTTGCTTGATCCTTTGGATGCTAGGATCTTTGTCCTGTCTCGCTAATATATCCTCGAACAGTGTAGGTACTATGGTCAAGGCGGAGAGCTGTCCAGAAATGATCTCAACCCCAAAATTCATTATCTCTTTCTCCAGTGGTTGGGATAGTGTTGCTAGGGACATCAAAGTGGCGCATGATTTTCTACTCGGCTCGTCTGCTATTTTGTTTGCCTTTCCAGGATGGTAGTGGATTTCACAGTCATAGTCCTTTACTAGCTCAAGCCATCTGCATTATCGCATATTCAGATCCTTCTGGGTGAAGAAATACTTCAGACTCTGGTGATCTGTGTAAATCTTGCATTGGACTCCATATAAGTAATGTCTCCAAACTTTCAGAGCAAAGACCACTGCTGCCAACTCAAGGTCATGAGTGGGGTAATTATTTTCGTAGTCCTTGAGTTGTCTAGATGCATAAACAATGACTTTACCCTTCTGCATAAGTACTGCTCCGAGTCCCATCTTGGATGCATCACTATACAGGTCAAATCCCTCATTACTTTCTGGAAGGGTAAGTACTGGAGCACTTGTGAATCTCCTCTTTAATTCAAGGAAGCTCTTTTCACAATTTTCGATCCATTTGAACTTCTTGTTCTTTCTGGTAAGAACCGTTAACAGTGAAGCTATCCTTGAGAAGTTTTCGACAAACTTCTGGTAGTACCCCGCTAATCCGAGGAAACTTCTGACTTCACTGACCTTCTTTGGTTGACCCAAATTACTGACCACTTCTATCTTTGTCGGGTCTACCATAACTCCATCTTTTGAAATAACATGACCCAGAAATGATATTCGATCAAGCCAAAACTCACACTTGGAGAACTTTTCATATAACTGTCTTTGCTGAAGGGTTTGCAAGACTGTCTTCAAGTGTTTGACATGTTCCTCCTGGGTTCTCGAGTAGATAAGGATGTCATCAATGAAAACGACCATAAACTTGTCAAGGAACTCCTTAAATACCTGATTCATCGAGTCCATAAACATATTGGGTGCATTTATCACTCCGAAGGGCATGACCATGAACTCATAGTGTCCATACCTCGTTCAGAAGGCTATTTTCGATATATCATCCTCTTTAACCCTTACTTGATGATAACCTGACCACAAGTCAATCTTGGAGAAGACTGTGGCTCCCCTCAATTGATCAAATAAATCCTCTATCCTTGGCAGAGGATATCTGTTCTTGATCGTCACTTGATTCAAGGCTCGGTAGTCTATGCACATCCTCATAGACCCATCTTTCTTTTTCACGAACAACACTGGAGCTCCCCATGGGGAATGACTAGGATGGATGAATCCCTTATCACGCCCCGGGAGTATGCCGTGCCGAAAAGCAAACAGACGGCATCTCCCCTGTACGTGGCAACATATCGGGTTAATACAAGGCCCGTAGGCCCACAACAACAATATGATATACACAGATATCAACATATCAAACATACTAAACACAGTGGAAACAATACAAATAGATCAACAAGATACAAAGACCAACTGTGCACTCCGGAGTGACTTGACACGACAAGAATCATAACAGAAATCGAATCAAAGACCAAATACATACAATATGTCCGTATATCACAAATACGGAAACAATACAGGGAAAAACCCAAACCAACAATCCGTAAGGATACAACAACACGGAAAACATATCCATTCATCCGGTGTGAGATGGGATCAGCTGACGGAGCTCCGAACGTCCAAGGAATCTTCTACCTGTTATCTGGGCGACAGGAAGCCCAGGGTCCCGGGGTGGTGAGTATAAACTCAGGGGTAATATATAGAAAGTGCATGAACAACATATAAGGATAGATCTACAAGTATACATGTGAAGATCTACAGGTATACAGCATGAGTCCAATAGACATACAGTCATATCCAAATCTAATAACAAGTAACTATAGTAAAGTCATACTCAATGTATATACTAACTGATCAACTGAACAGGAAGTAATGTACCAACGTACCCGACGGTCTGCAACACCATAAGCTATATCATCCTGACAGATATACAATAACATAACCCATATAATGTATCAAGTCAATCCCATACCTGACCAATACTCCAACATATGAACAATATATGAACACCTGTAATAACAACCCGGTCCGTACCACACAATGACATGATGCTAATCAAATGCATATAACAGTCTGAATCAACGCATGAATCATGCTCAACACATAGCAGTAAATAAAAATGCAGATGGCATGTATCATGATGAACAACCATATGCAGCAATCATAGCTCAATCAAATGCAGCATCTCACAGGCATATGTAAAACATATATCAAATACATGCATACATATATATCAGCAGTGCATATGCATGGCCATGTCTGCGGACCCGTCCAACCACGACCCCAGTATGGCCCGGGTGGCACGGCATGACGACTAGCCCGACTCCAGCCGTCACTACTCTCGAGTGACCGAGTTGGGTAGTATGAATGAGTAGCATATAAGCGTAAAGAGCTAACTACTCCCCGGGGGTCCCTGCTGCTGGTCGCTCCGTCACTACCCATGAGTAGACGAGCTCTGCACACAGGACAACTGCACGTCACACAACCACCGTCTATAGTGGGCGAGTGCTAACACCACTCTGCTCAGTGGCCAGGTGCGCATCTCCAGCTACCACCATCCCTAGTGGCCGAGCGCGGCACATCCAATGCTCTGCCCTCAACCCTGCTACCACTACCCCGAGTGGCCGGGGAGGCAGGATGACTGACGACCCGTCTCATCCACAAGGGAGACCCAGTCGTCAGCATGTATGCAATGTAATGATGCATAGCTCCATACATGTATCCTCGCCTCACTCCCTATCCCATGGGGAGTCCTGGTCAACCAAAAGTCAACTATGCAAGGACTACAATCACAAGACTCTCTCTATCACACAAAGAGTCATACTCATCTGACAGTCCACCACGCTAAGACCTCTAGTCAGTAGCGATATACAATCGACCGTCCATAATCCAATCCATCACCTAACCCTAGTGATGTAACACAGTAACCCAATCTGAAGTCAAAAAAATAAACCTAACCACTTGTACTTACTGAACATCCATCAGCTAATACGTAATAGGGTTTATAGTTCCTATCTGTGCTAGATAATCAATGAGTAACAGAGTATATATCTCAAAGGTCAAGGCAGTACAAGCATATGATTAAATAAGAGTGGATTTAAGGTAAACAGATATAAACATATATCCAAGATCATGCACAGGAATTTGATCAAAACTACCGGACCAGGTAGATATTACCCACCTGATACGAAGCTCGTATCCGCATCCGTGAACCTGCCCCGTATCAAAATCCTGTAATCAATACGCAAACATTGACAAAGTCTATTATAAGTCCAATGATGGTATCAAATCCCAAATCGAACTTACCTAGCTTGATTCATTCATCCCCAGTAGATCTGAAACCAAGTCTTCGGTCGTATAGGAACAATCCCTTACGCAACTCCCTATCATGTAGATACACCCTGTAACCATTGTCCAAAGTAACTACATGAATATCATCCCCTCACAAGGGCACCAAATTTGACTCACCTCACTCCGATTCAATCACACCGACCTCCTTGATCCAGTGTAGAACATTGAATCCCACATTCGATCCACAACTCTGATCTTCACTGCCACCATGAGCTACCGACTGCAACAAAATCCCCCTCATGATGCCTACAGAAAGGAAATGGGCAGCAGCTCCCAATTCTCGGTGAAACTAGAAATCTAACCGAATCCATAGATATAGGATTTACCCCAATAGGCAGAACACGATCTGCACACAATCATCCTCAATGGAAACTGATCGGAAATAGCAAGAGCCCATGCATCAATGGAAACAGCCGATCACGCTCCACAAACTGCCCAAAACACAGATTAACACCCAACGATGAATCCACAACTACATCTAGAGGAAACGGAGATTGCAACCTAACCCAAAAATCGTAGCACCTGTGCCGGCAGCTTCGCGCGATCAAAAGACCATCTACTACAGCGACGAAGTAGAACCAAGGAAGGAAGGAATCGGCCGTGGCTGCCGTAGGCGTTCGACGGAGCTGGCGACCACTCCGGCGATACTTGAGAGGAGGAGTGGCGGAGAGCTCTCGGCGAGTTATAGCTCAAATCGGGACAGATGAGAAAGAAAATCGGTGACGGCCGGATCCTCCACCGTCGACAGACGCAGTCGCCGGCTCGCTCAAAAAAATGGCGATGAGATCCGCTGTCGATAGAAGGTCGGCGGCAACTGGTTCTCGCGGCGAGGAGGAGATCCACTGTGGAGACAATGAGCAGCTCCGACAGAGTCAGCGATGGTGAGCTCCGACAGCGACGACAAGGCTGTGGCAGTGAGGAAGAGGGGAAATCACAATCGGGGAAGGAAACGCGATGGAGAAGGAGAGGAATCGCAGCTGGAGGAAGAAATCGCGCGATGAAGGGAAGAGGGAAGAAATCCGCGATCGGGAAGCCGACGAAAACGAATGCTGGTCGGATTTGGGTTCGAGTGGCTTTTAACAGCCTGTGGAATGGGTTCAGCTAGCTCAAGTCTTGCCTAAGTTTAACCCAAGCTAACCTAGGTTTAACCCAAATACCCATTTAGGCTTAAATCCTCGTATGAACTCCTTTTTAATGTGGAAAAATTCGTAAAAATTCCATGAGCTAATTCTCAATTAGCAAGAGCTATTATTTTATTTTATTTAAATTTTTTTTTTTCGTATTTTACATTCTCCCCCACTTATAAAAATTTGGTCCCCAAATTTTTGACTCATTTACGAGTACGAGATGTCACAGCAACTATCTCAAGTATCCGGAGAAAAGTCACACCTCAAGTGACTAAGTGGGATACTAAGCTCGAGTATTACATTCTAGCTCTTATATACACTCTCAACCGACCTATTAAAAGGTAAATAACTGTACCAAAATGGAGCTCTATATCCATAACCGGTGGGAGATTTTGCCAGAATCGTAAGGTGAATCATGAATCACTATCAGAAATGATACCCAAGGATACTCCATGGATATAATTCCATCAAGCGATCCAACGGAGTCCATCTTACGGCTCGAAAGAAAATGAGCAGACCTAGCTAATCGATCATCGACTATTCAAATCTGATCAAGTCCTTTCCGAATTCTAGATAATCTCCCAACCCAGTCTAACGTACTAGGCTCCCACTTCAACACGGTACGTAACCCTATAGCAGCTACCCAGTAGCTAGCCAAAACTCCCTGAGCACTCCTGCTCTATACATCTACTACTCAAGATAATAACTGCTAAGCTCCACGTCATATATATGACAGCTTATCTCGCAATTCCTCAACTGACGTTAGCATAAAACACGTCTCATACCACTGCATCGGAATCGCTCCAATCCCTGAAACGATGCATCTGCGTACAATACCCTTCCATCCCCAACGGAAAGGATAACTAACACTGATGCAATAGTCAGTCACCGTCTAGGCCCTGAAACTTAGCTCACAAACTTACAAACAGGTGATTTCCATCACCTTCTTGGTCCAACAAGTCGGCGATATAGTATCGCTAAAACATCCTATCCTTATCTCTGGTAAGCACCAAATCAATCTAGGGAAACATAACTTCCCTTAAGATCGTGAATATATCCCAAAAATATATCATTCACAGATATGATGACAATCGATCTCAAATACTCCAAGAGTACTTGATTCCTCAAGTCCATGAACAACTAAATCGTCGATAAGTCTAACAACATTATCAACATCTCCTAAAGTTCATACCAAGTATGAAATATCGTCTTCTACACACCTGCATCCTTTTACTCTAAGCTACAGATAGCTTAATCATCACACCGACAATGATAATTGTATGACACTAAGTCACTACAATATCAAACCTCCAGTCGTAGGCCAACCCTAGGATATACACAGGTGTCATTTAGTTGATCTAACAGATCCTCCATCCACAACGAAGGATACTCATTCTCAACTACTGCGTTCAAATCATCGCTAATCAATGCCTAACCTCAAAGGTCTGTCTCTCTTTTAACAAGAGTTACGAGTCTTCTCAAGAAGAAACACTATCTCCCATGGTGTTTAGCAACACT
Source organism: Wurfbainia villosa (assembly GCA_025175895.1). NCBI lineage: Eukaryota > Viridiplantae > Streptophyta > Magnoliopsida > Zingiberales > Zingiberaceae > Wurfbainia > Wurfbainia villosa. The sequence continues at coordinate 95,126,559 of CM046002.1, forward strand.
AATACCAATAAAATCATCTCCCGGTATGAGGTCCCCAATATCAGGACTATTCCCGAAATCACCTCAATCGCTTACTCTACTTGCCCATGCAGTGGCAAGCTCGAGAATTTATCCAAAACTATATCCGAATACTCTCGAATTATACGTACATCCGAGAGTCCTAGTATACCAACGCTCCAACAATCTAACTATCCATAAGGATATGTCTATAGTAGAGGTATGTCTAGCAAAGGCTAAGGGTATCCCTTGACTTTAATTGTTGATCAACATCTCAACTGACGGTAGAGAAAAATCACCAACCCACAAGTCGATAGGAACCCTTCGAACCCTATCCAAGAATGTTCTAGACAAAGATACTTGTAAACTACCAGTATCTCTCGATATATCCGCAAATAGGATAACCTAAAGTAATACCCCGAAGGACCGATCCTTCGGTCTTCTATATTTTTTCTCGAGTAATCATGTAAACTCATCCAACATCTGTTCTGGATGACTGAGCTCAAGTAGCTACAAAAATCTGCCATGGAGGAAATGAAATCAACTGCTGAAAACGGAGGTACAAACTGAAACAATCGACGGAGATGATAACCCTTTGTTGATCGCACAAGATACACATCCTATCAGAAAATCTTGAAGAATTGTCAACATCGTAGCACGCTCCAACTCTGTGAAAGGTACTGCTGCAACTGAAGAATACCGCATAGATACGACCATCGCCGTATACTCTCTCTCTCACGAACAAATCATAACTACGCTGGGAAGGTACAGCTTGTTGTCAGAATGTCGAATCTTCACGAGATGTCTTGGTACCGATCACGAGTAACTTACTTCTTTCGGATGAAAGTATCAAAGAGCTCCAACTATATCTGAGGTAGTAGATCGCTGCTGATGGGATAATCCATTCTTCTGTAATGATCTCGGCTTTCGAGGTTGTGGATCGTCCGCTCGAAAGCATCATCCATAGTCTTCAACTGAGTCTTCAAAATACATACTCTCCTCGTAGATACCCGCTGCTTATAGTAGAAACAGATACAATGGTCCATCGGATAATCTGGCTCTGTGTCTCGTCGTGACCCGCACTGCACGCACACAATCTCCCTTCGGAGTCTTTCCTCTGAGTTCGCTGATAATCATGAGAAGCTGCTGACAATCTGCAATCGGTCTTTTATGATCGAAAAACTCTCCAATAGTCGCTCGTGACTCATGACTTTAATCTTGCTTCTTTTGTCAAACATTCAGAGACTTTGGATTCCAATAATTTGACTTGCAATATCTACTTATCAAATCTCCAACTCTTTAAAACACTTGCTACGGAGTCATTTCTATACACATGACTCAGTCTAAGGACTTCCAGTAGGATCTAGTAGGAGATCCAAACATCCTGATCAAGATGTCAACCGGTAAACCGTAGGTGGCTTAAGACATATCGATCACATTCTCGAGTTATTAGGTGGTCGTAACCTTCGCAAGTCTAATGACTCTGCATGGTACTTTCATCACCAGACGATCACCCATCCTGAAGCTCAAGAATTCCCTGACGATGAGTCAGAGAAGATGACGTGGGAAAATACTATCTCACAACATCACTGAACTGTGACTAAGTGATACGTTATTTCCCATAGGTTATTTCCTATATCTTACACCAAGTACCGGCTAAATCTGGATAATGGTATGCAGCTAACTTAGCTTCTTCTGTATAACACGAGTTAAGTACTCAAAAGTACCCTCAACGTTATACAACCTAGAACGACCATCTCAGAGATCAAAATCTCTATGAATATCTCCAAACTAATCTGATCAAGAATAGTGTATCTGCCAGCTCATTACCCCATAGGTAATGATCTGACTAACATAATTAGTGGAAATTCTTAGGACCGAAATCCTAAATCTCCACAATAGATGTGACTTCTAATCTCTGCTTTCCGACTCGGTATCAGTCGGCTCTCAAAGGTAATTACCTTTTCGATAGCAGGTACATGTCTAATAACCTCAACATATCGTTCCCGTGGTCATCTCAAACCACGGTTACGAATACTGATTAACATACTACAAGTCATGCACTGTTATAAGCAACTAAATGCATAGCCAACAAAAGGATATGTAATAACAGTTAACATACCTTAATCCTTGTAGCTCGGAGATGTCCGCAACAGCCAGATCCCAGAACTCACAAACCAAAACCGAGTAAAGCAAAACTCGATGTCCGAACGAAATCAAATCCGAAAATGGACTTCGCAACCTAGGGCTCTGATACCAATAAAATTGTCACGCCCCGGGAGTATGCCGTGCCGAAAAGCAAACGGACGACATCTCCCCTGTACGTGGCAACATATCGGGTTAATACAAGGCCCGTAGGCCCACAACAACAATATGATATACACAGATATCAACATATCAAACATACTAAACACAGCGGAAACAATACAAACAGATCAACAAGATACAAAGACCAACTGTGCACTCCGGAGTGACTTGACACGACAAGAATCATAATAGAAACCGAATCAAAGACCAAATACATACAATATGTTCGTATATCACAAATACGAAAACAATACAGAGAAAAACTCAAACCAACAATCCGTAAGGATACAACAACACGGAAAACATATCCATTCATCCGGTGTGAGATGGGATCAGCTGACGGAGCTCCGAACGTCCAAGGAATCTTCTACCTGTTATCTGGGCGACAGGAAGCCCAGGGTCCCAGGGTGGTGAGTATAAACTCAGGGGTAATATATAGAAAGTGCATGAACAATATATAAGGATAGATCTACAAGTATACATGTGAAGATCTACAGGTATACAGCATGAGTCCAATAGACATACAGTCATATCCAAATCTAATAACAAGTAACTATAGTAAAGTCATACTCAATGTATATACTAACTGATCAACTGAACAGGAAGTAATGTACCAATGTACCCGACGGTCTGGAACACCATAAGCTATATCATCCTGACAGATATACAATAACATAACCCATATAATGTATTAAGTCAATTCCATACCTGACCAATACTCCAACATATGAACAATATATGAACACCTGTAATAACAACCCGGTCCGTACCACACAATGACATGATGCTAATCAAATGCATATAACAGTCTGAATCAACGCATGAATCATGCTCAACACATAGCAGTAAATAAAAATGCAGATGGCATGTATCATGATGAACAACCATATGCAACAATCATAGCTCAATCAAATGCAGCATCTCACAGGCATATGTAAAACATATATCAAATACATGCATACATATATATCAGCAGTGTATATGCATGACCATGTCTGTGGACCCGTCCAACCACGACCCCAGTATGGCCCGGGTGGCACGGCATGACGACTAGCCCGACTCCAGCCGTCACTACTCTCGAGTGACCGAGTTGGGTAGTATGAATGAGTAGCATATAAGCGTAAAGAGCTAACTACTCCCCGGGGGTCCCTGCTGTTGGTCGCTCCGTCACTACCCATGAGTAGACGAGCTCTGCACACATGACAACTGCACGTCACACAACCACCGTCTATAGTGGGCGAGTGCTAACACCACTGCCGGTGGCAAAGATCGCATCTCTACCACTACCATCCCTAGTGGAGCGCCAGACATCCAATGCTCGCCTCAACCTCGCTACCACTACCCCGAGTGGTCGGGAGGATGGATGACGACGCCTCATCCACAAGGGAGACTAGCCACAAGATGCATGCAATGTAATGATGCATAGCTCCATACATGTATCCTCGCCTCACTCCCTATCCCATGGGGAGTCCTGGTCAACCAAAAGTCAACTATGCAAGGACTACAATCACAAGACTCTCTCTATCGCACAAAGAGTCATTCTCATCTGACAGTCCACCACGCTAAGACCTCTAGTCAGTAGCGATATACAATCGACCGTCCATAATCCAATCCATCACCTAACCCTAGTGATGTAACACAGTAACCCAATCTGAAGTCACAAAAATAAACCTAACCACTCGTACTTACTGAACATCCATCAGCTAATACGTAATAGGGTTTATAGTTCCTATCTGTGCTAGATAATCAATGAGTAACAGACTATATATCTCAAAGGTCAAGGCAGTACAAGCATATGATTAAATAAGAGTGGATTTAAGGTAAATAGATATAAACATATATCCAAGATCATGCATAGGAATTTGATCAAAACTACCGGACCAGGTAGATATTACCCACCTGATACGAAGCTCGTATCCGCATCCGTGAACCTTCCCCATATCAAAATCCTGTAATCAATACGCAAACATTGACAAAGTCTATTATAAGTCCAATGATGGTATCAAATCCCAAATCGAACTTACCTAGCTTGATTCATTCATCCCCAGTAGATCTGAAACCAAGTCTTCGGTCGTATAGGAACAATCCCTTATGCAACTCCCTATCATGTAGATACACCCTGTAACCATTGTCCAAAGTAACTACATGAATATCATCCCCTCACAAGGGCACCAAATTTGACTCACCTCACTCCGATTCAATCACACCGACCTCCTTGATCCAGTGTAGAACATTGAATCCCACATTCGATCCTCAACTCTGATCTTCACTGCCACCATGAGCTACCGACTGCAACAAAATCCCCCTCATGATGCCTACAGAAAGGAAATGGGCAGCAGCTCCCAATTCTCGGTGAAACCAGAAATCTAACCGAATCCATAGATATAGGATTTACCCCAATAGGCAGAACACGATCTGCACACAATCATCCTCAATGGAAACTGATCGAAAATAGCAAGAGCCCATGCATCAATGGAAACAGCCGATCACGCTCCACAAACTGCCCAAAACACAGATTAACGCCCAACGATGAATCCACAACTACATCTAGAGGAAACAGAGATTGCAACCTAACCCAAAAATCGTAGCACCTGTGCCGGCAGCTTCGCGCGATCGAAAGACCATCTACTGCAGTGACGAAGTAGAACCAAGGAAGGAAGGAATCGGCCGTGGCTGCCGAAGGCGTTCGACGGAGCTGGCGACCACTCCGGCGATGCTTGAGAGGAGGAATGGCGGAGAGCTCTCGGCGAGTTATAGCTCAAATCGGGACAGATGAGAAAGAAAATCGGCGATGGTCGGATCCTCCACCGTCGACAAACGCAGTCGCTGGCCCGCTCGAAAAAATGCCGATGAGATCCGCTGTCGGTAGAAGGTCGGCGGCAACTGGTTCTCGCGGCGAGGAGGAGATCCACTATGGCGACAACGAGCAGCTCCGACAGAGTCGGCGATGGTGAGCTCCGACAGTGACGACGAGGCTGAGGCAGTGAGGAAGAGGGGAAATCACGATCGGGGAAGGAAACACGATGGAGAAGGAGAGGAATCGCAGCTGGAGGAAGAAATCGCGCAATGAAGGGAAGAGGGAAGAAATCCACGATCGGGAAGCCGACGAAAACGAATGCGGGTCGGATTTGGGTTCGAGTGGCTTTTAACAGCCGGTGGAATGGGTTCAGCTAGCTCAAGTCTTGCCTAAGTTTAACCCAAGCTAACCTAGGTTTAACCCAAATACCCATTTAGGCTTAAATCCTCGTATGAACTCCTTTTTAATGTGGAAAAATTCCTAAAAATTCCATGAGCTAATTCTCAATTAGCATGAGCTATTATTTTATTTTATTTAAATTTTTTATTTCGTATTTTACATCCCTTGTCTAATAACTCCCGTAATTGTTCCTGAAGCTCTTTCAATTCAGTTGGAGTCATACGATAGGGTGCTTTTGAGATTGGGTTGGTACCAGGAATAAGCTCAATCTCAAACTCAACTTCCCTTCTAGGTGCTAGTCCTGGTAGCTCGTCAAGAAATACTTCCGGGTAGTCACATATGATTGGGACTTCTTCTAGCCTTTGGCTTCTTTCTTGCTTAGTATCAACTATATGTGCTAAATACCCAGTGCATCCACTAGCTAGCATCTTCCGAGTTTCCATGGCGAACAATAACTTCTTAGTCTTCTTCCTTGGTTCTCCAATAAACTCAAATTTGTCCTCGGTCTCGAGTTGGAATACTACCCTTCGCTTATGACACTCAATGGAAGCACCGTACTTGCTAAGAAAGTCCATTCCAAAGATGACATCATAGTCATGCATGTCCAGCAAGATCAAATCATTATAAAGCTCTTTGTCTGAAATTCTAATCGGCATGACACTCAACCAGTATGTAGATGTCATTATTTCACCCGAAGGTAGGGTCGTTAAAAACTGAATATCTAAGACATCCGGAGTTATATCTATCTTCTTAGCAAATGTCATAGACATGAAGGAATGGGTTGCCCCAATATCAAACAGTACGGTAGCATGCTGACTAAGGATAGGTATCTAACCTGTGACCACCGTAGAAGCATTTGCTACCTCTTCCTTGGTGAGGGAGAAGATCTGGGTATTAGGTGTAACTGATGGGACCTTCAATCTTCCTTGGCTGATGTAAGGACCCTCCAGTGCTCCCTACATCTGATGTAGCTGAACTGGTCTACCTCCATACCGAGTAGACTGTGGCGGAGGTAGATTGGTCTTGGTGGAGCACTGTTTGGCGAAGTGTCCCTTGATATCACATATATAACACCCGCTCACGCCCTGGCGGCAAACTCCTGGATGCTTCCTCCCACACTTAGAACATGTAGGATACGCAGGCTGCTTACTGGCTGAACCTCCCTTTGCATTATTCCACTGTTTCCTCTTGCCATTGTTGTTTCGCTTCCAGTTTGAATTACCGCTCTGAGGTTTCTGACCTCCTGAACTTCCCTGGCTTTTGCTTTCTGTCGAGACCAGCTTCTGGTGCTTGATACTATTCATGTAATGCTCCGTGGTTAGTGCACTGTTGATTAGCTCTTTAGTGGTCTGTTGTCTATTAATTCTACCATCTATATTCAAAGCTATCTCCGATCTCAACATCTTTAGTATCAACCTAACTCTTTCCTTCTCAGTACTGACCAGTTCCGAGCATAGGTGAGCCAACGTATTGAACTTCTTTACCGCTTCATCTACTGATAAATCCCCTTGTTGGAACTCCATGAACTCATCATAAAATGATCAAGTGAAACCACTATCAGGCTATTATCACTATTTTTTTTTCATCTTCACATACATATCTAAGTATGCTCTATTACATACTGTCTATCATCTTCATATATATATATATATATGCAAGCATGTTTAATTCAAAGAGAACATTCTAGGTGAGCATGTTTAACTTAAAAGAAGCATTCCTTACTACTCATAAAGAAAATAAAGCAGATAAATACTTGCTTACTTGGAGGCGGCAGGATTGATGCTCGATGTGTGTGTGACGGAAGGACGGAACCCGCTCTGATACCATCTTGTAACACCCCCCTAGTCTTTCCACTCTCTACCAAGGGAGATGTCACTACTTTACTGTCTCTATCTTTAATTCATGCAATATACTAATGCAATATGCTAACAACTAAAATAATCATAAGGACTTTTACATCACTTAAACAATAACCATTTCAAGATCTTCACCTAACATGCAAGTATTAAAACTAACCCAATATGACTCTAGCATTCTTTTTTCTCAACCATAAATAATTCAGTTGAACTTCAACAATATCAAAAGAAAACAAGAAACTAAAAATCTGATTTAGACATCTACACTTAGGATCTTTTACTTCCACTGTTCCGTCGCCACACACACCCAGCATTTCATCTGCCATGCCACCTTACTGAAGCTTTTCTTTACCTTTATCTGCAGTATAAGGAAATGCAAACTATAAGCAATAACGCTTAGTAAGTACTTTCTATGCTCATAAAAATATGCACTGTATGAAATCATGCAACTAGTTCTCTTGCCCTGGATACATTGATACACATGCAAACATAACTGGAAATCATAACTCTGATTACATATCTCTTGTATAAACCATGCTCTTAAGTATTTTAAAACTTGTAAATAGTGTATCTGAACTGGAATGATTAACTTTGAAAACTTTTACTTACACTTATACTGATACTTCAAAATAATAATCATCCTGGATGTGGGCTCAGCATAGTACTAATGCACGCATTCCTAATAGGCCGGGGTGGCCAACCACCGAACCTACTAGGGTAACTGAAACTGAGGGCCTTGGCCCGTGGGCGAAACTGATGTCCGGTACATGCCCTGTCAAAAAGTAAAATACTTCCTTTATTGTAAAATAAGGGAAAAAAAATTATATGGATTAACTCTTTAATTAATTGGATTTAATTAGTGGGTTAATTGAGTTTAATAGAGATTAATTGGGCATAATTAGTGGGCTAATGGGTTAAATATTTAGCTGGGATGAAATTGGGCTGTATTAGGCTTGGGCTGAAATTGGGCTTGATCTGCAATTGGGCTTGGGCTGAAATTGGGCTTGATCTGCAATTGAGCTTGGGCTGAAATCGGGCTTGAATTGGAATTGGATTTGGACTGAACTCGGATTGGATTTGACTTGGGTTAAGTGGCTGAACTGGCTGGGCCAAACCCAATTAGATTGGGTTTGGATTGGGCTGGGTTAACCGAATGGGACGAACGACTTTTAAAGGAATCGAACGAACGGAGCGGGCCATTCGTCGTGATCGCCTCTTCTCTTCTCTTCTTTTCCTCGCGTCGCTGCTTCTTCCGTCGTCAGATCGGTTGCTCGTCGACGGTTCCAGTAGGGAAGTTTGACAATGTCGCTGCCCTAACAGATCTCCGGCAGCAGGTCCGTTGATTTCAGGCCTTGGAGATCTTATTGAGCCCTCTACCCCGACGGATCGGAGGTGATATCGCCGCGGCAGTGAGCTGCTAATCCAGGTATTCCGGTTGTTCAGGTTAGGGTTAAATCGCTGTTTTCCTTTGGATCTTGTTGTGGTTTTCGTTTTAGCTTCAATCGGTGTTTGGTCAGTGGTGGAGCTCGATTTTGTTCCGGTGAACAGGGCAGCTGGGGACATGGCTGCTGGTGGAGGGATTGAGCTCGGTAAGCTTCAATTTCCCTTTTCCTATGCTATCTGTAATTCATGTGAATTCGTAGTATGTTAATTCCTAATCGATGGATTGTCGAGTGGAATCTGTGATTTGTGTGGTATCTGAACCTGTGGTTTGTCGATGGGTGATGTTGTGTAGTGTCGGCTGTATAGTTGAAGCAGCAAGGTGTAAGCCGTGTTCTTCCTTCAACGTTGTGGAGTTGTTGATCTGTGCCAGGTGTGTGTGGAAGAAGAAGTTGCAGATTGGTGTTTGGCGGCTGAGATTGGAGTGTGTCCGATTGTGATTTGGGGTGTAATTGTGTTGTTATTGATTGGATGCAGTGATTTAGAGATTTAGGTCAGCTTGGATGGTTGTGAGTAGTGTTTAGATCCATATATTTCAATTGATCTATGTAGTGTATCGGATTGGGATAGTTGGAGTTAACACGTATTCGGAGGGGAATGCGAATATAGAAAGAATTATTATTTTGTTCGTATAATTATCGAAGACGTGTACTTAACCATGATTGTTATTATTGTACAGGTTTGGGATACGAAGTGGGTCCGCGGCCGTGAGGATTAGTCGAGCTTTGTATCAGGTGGGTAATATCTACCTGGTCCGGTAGTTTGATAAATTCCAGTGCATGATCTTGGATTTATGTTTATACCTATTTACCTTAAATCCACTCTTATTTAATCGTATGCTTGTACTGCCTTGACCTTTGAGATATATACTCTGTTACTTCATTGATTATCTAGCACGGATAGGAACTATAAAACCCTATTATGTGTTAGCTGATAGATGTTTAGTAAGTACATGTGGTTAGGGTTATTTTTATGACCTCAGATTGGGTTACTGGGTTGCATCACTAGGTTAGGTGATGAGTCCAAATTATGAGGTCGGTCGTTGTATCGTATACATATCAGTGTGTTAGTTTGACGGATCTATTTATCTGTACATAGGTAAATAGGTTGTGATTACGGATTTGTCGTCCTTGCATGGTTGACTTTTGGTTGACTAGGTATCCCCGTGAGTTAGGGAGTGTTGCGAGGATTTGTGTGTGAGCTATGCATCATTACATTTCATGCATACTGACGACTGGGTCTGCCTTGTGGTTGAGACGAGTCGTCAGTCATCCTGCCTCCCCGACCACTCAGGGTAATGGTTGCAGGGTTAAGGGCAGAGCATTGTTGTGTGTGACGTTCTCGGCCACTATGGATGGTGGTAGCTGGAGATGCGCACTTGGCCACTGTGCGGAGTGGTAGTTAGCGCACTCACCCACTATAGACAGTGGTCGTGTGATGTGCAGTTGTCCTGGGTGCGGTGCTCGTCTACTCATGGGTAGGGACGGAGCAGCTAGCAGTAGGGACCCCCATGTGGGTAGCATATAGCTCTATGGCGGGTTAGCTACTGTTTCATACTACCCAACTCGGTCACTCGAGAGTGGTGGCGGTTGGAGTCGGGATAGTTGTCATGTCCTGCCACCTAGGCCACACTGGGGTCGTGGTAGCGAGTTGGGTGCGCAGGCATGACCATGCATATGCATTGCTGATATATATGTATGCATGTATTTGATATATGTTTTACATATGCCTGTGAGATGCTGCATTTGATTGAGTTATGATTGTTGCACATGCTTGTTCATCATGATACATGTCATTTGCATTTTATATACTGCTATGTGTTGAGCATGATACATGCGTTGATTCAGAATGTTATATGCATTTGATTAGCATCATGTCATTGTGTGGTACGGACCGGATTGTTATTACAGGTGATCATATATTGTTCATATGTTGGAGTATTGGTCAGGTATGGGATTGATTTAGTACGTTATATGAGTTATGTTATTGTAAATCTGTTCAGGATGATCTAGCATATGGCGTTACAGACCGTCAGGTACGTTGGTATATTACTTCATGTTCAGTTGATCAGTTTAGTATATACATTGAGTATGACTTTACTGTGGTTACTTGCTATTAGATTTGGATAGGACTGTATATCTATTGGACTCATGTTGTATACCCAACTCGGTCACTCGAGAGTGGTGGCGGCTGGAGTCGGGATAGTTGTCATGTCCTGCCACCTAGGCCACACTGGGGTCGTGGTAGCGAGTTGGGTGCGCAGGCATGACCATGCATATGCATTGCTGATATATATGTATGCATGTATTTGATATATGTTTTACATATGCCTGTGAGATGCTGCATTTGATTGAGCTATGATTGTTGCACATGCTTGTTCATCATGATACATGCCATTTGCATTTTATATACTGCTATGTGTTGAGCATGATACATGCGTTGATTCAGACTGTTATATGCATTTGATTAGCATCATGTCATTGTGTGGTACGGACCGGATTGTTATTACAGGTGATCATATATTGTTCATATGTTGGAGTATTGGTCAGGTATGAGATTGATTTAGTACGTTATATGAGTTATGTTATTGTAAATCTGTTCAGAATGATCTAGCATATGGCGTTACAGACCGTCAGGTACGTTGGTATATTACTTCATGTTCAGTTGATCAGTTTAGTATATACATTGAGTATGACTTTACTGTGGTTACTTGCTATTAGATTTGGATAGGACTGTATATCTATTGGACTCATGCTGTATACCTGTAGATCTTCACATGTATACTTGTAGATCTCGTTATCCTATATGTTGTTCATGCACTTTCTATATATTACCCCTGAGTTTATACTCACCACCCCTGGACCCTGGGTTTTCCTGTCGCCCAGATAACAGGTAGAAGATTCCTTGGACATTCGGAGCTCCGCCAGCTAATCCCATCTCACACCGGACGGATGGATATTTAATCCGCATTGTGGTATTTGTGTGGATTGTCGTTTTGTGGTTTTAGCCGTATTGTTTCCGTATCTGTGATATACGGACGTGTTGTATATATTTGGCTTTCGATGTGGCTTCTATTATGTTTCTTGTTGTGTCAAGTCACTCCGGAGTGCACAGTTGGGTCATTGTATATTGTTTTATCTGTTGTATGTTTCCGCTGCGTTTGATATGTTGATATCTGTGTATATCATATTATTGTTGTGGGCCTACGGGCCTTGTATTAACCCGATATGTTGTCACGTACAGGGGAGATGTCGTCCGTTTGCTTTTCGGCACGGCATACTCTCGGGGCGTGACATTTATACTTATATTCTTATACATACTGAAGAAATGCTCTTAATCCCCTAAACCACGAATGGGGAGCACTATAAAGATCATTATGCTCTTGACCCCCAAAACTGAAGTGGGGAGCATACTGAAGATCATTGTGCTCTTAATCCCCAATTCAAACGGGGAGCATCTTTAAATTTTCTTTATAAAGGAAATATTTTTACATCTTACTTTACCTCATGCATATAATTGTAAGCTACAACTCATTACAACATGCATGATTATAAATCACATTCTTATCATGGATTTAAACATGATGCTGAATTACCCATAACATAACGGTAAAATCACATAACTGAAAACACCATACATAACTGGAAATAACATGTACATAAAAATATATCAATGATATACGATAACTACTTATACTGCAGGTGAGCAATACTTACCTCCTACACTTTTCACTAATTTATACCGCTAGATTTCGTAAGAAAAAGATCTCCTATGTGTTCCTTTGCTTTAGTGTGATACTCTACCAAGTCCTTGCGGAGATTTCTCTTAAAAATCCCCTTTTGAATTATCCCACGGTGGAGGAAAAATCAAGGGAAGAATCAATCACGTTATTCAAAAAAATATTTCTCGAAGAAAACCCTTGGTCGGCGGTTGGGTGCTCACGGCGCAGAAAAAAAACCACCGAGAGATTTAGGCGTGAGTGGGTTTCGGTGCAAGGAATTTAGGAGAGAAGAGAGAGAGGTTGCTGGAAAAAACGAGAGGGAGAGAGAGAGAGGCGGATGAGGCTTCGACATGAAATTTATAGAGGGGAAAGAAATAAAAAATATATATATATTAGAATTTTTCTTAACCTAATTACCCCTTTAAATAATTAGTCAAATTAATCAATCTCTCTTTTTTCGCCTATGGATATATTTTGTTATATCCTACTCATTGGTAATCTTATGACTTAGTGGTGGGAAGCTTATTCACCCAAACCAACGGTTCATAGTTTGAGCCTCGACTAACGAACTATTTATTCGATTTTTTTTTTAATTCCTATTCTTAATTATTTCTATTTTTTATTATTATTATTATTATTCTATTCCTATTTTTATTATTTCTATTCTTATTCTTATTTCTATTTTTCTCTAATAAAATATAGGAAATAAAATTTAGGGTGTTACATTTAGAGTCATGGTGTGCCAAGTTTGGGTGTTTGGTAGACTTGAGGGAAAATTAGTATTATGGCAAAATAGACATAATCCTAGAAAATGATAATTATGCTTAAAACTTAGATATTTCTATACCTTGATATTAAAAAATTGTCATGCTTTGTTGTCATATGTCATGTCATAACATCATGCTCAAATTATTATTTAAAATGTCATGATAGTACTTAGGTTAATTTATATGTCATGTTAATATTTAGGTCTACCTTTATACCATGACATCATGAATCATTAGCATATGCTTTAATTTATGCAAATCATTTATGCCATGATCATTTTCATGCATTTAGGTTAATTTCAAATTAAGGACAATGATATTGATTTGAAGTCCCAAGATAAAAGAATCAAATCGAATATACCTAGATATATGCATAAACCCTTAGATGTATGAAAGAATAAAACCCACATCTTACAAAAACTATAAAGAAGATTTGTGTGTGTTTTGATACACCTTAGATACATCTGAGATGTTAGGAATATGAGTTAAGTTCAAGGTGCATAGATGTTGCATCTAGATGAACATAAACTCATAATATAACATGGAGGAATCATGAGGAAAGCTAATGTACAAGTCATGTACATCTAGCCCATAGACCATGATTCAATATAAGGTTTTAAAAAAATATTTTAAAATTATTTTAGAAAATCTTGGTAAAGTCTATCTTTTGATAACAATCATCATTGAGAATGTTGATACAAAGTTAGGCAAAACATTGAAAGTTTTCAATGCTTTTGAACTTTGTATCAATCTCTTAAAATAATTGGTATTTTAACTTAAAATTATTTTTCACCCATTGTATTTCAGGTAAGTAATGTATGTATGAAATTTCATAATTTTTTAAATTACGTATATTTACTTATGATTTTCCAAATTTTGATTCTAAAACTTGATTTCTGCATTTTGCAAAAACCAATTGACTGCTAGGTTAGCAAGTCGTCTGGTGGTGGTGCAGTTGATTGATTTCTGTTTCAGTCAACTACCATATCTAAAATTGGCTAAACAAGATTTGTTTAGCTAGTTATCAATACCTCTAAGTACTCTAACGTTTTATAACCCTAGGATATGCTTTGGAAAGCATTGGAAGGGTGACATTATCATTGAAAATGATTAGGAATGTGAGTTAGGTGAAGTATCGAATTGTAAGGGTTGTGAAAATTCAATGTTGAACTTTTATCCTTAATTTCGATTGTGTAGATTTCCTATATGCTTAAGAACACTCCAAGGACCTTGTTGGTGCAATGGTCAAGGGAGAGTAAGCCTTTAGAGGGAGGTCATCCATTTTGGTATGATGGATAAACTTTGATTACAAAAGGAGAGAAGTGAGGGTTAGGTAAACTTTCATTGTGGATTGCCTCTCATTTAGTGATAAGAGTTGTATCACTAAGAAGAGTGAAGGCATCCAAGATGATTTTGAACTAAGGGGGAGAATGTAGGATCTCATAGGGAGATGAAACATTGAAAACCTTAGTAGGTTTTTTGATATATGCCAAAGGGGGAGAAGTGAGGTTTAAGTTAGGTAAACCTTCACTATGCTTTGGCATTGGAAGAGTTAAGTTGGGTTATTGTTAGCCTAACTTAAAGGTATTGTCAAACATCAAAAAGGGGGAGATTGCTGGTGCAATCAGTTTGACCATTGTTTGACAATATGGTTTGATCATATGTTGACCATGTGACAAGTGGATGTTTGGGATATCCAAAGTCATATGGGGGAGATTATTTAAGGGAGATTGTTGGAGCAATTAAACCTACGATCAAGGTTGACCAGACTCGAGTGAGACTCGAGGGGAAGTCCAAGAATGGTCTTGGCATGGAAAGTCCAAGCATGGTCTTGGCATGGAAGTCCAAGTTTGAATACTTGGCATGGAAAGTCCAAGAATGGTTTTGGCATGGAAAGTTCAAGCATGGTCTTGGCATGAAAGTCCAAGTTTATGTAGAGGAATCGGATGTCACTAGAGAGGCGTGAATAGCGTTATGCTTTGCTCGATGGAATTCGTTCGTGCTTGTTCCTACAGTTCGTTAGTACGCAACAAAAATACAAATATAAATACAAATACACAAGGACAAAGACAAGATGATATAATGTGGTTCAGAACCCTAGTTCCTACTCCATGGGGCGAGCTCAATAGCGAGCTCTAGTGATGCAAACACCACTAATAAATCTCTCCTTCTCAAAAATAAGTCGAAGATGGAGAAAACCCCTTACAATGCGAGCTTACAACAATAAGCAAGAGATACAAGCAAATACAAAGACAATAATGAAATACAAGTAAAGGAAGCTTTACAAAAGACCGCTTTGAATGCTTTGCTTGTTGATTGCTTGGACGAGCTTGAAGGATCCTGAAATACACCAGCACTTCACCTCAAATCGCCCCTAGAACTGCTCAAGAAACCATGGCCAAAGTCCTCCACGAACTGCTCCTTTTATGCCTGCATTGGGATGATTCTACACCTGTCAGTCGATTGCCAAAAGGCCCCAGTCAACTGCCTACAGTGTTGTTGTCTCACAACAGGCTTAATCCACATTGGCATTCTAGCCAACGGATACACTGGCAGTCCGCTGCCATTACCATAAGTCGACTGCTAAGATCGTAGTCAACTACTCTGTCATCTACCGAGCTTTCTGTGCCCATGTTCTCGACCAACAGTCGACTTCCCTCCATAGCGGTATTCAAGGCGATCAATCGCCCAATCTGGCGATCATTGCTAAGGCCACGCGCCGCGATCGAATGTCGATTGACTCCGACCGATCGCTCATAATCTCAGTCAACTGATCAGAGTTAACTCGGCTTCCAAGTATCAAAAGACTTGATCAGTTGACTGGTCCATAACCCCAGTTGACTACTAAATATCAACCATGAGGTTTACCCACCCCTCATACTTGCTAGATCACCCTTAGCCTAGACCTAAGCCTTCTAGCCACCCCCATCAGCCTCACGCCTATTGGATTCCTCCAAGTCATCTATGACTTGTTCATCCATACGCTAGCCTTCAGATGCTTCCATCGACTATTGTCATGCTAACCGGGTCTATACCGCCAAGGTACATTTGGGCTTACGTTGCCAAGACACACGCTTGGACTTTATGCCACCAACCATTGGACTTATGCCACCAAGACTACCACTTGGACTTTACGTCACCAATATCACACCCTTGGACTTCCCTTGCCAACTCCATGTTGGACTTTCCAAACGTCAAGACACATGCTTGGACTTTCCAATTGCCAAGACCCATGCTTGGACTTTCCATGTCAAGTACTCAAGACTTAGACTTTCCATGCCAAGTGTCCCACTTGGACTTTCCATGTCAAGTACACAAGACTTGGACTTTTCAATGCCAAGTATCCCACTTGGACTTCTCCATCATATGGTCAACCCCATATTAATCATATAGCCAACCCATTTTCAAACATCAAAATACTATTTGAGTCAAACTTGAGTCTGGTCAATCGTGACCTGGGTCGATTGCACGAACAATCTCTCCCTTTTTAATGTTTGACAATACGTTTAAGTTAGGCTAACAATAACCTAAACTTAAACACTTATAATGTCAAAGCATAGTGAAGGTTTACCTAACTTAAACTTCACTTCTCCCTCTTTAGCATACATCAAAAAAACCACAAAAACCTTTGAGTTAGACCACCTAACTCAATACTCCAAATTCTCCCAATTGGGCAATTCTCAAATTCTCCCTCTTTTTGACATACATCAAAAAAGCTCTCCCCAAGGGTATCAATGTCTCATATACTAATGAGATTTTACAATCTCCCCCTTGGTCCAAAAATATCTAGGATGCCTTCACTCTTCCTAGTGATAAGTCTCATATCACTAAATGAGAGGCAATCCTCGCTTCTCCAATTCTCACCCTTTGGTGAGTACAATGAAGGTTTCCAAAAACCCTTCATGTTTCCTCCTTTGAGGAATACACATCCATCATCCCATGATGGATAACCTCCCCCTAAAGGCTTGCTCTCCCTTGACCATTGCACTAACAATGTCCTTGGAGAGACCCTTAGCCAATAGGAATACTAAACCATCAAAATTAAGGGCAAAAGTTCAAGCTAAACTTTCACATACCTTAAAATTTGATTCTCACCCTAAACATCTCTCCTAATTCATATCCAATGAATTTTCACCCTTCCAATGTTTTCCAAAGCATATCCTAGAGTTAGGAGCAGTTAGGGTAGCCTAAAATGGTTGAAACATGGGTTAAACAAACTTGTTTACTCGAAGTCAACTTTGGAAGTCGACTTGGTTGGCAACCAGTCAACTAATCTCAACGCTAGTCGACTGCCCAATGCGACAGTCGACTGATTTCTACAAATGCAGAAATCAAAAATCAGAAAATGGTTTTCAGAAAAACATAAGTAATTATACGTAATTTGAAAAATAATGAAACTTCATACGTATAATACTTATAACAATTATTATGGGTGAAAAATATTTAAAAAATAAAATACCTATTAAATAGTGAGATTGATATAAAGTTCAAAAATAAAGATAACTTCAATGTTTTGAGCCTACTTTGTATCAACATCATCAATGGTGACTTCTATCAAAAGATAGACTACACCAAGGTTTTTCAAAATGATTTTGAAATATTTTTAAAACCTTATATTGGACCTTGATCTATGGGCTCAATGCACATGACTTGCACATTAGCTTTTCCCATGATCCATCAATGGTATAAGATGAGTTTGAGTTCATCTAAATGCAAGAACTATGCACCTTGAACTTAACTCATTTTCCTAGCATCACACATGTGTCTAGAGTGTATCAATATATATACATGTCAATTGTAATGTGAGATGTGAGTTTTGGTTATTCCTAGACTAAGAACTCATGCATTTTTTCTAGGCAACTCTATTTGATTTCCTTATACATGAGACTTCAAATCATGTCATAGTCCTTAAATCAATTTTAATTAACCCTAAATGCATGAATGATGATTATGGCATATAATTATAGCATATATAATCATGTGCCAATAATTATGATGTCATGGTATATAAATAAAATCTAAGCACTAACATGACATAAAAGTCAAACCTAAATATTTTCATGACATTTTAATGAATAAATGAAATATGATGTCAAGACATGACATATGACAAGTGTAAAATTCAAAGGTATATACTACCTAAGTGTTAAGCTCAAATTGTCATTTGTTAAAATTAAATCCAATTTGCCATAATACCACAATCTCCCTAGTGTGCCAAAAACCCAAAATGACACACATGACCTCTAAACCTAATTGTGTCAATTTGATCAATTTTTCAAACTTCTCAAATTTAATTGGCACATCCTAAAATCTTTTAGGATATAAATTCAACCCTCATTTCCAAAGTATCAAATAACCTAAAGTGTCAACTTTTCTATGGTTAGGTTAACTACCCATCAATTCAAAAGTTGACACAACCTAACCCATCTAGCGTGAATCGATCACGCTTTTAGGAATCCAATACCTATTGGAGCTCCTTGGGTTTACAAGGTATTCACTAGGGATGAACTCCCTTAATACCTTCCTAATGAACTTTTTGTCTTGGTAGCCTTGGTCATTTGGGTCTTACCTAGGTTAACTCTAAGGGTAACTCCCCTTGTAACCTTCTTAGTGGCTTTCTTAGGTTTCCTTGAAACCTTAGCCACTAGACACACACCATAGTTAAACTTAGGGATGACTTCCCTAGTAACCTTGGTTTTCCTAGACCTAGACTTTGTTCCATAATCAAATGGAACATTGTGGTAGGTCTCCTTGGGCTTAGATTTGTGACCCAAACCTTTCTTGCCGCTAGATGGTTCTTATCTTCTAGACCCTAATCTTTTATCATTTGACCCTTGAATTTGATTTTGCATCTTCCTAAGAGTCTTCTCTAATTTCTCAAGCCTTGACCTCAAGGTTTGGTTCTCTAACTCTAATTTTCCTAATTTTGATTTTTCATTAACCCTTTGGGAATGATTCTTCGTAGGCATATGCCTACCCTTCTTGTTAGGTGATCTTCTACCTTCCTAATAGTTTCCCTAGGTAGAATTATTTTAGGGGTATTTGTTCTAAGTTTATCCTTAACCCTATATTACAAGATTTAACACTGAGACAATATGATATATTTCTAGCATGCTCGTTATGATTATGAACAATAGAAAGAGTATTAAAATTACTCCTAGCATGCTTTCTAGCCTTATATAAAGAATGAGCATTATTTAAATTTACCTTAGGGTTTGCCTTGGCTCCCCCTACATGTGTAGCTCCTTCTTTGGCCTTGGATTGCTTCTTTCCCTTAGGGCATTGGCTTCTATAGTGACCTCGTTGATTGCACTTGAAGCACACAATGTGCTCTTTGCTCTTAATTGTTGGGGTTCCAGTCTCCTTGGTCTTTGGCATGATTTGTGTCGTCTTCTTGACCCGTTTTGGATACTTACTCTTGTAGTGTCCTTGCTCCCTACACTCAAAGCATATTATGTGATTCTTATTTTTAATTAAAATGCTTGAGTTACCTAGGTTGGTGGTAGGAATCGGAGTTGGTTCTTCATCTCTCCAGGAGGTTGAAGCTTCATTTTGATTTTGCTCTAGAGTGGATGGTCTCTCCTCCCCCACAATCCTAGAGGTGGAGACTTCCTCCAATTCTTCCACCTCTTCTACCGATCCGAATGTTGATAGCCTTTCAACCTCCGAATTCTCACACTCTTGTGAGGATAAACTTCCCTCTTCAATCTCCTTCTCTAATTGAGCCGATGAGCATTCTTGTTCCTTGGGCTCCTCTATTTCTTGAGTCATTGAGGGTTCTTCATAGAGCTATGCCAATTTGCTCCAAAGCTTCTTAGCATCCTTAAACTCACCTAGCTTTGCCAAAATACCATTAGGTAACACATTAATCAATATTTTTGTTACCTTGTTGTTTATTTCATAATATCGAATTTTCTCCTTGCTCCACTTCTTCTTCTTGAGTATTCTCCCATTCTCATCCTTTGGAGCATCGAACCCTACTATAACACTAATCCAATTGTCATAATCATACATAAGAAAATACATCATTCTACCTTTTCAATATACAAAATCTTTACGGTTGAAGGAAGGTGGAATATTGATGTCATCACCCAATCTTTCTTCAAACTCCATTTTCTTCACCTTAATTTAGCGATGCTCCCTTGGTAGTTAGTCCGTAGAAGAGCTTCTAGATCTGATACCATTTGTAGAGTATCGGAGCGTCTTCTTCTTCTGAGAGCCACCGAGCTCTGATACCAATTATAGAGGAATTGGACGTCACTAGAGGGGGGGTGAATAGCGTTATGTTTCGCTCGATGGAATTTGTTCGTGCTTGTTTCTATAGTTCATTAGTATGTAGTGGAAATACAAATACAAATACAAATATGAATATGAATACACAAGCACAAAGACAAGGCGATATAACGTGGTTCAGAACCCTAGTTTCTACTCCATGCGGCAAGCTCAATAGCAAGCTCTAATGATGCACACACCACTAATAAACCTCTCCTTCTCGACAACAAGTCGGAGGTAGAGAGAACCCCTTACAATGTGAGGTTACAACAATAAGCAAGAGATACAAGCAAATACAAAGACAATAATGAAATACAAACAAAGGAAGCTTTACAAAAGATCGCTTTGAATGATTTGCTTATTGGTTGCTTGGACGAGCTTGAAGGACCCTAAAATGCACCAGCACTTCGCCTAAATCACCCCTAGAATCTCTCGAGAAACCATGGCTGAAATCCTCCATGAATTGCTTCTTTTATGTCTGCATCGGGTTGATTCCGTGCCTCGCAGTCGATGTTAGGGCAATCAACCCAAATATGTGTTTGGTTTTGATGTGTGTGGCAAAGAGTTTAAGTTAGGTTGTTATGGATTTGATGTGTGTTTTCAAGTTCTTCAGGACTTGGTGAATCACACATGGTTAGCTTGATGAAGCATTGGCGAGTTCATGGCCTTGAAGTCTCGGGTTCTGCATAACTTGAAAACACACATCAAATCCATAACAACCTAACTTAACACACATAAACCCTTTGCCCTGAAGTCTTGGGTTTTTGAGTCAGTGAAGGATGACATTGGAAAAGTCGTGAGCTTGGTGCATCTGAGGGACCACCAGACGAGGAGCAAATGGAGTGAAGCCAAAGGAATCAGACTTCAAGGCAAGACGTGAAGGATGACACGAGAGAAGTCATGGGCTTAGTGCATCCGAGGGATGCAAGTCGGACGAAGAGAGCTTCGGTGAGGGACTCCATGAGAGATGAGAGATTGTAACCCGGGACAGGGTAACTCAAGTAGGTGAACTTGGCCAAGTGGCTAAAGTCAAGTGTTGGATGCTCAAACATGTGTTTGAGGTTTTACCCAACGATTGGAAGTGTCGGATGCTCAAACATGTGGTTTGAGGTTTTACCCGATGGTCGGATGCTCAAACAAACTTGTTGTTTGAGATTTTACCCGACATCAGTCGACTGATATAGATATCAGTCGACTAGTCTGAGTCGACTGCTAGTTGACCGGTGTCAACTAGGATTTTGTGGCCCAACAATCGACTGCCAAGGGTTGGCAGTCGACTGATCCATCATCAATCGACTACCAACGGCTGGCAGTCGACTGCTATAGGTCAAAACAACCACAGAAGCGAGGCATCTTGACCAGCAGATCGACTGCACGAGCATCAGTCGACTACTAGGGTTTGACAGTCGACTAATTGGCTATCCATTGGTTGGGATGTCAACGTGGATGAAGTCGTTCTGAGGCAACGACTACAACATCAGTCAACTACTAGCATGCAGCAGTCGACTGTTACATGCCCAACGGGAAGAAACCGTTCTTCCCTATAAAAAGAAGGGTTGGGTACCTTGGAGAGGTTAATGCTTCCACTCCTAAGTGATCCCCAAGTGCCCTAAGCGTTCCAAACCTCCTCTTCCTTGTTCTCATCTCAATCATATTGTAAGAGGTAGGATTTTGTGTAAGAAGGTTTCTTCTCCACCTTGGTTGAGCAAAGGAGAAGCTTAGTGCATTAGTTGATGGAGTGATTCGTCTTACGAATCGTCCGTGGACTAGCGACAAGGGTCATGAACCATATTACATATTCTTGTTTAGTTTAATTGTCTTTGTTTTAGCATATATTCCACTGCGCTAACTATTTGTAGACGATTAAGAACCACCGAATTCCATTGAGCACATTGTAGGCTATTCAATCCCCTTCTAGAAGGGCCTCGATCCTTCAACAAGTGGTATCAAAGCGAGGAGGTTGTCATCGGACTCACCGCCGTGACAACAACGAAATGGCTAGCATGAACACTCATCCACCCAAATTCAAAGGCGACTTCTCTTAGTGAAAGAAGAGGATGGAGGTATTCTTTGAAACCGACTTTGATATAATGTTAATTATAGAAAATGATTTTGAGGTGCCTAGGGATGAAGAGAACAAGCCACTAGAAAAATCGAGATGGACAAAGAAGCAAAAGGAGGAGTACCTTACAAATTCAAAGGCCAAGCACCATCTTTTCAATGTGCTACCTCAACAAGAAATCAACCGGATTGGAGAGTGCTCAAGCGCCAAAGAGATGTGGGAGAAGCTAGTGGAGCTTCATGAAGGCACCTCCGAAACCAAGTTAGCAAGAAGGGACCTTCTCCGATCTCAACTAAATAATATCAAATTATATAAGGGGGAAAAGGTATTATCACTACACTCTAGATTTAAAGAAATTATTAATGGGTTATCAAGTGTAGGTGAGAAGCTATCGAACCGGGATATGATAATGAAAGCAATCGATGTATTCCCTTGGTCATCCAAATGGAGCTCCATGGTGGATTCCTTCTATATCTCAAGGAATCTAGAGGTAAGTACTCTAGAAGAATTCTTTTCCACTATGAAATTTCACGAAACTCGACTTGAAGGAGTAATAGAAGAGCCAAGAAACAAATCAAGGGGAGTATCACTTGTAGCCAACAAGGGAAAGAAGAAGGAGACTCCACCCCCTTCATCGGATGATGACTCATCTTCCTCCATAAACACTGATGAAGAGGCTTACATGGTAAGAAAGGTGAGACATGCATTAAAAAGATTTAAATTTAACAAATCTCATGATAGGAGAAGGAGAACTAGGAAGGTTATTTGCTATAATTGCCAAAGAGAGGGGCACATGAGAGATGAATGTCCTTTCTTGAACAAGAAGAAGGATGAAAGGAAGAAGGATGACAAGAAGGAAGCAAGAAGAAGGATGAAAAGAAGTCAAAAGAAAAGGGAAAGGGAAAAGTGAACCTAAAAGTCACATGGGATGACCCATCATCATCGGAAGAAGAAGAAATCGTCTCCCATTTTGCACTTATGGGAATTGACGACATTGCCTCCATCTCCTCTGAGCAAGAAGAAGGAAACACAAGTAAGGAGGAGAGCTCAAGTGTAGGGGGAGCATCATCATCATCGGAATCGGAAGAAGATTGAGTAAGTGAGGTAAAGAAAATACCCTCCCAAGATATGGTTTCTATGATTTCTAGTTTAACTAAGGATTTATTTAGAACCAAAAAGAAAAATTAATGCATGCAAAATGAAATTAAAAATCTAGAATAAAAGATCAAAAATTCATGTTCACATGATAATGCTTCTTCTTCTCGTTTAAATGATGCATGCTTAGAAGAGAATAAGATTTTAAGGGAAAAGGTAGACTATCTCACTAAGACCCTTGAAAAATTCACTATTGGGTCAAATACCTTGAATATGATTATTGGGAGCCAAAGGGCATGCTTTAACAAGAAGGGCTTAGTATATAAAGGATCAAGAAATGAGAAAGTTTACCATTACTTAATTGCTAGAGGACAATCTAAAACAACCATGGTAGCTAGGAAATGGATTCCTAAGGAGTACTTGGTGAACCCTATTGAAAAGAATTTATATTGGATTTCCAAGTCAATCCTTAAAAGTTAGAGAAAACCTAGAAGAGTCAACCATACTTGATTTTAATTCATATCATATTATTTGGTTGACTAATGAGCATGTTGGGTGATGATGTTTGACTTATGATCATCATTGGGGAGTTTGAATGATACTTAACCTTGAGTAGAAATTGCATGAAATTTATGGTTAAGTATAAATACCTTAGTTACATCTCACATTCACCATAAGGCTAACTTGATTGATAACATAGCAATGAGTGAGATGTTAGGTTGATACAAGTGATTCACTAATGCTTATGATATTTTGATGAATCATTATATGTATTATGATAGAGTAATCATAGACCAACTATGGGGAAAGCATATGTTTAATTCATGGATATATTTCCCAAAGATCATGGTTGGATATTTTTAATGATTTAAAACCATTTCATGTTTCAAAAACTGAGAGGTTATGTTTTGAAATATTTTAAGGCAAAACTAGCTTTCAAAGTTGATACATAATTGAGAATTTTTACAACTTTTGAGTTTTTACCTAATTTTAAAAAATTGAATGCATTTTCATGAAAAATCATTTTCCTTGATAGAGGGACTTATCAAAAATGTGTTCCCCAAATTTCGTGATTTTTCAAATTTTCATGAATTTTTAATGGATTTTTGAAGTTGGCTTCAGAAATTAGAAAATGCTAATTTTCAGGTGCCAGTCGACTGGCGTTCTGACGCAGTCGACTGATGGACTGTGCACGTGCATAGTAACCTTTTTTGGGTGTTTTTCAGCCTAATTTTTGTGATTTTATTCCCTCAGATATCGATGCCATGTTGTTTAATATAAGTATAATATTTTTGATGGTGTCAAAGAGGGAGAAATGTTAGAGTTTAAGTTAAACATGCTAGGGAGAATTAGCATGTGTTAAGGGGGAGTTTGCATGTGTTAAGTGGGAGTTTTGATACTCATATTATGATTTACATGCTTACTTTCCTTATGTATTTTGTTAATGTTTTACCTAACTTAAACATGTTGTCAAACATCAAAAATGGGGAGATTGTTAGGGCAATCAACCCAAGTATGTGTTTGGTTTTGATGTGTGTGGCAAAGGGTTTAAGTTATATTGTTATGGATTTGATGTGTGTGTTCAAGTTGTGCAGGACTTGGTGAATCACACATGGTTAGCTTGATGAAGCATCGGCGAGTTCATCATCTCATGGCTCGGGTCCTTGAGTCGGTGAAGGATGACATTGGAGAAGTCGTGAGCTTGGTGCATCCGAGTGACCGCCGGACGAGGAGCAAATGGAGTGAAGTCAAAGGAAGTAGACTTTAGGGCAAGACGCGAAGGTTGGCACGGGAGAAGTTGCAGGCTTAGTGCATCTGAGGGACACAGGCTAGACGAAGAGGGCTTCGGTGAGGGACTCCATGGGAGATGAGAGATTGAGCAATTGTAACTCGGGATGGGGTAGCTCAAGTAGGTGAACTTGGCCAAGTGGCTAAAGTCAAGTGTCGGACGCTAAAACATGTGTTTGAGGTTTTACCTGACGATTGGAAGTGTCAGATGCTCAAACATGCGGTTTAAAGTTTTACCCGACGGTTGGATGCTCAAACAAACTTATTGTTTGAGGTTTTACCCGACATCAGTTGGTCCGAGTCGACTACTAGCTGACCAGTGTCAACTAGGGTATTGTGGCCCAACAGTCGATTGATCCACCATCAGTCGACTGCCAAGGGCTGGCAGTCGACTGCTATAGGTGAAAACGACCACAGAAGCGAGGAGGCAGCTTGACTAGGGGCTTGATTGCACGGGCATCAGTCGATTGCCAGGGTTTGGCAATCGACTGATTGACTATCCTTTGGTTGGGATGCCAATGTGGATGAAGCCGTTGTGAGGCAACGGCTACAGCAACAGTCGACTGATGCATGCCCAATGGGAAGAAACCCTTCTTCCCTATAAAACGAAGGGTTGAGTGCCTTGGAGAAGTTAATGCTTCCACTCCTAAGTGCTCCCCAAGTGCTCTAAACGTTCCAAACCTCCTCTTCCTTGTTCTCATCTCAATCATATTGTAAGAGGGAGGATTTTGTGTAAGAAGGTTTCTTCTCCACCTTGGTTGAGCAAAGGAGAAGGTTAGTGCATTGGTGGAGGGAGTGATTCGCCTTACGAATCATCCATGGACTAGCGGCAAGGGTCGTGAACCATATTACATCTTTTTGTTAGCGTTTGTCTTCTCTTTACTTCTTGTTTAGTTTAATTGTCTTTGTTTTAGCATATATTCCGCTGCGCTAACTATTTGTAGACAATTAAGAACGACCGAATTCCATCGAGCACATCGTAGGCTATTCAACCCCGGTCCCCTTCTAGCCGAGCCTTGATCCTCCAATAGTCGACTGCCTATAGTGGCGTTGTCTCACAACTATCTTAATCCACGTTGGCATTTCAGCCAACGGATATACTAGCAGTCAACTACCATTATCGATAGTCGACTGCCAAGCTCATAGCCGACTGCTCAGTCGTCTACCGAGCTTTCTGTGCTCATGTCCTCGATCAACAGTCAACTGCTCAAGGCTAGTCGACTGTCCAAATCTAGCAGTCGACTACCAAGGCCACGCGATCACAGTCGAATGCCAGTTGACTCCCAACTAGTCGACTGATCATAATCTCAATCAACTGATCAGAGTTGACTCGGTTGCCAAGTGTCAAAACACTTGACCAGTCGACTGGTCCATAGTCCAGTTGACTGCTAAACCTCAACCATGAGGTTTACCCCAAGTATGATCCCCTCATACTTGTTAGACCACCCTTAGCCTAAACCTAAGTCTTCTAGCCATCTCCATCAATCTCATGCCTATTAGATCCCTCCAAGTCATCCATGACATGTTCATCCATACGCTAGCCTTTAGGTACTTCCATCGGCTATTATCATGCTTACTGGGTCTATACCGCCAAGGTATATTTGAGCTTACGCTGCCAAGATACATGCTTGAACTTTACACTGCCAAGACACATACTTGGACTTATGCCGCCAAGACTACCGCTTGGACTTTACGCCGCCAATATCACACCCTTGGACTTCCCTTGCTAACTCTATGTTGAAATTTACAAATGTCAAGACCCATGCTTAGACTTTCCAATTGCCAAGACCCATGCTTGGACTTTCCATGCCAAGTGTCCCACTTGGACTTTCCATGCCAAGTACACAAGACTTGGACTTTTCAATGTCAAGTGTCCCACTTGGACTTCTCCATCATATGGTCAACTCCATGTCAACCATATAGCCAACCCATTGTCAAATAATGGTCAACCCATTATCAAACATCAAAATACAAACTCGAGTCTAGTCAATCATGACCTGGGTCAATTGCACCAATAGTTTAGATACTTAGCATGGAAAGTCCAAGCATGATCTTAGCATAGAAGTCCAAGTTTGGATACTTGGCATGGAAAGTTCAAGAATGGTCTTAGCATGGAAAGTCCAAGTTTGAAGTTTTGGCCACATAAGTCCAAGTGTTTAGTCTTTGTGGTTAAAGTCCAAGCATTGAGGCTTGACAATCAGAAAATTCCAAGGTGATATTTTTGGTATCATAAAGTCCAAGCATGTAGTCTTGGCGATATAAGTCCAAATGAACCTTGGCAAAGGAGACCCGGTAAGCATAACATAGACAATGGAAGCACCTGAAGGCTAACGCGAAGGGTGAAGGAGTCATGGAGGACTCGGATGGACCTTAAGGGCATTAGACTAATGGAGGTGGCTAGAAGGCTTAGGTCTAGGCTAAGGGTGATCAATCAAGTATGAGAGGATCATACTTGGGTTAAACGTCAGTTTGAGGTTTACCAATCGATTGGGGTTATAGACCAGTCAACTGGCCAAGTGCACGACACTTGGGAGACTAGTTTGACTCGAGCAGTCGACTGGGATTTTAACTAGTCGACTGGGATTATGACCAGTCGACTGATCGTATAGTCAACTGAAGCTCGACTCTATCTATGACTCTGGCAGTCGATTGCTAAGGTTTAGCAGTCGATTGGCTACTAGTAGTCGACCATAGGTGGCTAAGGCACAAATTGTTTGGCAGTTGACTGTTGGCTTATAGCAGTCGACTGGTGCCTATGACACTCGATTGCTAGGTTAGGGCAGTCGACTGTTCAACTTAATCTGACATGGATTAAGTTGTTATGTTACAATGGTAGTGTGACCAGTCGACTGCTAGGTAAGAGCAGTCGACTAGACAATGAAAAATTAGCCCGAGGCATGCTTTATAAGGAGCTGCGATGGGGAGGAGATGGAAGCCAGTTGTTAGAGTTCTTGAAAGAGATTTGCTATTGCATTTCAGTCCTTCCAAGCATCTCAAAGCAACCAAAAGATCAAGTATTCAAAAGCTCACTTGTAAAGTGTTGCAATTTCAGTTCTTTCATTTGCTTTGTATTTGGTTGTTGATTCTTGTATTAACTCCATTGTAAGAGGTTTCTTCACCTTCGGTGTTATTCCGATAAGTAGAAGATGTAGTGATGGTGTGCATCACTAGAGCTCAACCATAGAGTAGTAATAGGGTTTTGAACCATGTTAAATCAGTTGTGTGGTTGTCTTTGTATTGCTTTGTATTTATGTTTTTGTATTCCGTTGTGCACTAATCATCTTGTAGACAAGCACGATCAAAATGGTCAAACAACGAAATCGATAAAATGCTATTCACCCCCCCCCCTCTAGCACACAAAACGATCCTATTGGTGCAGGGGCACCAGGTGATCGAACCTGTGTTTTGATTATAGAAAAAGACGCAAAGTTAAGATTACATCGTTATCTCACGAGCTTAATCGAGTGTGTAGAAAAGTGCAAAAGCTAGAGTTGAAGACTGGAAACACTCAGAGGAAGTCGCGGTGGTCGGGCGACACTCGAGTGACTTCGGAGGGAGCCGAAGGAATCGAGTGGAAGGCCGGAAGCGAGAGTTACAAAGTAAGTATCGAGGTAAGCTCGTGTGTGTGAGTGTAAGTGAGGTCGTATCCTCCTTACGGGGATGGTCTTAAGCGTAGATCCGACCAAAGACATCCCATGGATGGTCTAGGTCGAGATCGGATGGTCGGCGGCCGTCGAAATAATATTTTTCTTAAGCTAAATATTGCCGATCGCTCTTTGAGCACTCGATCGTCCGTCCATCGGCCGATCGCCTCGCGACAAGACTGATCGATGTCGCCATCACCGATGATGATGGCCATCAGTTGATTGATGGTCAAGGATCAGCTTCGAGGAGTCAAGCCTTATCACCTCATTTCAAGGATATTAGTGCCCAAATCTGATTGGCTGAAGATCCTCTCGAGAAGGGACTCAAAGGCTATAAAAGGAGGGTCTCTCCTAGGGTTTTCTCATCAATTCTAAGGTCCCTAAAGCCTCCGCAACACTGTGACTCTCCGACGACGAAGTGCTACTACTCCGACGATCTAAGCTTGAGTTTTCATTTCTTATTCGTCGGTATAAGTTTAATTTAGCTTGTCTCTTTCATATTATTGTCTCGGAGCTTTTTATCGTAACGAGGAGAGGGGGAGTGTCCCTTTACCTCAAGCTTTTGTGGTGTTTTGTATTCGATTAACTCCTACCTCCAACGAGGAGGAGTTCGTTAGTATTTTGCCCTTCGTGCGTGGTCAAGGACCACTAGGGCCTTGGAGTAGTAGCCGTAGGCTACGAACCAAGTAAAAACCTTCGTGTCTTTATTTCTATATTGTGTTTTTCTGCTGCGTTTACTTGTGTCTTGAAACGAATTCGAACGAAAAGTTTCTATCGCTATTCACCCACCCCCCCTAGCGATTTGCTCGATCCAACAGATCCCCTACAAAACTTAGTTCTTGACTCATATGTCACTTTGAATTTGTTCTTCTACTTTGGTTTGACTTGAGTTGACTCTGAATTACCTACAACCAAAGTTATATCTTTTTCCAATTGACCAAGATTAGTCTATTTAGAGTTCAAATTCATAGAAAAATCCATCTAACTTAACTAATGACAAATCCCTTGATACTTTATATATATCCACCATAAATGCCCATAAGTTATCCTTGGAAATGCCCTTAAGGCATATATGATCAAGTCTCAATTGTTAATTTATTCGCTAAGGGAGTGCAACCCATTTGGCATCTCCTAAAACTTGTCATGACTTATTGATTTGTCCTCTTTCATTTGATTTTGAAGATGTTTTTTGGCTATTCTGGAGTCTATGGTTCCTTCATATAGTCCAGTTAACTTCTCTCAAAGCTCTTTAGTACTTTGACATGACCCCACCTTACTCAGTTGCTCTTAAGTTAGCTCACACTATAGTGTCTCATAGCTCTTGCATTTGCTTGAGCTCCTTTTTAATGTTTCTTGTCTACTTGTCAAAACTTAAGGATTGACTATTTTATCTCTGGGTAAGTTGAAGCTTGTCTTGATCACAATCTTGTTGGAGATCGGGCATCACGCTAGAGGGGGGAGGGGTGAATAGCGATTTCACTTCGTTCGATTGTGATCGCATGCTCATCTAAAAAACTTATTAATGCGCAGTGAAATATACAAGAATAAATATGCACAACAAGAATAAACAACAAGCACACACAATATACAAGAGTGATTTAATATGGTTCGGAACTAGGGCTCCTACTCCATGGGTCGAGCTGTAGTTGAACTCTAGTGATGCACGCCATCACTATCAAACTTCTTCTTCTCGGAAAACACTCCATAGGTGGAGAATCCTCTTACAAATGAATTAAATGGTAATACAATGAGCAAGTACAAGAATACAAATAAAATGCAAAGAAAACTTTACAAGAGTATTTTCGATTGCCTTCTTGTTGATTGCTTTGAATTGCTCTTGAAGGTATGGAATGCAACAACACTTCCCCTTCAAAATCACCCCAAAAATCATTGTGGAAAACCTCCCCATGGAGTTCCTTTTAAGTCATCCGTTGGGTTAATTTTCTACCTAGCAGTCAATTGCCAAAAGGCCCCAATCAACTGTCCACGGTGTCATTGTCCCATAACGGAGTTAATCCACGTTGGATTACTCTAACGAATACCCTAGCAGTCGATTGCCCTTACCAATAGTTGACTGCCAACTCAGTAGTCGATTGGCCAGTCGACTACGGGACATTCTTTGCTCGTGTCCATAAATTCTAGTTGACTGCCATCCATGGCAGTCAAATGTTCAAGGCCAGTCGACTACCCATACATGGCAGTCGATTGTCAGTGGCATATAGCAGCAGTCGAGGCTCTAGTCGACTACTGACCAGTCGATTACTTCGAGTTCACTAGGCTTCTGAGTGTCAAACACTCAACCAGTCGACTGGCCCATAACTCTAGTCAATTAGTAAACCTCAAACATGAAGTTTAACTAGATACTCACCCATAGCCTAGAAATAAGCCTTCTAGCCACCTCCATCAGCCTCACGTCTCTCGGATCCCTTGAGTCCAGGATCTTCATCCTTCGCGTTAGCCTTCAGGTGCTTCCATCAGCTATGTTATGCTAATCGGGTCCTTTTCCAAGGTTCATTTGGACTTATGCCTCCAAGACTCATGCTTGGACTTTACATCGCCAAAACCTCACCCTTAGACTTCCTTGCCAAGATCCATTTGGACTTACGCTGCCAAGACTCATGTTTGGACTTTATGTTGCTAAAACCTCACCCTTGGACTTCCTTGCCAATATCCATTTAGACTTATGCCGCCAAGACCCATGCTTGGACTTTACGCCTCCAAACCTACACACTTGGACTTATGCTGTCAAGACTATACCTTTGGGCTTCCCTTGCCAAATATTCATATTTGGACTTTCCTTGCCAAGTATCCAAACTTGGACTTCTGAGGTTGATTGCCCTAACAATCTCCCTCAAATAATCTCCCCCATATGACTTTGGATGTCCCAACCATCCACTACTCATATGGTCAATATATGGTCAAATCATATTATTGAATGATAGTCAAACCCATTGTCAAACATCAAAATACTACTCGAGTCCCACTCAAGTTTGGTCAACATTGACCCGGGGCTTGTTGCACCAACAAATCTAACTATCTATTTCATTCATTAGATAGTATTTCATCATTCCCTTCCAATAAGGAAAGTTATTGTCATTAAAGAGGGGAGGACAAGAAGTACTATAACCTTCCTACAAAATCATGAGAGTAGATCTTCAAGCTCAAAAAATTCACTTTTTCAACTACTTAGATGAGTGCCACAAATAATCAAACGAGTGTTTAGTTAGAGTTGTTTCAGGCTGAATGTTTTAGGTTAAGGGTATATGATAGGGTTATGTAGGGTAAGATTTAAGCTTGAATTTTAATTAGAGTTTAATCCGTGACCGATTACAAGTTCGACCCTAGGTTAGATTCAAACTTAACTTTGGGTCCACCAAGCGGTTTCTTTTAAGATAAACCGGCAATTTACCAAACAGTGAATGTGAAGTTTAGAATTGTCCAAACAGCGCCTCATACTTTCATATTTGTCAAATAGCGCACTTAATTCTCTTTTTATCCCCCCCCCCCAACAGACCTGCACCACAATAGAAATCCCGAACCATCCAAACGTGGTACTGGGAATTATAAATTTCAGCACCACAGTGATGGTGTTGGGATTGCAACACCACTGTGGTGCTGGAATTTACAATTTCAGCACCACAATAGTGCAGGTCTGTTTGGCGGGAGGGGTAAAAAAGAAATTAAATGTGTTATTTGGTAAATATGAAAGCATTGAGCATTGTTTGGGCAATTCTAAACTTCACGTGTGCTGTTTGGTAAATTGCCGAAGATAAATTCTTTGGTTGTGGTGAGTCACAAGAGATGTTCTTAAAGTAGCCACAAGCCTAGATAGAATTTTCTCAAAGCCAACCACCCAAAGAACTTAATATCAAATCTTGATCTAACTAATCTAAAGTAAGATAAGGTAGCTTCGATTATTTTGACTCAGTTAATTGCACTAGGTATATCTCCTTTATCCAACCTACACATGTATTAATTTGAGCTTCCCTAATTTACTATCAGCTTACTCTGCTCTGATACTAATTGATAAAACTGAAATAATGGCAAATAGGGTGGATGTCATTGTTTAAAACTTAAGATCATAGTAAATATAAAAAAATTGAACAAATAGAGTAAATATAAATAGAATAAAAATATTAAATAGAGTTAAGCAACATAAAAGTAAAGTGACATAAGAACATAAATTATTTAATGTGGTTTGGCTTCCCTCCTAAATTATTACTCTACGACCTATAATTTGTCATATGGATCAATCGAAATAATAATCACTATATTTTATCCTTTTTAGAAGATCTGAAGGTGGAGAAATCTCTCATAAAAGATATACAAATATTGTACAGTGAGAGTAAAAATAACAAGGCAATAAATATGTATACCAAACTTATGTGTTTGCCTTGGAAGAAAAGAAAAAGAGTACTAGTAGAACTTTCTTACAAAGAATTGTCACTTGAGTGATGACTTAATCAATGTATTTGTTGTTGTAAAGTTATTGTAAGTCCTTCCCTTTTATAGAATTATTTCGGGTACTCGAAAATCCTTTAGGACGTCTCCAGCTCAGTCTCGATCAAATCCGACTACTCTGGTTCATATATGACTATGATCGCCCAGATATCTTTCAAGCACCAGGATCCTGACATGGCAAAATCCTATTAAATGCATTTGATCGGTCTGATTTACCTAGTCTTCATATAACTTCGATCACCCAATCTCTTTCAGTCACCCGTACACTAATGTGGCAGAACATCATGCATTATCAATCTGTAATTTTGGGATAGTCTTTTGTTGTCATCATGTATCTAGACATGATCTGAATCTCGGCTTAGTCATCCAAAACTGTTCTAGTCACTTGGATCTCTGGGTGCTAGATCTAATAAAGACTCCTAAATCCATCTAATCCTATTGATATGATCCAACTTGAGTTTTTACATCACAAAATGAGTAACACAAGTATATCTATACAACAATTCAATTGTCTCATGATGCCCAAGAGAAGATTTCTTTGAACTTATCTTGTTTTGTACCTCGCTCCAGAACTTACCTTGACTGAACCTCTAGATATATCTTTCTTTATCACATGACTATCCTACCCGAATCTTTATCTTCCTGGAGCCTCTGGACTTCACTTGCCTGAATTCAGATCTTTCTTGGTCACCTAATCATCCTATCAGAAAACACCCTTAAAACTTTATTTGTTAAATTTCTGCACCGGCAGACTTGACATATCAAATTATAACATAATATATCCTAATTTTAAATCATATTTTATATATCAAAATACAGAATCTGCTCCATCATGTCATCCTAGAATTTGCTATTTACAATTTAATTAGTTAATGCATGGTTCTTCCTTAATATTGAACAACTTCCTCTCGTTTAGAAGATTGTCTCTTGTCTCAAAGTAATATATCTTTGAATCACTTAAAAGAGTGAATTGTCTCGAAGCAAATATAGCTTTGAGTTACTTAAAAGATCGAAAACAAATGGATCACATCCCATCTCAACAACAATTACAGTAACTCTCTAATATCCTTATATCCATTATTATATCTGATTCTCACACATTCATAATTATCGCTGAAGCACTGTAGGATGTCACCATTAAATGACTTCATATTTCCTTTGCATTCAAGCATTCTTTTCACTTTATGTATGCACCTATCAAGTATATTAAAAGATTATTTTGTTATCCCAAAGGCATCATTTTTCATGGTGTTCTCATATATTTTTTCACTGAGTGTAAAAGTTACAGCTGATGCAAACTATGCCTGTTGTCGTGAAGATGGCCATTTAACTCGTGTATTCGCTATATTTCTTACGAGGAATTTTAATTTTTTTAAGGCACACTAAAAATAAACTTATGATTCCTCAATTCATCACTTACATCTAATATGGAACTATTGTAAATGTTATGTTTAAGATTATTAGGCTTCAATTGCTCCTTGCTAAGATACACCCATACATCACAAATACATAAGATGTGGTGCGATAATATTGAAACAATATATCTCACCATTAACTAATCTAGTATTTTTTACTCACTCAAAACATGCGGAATGGATTTGTGACAAGTTAACAATTGTGGATCTTGTACCTCTCGAGATATGGTTAAATTGTAAATATTTTTCACAATACTCTAGCAAGTTTACGATCTCTACTGTTGGTAATAAAATTTAATGTTCGCTAACTTCCATTGAATTTACAAGGGCATAATAACAATACAGATCAGGGTTTTGTGTTAGCTTTGTCATCAGCAAATAAATAGTTTGTTGAAAGTACAATCAAAATCTCATATTATAAAGATGTGAAAAAGATCATGAACTTATAAGATGAAAAAATATTTCTATTGGTACGAGATATTTTCGGTAAAGTTTAAAAAATAAATCTACGAGGGTTTAGACTCAAAGTGAATAATATCATACCATCATAAAAATATGAATTCCATTGTACTTAACAATTGGTACGAGAATCATAGTCCAAGTCGAGCCATGTGGATGAAATAGTAACCTCGAATGAAGAAAGTAGAGGTTTTCATATCCGAATCAAGAGAATTAGACACCATACAAAAATTTTATTTGGATCAGGAGGATCAAACAACTGATAAGAAGATCTAGTGAGTCAGACATGAGGCAGGAAGTTTAGCTGAATCAGGAAAATTGGACAACTGACAGGAAGACTTGATGGGTCAGACATCAGGCAGAAAGTTCAATTGATCAAGAGGATCAGATAACTGACGGGAAGATCTTATGGGTTGACGATCAGACATCAAACAAAGAAAGTTCTTCGAGGACGGATGGACTTAAGAGGAGGTCCGATGTGATCATTCCTTTGAGAAAGAGATTGTTGAGAGTACAATCAAAATTCCATATTGAAAAGGCATGGAAAATATCATAAGTTTACAAAATGCAAAGATATCTCCATTTGATGCGGTAACAGGAAAAAGAGTTTATTGACTTCCTTTCAACGCAGTGGGGTGCGAAGAAAGCTTAGGGGGGTTCTCTCCGGCCGCAACCGTAAAATGAAATGTGAAGAAGAGAAACACACGCAACACAAGCAACGAACCAAGACACAGAATGTAACGTGGTTCAGAATAAGGATTCCTACTCCACGGGGGTGAGCTCTCCCATGAGTTACAGTGTCAAAGCACTTTTCACTATAAACTTCCTCCTTCGCGGAAAGAATTTTCAGAGGTAAAGGAGAAAATCTCTTACAATTAACTGAATACACAGGAAAAAGTATCAGAAATATGGAGCTCACTATTCTCCTTCTCTCCTTCTTCGGGGAATGTGGTTGCTCTCCCCTTCAAAATGTGCCTTCGTCTCTTATTGGTTGGAATAATGCGGATCCCTTTTCTCTTGTCCTGCTTCTCCCTTTTATTCTCTTTCCTCTGGCGAACTGTCGCACCGTGAATCTCCTTCATCATATACGTGACCACCTTGCCCATCTGGAGAATCATTCTATTACAGAAACGAGGAGCGAAAGCTCTTCGGAATATTGTGTGGGGGCTCTCTTCTGTTGTGTAATAACTTCTTATCTACATTTCAGGAAATATGCTAGCTCATCCTTTCAGCCACTTGCCTTTGATAAAACTAACCTAAACCTACCGCTTATGTATAGCGTAGCTCTTAGGCTTTTCTCAATAGCCCGAACCAACTCTCCTTCTTCCCGTACCGAACCATTTCTAGGCCTGCTAGACCGAGCCGATTCTCGTTCGCCCTGCACCGAAATGATCTTCGCGATCGCCCCGCCATATCAACTACCTCAAACTGTCCTCCCGTTCCAATTGTCCCAGACTGACGTGCCCAAACCATTCTTCCCCGCTTCCCCTGCCGAATCGGTTACTCAGTTCGGATAGCGTCTTACACGCGAGTATTCTTACTCTATTCACAAAAAAGAGGTAACAACAGTATCACCATTGATATGAGACTTTTAAAATAAATTTCAAAAAATAAATCCATAAAAGTTTATGTCTAAAGTGGACAATATCATATTATTATGGAGATATGTGAATTTCATAAAATTAAATTACGCACTGTTAAGTAGAGAGTCGCTCGCCATGTAATGCATTGGCAATTAGGCGAGAGTTATAGTGATGGGTTATAAGCAAGTTTGGTGTCTAGATTAATAAGAACTTTTTTATATTTGTTCAATATATACTAGATTAATTAAATGAATAAACTTAAATACATCCATTTTCAACTTGTAAATGTTCATAAATAAATCATGAATTAGTTATGGACAATGTTAATGAATAATATCGGAACAAATCTTGTGATTTATAAACTCTTATGAAACCTCTAAACGGACAAAGAAGATTTGGAAATGAATAAATAAATTTGTAATATTAAATGTCCTAACCAATTAAAAAAAAGTTTTAGACGGTAAACTTTTAAACAATCAAATAAGGTCGAATTAAAAATTTGATAAAACTTAAATTAATTTGTTTCTGAATCTAACAATCATCTATCTACTATGTTCCTCTAATAGGTCTTTTATTTTTTTTTAAATTTAAATATCCAAGTCTTATGATCCATGAAATTCTAGATAAAATTCAAAAAATACAGATAGATTTTAACGGATAGCCCATATCATTAGTAGTTCAACCATTACAGACATCTAATTTGTATTATCTAAGTCTTAAATTGTAATTGTTTAAAAAATCATATTTTTTTTATGATGATCTTCTCTTTGATCTCGAGTAAATCCATAGCATAGTTTATGCGTGCCTAGAAATTAATTTTCAAAATATTAATGCCTGAAATTTAAATTCTTATTTTTTTAAAATTATTTCTGAATGCTTTATCCTTTTTCCCTGAATTGGCTCCTATGTTAAACAGCTAGCCAGGCCATTTTTTTTCCCTCTTCACTATTATAAAACAATAATGGACGCTATGGCCAAAAGAAAAAATAAATAAATAAATAAAGCCTCCATCTCCCTTAGCTTGGTAACTCATTGCATCTGTTGGAAACAATAATGGACGCCATGGCTGTGCAGGCAGATTAAGCTGAGCATGCATTAATGACTGAATTTCAATAATGGAATTATCTGTTTGAAGATGTGAAAGAAAAGGAATCTCTACCAATGAAAGGGAAGCCATCAGCGAGGTGAGTGAGGTGTCACCAATCAACCTCAATCTCCCGCAAATCTACATCTCAGCAGACAGAGACACTTGCCGTTTCTTTTTTAAGATGCGACAAATTTTCACTCCTGACGCATCCATCTTTTCTTTAAATTATGCACAAATATTTAAGAACCTGACCTCCCCTATGATGCATTCCAAACCGTGATTATTTTTAAGACAATGATTTAAAAAAAAAAATTGGAGGATTTAATTGGTGGTGATTGAGAAACTTGCCATCAGACATGAATAAAGCAATCCAGTGCAATCGAATCTAGCCTTACAACGATCTTAATAAGATCTTGTTAAGATCGTTACGTTGATGCAGTTACATGCACGCCGTTGAAGGAATGATTTTCAGATTGAGTTGTTTTTGTTCGCTCGAGGTTAAATCTTAATTAGTTTTAGGATTGGCATTTACACGTGCGCGCGGTTGGTGCACGAGTTGAGCTGCATGAGGCATCAAACCCTCAGCACTGCCCGTGTACAGAGATGCCTTTGTAAATTAAAGCTGGCTTTGCTCTCTGCTAAGACACGATTGACACAGCTTGGTGGTGGTGGTGGTCATGCTCACTGCTCGCCAGACCCTCCATGTGAAGCCTCCCCCGTCTCTCAGAGTTCGTCATCATGCGAAACTGATCGATTAAAGCAGAAAGAAAGAGATCGACTAAAGAGACGAGCAAAGCTCCAAAACCTTACGCTCGTTTCTGAAGCAGCAAGCAGTGACAGGCATCCAAGGGGAAGAGAGAGGAGCAAAAGATTTACGGTCCGTTTGGAAGGAGAGAGAAAGATAAATAATTTTTTTAAATATTTCTCAATTTAAAGGGTAAATTTTAATTTTTATTTCGTCTCTTTGTCCTTAATTAATCAATCTTTCTTCATCCTATTATTCAAATAGAGTGTTAAGGTGTCGTACGTGGAGTGCAGTGCAGTGTAAAAACCAGCGTTCACGCCGCTAAAGGCCTAGTAAAAGCTGTTTCGCGTTCCGACAATGAAGGTTGCCCGACATTATGAAAAGAGCGCAATGACAAAGCAGGAACAGTGGCGGCAGTACCTCTGCAAGGGTTTTGGGTGGCATGATACCCAAATCAAAATATCGTTGATTCGCCATCGACGTCCACCATGATCATCTTACCGAAGCTTTCGTTGCTGGTGATTAACTGCTTGTTTTTATCTCTCGTGCGCGTTGATTATAATAAAGCTGGTGTTCGCCACTGCCAGCAGTTGAGCACCCCGAAAGCCGCAATAAAGTCTGACCAGAGAAGCTAGCCGAGGGCGAGCGAGTGAGAGCGACGGTGGAGGCCAGAGACCCAAATGATGATGGCTTAGGCAGCACAGAGAGAGGTTTCTGAGCCAGAGGAGAGAAATAAAAGATGAGAGATGGAGGGAGATTTCAGGTGCCAGAGGCCAGAGGCCCAGTGGGAGAAAGAGAACGTGCTCCTCTATTTGAGTAGATCCAGATCTCTCTCTCTCTCTCTTATCAAATTAGCTATCCGCACCAACCGTCTCTCTCTCTCTCTCTGAGGGTCTGCTCTGCTATGTTCTGTTCTGCTCTACTTACCAGAAGTAAAATAAAATCATAGAAGAGCTGGAGAGGGAGCAGGAGTAGCATATTTTGTAAGGGAATCAACGCCGAGATTAAACTGTGACCGGAGACGGAGCACGGTGGCGTGGCTGCCGAAGAGTTTGCTCCATTAATTGTCGACTGAGTTCCCAATCGTTTTACTTCAATTGTAGCATTCTTGGTGAGGTTAGTCTCTCTCTCTCTCTCTCTCTCTCTTCTCATAAATACTTGCTTCTGTATTACTGCTTCTTTGCTTCTTCTGATAAAGGCTGGATTGTAATGGCAGCAAAGAGGGGGAGTCATAACATGGACGTGTACGAGGCGACGCGGGTGGTGTTGGCGAGGATACAAAGCATGGACGCGGAGAACGCGGCCAAGATCATGGGCTACATCTTGATCCAGGAGCAGGGCGACAAGGAGATGATCCGCCTTGCTTTCGGCCCCGACGCCCTGCTCCACTCCGTCATCCTCAAGGCCCGCGGCGACCTTGGACTCGCCGGCCCGCCGCTCCCCTCCTCTGCTCCTTCCCTCTTTAGTCTTCGCACCCGCCAGAACACTTCGCGCTTCTCCTCTCTCGCTGGCGCCTCCTCCCCCACTTCTTTCTCACCGTCGCCCACCTTCTCCCGCTCCAGTAGAGGCCCCGACGAACTACTCAGCCCTGAAGGCGGCGCCACCGCTGGTGATCCCATCGTAGATGAGTTCCAGCTTCATGACCATCTTTCCTTCCTGGACGATGCGGCTACCAGCGATCACTCCCTCCGAGTTGACCAAAAATCTACCGTCTCCGGTGATCTCGTTTTCCCTGATGTGTCGTGTCGTAGCACTAATGGCGACGTAGATGGGGTACCGTTTCCTTACAGGGTAGGATGGGGGATCAACGGAAACCACCACCGCCGGAGCTGGTCTGCTGCCGATCTCCCGCTCCGTTCTGACGCGGCTGTTGGGGGATTCACTTGGAAGCCGTGCTTATATTATTCCAGAGGTTACTGCAAAGAAGGCTCCGCCTGCCGCTTCCTTCACGGCCTGCCGGAGGAGACCACAATGGCGGCCGCCCAAAGCCAGAGGATCAGCGCCTCATCACAGCTCATGTCGCCAGCCTTTCCCTACTCACCGCTAAGCTCCCTGCCGTTTTCTCCATCGTCAACGGCGACCAAATCACTTGACTTCTTGCTCCAGCAGCACCAAAATGAAAACCAAAGGTAGAGGCATCTACTTCCTTCAGTCTGCAATTTGACAATGGACTAAATGCACATCGCCTCTCTCAACAGGGCCGAAGCGGCGGCGGCGGCGGCGGCGGCAGCAGCTTTGTTGCGAATAAAGGTCGAAAGGAGCGACTTAGCAGCGATGGTGAATCCAGGTTCGAGGCAGATCTATTTGACGTTCCCTTCCGATAGCACTTTCACCGAAGAAGACGTCTCTAACTACTTCAGGTTTGTCTTTAATCAGATCTTTGCTTACTCTTGGAGCTTTCCCATCCAATCTCTGTTTCAATCTTTGTTCTCGGAATCCATAGCATCTATGGGCCGGTGCAGGACGTGAGGATCCCATATCAGCAAAAGAGAATGTTTGGCTTCGTCACCTTCATCTACCCGGAAACAGTGAAGCTGATCTTGGCCAAAGGGAATCCTCATTTCGTCTGCGATGCTCGGGTTCTGGTCAAGCCTTACAAGGAGAAGGGCAAGGTCCTCGACAAGTGCAGGCATTCTTCCTCCCTCATCTCCCTCGATCATAAATACGGGAAGCTTTCGACAATGCTGCATGCTAATGCTCTGATAATTCATGCAGGAAGCAGCAACAGAGTGAAAGGGGTTATTTCTCCGGCTGCGCAACTCCCACCGGCATTGAATCAAGAGGAGATCCTTTTGACCTCCAACAGCTTGGTTAGTTTCTGGTCGGTAGGTTCTCCTTGTTTTTAACTCAGAATTTTGCTGAAGCTTGATCGTGATGAAGTAGTAGGAGCTCGGATGCTGTACAACAGTGGCAGCCAGGAGCTGCTGCGAAGGAAGCTGGAGCAGCAGCAGCAATCCTTAGAATTGCAGCGGGTAATCGAGCTGCAAGCAAGAAGGCTAATGAATCTTCAGCTTCTTGACCTCAAGAAACGTAGCCTTTCCTCCTCCGCACCAGCCTCGATCATCGCCTCTCCGAACAGCTCAGCTCCTCCATTTATCACGGTACCGACAGCTGATTCAACCGGCAATGGCAGCTACAGCAGCAGCCAAGAACACTCTCCGATTGGAGGTGACCCATATTTGAAGAAATATCATAGATTCTTTGTTCAGAATCTAACTGCTGTTTGCATTTTAGGTGCGGAGCAGATGTTGAA
The DNA here is from genome assembly GCA_025175895.1 of Wurfbainia villosa. Taxonomy (NCBI): domain Eukaryota; kingdom Viridiplantae; phylum Streptophyta; class Magnoliopsida; order Zingiberales; family Zingiberaceae; genus Wurfbainia; species Wurfbainia villosa. Next base: position 95,168,707 of record CM046002.1, read on the forward strand.
CGCCTCTAGTTTCTCCTTGAACGCCGCTAATTCTGCTGGCCAAACAGGATCCATTGCCAACCCCAATCAAGATAGCAGTTTTAATGAAAGGTAGAGATAAAAAAAACAAAAAAGAGTTACCAATTTGTTCTTTCAATGTTGTGAGCACTTGTTTCGATCTCATAATTGTTGCGAGTGAAACATTGAAATAGCATGGAGAACAATTTGCCTGATAGCCCCTTCGCATCGCCAACCAAGTCATCGATCGTCGACGCCGTGGGTCCTTTCGCTGCCATAGCAGATGCAGATGCCAACGATAGCATGAGCAATAGCAACAACAAAGACGAGCTGCTTGCCATGCCACCCACTTCCAAAGTCGACATGGACGCCTACAAGTCATGTTTCATCCCATTGCCAAGGTAAAACAGGAACTTTAAGAACCTCATGGATTGGATCCTGCAATAGTAGTTCAAACATGATTGTTAACTTCTGGGGTGTCCTCCAGTCCTGGAGCCATTGGAATGTAGAGTCTGAGCAAGCTCCCCTCATCGCATCATGGCGAACAATCGGCCATTAGTCAAGAATGGCATCAATACGGATTTGGTGCAATTGTTCTTTGGCAGCTGAGGAGCTTGGGGAGGAGCAAGCTTTGGTCATTATTTATCAAGCAAGCAATCAGCCATTATGCATGCTCTTTTTACTACCTATCATTAGTTATTTAGTCTACTAAATACTACTACCAAACCCTAATAGCTACTACTATCTGCTTATCAAAATCTCACAAACAAGCAAACAGAAGAGAACAGGACAGACATCAAACTGATTCCTGGACAGTTCAGTCTGAACAGAAACGCAGGAATCAAAGGGTGATCAGTCAATCCCCTCCACTGCCTTTTTTTTTTTTTTTTTCTCTTTTTTGCTTTCTGTTATCTTTAGTTGGGACAAAAACAGAGAAAGAAATGGTAAATAGTTTGGTCATCATTTCTTTCTTCTGCACAGTGGGTTTTTACGTTCCATTTCAGCTGCTTATCTACTCTGATGTTGCCTTTCAGCCTCACAGTGGCTCTTATTTACAGATTACCATTCAACTGTAGATAACTACTTCAGATTCCATATTTTTAACAAAAAGAAAAAGGGGAAAGGATTCCTTCTTCACTTTTCAGGCTGTCGAGCAATCTTGAAACAAGATTAATCAATCAATTTTGATTTTGAGAAAAAAAATAAGAAAGAAAAAGATGTGTTAGAAAATTAATAAATGGCTTGTAAATTGAATTATTATCAATATCCTGTTTGCTCAGAACGCGAGCCCTTTGCTGTTGTATCGTCCACCATGTCGATTGCGAATTTTCGGCATCCTGTCGATGGTGTGAGTTCCAGTCGATTTCCATTATTCATTGTCTAAAGCTGACACGGCAACGAGTTTAAACATCTGCGTTTTATCAAAGTTTTATGAAAGAGCCAATCTAAAGTTACAAAACACTGTATTGTATTTTGGAGTTTGTCAGAGGTGTACCTGTTTTTGCGGCATTCTTAATTAAGAGACCCTTTAATTTTATTCGACTTTTTGTACCAAGTTTTTTTTTTGTTCGACCAGCAGTTTGATTGATTTTTTTTTAAAGACAATTGAAGGCTGCCACAAACTTTTAGCTAAAAAGCAATTTATTAATTAGTTGATTATTGGACTTCAAATCCTTTATGTTAATTAGCTTGGGAGAGAGTCAGAAGTACTCCGACTGAGTTAAGGTACTGGACGGTCAAGCGACTGAACGAATCAGGAGTCGATCAAGGTAGTTAGAATGCCAAATTACCTATCGGAGCCGGCTCTGTGCTAGGGCTACATACCAGATCTCTTGCCAAGGCTTAAAAGTTTTTAGGGCTCAATATTCTATAATGGAGAGGCAAAATGTAAGAAAAGTATTTAGTAGTAGAAAAAGTATACAGAGAGTCCTCTTCTTTGTCTCGACCATGCCTTTATATAACAACCCTGAGTTGTCTTCTTTTCTCATGCCTATTCTCCGTGATGCCTCTGAAAGGTCATTAAGGGACAACCTCTGTAAAGAATCCCCATGTGGTGTGCCACATGATCCATAATTATTGTTATGAGAGATTGTTAGGGACCAGTTATAACAGCTGTTGGGAGGCATCTCCACTGCAGTCCCCAGGCACTCGACTTTTGTGAGGTCCCAAGTGGCTAACTCCTAGGGTCCCAAAGTGATCGACTCTTAGAGTTTCCAAGTGGTCAACTCCTAGAGTTCCCCACTCATAGAGGTCCTTAGTGGTCGACTCATAGAGTTCTCGAGTGATGGACTCCTAGAGTTCCCAAGTAGCTACCTCGAGCCCCTCCGTCTTCCTTTCGCTAGGCCTAGGACTCCCCTTGACTAGGTCCACTCTTTGTGGGCTTCTTTGCTTGAGGTTTGGTCCATTAGATTGTTCTAATAATATCATCTTCCTTCTCTAATCTTCTTTCTCAATCACTCTGATCTCCTAGTGCTACCAAGAATTAGCATGATTTTGAGCAAGCGTGAATGAAAGCAATATACGCTCCTATCCATGGTCGCTTTTTTCTTCTTCTTTGAGGCATCATCTGATGGATTTTTTTCAATTCGTCAATGGATCGTGCATCCATATATGTATTAAAAAAATGAAAATAACACGATCCAAAAATAGGATCTTGTTAATTGATCTACAACAAATAATCGTAAAAAAAAATAAAAGCGGAATCATAAATAGTGCATAACCATGCACCTGAATCCAAAGACATCCCCATCAAAAGAGAGCCATAGGACTTGATCTTCCATAGGAACGAGAGTGATGGCCCCCGTATGCTCTGTCCGATGAGGAAAAAGATATGGTCGATCGATCCTCTCTCCTTCGGGGAGCACACCCTATATATAGAGCTAACCCTAATCCATTAATATCCCATTAATGCTAAAGTACAAGCTAAAAGATTCTACACATATGGATCTAAAATCTAATAACTCACATCTAATGATACAAATCCAGTAATCAAAACCATAATAGTTAATTCACTTTAATCGGGTTCAAACTAATACGACATAATCCGATGTGTTACGGTAATCATATGTGAGCTCACCACTAAAAATCTCCCACTTGAGCTATATATGATTCTGTATGTAACAGAAAACCGAAATTCCTTAGTGTAGAGGAATTGATCGTCGCGCTAGAGGAGGGTGAATAGCGATTTTCTCAATTTGGCTCGATTCGGTCGATCTCATGCTTATCTACAATAAGTTAGTGTGTAGCGGAATATAGAAATAAAATGCACAATAAAAACCCACAAGCACAACACAAGAGATTTAATATGATTCGGAACTAGGATTCCTACTCCACGGGGCAAGCTCTAGTTGAGCTCTCGTGATGCACACTACTACTATCAAACTTCTCCTTCTCAGAAAACACTCTGAAGGTGGAGAACCCACTTACAACAAGATTACAACAGTAATACATAAAATACAATCAAATACAATAAGTATACTAAGCAATAAGTAAATACAAGTAAAGAAAACTTGACACAAAGAGCTTTTGATTACTTGCTAGTTTGTTACTTTGGATTGCTCTTGAATGTATGGAATGCAACATCACTTCCCCTTCAAAATCGCTCCAAAAATCTTGGCCGAAATCCTCCATGGGTTGCTCCTTTTATAACCTGCAGTTGACTGATTTCGCACCCAGTAGTCGACTGTCAAAAAGCACCAGCCGACTACTAGCCTATCCGTTGTCTCACAAACGACTCCATCCATGCTGGAATCTGTTCAACGGATACTGTTGGATTTTTCGAGTCGCAAAAACTGCTTTTTGCGTTGCGGAAACCTCGGAAGCCCCCGCCACGGATCCGTGCTACGTATAAAATATAAAACTAACATGTATGTGTCTAATACCTTTAGATCTACTCTAGATCTACATGATAAGAAGTTACCCTTGAAGCGATGCCCTTCGCTTATCCCGCTCGTCCAAATGGATTGCCGGAACTCGAGAGTGTCAAGTGCACACTCCTCTATTGGTATCCACACAAGCAATAGGTGGAGAAAAGACAATCTTGAGTGTGCTAGCACTCCTTGAAGGTCTCGGCAATGGAGGATTGGGAGAGCAAGAGAGGAAGAGAGCCAAGGAAGAAGATGATCCAATGAAGAAGAAGATGGAGTTACCCAAAATCAAATCTCTCCTCGTCAAGAAGTGGCCGACCATTTCAATGGGTTGGAGTTACATGCATGCATGTAACTCCAAGAGCCAATGGCTCTTGTGTTGAGATCTTTGTAACGGCTAAAGGGGGGTGATTAGCCTTTCTTTGTTTCTACAAGCAAGTTAGCGGAAGCAATACAAATACGAATAAGAATACAAGTAAGAAAACGATGAAAGCAACGCTAACACCCGATGTACGTGGTTCGGAGATGACGCTCATACTCCACGGCAATCTGTAAGGTGGATTAGTCCTAGCCAAGCTTCACTATATTCTCCTTTGGATGAACCAAGGTGGAGAAACCTTTCTTACAATGCTCTCCTCTTCTTTACAATGATGGATGATTAAGAACTAGAGAAGAGGAGGTTTTGAATTGCTAAAATACTTGGGAAAGCTTGGTGAGCACGAGGGTGTAGTTAGGAATGAGAGCACTAGCTTCACCAAGCTCTCCAAGGCCCCTTTTTATAGAAGAGGGGTTGTTTTTCCCGTTGTTTCGATCACCGACCGATGCTTACCATCGCGATTGACCCGAGATCTCCGAAGATTCATAGCCGCATTTCTAATGGCCGGTGATCGATCGACTAATGGAGCGATCGGTCGAAAGTGATCGTAGGTCGCAATGAGTCGACTATATTCGTGCTCGTTTTTACGTTGATCGATCATTGCCACTATTTACCGATCGATTGTAACATCATCGATCGGCATCGCTAGCGATCGATGGTCAGGGTTTCATCCTGACTTAGTCGAGCACCTGACCAGTCGACTGATATATCGTATCAGTCGACTGATACCCATCAAGTGTGAGTAATTCACACTTGATTTTACACCCTAGACCTAGACTTGACCTTCTAACTCTTCCTTCAGCCTTGCGCCTGTCTTCAAGAGTTTCCTTCGGCCTCGCCATGTCTTGGGTTGCCAAATGCTTGGACTTTACGCCGCCAAGACTCCAAGCTTGGACTTATGCTACCAAGACCTTACTTTGGACTTCCTTTGCCAAGGTTCACTTGGACTTTATGCTGCCAAGACTACAAGCTTGGTCTTACGCTGCCAAGTCCATCCCTTGGACTTTCCTTGCCAAGATCATACTTGGTCTTCCTTTGTCAAGGTTCACTTTGGACTTTACGCTACCAAGACTACAAGCTTGGTCTTATGCTGCCAAGTCCGTCCCTTGGACTTTCCTTGCCAAGATCATACTTGGACTTCTCTTTTACCAAGGCTTCATCCTTGGATTTCCCTGTCACTTAAACATATTCGTAATTAGATCATAGAACATTGCCTAACTTAGATGATTATCCAAACATCAAAACATATATAAATGATTTGGAGCATTATTGCACCAACAATCTCCCCCTTTTTGATGTTTGACAATCATTTAGGTTAGGTCTTTAAAAATACGCACATAATCATATTTTCAATATGAATTATAACTTAAACACTCCTTCTCCCCCTTTGACATACATCAAAAAGAGAAGGATTTAAACATGAAAGAATTAAGGTGTTGGATCTTGGGCTAAGATATAAGATAGAAATTAAGCTCCCCCTTAATCCAAGATATGTTTTATAATGTGTAAACAATATTTGAAGCAAAGCATAACAAAAATTCAAAAATTAAGTCCTAACTTTGCACCAACAATGGATTTTGGGGATGAAAAAGATATAATTTATGAAACTCCCCCTAAAACACTGCCTTAAACAGTCCTAAACCTTTGTTTATACGCAATATTATCAAACTATAGTTGTAGGACATCAAAGATACACTAAATACCAGAAAAAGGAGCTGTTTATCAGAAAATACAGTGTATCAGTCGACTGGTTTCTGAACCAGTCGACTGCTACGCCTGAAATCGAAATTTCAGCCTTTTCAGCCCAACTTCAGAAATGCGTTAGAAATTCTAGAAACCTCAAAAAATCACGAAATTTTGTGTACACATTTCTGGAATCATACTTTATTAAGGAAAAATAGTTTGAAAAATATATGTTTTCCAGATTTCAAGATTGATACAAACTTGGAACCTACCAAAAGTTCTAAAGATTTTGTAAACTTTGTATCACTTTTGTGTTCCACTTGAAAACTGTTTTTCAAAATATGATGTATATAGTTTAAAATATATATGATTTGGCATTTCCAACCATGTTCTTAGAGCTATGTATCCATTACTTGAATACAAGCCTTTCCAATGATTGGTCCATAAGATATTTATGTCTCTAGGTGTGTCATTGGCTCATAGTAATGCATCATAACAAGCATGATGAGCCAAGTACACCTTCCCTATCATCTCACATGGTTCTAAGTATCTCAATACAAAAAAAATCAAGGTTTCTTAAGGCTTTTTGTGAGATGCATCAAGTTATAAGACAAACATATGAATATGGGATCATGCAACCCTAGAATTTTACTCTACAAAGCACATACCAAGTTCTCTCCTTAATGATGAAAATTCGGTTTCGGGAAGAGCTTTGGTGAAGATATCGGCAAGGTTAGACTTAGATTCTACATAATTAAGTTCAATGTCCCCTCTTGCCACATGATCTCTTATGAAGTGATGTTTCACTTCAATGTGCTTAGTCCTAGAGTGATGTACCGGATTTTTGGTTAAGTTGATGGTACTCACATTATCACAATAAACTTTAATGTTAGAGTAGTGTAGCTCATAGTCCACAAGAGTATGTCTCATCCAAAGTAATTGAGCTACACAACCACCCATAGCCACATATTCGGCTTCGGTGGTTGATAAAGCAACACAATGTTGCTTCATACTACTCCAACTAACTAGGGAGGACCCAAGAAATTGACATCCACCACTAGTACTCTTCCTATCCAATTTGCACCCGGCATAATCGGAATCGGTATAGCCAAGCAATTCAAACGACATAGTCCTAGGATACCAAAGTCCTACATTTAGGGTGCCTTTAATATATCTTAAAATTCTCTTAACGGCTACTAAATGTGATTCTTTGGCACAAGATTGGTATCTTGCACACATACCTACCGCAAATAAGATATCGGGTCTACTAGCGGTTAGGTATAGTAGGCTACCAATCATACTCCTATAAAGTTTAAGATCAATTGATTTACCTTCATGATCACTATCTATTCTAGTGCTAGTGGTCATAGGAGTGGTTACAATTTTGGCATTTTCCAAACCAAATTTCTTGATCATTTCATTTGCATATTTGGTTTGATAAATATGAATACCCTCATTGGTTTGTTTGACTTGTAACCCTAGGAAAAAGTTGAGCTCTCCAACTAAACTCATTTCAAATTCATTTTCCATGTTTTTTATAAAATCTTGGAGAAGATCATCATTTGTTGACCCAAAAATAATGTCATCAACATATACTTGGGCTATGAATATATCCTTTAATGTTGACTTTATAAACAACGTTTGATCTACTTGGCCTCTTCTAAAATCCTTAGAAATTAAGAAAGATGATAATATTTCATACCATGCCCGAGGAGCTTGTTTTAACCCATATAATGCTTTCCTAAGCTTACATACATGGTTTGGATAATCTATGTTCTCAAATCCAGGTGGTTGCTCTACATATACTTCCTCCTTAATATACCCATTTAAGAATGCTGATTTAACATCCATTTGGTAAAGTTTAAATCCCATATAGGAAGCATACCCTAAGAGAATTCTAATAGATTCTAACCTAGCAACCGGGGCATAAGTCTCATCATAGTCAAGCCCCTCAACTTGATTAAATCCCCTAGCAACCAACCTAGCCTTATTTCTAGTGATATTTCCTTGGTCATCTAGCTTGTTCCTAAAGACCCATTTTGTAGTAATTATGGTGCTATCATTGGGTCTAGGTACTAATTCCCATACTTGACTTCTCTCAAATTGGGCCAATTCATCTTGCATTGCCAAAATCCAATCCGGATCATGTAATGCATCATTGATCGATTTGGGCTCAATTTGTGAAATAAGAGCTACTTGACTAGTAGGAGGTCTATGAAATGACCTAGTTCTTACTCCTTGAGATAGATCTCCTACTACTTGGTCAAGTGGATGATCTTGATGAACTCTTAGGGTTCTAGAAGGGGTTTCAAAAGGATCATTATTATCTTCTACCCTCCTTTCATCATCGGAATCTCCTCTTTCTCCCCCTTGATCATTACCCCTTATGGTCAAATTTTGAAGTTTTTGGGTAATGTCTTGATTATTGTCATTAATATCCTTATCAATGGAGGACTTTCTAGGGTAGGTACTAGTGGTTTCATCAAATTGAACATTAGAGGACTCCTCAATCCCTTGGGTTCTCTTATTGTAGACTCTATACTCTCTACTTGTGGATGAGTATCCTACTAGGATTCCCTCATCCGCTTTGGATTCAAATTTTCCTAAGTTATCTTTGGTGTTTAGAATATAAACTTTACATCCAAAGACTTTGAAATAATGAATTATGGGAATAGTCCCATTCCATAATTCAAATGGTGTCTTTCCTAAAAACCTATGAATTTGAACCCTATTTTGGATATAGCAAACGGTATTAACCGCTTCCGCCCACAAGTAGCTAGGTAGAGAATATGCATTAAGCATAGTCCTAGCCGCCTCTTGTAGGGCACGATTTCTCCTTTCCACCACCCCATTTTGTTGGGGTGTTCTAGGACAAGAGAACTCATGCTTGTACCCTTGCTCTAAACAAAATTGTGAAAATTTTGAGTTCTCAAATTCACCACCATGATCACTACGGATCCGATTGATTTTGATACTCTTTTCATTTTCAACCCTTTTACTAAATCCTATGATTATTTCTAAAGTATCATCCTTATGTTTCATAAAGTAGACCCAAGTATACCTAGAAAAATCATCTACTATAACCAAACAATATTTGTTACCATTTAAAGATGGAGTACTATGACAATCAAATAAGTCAAGATGCAATAATTCTAATGGTAAAGAGGTATTAGTTAGGATTTTACCTTTGTGTGATACTTTTGTTTGTTTTCCTTCTTGGCATGCATCACACATTTTGTTCTTGACATACTTGATCTTTGGTAGCCCTTTGACCAACTCCATTTTGGCTACCTTGGCTATGTTTTTCATGTTGATGTGCCCCAATCTTCTATGCCATAGCCAACTTTCTTCTTCTTTTGCAATAAGACACTTAGTAGAAATGTTAGAAGCATATGAAAGATCAACATAATAAATGTTTGATTTCCTATATCCAACTAACATACAATCATTTAATTCCTTGTGTCTAATCATGCATTTAGAGGATTCAAACGAGACATGATAGTTTGCATCACAAAGTTGACTAACACTTAATAAATTAAATTTCATATTTTCAACTAGCAAGACTTTGTGAATAACAATTTTGGGGGATACCTCAATTGTACCTCTACCTAATATCTTGAGTTTTCCACTATTCTCAAAGGACACCGCTCCCTTCTTCACATACTTAATTGTGGAGAACTTGCTCACATCCCCGGTCATATGTGTTGAGCAACCGCTATCCACAATCCACATACTTTGCTCTCCTACCTAAATCACATGAAAAACACAAGCTTTTGGTACCCAAACATTTGGACCGGTAACATTAAGTAAAAACTTCTTAGGTACCCATGCTTTCTTAACCTTTCCCTTAATGGTTGCTTTCCTATTAATCAATGAAATATAAGCAACTTCTTTTTCTTTTGGCTTATATCCTAAACCGGTCTTGTTGTAAACGGCTCTTTGTCGACTAAGGATCATATCAAGACATTTTGAGTCATTTGAAAAATTTTCTAAACATGCTTTTAGCTCAACAACCTCATCCTTAAGTTTGTCATTCTCTTCCTTAAGCATGCAAGAATTGATATGTGAAGGTTTTTCATTCCTAATTGCCTTTAGTTCTACCTTCATGCTCTTAACCTTAGATCTAGACTTATCTAGAGCCTCTTTAAGATAAGCAATTGATTGATAAAGAAGCTTAACTTTGGGAGAGTTCATTACCTCATCGTCACTAGATGACGATTCATCACTTGAGGAGTCTTCTTGGCTTGATGTACCAGAGTCATCTCCTAGGGCCATGAGTGCCACATGGCGTGTGATGTGGCAAAGTTCATCATCGGAGGAGGAGTCTTCAACACTTGGTGTGTTCCATGTGGTTTGAGCCACCATGGCCTCCTTCTTCTTCTCCTTCTTGTCCTTCTTTTTCTTTTCTTTTTCCTCCTTCTTCTTTAGCTCTGGGCAATTTGGCTTTATGTGCCCCTTCTTGTTGCAAGCATGGCAAATCACATTATTATTGAAACTTGAATTACCACTAAACTTACCTTTTGAAGAATGAGACCCCTTCCTTGATTCTCTACTCTTGAACTCCTTTGATTTCCTATAGAGCTTCTTGACGAAATTTGCCATCTCACTAGATGAGTCTTCATCACTACTTGAATCATGCTTCGATTCGGATGATGATGATGCTTCTTTTCTTTCCTTCTTCTTCTTTTCCTTCTTTTCAACAAATAGAGCTAAATCCTTTTCCTTAGAGGACATGTTAGTTTGCTCATGTAATTTAAACTCACGAAATAATTCATCAATTTTAATTTGAGAGAGATCCCTAGTTACCTTAATGGCATCAACTATAGAAGTCCATAAGGAATTTCTAGGAAATGCTTGAAGAATATACCTTACCAAGTCCCGGTTGTCAACTCGCTCACCTATGATGTGGAGTCCGTTCACAATCTCCTTGAACCTTTCATGCATTTGGCTTACAGTTTCATGCATCTTCATTTGGAAGGCTTGAAGTTGTCTAATTAGTAGGTCCTTCTTGGCCCTCTTTGACTCCTTGGAACCTTCATTTAGCTCAATGAGCTTTTCCCATAACTCCTTGGCGGATTCGAAAGGCCCCACCTTGTTGAGTTGCTCCATGGTAATACCGCATTGAATGGTGAGTACCGTCTTTGCATTTGACTCGAATCGCCTATTCATTTCCCTTGTCCAATCCTTGCTTGGAATAGGGTTTCCTTGTTCATCCACCGGTTCCTCGAAGCCATCTACAATACTATGCCAAATTTCAATATTGCTCATTAGATAATACTTCATCCTACCTTTCCAATATGCAAAGTGACTCCCATCGAAGAGTGGTGGCTTGGCGGTGCTATATCCCTCTTGAAGAGCCATTGATGCCTTGGTTGATGGTGAGATCTTCCAAGCTATCCGGGCTCTGATACCACTTGTTGAGATCTTTGTAACGGCTAGAGGGGGGGGGTGATTAGCCTTTCTTCGTTTCTACAAGCAAGTTAGCGGAAGCAATACAAATACGAATAGGAATACAAGTAAGAAAATGATGAAAGCAATGCTAACACCCGATGTACGTAGTTCGGAGATGACGCTCCTACTCCATGGCAATCCGTAAGGCGGATTAGTCCTAATCAAGCTTCACTATATTCTCCTTTGGATGAACCAAGGTGGAGAAACCTTTCTTACAATGCTCTCCTCTTCTTTACAATGATGGATGATTAAGAACTAGAGAAGAGGAGGTTTTGAATTGCTAAAATACTTGGGAAAGCTTGGTGAGCACGAGGGTGTAGTTAGGAATGAGAGCACTAGCTTCACCAAGCTCTCCAAGGCCCCTTTTTATAGAAGAGGGGCTATTTTTCCCGTTGGGCCTCGATCAGTCGACTGATGCTTACCATCAGTCGACTGTCACCGAAGCCAACGACTTCTGACCGGAGATCTCCGTGGAGATTCGTAGCTGCAATTTCCAACGGCTAGGTGATCGATCGATCCGATCCTCCATCACCGTGATGGAGCGATCGATCAGTGATCAGGCCGCAATGAGTGCGACTATATTACGTGCTCGTTTTGCGTTGATCGAGCCACTATTTGCGATCGGCCGATCGATAACATCGATCATTGCTATTGCAAGCGGTTGGTGATGGTCGTGGTTTCATCGACTTAGTCGAGCACCGACGGTCGCGATACATCGTATCAGTCGACTGATACTCATCAAGTGTGAGTAATTCACACTTGATTTTACACCCTAGACCTAGACTTGACCTTCTAACTCTTCCTTCAACCTTGCGTCTATCTTCAAGAGTTTCCTTCGGCCTCGCCATGTCTTGGGTTGCCAAATGCTTGGACTTTACGCCGCCAAGACTCCAAGCTTGGACTTATGCTGCCAAGACCTTACTTTGGACTTCCTTTGCCAAGGTTCACTTGGACTTTATGTTGCCAAGACTACAAGCTTGGTTTTACGCTGCCAAGTCCATCCCTTGGACTTTCCTTGCCAAGATCATACTTGGTCTTCCTTTGCCAAGGTTCACTTTGGACTTTACGCTGCCAAGACTACAAGCTTGGTCTTATGCTGCCAAGTCCGTCCCTTGGACTTTCCTTGCCAAGATTATACTTGGACTTCTCTTTTACCAAGGCTTCATCCTTGGATTTCCCTGTCACTTAAACATATTCGTAATTAGATCATAGAACATTGCCTAACTTAGATGATTATCTAAACATCAAAACATATATAAATGATTTGGAGCATTGTTGCACCAACATCTTGGTCTCCCTCATGAGGTGGCACCAATTGATAAGTCAATGATGATGTGGAGCATTATCATTGGCCGGCCATGCCAATTCATCATCATGACATGACATTTGGTCAAGTCAAACTTGACCTTTCATCTCCCTCTCAAGTCAAGTCAAACTTGACCTCTTATCTCCCATGGTTAATCAAATCCAACCATTTGATTTAAGTCAATTTTAATTTAATGAATCTCTATTCATTAATTTAAATTGATTTGATGAACCAAATCTAAATTAGACTCATTCAACACTTGAATCAAATTGAGTCCAACTCAATTAGTCTAATTAGGATTACTCTTAATTCAATTTGGTTCATCCCATGAACCTAATCCTCATGGTTCATCATATGAATCTAATTTCCATCTAATTGCCCTTTGTGTGTGACCTTATAGGTTCTTGTAACATTGACAATGTCCCTAAACCGATTTAGAAACATAAGCAATGAGCAGTATCTAGCAACACATCATTGCTACCCAAGTTACAAGAATGTTGAGCTCCAACATCACCTTTGTGACTACTAATTGTGACTCTCATAATATGTGACAATGTCCCTCTATCCTTGATATCTAGATTGACCAATTGAGGCATAGACCGTGTCATCATTGGTACAATCTATATCTTGAACTCCAAATAGACTCACTCTAATCAAATGAGCTCAATATCTCATATTGACTCATTTGGGCATGGCCATGCACTTCGTGGTCTCACTCTATCAAGAATATCGATGTCAACCCCGTCATATAGGAGGGATAGATCCCATCTACATCACTCACATCCCTCCGTATAATTTGTTACATACCCAGTAATTGCCTTTATAGTCCACCCATTTACGGGTGACGTTTGACGAAGCCAAAGTATGCAACTCCTTATGTAGGGAACCATGGTGACTTCAGGTCTAAGGACTAATAGTCATACTAATAGCCACATGAGAAAGTATATGATACTCATATAACGATCCATGATACTTTCTCATGGAGGGTCATTCAGTATACATTCTCTAATGTATACCCCTGTGTCAACTTGATATCTTATATCCATGACTTGTGAGATCAAGTCATCGTGTTGACCTACATGCTAGTCTCTACGCATTAACATTGTCCCTGAATGTTAATACTCGACTAGGAATGATTAAGAGTAGTGTTCTCTACATCATCTCATTATCGATTCAACCAATCGATTGATATAGATAAGAACCTACTACTCAAGGACATTATTATATTTAGTTATTTGGCACCAATACAAGTAAATATAATAACCATGCCTTTATAAATAGGAATATGATACAATAAAGTCCATACAACAATCATCACATGATTGACTCTAGGCTACTTCGTTTCAGTTACATGCTTAATGCTCATGACGTTAAGGGGGGTGACATGTATATATTATTGCAATTTTAATTTACGGTTATGTACGTACCAAAGCCTTGGTCAAGGGATCTGCGATGTTAGCCTCTGTGGGTACTCTGCAAATCTTCACATCTCCTCTATCGATAATCTCTCGAATGAGATGGAGCCGTAGTATGTGTTTGGTCCATTTGGTGTGGCGAGGTTCCTTAGCTGCAATCGCTCCATTGTTGTCACAATAGAGCTCTATAGGATCTGCTATGCTAGGAACCACCCCAAGCTCGATAATGAACTTGCGGATCCAAAGCGCCTCCTTTCTTTGCCTCGATGCGATATACTCGGCACATTGTAGAATCGGCAAGCGTGTCTGCTTGAACTCTTCCGACTCACAGCGCCACCATTCAAGCAAAATACGAACCACATTGCGATCTATAATCATCACAGTGGTTTGGAAGATGGCATCATTTGTAACCCTTCTGACTAGCTCCTCATCGCCTCGAATATCAAGAAATATTCTTTAGTCCTTCTCAAGTACTTAGAATATTCTTGGCTACTATCGATGGCGCTCACGGATCATTGGTATCTACTCATCATGCTCAAAGCATCACGAGACATCGGGGCGAGTACACGGCGGCGTACATGATAGATCCTATAGCGGATCGTAAGGGATCTTATCCATGCGGTCTCTCTCCTCTCTAGAAGAGGGACTTTGAGTCTTGAAAGACTCACACCATGTGACATTGGCGAAGTCCTTCTTGGAATTGCATGGCAAACCGTAGTAATACCGTGTCAATGTATGTACTCGACTTAGGTCAAGCAATCTCTTAGATCTATCTCTATAGATCTTGATGCCTAGAATACTGGTTTGCTTCACCTAAGTCCTTCATTGAGAAGACACGTCCCGGCCAAGTCTTCGGTGTAGCGAAGGGATGTCATTCCCAATGAGTAGTATGTCATCCACATACAATACAAGGAAGACAACTGTGTTCCCATTAACCCTCTTGTAGACACAGGGTTCATCTTCATTCTTGATGAAACCAAACTGTTTGATCGCATCATCGAATCGAAGATTCCAGCTCCGAGAGGCTTGCTTTCACCCATAAATGGACCTTTGCAGCTTGCATACTTTCCCAGTATGTTATGGATCTTCAAAACCCTTAGGTTGTGTCATGTACACATCCTCGAGTAAGTTTCCATTCAGAAATGCGGTTTTGATATCCATCTGCCAAATCTCATAATCGTGGTATGCTGCAATAGCATGAAAGATCTGAATGAACTTAAACATCGCCACTGGAGAAAAAGTTTCATCATAGTCAATACCATGAATTTTCTTGAAACCTTTAGCCACCAATCGGCCCTTATAGGTATGCGTAAGTCCATCCATGTCAGTCTTTCTCCTAAAGACCCACTTACACCCAATGGGTTTGACCCCTTTAGGTGGATCAACCAAAGTTCATACTTGGTTGGTGTACATCGATTCCATCTCGGATCTCATGGCCTCTAGCCATTTCTCAGAATCTGGGCTCATCATAGCTTCCTGATAGGAGGTAGGCTCATTCTCAATGAGCATAACGTCATCATGGTCAGACAAGAGAAATGAGTATCTCTCAGGCTGACGACGTACCCTATCAGACCTGCGAAGAGGTAGGTCTACATGAACAGGTGGTTGTTCCACAACTTTTTGTGCAACAATCTCATCACCCACAACACTTTGTGGTTCCTGTTCAACCTCCATCAAGGCCTCAGTGCTATGGTCCTTATCTTGAATTTCTTCAAGATCGAACGTACTCCCACTAGTTTTTCTAGAAACAAAATCCTTTTCTAGAAAAACCCTAGTCTTTGCTATAGAGTTTTTGCCCCGGAAGCTCTCATACCAATTTAATGGTTTAGATTATCAAATCCGTGAGGGAAAACTTTGCTTCCCACTTCACCTCTATCGTTTGATCATGGCGATCCCTTCGATGTCCCCGGATTAAAAATTTAATCCTAGACAAAAGGGATTGCCCAAACAACCAAGCCATCGTCGTGCTATTCATTTAGAGAGGTCACTTGAACAAACTCGTTGTTCAAGCGACCATCCTCTATTCTACGAGTAGCCGCGGAATAGATTGTAAGAGATTTGAGGCCGCTAGAGGGGGGGGGTGAATAGCGTGTGACCGTACGATGATGGAATTCGTTGGCGTTGCTTGTCTACAATCATGTTAGTACGTAGCGGAATAAACAATAACAAATACAAACACAAGATACAATCACAACACGCACGATATAATGTGGTTCAGAACCGAAACGGTTCCTACTCCACGGATTGGGTTCGTACGAACCCTAGCGATGCCACAAACACCACTAAGCAATAAAACTCCTTCTCGACAACAAGTCGGAGGTGGAGAAACCTCGTACAATGAATTACAACAAGTAATACAAAGTAAACAAGCAAATACAAGTGAAAATGTAAAGAACACTTTACAAACTAGGGTTTTGAGTGCTTGCTTGTCGGTTGCTTGGATGAGCTTGAAGGACCCTAAAATGCACCTGCAAATCGCCTTCAAATCGCCTCACCAAAGCCCCCAAAAAACTGATGATGAAATCCTCCACATGCTCCCCTTTTTATCTTGTGTCGGGCTGGATTTCCGCTTGGCAGTCGACTGCCAACACTGTAGCTGTGAGACAACGACTCAATCCACGTTGGACAAGTTCCAACGGGACTCTTGGCAGTCGACTGCCAATGCCCATAGTCGACTGCCACGCGAGCGCTTCGCGGTTTCACACTTAAGCGGCGATCGTTGCCATCCTTAGCGATCGCTTGCTCGACATCATCGATCGCTCTCCGATGATCGCTGCAGCAATTTCAGCTCTTAAACGACAGTCGAACTCAAGTCGACTCACGGCAGTCGAACCAGCCATAATGCCAGTCGACTGCCAACCTCAAAAATGAGATTTTAACCCAAGTATGGTTCCCCCATACTTTCTAGACGACCCTTAGCCTAGACCTAAACCTTCTAGCCACCTTCATCAGCCTCACGCCTCTCGGATCCCTCCAAGTCGTCCATGACTTATTCATCCATCGCGCTAGCCTTCAGGTGCTTCCATCGGCTATGTCATGCTAACGGTGTCTACAACGCCAAGACACATTGGACTTACGTCGCCAAGACTCCGCTTGGACTTTACGCTGCCAATATCAAACCCCTTGGACTTCTCAAATGCCAAGACTCAAGCTTGGACTTTCCCTTGCCAACCCATGTTGGACTTTCCATGCTAAGACCCATGCTTGGACTTTCTCTTGCCAACCTATGTTGGACTTTCCATGCCAAGACCCATGCTTGGACTTTCTCTTGCCAACCTATGTTGGACTTTCCATGCCAAGACCCATGCTTGGACTTTCCCTTGCCAACCCATGTTGGACTTTCCATGCCAAGCCCCATGCTTGGACTTTCCTTGTGCCAAGTACTCAAGACTTGGACTTTCCCAAATGCCAAGTGTCCCACTTGGACTTTCCATGCCAAGTACCCATGCTTGGACTTTCCCATAATCACATGGTCAATCCCTAGTCAACCATCAAAGACTCCCTCGAGTCAAACTCGAGTCTGGTCAATTATAACTTGGGTCGATTGTATAAACAATCTCCCCAAAACATTAACCGACATCAATGTCAAACATTAATGTCAAACATACTATGTCAAACATCAAAACATCACTCGAGTCAAACTCGAGTCTGGTCAATCGTGACCTGGGCCGATTGCACCAACAATCTCCCTCTTCTTGATGTTTGACAAAACAAACCTTGAGTTAGGCCCCTAACTCAAATTTCCTTACCAATTATCCCAAATTGGTAATCCCAAACATTCTCTAAAACTTCTCCCCCAAACATTCTTCCCCTTTTTGACTAACATCAAAAAGGTTATCTCTCCAAGGAGGTCAATGTCTCATGTCCCAATGAGATCTTACAATCTCCCCCTTGGTCCAAAAATACCTAGGATGCCTACCATCTTCCTAGTAATAAGTCCCATATCACTCAAAAGAGACAATCCTATTCACTCTCCCAATTTCCAACTTCTCCCCCTTCAAGAGGAGAAACACATCCATCATTCCAAGATGGATAACTCCCCCTAAAGGCTTACTCCCCCTTGACCATTGCACCAACAATGTTCTTGGGAAGTCCCTAAGCCAATAGGAACTCTAAACCATCAAAAATAAGGTTAAAAAGTTCAAACATGAACTCTCTCCACCTTAAATTTGATACAAACCCTAAACAACTCTCCTAATTCATATCCAATGGATTTTCACCCTTTATAATGCTTCCCAAAGCATATCCTAGGGTTAGGAGTGGTTAGGGACCTTAACCGCAGCTGAACACGGGCTAACCAAACCTAGTTTTCCCGAAATAATTGGCATGACTACTTACGATGTCGAGATCATTGATCACATACACATCAATCGCCATCATGCGGTGATCGATAACCAAATTCTCGAATTTCAACTATCAGAATCAAATTTTGAAAAAGCATAAGTAATTCTACGTATATCGAAAAATCACGAAATTTGATACGTATATTACTTATAGTCAATATAATGGGTGAAAAATATTTGAAAATTATTTTACCCATAAAATATTGAAATTGATACAAAATCCAAAAGTGAATAAAACTTCTAAGTTTTGGCTCACTATGTATCAATCTCATCAATGGTGATTGTTATCAAAAGATAGACTTCACCAAGGTTTTTCAAAATCATTTTAAAATGTTTTCAAAAACTTATTTTGGATCATATTCCTTGGGATCTATGCACATGACTTGCACACAAGATTTCCCAATGATCCACAATTAAAATTAGATGAGTTTTAGTTCATCTAGGTGCAAAAAACTATGCACCTTGAACTCAACTCATATCCTAGCATCTCACATGTATCTAGAGTGTATAAATATACATACATGTCAATTGGATGTGAGATGTGAGTTTTGGTTCATTTAATCTAGGGTTTCATGCATTTCTAAGGCAACCCTACTTGATTCCCTTATAAATGGGACTTCAAGTCATGCCATTGTCCTTAACTCAATTTTAATCAATTTAGATGCATGAAATGATTATGGCATTAAAGATGGTATAGATAAACACATGCTCATAATCATGATGTCATGGCATAAGATGGAATCTAAAAACACATGACATTAAACCTAATCCTAAAAGCATGATCATGACATATAAATGATGAAAATAAACTTGATGTCATGGCATGTTATATGACAATCAAGGCATGACAAATAAAAAGTGTAGGTATACTAATACCTAAATTATAATATTAATTGCCTTTTGAGATAATTAAGTATATTTTTGCCATATTCCTATTAATCTCCCAAGTGTGTCAAAAATCCAAAATGACACACTATGACTCTAAAACCTAAGTTGTGCCAATTTGATTGATTTATCAAACTTCATAATTAATATTGGCACATCCTAAAAACCTTTAGGATTTATAATCAAATCTATTTCCAAGATATCCATAACCTTGGAAATGACCTAAAGTGCCACCTTTACCATGGTTGAGTTAACTACCCATCCAATCAAGGTTGGCACACCCTAAACCCATCTAGCGTTAATCAATCACGCTCTTAGGAACCCAAAACCTATTTGAGCTCCTAGGGTTAATTAGGTATTCCTTAGGGATAACCTCCCTAGATACCTTCCTAATGACCCTCCTAGGATTAGAAGCCTTGGTCATTGTAGTCTTGCCATGGTTAACCTTAGGGATTGCCTCCCTAATAACCTTCTTAGCGGTCACCCTAGGTTTCCTAGAAACCCTAGCCACTAGGCACATACTATGGTTACTCTTAGGGATAACTTCCCTATTGACCTTGGTCTTCCTAGACCTAGTTTGTGTTCCATAATCAAATAGAACACTATGATAAGCCACCTTAGGCTTAGGTTTGTGACCCATACCTTGCTTGCCCTTGGTTGACTTTTGACTCTTAGGTCCTAGGTGTTGACTTTGACTTTTGGACCCTTGACTTAGACCACTAGACCCTTGAACTTGATTTTGTATATTCCTAAGGGTCTTTTCTAGTTTTTCAAGCCTTGACTTCAAGGCTTGGTTTTCCAACTCTAATTTCCCAATTTTTGATTTCTTATTTGGTCCTTGGGCATTACCATTTCTTCTAGGCATATGCCTAGTCCATTTAGGATTAAGACCTAGGTGTTCTCCTATTTTCTTGATAGATTCCCTAGGTAAAATATTTTTAGGGACATTAGTCCCAAATTTCTCCTTAGTTTCAAAATGGACACTCTTAGCTCCTAAACAATAATATTTATTGTTCCTAGCATGCTTTTCATGATGAATTGCAAGAGAATTAAAAGCATACTTTTTAACATTAAACCTAGAAGAATGAGCATTATTGAAATGATATACCTTAGGGTTAGCCTTAGCTCCCCCTACTTGTGATGCTCCTTCTTGGGTCTTTTTGCTCCCTCTAGGACATTGATTCCTATAATGTCCTTTTGAATTGCACTTGAAGCATATGATGTGCTCCTTGCCTTTAGGTGTTGGGGAACCGGTATCCTTGACTTTTGGTGCCGGTGGAGACTTCTTGATTCTTTTAGGACACTTACTCTTGTAGTGTCCTTGCTCCCTACACTCAAAATATATTATATGCATTTTATTATTAATTGATATATTTGAGTTACCTAGGGTGGTGGTGGAAGGTGCTGGAATCGAAGCTTCTTCATCTTGACCGGATGTGGAAGGCTCTTCTTGGGGTTGCTCCGGTGTAGATGTTCTAATCCCCTCCCCCTCAATCATAGAAGTGGATGCTTCTTCCACCTCTTCTACTTCTTTCTCCGATCTGGAAGTTGACTCTTCACTTTCTTGTGAGGATGATGAAGCTTCCTCTTCGGTCTCCTCCTCTTCCAAATCTTCTTGGACCGATTCGGGATTGTCGTAGAACTAGACCAACTTGTTCCACAACTCCTTGGCATCCCTATAGCTTCCTAATCTAGACAACATGTCGTTAGGTATCAAATTAACCAATATTTTTGTTACCTTAACGGTTGTCTTGAATTTTTCCTGTTGCTCCTCGGTCCATCGCTTCTTTATGAGGATTTCGCCATTCTCTCCTCTCGGAGCATCAAAACCTATAATCACGGCAAACCAATTTTCTATATTCGACATTAGAAAATATTCCATCCTACCTTTTCAATACGCGAAATCTTCGCGGTCAAAGGTGGGTGGAGTCGCTATGTCATCACCCCATCTTTCTTGAAGATCCATCGTCTTCCCTCTAGCTTCTTTGCTCCTGATTGTTAATCCGTTGAAGAGCAACCTTGCTCTGATACCAATTGTAGGAGATTTGAGGTCGTTAGAGGGGGGGGGGTGAATAGCGTGTGACCGTACGATGATGGAATTCGTTCGCATTGCTTGTCTACAATCTTGTTAGTACGCAGCGGAATAAACAATAATAAATACAAACACAAGATACAATCACAACACACACGATATAACATGGTTCGGAATCGAAATAGTTCCTACTCCACGGATTGGGTTCATACGAACCCTATCGATGCCACAAACACCACTAAGCAATAAAACTCCTTCTCGACAACAAGTCGGAGGTGGAGAAACCTCGGACAATGAATTACAACAAGTAATACAAAGTAAACAAGCAAATACAAGTGAAAATGTAAAGAACACTTTACAAACTAGGGTTTTGAGCACTTGCTTGTCGGTTGCTTGGATGAGATTGAAGGACCCTGAATTGTACCTGCAAATCGCCTCACCAAAGCCCCCAAAAAACTGATGATGAAATCCTCCACGAGCTCCCCTTTTTATCTTGCGTCGGGCTAGATTTCCTCCTGGCAGTCGACTGCCAACACTGTAGCTGTGAGACAACAGCTCAATCCACGTTGGACAAGTTCCAATGGGACTCTTGGTAGTCGACTGGCAACGCCTGTAGTCGCCCGATCGGCTCTGGGCGTTACGTGCTCAACCGCGGCGGTCAGCCATCCCTTAGCGATCATCGTCACATCGATCGATCGTGCCGTCGACATCGGATCGGCTTAATGATGAGCGATCAGCCAGAGCAATTTCAGCTCTTAAACGACAGTCGAACTCAAGTCGACTCACGGCAGTCGAACCGGCCATAATGCCAGTCGACTGCCAACCTCAAAAATGAGGTTTTAACCCAAGTATGGTTCCCCAATACTTTCTAGACCACCCTTAGCCTAGACCTAAACCTTCTAGCCACCTTCATCAGCCTCACGCCTCTCGGATCCCTCCAAGTCGTCCATGACTTGTTCATCCATCGCGCTAGCCTTCAGGTGCTTCCATCGGCTATGTCATGCTAACGATGTCTACAGCACCAAGGCACATTGGACTTATGCCGCCAAGACTCCGCTTGGACTTTACACCGCCAATATCAAACCCCTTGGACTTCTCAAATGCCAAGACTCAAGCTTGGACTTTCCCTTGCCAACCCATGTTAGACTTTCCATGCCAAAACCCATGCTTGGACTTTCCCTTGCCAACCTATGTTGGACTTTCCATGCCAAGCCCCATGCTTGGACTTTCCTTGTGCCAAGTACTCAAGACTTGGACTTTCCCAAATGCCAAGTGTCCCACTTGGACTTTCCATGCCAAGTACCCATGCTTGGACTTTCCCATAATCACATGGTCAATCCCTAGTCAACCATCAAAGACTCCCTCGAGTCAAACTCGAGTCTGGTCAATTATAACCTGGGTCGATTGTATAAACAATCTCCCCAAAATATTAATCGACATCAATGTCAAACATACTATGTCAAACATCAAAACATCACTCGAGTCAAACTTGAGTCTGGTCAATCGTGACCTGGGCCGATTGCACCAACATAGATGATGTCCGGATCGCCGATTTTTGTATTTATGAAAGGGATCCAAGTATTATTTAGCCATATATAGATTTATATCATGCTCATAATTGAAAAACAAATACAAACATATAACATATAAAAATTAGAGAATCGATATACCTCTCGATCTTCTAATGTATGACCTTCCTCCTTTTGGACGTCGTGTGGGCGACGCTCTACCAAAAGTCGAAGCTCCTAGATCGCAAATCTTCCTTCCTTGCTTTTCCAAAGCAAGAGAAAGAATAGAAACAAAGCTCTTCTCCTTCCTATGGCCAACCAACAAGCAACAAGGAGAATGCTTGCCGCCGACAAACAAGGAGAAGGAGATAATGGTGGAAATCGGCCAAGACAACAAGGGAAAGCCCTATATCTTGTTTCCACCACTTAAGGAGAAAGAGAAGGGGTCTTTGGATGCCGGCCAAGGGCTGGGATAGGGCTGTTGGCGCTGGTCACAAAAAGATAGGAAGAAGAAAGCAAACTACTTCCTTATTTGGTGCCACCCAAGCCTCCTAAACCCTAAGCCTTCAAACCCTAATCCTAGCTCTCCTAATGGCCGACCATGGAAGTGGGGAAGAAGATTAGGATGAGCACAAGCCAAGGTAGAGGGAAGATGGAAGGAACCGGCCACACCTTAGGAGGAAGAAGAAAAACTCCTCCTTGAGTTGCCGCCCACCCATTGCTCCCAAAATCCTAGCCACCCAAACCTAATCCTAAACCAACTAGGATTCCTAGCCTCCAAAGGAAGCAAACCCTAATCCCCTTAAGCCATGCTCTTCTTGCTTCCCACTTCATGATCTCTATTTATAGAGTTGGGCTCAAGCCATGATTTAATCTCCTCCATTGGTTCTAGGGATTTAATCTCAACCATCGGATCTAGAGATTTAATCTCAACCGTCGGATCTAGAGATTTAATCTCTACCTTTGGATCTAGAGTTTTGTTTCTATCCATTGGATCTAATCTTCATGAGGTGTTAATAGGCTACATTAGGGACCATGAGGAGGAGTTGGATCTTGGCCACCCATGGATCAAGCCCACATAAAGTCCGATTCACTAATGATAATCCAATCCACTAAAGGATTATCATTGATGTTGGGGATCGAATGGCCGGCTAGAGGGGGGTGAATAGCGCTCGTTCATTGTTCGTCGTATTTTGTTCGTTCTCGTCTACAATTCTTGTTAGCGCAGCGGAATAACAATAATAATACTAACAAGAAACACAAATACACACAACCAAAACACAACGATATACGTGGTTCGGAACCGAATGGTTCCTACTCCATGGGTGAGCTTCTCGAGCTCTAGTTATGCTCACGACACTAACTATAACACTCCTTTTCGACAACACGTCGGAGGTGGAGAAACCTCTCACAAGCTATTACACTAAGTAATGAAATACAACAAGAAATACAAAGACAATACAAAAGAGAACTTTTACACCGATTGCTTTTGATCGCTTTCTTGTTGCTTGCTTTTGCTTGCTCTTGAAGGTCTGGAATGCAACAGCAATTCCCCTTCAAAGTCACTCAAAAAGCCTTTTCGAAATCCTCCAACTCGAGCTCCATTTATAACCTGCATCAAGTCGTTTGCCCCATCACCGACCGATCGTGACCATCACGATCGGTATCGTAGCCGTTGTCTCACAACGGCCGGATCCACGTTGGTTAAGTTCCAACGGATCACACATCAGTCGACTGATGGCACCCATCAGTCGACTGATCATCCATCAGTCGAGTGCCCAGTCGAGTCGACTCCATTCTCGCTTGTGCACGCGGTCATCACCGATCGCCGTCCTTGGCGATCGATCGATGCTCTCAATAATGCCCTCCCATGGCAGTCGACTGATCCAACCAATCTTGGTTCAGTCGAACACTGGTCGAACCTAACTACCTAGAACAGTCGACTGACACCTATGCCAGTCGACTGATGTTGGCTAAAACCTCAATCATAACGATGTTTGAGCCTCCGACACTCAGTCTTAGCCACTTGGCCAAGTCCACCTTATCCCTCATGAAGTTCCCCACCGAAGCTCTCTTCCCTCGGCCTACGTCCCTCGGATGCGCCAAGCGCACGGCTTCGCAACGCCATCCTTCGCGTCTCATGCCCTAGAAGTATGCTTCCCTTTGGGCTCACTCCATTCACTCCCCGTCCGGCGGTCCCTCGGATGCACCAAGTGCACGGCTTCGCAATGCCATCCTTCACCGACTCAAGGACCCCGAGCCTAGTGAACTTACCAAGTCCTCAAGACTTCCCATATGCACCAAGCGCACGGCTTCGCAATGCATCTCTCACCAAGCACCAAGCGCACGACTTCGCAATGCTTTGGATTTCCCATGCCAAGCACCAAGCGCACGACTTCGCAATGCTTTGGACTTTCCATGCCAACCCCATGTTGGACTTTCCCACACCAAGCTCCATGCTTGGATTTTCCATGCCAACTCCATGTTGGACTTTCCCATGACAATCCCATGCCATGAGTTTTGTCTGTCATCAAAATACTATCAGGGTACTGCTCGAGTCGAACTCGAGTCAACCTAGGACGATTGCACCAACAATCTCCTCCTTTTTGATGATTGACAAAACTACCATCTCAAGTCTACCAATTCTCCCATATTGGCAATTCTCATATCCCAATGAGAATTCCAACGATTCCAACGAACCCTAATTGGTAACTTGGTAACTTCTCCCCCTTTTTGACATTACATCAAAAAGGTCCTCCCCAAGGGTATGAATGTCTCATATCCCAATGAGATCTTACAATCTCTCCCTTGGAGGAACACATGCCTACCATCTTTCTAGTGATCCCATATCACTTAAAGAGAGGCAACCCAATTTTCCTCCCATGAGGAAATACACATCCATCTTCCCATGATGGATACCTCCCCCTAGAGGCTTGCTCCCCCTTGACCATTGCACCAACAATGTCCTTGGAGAGTCCCTAAGCCAATAGGAACATTAACCAAATCAAAATTAAGGCAAAGTTCAATAATGAACTCTCTTCCACCTTAAAATTGATACTCACCCTCAACCCAACTCCTAATCCATATCCAATGGATTTCCACCCTCTCTAATGCTCTCCCAAGCATATCCTAGGGTTATGAGTGGTTAGGGGACCAAAACATGGCTAAACATGGGCCTAACTATCAAGTTTACTCGAAATCACTCAGGCTACGACTCGATACCAATCGATCGATTATTACCATCACGATCGCCATTACAGGCGATCGATAATCGTGATTCGTAGTTTTCGCCGTAAAGTGGATTTTCGAAATCCATAAGTAAATATACATAAGTTTAAAAATCGTGAAATTTCATATGCATATTACTTATCCTAAACACTATGGGTGAAAAATGTTGGAAAATTATTTTACCCATTAAATTAGGAGATTGATACAAAGTTCAAAATTTTAGAAAAGCTTCAATAAAGAGCCATCTTTGTATCATCCCATTCAATGGTGATAGCTATCAAAAGATAGGCTTCACCAAGGTTTTTCAAAATGTTTTCAAAATGTTTTTCAAACCTTTATTTTCTTTTTCCTAAACATCTCACCAATATCTAAATGTGTAAAACACATTCAAGGCAAATTTCTAGTGAGATGTGGGTTTTTTGTTCTTTAAATGGTCTCATGCATATTTCTAGGCAATATTATTTGATTCCCATCAAATTATGCCATAGTCCTTAATTTTATTTTAATTTATGCATGATGATGATTATGGCATAATTATGATATAGATAAAGGCATATGCCAAAATCATGATGTCATGGCATGTGAATGAAAATTAAGCATACATGACATACAAACATAAATCTAAACATGATCATGACATTTTTAGAATTAAAAATGAAAATGATGTCATGACATGGCAAGGCAAATAAAGCATGGCAAGAAAAAATATACTAAGGTATAAAATACCTAAGTGTTAAAATCAATTTGCCATTTCTAGGGATTAAATTCATTTTGCCTTAATGCCATTCATTTCCTTAGTGTGCCAAAAACCCAAAATGACACACAAATACCTCTAAGTCCTAATTGTGCCAATTTAAATCATTTTAAACTTCTCAAGCATATTGTCACATCCTAATGTGTCAACTCTTCTATGGTTAGGTTAACTACCCATCCATTTAGGGTTGACACACCCTAACCCATTTAGCGTGAATCGATCACGCTTTTAGGAACCCAATACCTATTGGAGCTCCTTGGGTTAACAAGGTATTCCCTAGGGATAACTTCCCTAGATACCTTCCTAATGACCCTTTTAGGCTTTAAAGCCATAGTCTTTTGGGTCTTACTCGGGTCAACTCTAGAGGTGACTCCTCCATTGACCTTCTTAGTGGCTTTCTTGGTTTTCCTTAAGTCCTTGGCCACTAAACAAACACCATAGCTAGACTTAGGGATAACTTCCCTATTAGCCTTGGTTTTTCTAGACCTAGATGTGGTTCCATAATTAAATGGAACATTATGATAGGACATAGGTTTGTGACCCAAACCCTTCTTGCCCTTAGATAATTCTTGTTTTCTAGGCCTTGATTTTTGTGCATTAGACCCCTTAACCGAGTTTGATATTATTGCTAGGGTCTTCTCCAATTTTTCTAGCCTTAACCTCAAGGCTTGGTTCTCCACCTCTAATTTCCTCAATTTTGAATTTTCATTTGGTTTAGGGGAAATGATTTTCTTTTTAGGCATGTGCCTAGATTTCTTGGGATTAACACCCAAGTTTTCTTGAACTTTCCTAATTGACTCTCTAGGTAAAATAGATCTAGTGTTTTGAGTCCTAGGTTTGTCCTTAGAGAAACTAACATGCTTGGCACCTAAGCAATAAATCTTATCATTTCTCCTAGCATGCTTTTCATTTATAATTGCAAGAGAGCTAAAATAATTTTGGGCATGCTTTTTGACTCTAGGAATTAAAGGTGCATTAACTAAATGTACCTTAGGGTTAGCTTTAGGAGCTCCCCCTACATGAGTTGCACCTTCTTGCCCTTTCTTCCTCCCCCTAGGGCATTGGCTTCGGTAGTGTCCCTTTTGATTGCATTTGAAGCACACAATGTGCTCTTTGCTCTTGATTTTGGGAACACCGGCATCGGTTGACTTTTGGTGTCGATGCCTTCTTCTTAGCCAATTTAGGGCATTTGCTCTTATAATGCCCTTTCTCCCTACACTCAAAGCATATTATGTGATTTTTATTTAAAATGATAACGCTTGAGTTACCTAGGGAGGTGGTGGAGGCCTCTTCACTTCTTCCGGAGGTAGAAGCTTCATCTTGATCTTTCTCCGGAGTGGGAATCCTTTCCTCCCCCTCAATGCTAGAGGTGGAGGTCTCCACCAAATCATCAACCTCTTCAAATGTGGGTGCTTCTTCCTCGACATTCTCCTCTAATTGTGTCGGTTGGGGATTCTTGTGGAATTCAACCACCTTATTCCACAAATCTTTTGCATCCCTAAAATTTCTTATCCTAGACCAAATATGGTTAGGAATCAAATCACAAAGTAATTTAGTTACCTCGAGATTTGTCTTGAAATCCTTCATTTGGTCTTGGGTCCACCTTGATTTTTCTAGTGGCTTATTTTCCTTGTCGCTAGGCACTTCAAAACCATTTTCAATGATTAACATGAAATCGAAATCGGTTTCGAAATATACCTCCATCCGTTTCTTCCACCAATCAAAATTTCCATCGAATTTCGGTGGATGGATGTTGTAGCCGGCCATCTTATAGTGCTCGCGTGGCGGTTAGTCCTTGAAGAGCAACCTGGCTCTGATACCACTTGTTGGGGATCGAATGGCCGGCTAGAGGGGGGTGAATAGCGCTCGTTCGTTGTTCGTCGTATTTTGTTCGTTCTCGTCTACAATTCTTGTTAGCGCAGCGGAATAACAATAATAATACTAACAAGAAACACAAATACACACAACCAAAACACAACGATATACGTGGTTCGGAACCGAATGGTTCCTACTCCATGGGTGAGCTCCTCGAGCTCTAGTTATGCTCACGACACTAACTATAATACTCCTTTTCGAAAACACGTCGGAGGTGGAGAAACCTCTCACAAGCTATTACACTAAGTAATGAAATACAACAAGAAATACAAAGACAATACAAAAGAGAACTTTTACACCGATTGCTTTTGATCGCTTTCTTGTTGCTTGCTTTTGCTTGCTCGTGAAGGTCTGGAATGCAACAACAATTCCCCTTCAAAGTTAGGGCAATCTCTTGCCGTGATATGGTTTTGATGGTGTGGCAAAGGGTTTAAGTTAGTTTGATATGTTGATTTGATATGTGCGTTGAAGTCGTGCAGGACTTAGTAATTCGCACATGGAGCCGTGGCGAGTTTCACATCTCATGACTCGTGCCTTGAGTCGGTGAAGGATAGCTTTGCGGAAGCCGTGCGCTTGGAGCATCCGAGGGACCGCCGGACGAGAAGCTTGGAGTGAAGCCGGAGGAAGTAGACTTCGAGGCAAGAGACGCGAAGGAGCATTGCAGAGCCGTGCGCCTGATGCTGCCGAGGGACGTGGCCGAGAACGAAGAGAACTTCGAAGGCGAGGGACTCCGAGAAATGAGAGTGAGCGATTGTAACCCGGGGAAGGGTAGCTCTTAGGTGAAACTTGGCCATTTGGCCAAGTGTCGGATGGGTTTTTCGACACGGTCGATCGCCATGTCATGGCGATCGCTTCTAGTCGAGTGTAGCTCGACCGGTATCTACGATCGACCGGTTTGTGGCATCGATCACGATCGCCATACGTTGGCGGGCCGATCAAGATAGCAACGATCGGCTGCGCACGATCGGGTCAATAGGGTTTTGGCGCAGACCGCTCGTAGCCGATCAAGGCGGATCGACTACGGGTGACCGATCATCGGTGAGGTCCAGCGATCATTGCCAAGAGTTCCGTTGGACAACAACGGTCGGCATCCGACGTGTTCGGGAGGTCATTAGATGCAATGATCGCCATGGGCTCAATGATCGATGGCGGCCAACGGGAAGAAGTTAGCCCTCTCTATAAAAAGAGAGGGTGTGAGCCTTTGAGAGGCTAATGCTTAAGTTCCAAACAATCTTCCTAGTGCCCCACAAGCTCTAAACTCTTCTTACTCGCTTTTACTCCATTCTATTTGTAAGAAGAGTGATCTTGGTTGTAAAGGTTACCTCCACCTAGCTTTGTGCAAAGGAGAGACCGATAGTGATTGGTTTTTGGCGGAGTGATTCACCGTGGACGAATCGGACCGTGGATTAGCGGCGTAGCCGTGAACCACGTTATATCTTGGTGTTTGTATTGCTTGTTTCTATTTTGCTTGTCTTTATTTATATTTGTATATTCCGCTTGCGCTAACGTTTTGTAGACGAGCAAAATACCGCCATCCAAACGAAAAGGGCTATTCACCCCCCTCTAGCCGGCCATCCGATCTCTTACAAGTGGTATCAGAGCCGAGGTTGCTTGTCACCGGACTAACCGCCGCAACAAGCCCTACATCAAAAATGGCCGGCTCCAACATCCACCCACCGAAGTTCGACGGCGAATTCTCTTGGTGGAAAAAGAGAATGGAGGTATTCTTCGAAACCGATTTTGAAATATTGTTAATTATGGAAAACGGTTTCGAGTTGCCTAGGAATGAAGATGGGGAGCCCTTGGAAAAATCGAGATGGAGCAAAAGACAAAGAGAAGAGTATTTGGCAAATTCAAAGGCCAAGCACCATCTATACAATGTGCTCCCTCAACAAGAAGTAAATAGAATAGGGGAGTGCTCAAGTGCCAAGGAGATGTGGGAGAAGTTGGTTGAACTTCATGAAGGCACTTCGGAGGCAAAGCTAGCAAGGAGAGACCTCCTCCGCTCCCAACTATCCAATATAAAACTAGAAAAGGGAGAAAAGGTAACCTCTTTACACTCTAGGTTTAAGGAAATTTTAATTGGGCTAACAAGTGTAGGTGAGAAGCTATCGAACCGGGACATGCTCATGAAGGCTATAGATGCCTTTCCCCGGTCCTCAAAGTGGAGCTCCATGGTGGACTCCTTCTACATGTCCAAGAACCTAGAAGTGAGTACCTTGGAGGAGTTCTTCTCGACAATGGAGCTCCACGAAACGAGGCTTGAAGGAATTCAAGAAGAGCCAAAAATTCAACCCTCAAGAGGAGTTGCATTGTTGGCAAACAAGGGGAAGAAGAAGATGGAAGTCCCCTCCTCCTCCGATGATGAAGCCTCCTCCTCCTCCATGGATAGCACCGAGGAAGCCTACATGGTAAGGAAGGTGAGGCGTGTATTTAAGAATTTTAGATTTGATAAATCAAATGATAGGAATAGAAGACCAAGGGGGAAGGTGATATGCTACAATTGCCAAGGAGAGGGACACATAAGGGACAATTGTCCTCTCCTAAACAAAAGCAAGGAAGAGAGGAAAAAGAAAGAAGAAAAGAAGAAGAAAAAGGGGAGCAAGAAAAAGAAGGAAGAGGAGAAGAAGGCAAAAGAAAAAGGGAAGGCCAAAGCATTCAAGGCCAAGACATGGGATGATCCTTCCTCATCCTCCTCCTCATCATCGGATGAGGAGAATGCCTTTGTCGCCAATTTGGCCTTGATGGCCTTTGATGATTTGGATTCCTCCTCCTCCGAAAATGAAGGATCAAGCTCAAGAGGAGAGAGCTCAAGTGAAGGGGGAGCCTCCTCCACATCATCATCCTCCTCATCATCCGAAGAAGAAGAAGAGGACATGGAAACTATGGTAACGAAAGCCTCTCCTAGTAAAATAGTTTCTATGATTTCTAGTTTAACTAGGGATTTGTTTAGAGTAAAGAAGAAAAATAAAAGCATGCTTAATCAAATTAAAGACTTAGAAAATAAGTTAGAAAATGCATGCTTAAATAATAATGATACTTCTTCTTGCCATGATGATGCATGCTCACATGATAATTATGTGCCTTTAGATGTTAGTGATGCATGCATAGAGGAAAATAGGGCATTAAGGGAAAAGGTAGATTATTTAACTAAAGCCCTAGGAAAATTCACAATTGGCTCCAACACTTTGAATATGATCATAGGGAGCCAAAGGGCAAGTTTTAACAAGAAAGGCCTAGGATATAAAGAGAAGAAAAATGAGAAGGCCTATAGATGCCTAATAGCTAGGGGACAAGACAAAAACAAAGTAATAGCTAAGAAATGGATCCCCAAGGAATTTCTAGTGAACCCCATAGGTAAAAATCTATTTTGGGTTCCAAAATCCATCCTTAAGGGTTAGAAAACCCCTAGGGTAGTCAACCATATGAACCTAATCTATATCATATTTTGGTTGACTTAGGATGACGGGACAACATTTTTAGATAGTGTTGGGTGATGATAACGTGCCCATAAAAAGGTAATAATGCTTAAATCATGATGATTGATGTAATTCCTATGTATGTCTTAAATCATGATTTATGATTTTGATATTTGGCACGTTATCTTGAGAAATAGGTTTAAATCATGCTTTAGGTGATAACTTATTTATTATCATCATATAATGCCTAATGCATGGTTATAATTTGATGAAAACATGTATTTCATGGTCATAATGTGAAATTAAATCATATATGTCATTATGATCATGTAGGTTGTTAGGTTGATACTTAACCATGATAGAATTGCTTGAATATATTGGTTAAGTATATATATACAAATACCCCCCTAGGATGCATCTCACACTCACTATAGGCTAACTTGATTGCAAACTTAGCATGGGTGAGATGTTAGGATGATACAAATGTCCACTAATGCCTATGGCATTTAGATGGTCATTTAAAGTATCAAAATATCAATAATAGACCAATCATGGGGAAGGCTTATGTTTAATTAATAGACATATTGCCCAAAGATCATGGTTGGATATTTCTAATGTTTTCAAAACAATTTCTTACCTTAAAATACATGCATTCATGTTTTGAAACAATTAGATGCAAAACTAGGTAGCTAACTTGATACTAGAATGCTCAAAAACTAGTGGTTTTTCAAGTGTTTGGATTTTTGGCAAATCTTGTAAAATATAATGATTTTTCATGAAAAACTATTTTTCCTTGATAGATATACTTAAGAGAAATATGTTCCTCGAATTTCATGATTTTTAGAATTTTCTGGAATTTTTAATGCATTTCTGAATTTCATCCAGAAAATCAGAAATTCGGCTTCCTTTGTGCCAGTCGACTGCCATACTGATAGCAGTCGACTGGTGGCCTGTAAATCAGAATATTGAAGGCCGAATTCAGTTTATAAAACCTCCTACAAGTGGTAGAAATATACTTGATGCCTCCTACAGTTTTTAAATCAACTTGACATATTTTTCCTCCATTATAATTGATGCCATGAGCTTTTAACTTAGTGTTAATCTTTTTGATGGTGTCAAAGGGGGAGAAATAAGTATGTTTAAGTTAATCACATTAGGGGGAGAAATATATGTAGGGGGAGAAATATATGATAGGGGGAGAAATTGCATAGAGAATTTCATGGATTAAGGGGGAATTGCATGTTGTTATATCATGTTTATCTTTACATGCTTTTCTTACCTTAGAAATTATATCAAATGTTTTTACCTAACTTAAACGGATTGCCACACATCAAAAAGGGGGAGATTGTTAGGGCAATCTCTTGCCGTGATATGGTTTTGATGGTGTGGCAAAGGGTTTAAGTTAGTTTGATATGTTGATTTGATATGTGCGTTGAAGTCGTGCAGGACTTAGTAATTCGCACATGGAGCCGTGGCGAGTTTCACATCTCATGACTCGTGCCTTGAGTCGGTGAAGGATAGCTTTGCGGAAGCCGTGCGCTTGGAGCATCCGAGGGACCGCCGGACGAGAAGCTTGGAGTGAAGCCGGAGGAAGTAGACTTCGAGGCAAGAGACGTGAAGGAGCATTGCAGAGCCGTGCGCCTGATGCTGCCGAGGGACGTGGCCGAGAACGAAGAGAACTTCGAAGGCGAGGGACTCCGAGAAATGAGAGTGAGCGATTGTAACCCGGGGAAGGGTAGCTCTTAGGTGAAACTTGGCCATTTGGCCAAGTGTCGGATGGGTTTTCGACACTAGCCGATCGCTATGTCATGGCAATGATCGCTTCCGAGTCGAGTGTAGCTCGACCGTATACGATCGATCGGTTTGTGGCATCACGATCGCATACGCTGGCCGATCGCGCCAAGATTAGCATGATCAAGGCGCTGATCGTCAATAGGGTTTTTGGCCACAGACCGCCTGAGCCGATCGGCGACGATTACGGGCCACGATCGGTGAGGTCCAGCATGATCGCTAAGAGTTCCGCTGACAACAACGGCCGCATCCGACGTGTTCGGAGGTCGTTGAGGACGGCAGCCGATCGCCATGGGCGGCAATGACCGATGGCGC
This sequence comes from Wurfbainia villosa, assembly GCA_025175895.1. Lineage (NCBI taxonomy): Eukaryota > Viridiplantae > Streptophyta > Magnoliopsida > Zingiberales > Zingiberaceae > Wurfbainia > Wurfbainia villosa. The sequence goes on from CM046002.1 coordinate 95,202,951, forward strand.
TAACGGAAGAAGTTAGCCCTCTCTATAAAAAGAGAGGGTGTGAGCCTTTGAGAGGCTAATGCTTAAGTTCCAAACAATCTTCCTAGTGCCCCACAAGCTCTAAACTCTTCTTACTCGCTTTTACTCCATTCTATTTGTAAGAAGAGTGATCTTGGTTGTAAAGGTTACCTCCACCTAGCTTTGTGCAAAGGAGAGACCGATAGTGATTGGTTTTTGGCGGAGTGATTCACCGTGGACGAATCGGACCGTGGATTAGCGGCGTAGCCGTGAACCACGTTATATCTTGGTGTTTGTATTGCTTGTTTCTATTTTGCTTGTCTTTATTTATATTTGTATATTCCGCTTGCGCTAACGTTTTGTAGACGAGCAAAATACTGCCATCCAAACGAAAAGGGCTATTCACCCCCCTCTAGCCGGCCATCCGATCTCCTACACACGACACTAACTATAATACTCCTTTTCGAAAACACGTCGGAGGTGGAGAAACCTCTCACAAGCTATTACACTAAGTAATGAAATACAACAAGAAATACAAAGACAATACAAAAGAGAACTTTTACACCGATTGCTTTTGATCGCTTTCTTGTTGCTTGCTTTTGCTTGCTCGTGAAGGTCTGGAATGCAACAACAATTCCCCTTCAAAGTCACCCAAAAAGCCTTTTCGAAATCCTCCAACTCGAGCTCCATTTATAACCTGCATCAAGCTGTTTTCGCGCCCATGATCGGGATCGTGACCATCGGTCGGGTATCGTCGTTGTCTCCGGGCGGCGGATCACGTTGGTTAAGTTCCAGCGGATCACACATCGATCGATGGCACCCATCGATCGGTGATCATCCATCGATCGAGTGCCCGGTCAGCGACTCCATTATGCCGTGCGGTGTCATCGATCGACTACGTCCCTTGGCGATCGGTGATGCTCCCAACGATCATTTGCCCTCCATGGCGTTCGGTGATCAACGATCTTGGTTGATCGAACAAAGAGAACCTAACGACCTCGGCGATCGTGCACTATACGATCGTGATGTCGGCTAAAACCTCAATCATAACGATGTTTGAGCCTCCGACACTCAGTCTTAGCCACTTGGCCAAGTCCACCTTATCCCTCATGAAGTTCCCCACCGAAGCTCTCTTCCCTCGGCCTATGTCCCTCGGATGCGCCAAGCGCACGGCTTCGCAATGCCATCCTTCGCGTCTCATGCCCTAGAAGTATGCTTCCCTTTGGACTCACTCCATTCACTCCCCGTCCGGCGGTCCCTCGGATGCACCAAGCGCACGGCTTCGCAATGCCATCCTTCACCGACTCAAGGACCCCGAGCCTAGTGAACTTACCAAGTCCTCAAGACTTCCCATATGCACCAAGCGCACGGCTTCGCAATGCATCTCTCACCAAGCACCAAGCGCACGGCTTCGCAATGCTTTGGATTTCCCATGCCAAGCACCAAGCGCACGGCTTCGCAATGCTTTGGACTTTCCATGCCAACCCCATGTTGGACTTTCCCACACCAAGCTCAATGCTTGGATTTTCCATGCCAACTCCATGTTGGACTTTCCCATGACAATCCCATGTCATGAGTTTTGTCTGTCATCAAAATGCTATCAGGGTACTGCTCGAGTCAAACTCGAGTCAACCTGGGACGATTGCACCAACAATTGATCTACCTCACCAACCCCTATATGATAATATGGGCTCCATATATTATTCATACATTTTCTCCTCGTGTTTAAGATCTCGAATGTTCATCGATTAATTAATTTACTGACCATTAATTAATCAACATCTAACTCCATGAGTAGTACCACTCAACCTTTTCATCATGCCGGACCAAGTCCACCTGCAGGGTTTACATGATGAATATTATGAGCTCCTCAAGGGGACATCATCATCCTAATATATAGGACACGGTTTCCTCCTATAATCAACGACACACCATATAAATAATATCATCTCCCAACTTACTGAGCCTATCGATTTAATCTATAAATCTCGCCCATTGGTAAATCAAAGAGATGAATACTAAGTATATGTGCCTGTTATTATATCGGGATTAAGAGCATGTACAAAATAATATCTGAGGTCCGATTCGATTATGTAGTCAGCAATAAATCGAATAACCTCTATGTCGGTCCTGCTCAATACACACAAAGTGCACTAGTGTGATTCTATGGTCAAGACAAACCAATACCAAATCACACTACAACTATTCCGATAGTTTGTCCAAAGTAATCTCGGTTGTGAGCCTTTACTTATACTTTACAAGGAGCCGATAACATGATCTCCCGTGTGACACCACACACCATGTTATCTATAATGTAATGTATTAGACAATATTGCATAACCATATAAATATGCAAACAATGATCATGTGATTCTTATTTCAAAATAAAGATGTTCATACAAAAGATAGACTTTTCAGTATACATCCCTACAATCTCCCACTTATACTAAAAGACTATGCTGTCCTCATACTGCCATACATCTGATTCCCCTTCTCTCCACATGCCTATCAAAGCTCTCTCTAGAAGGGTCTTAGTGAAAGGGTCTACTAGGTCATCCTCTGATGCAATCTAGGCGACAACAACTTCTACCTCCTTTACAATTTCTGGTATCAAGTGTTACTTGCGCTCTATGTGTTTACTAGCCTTATGGGCTCGTGGTTCCTTCGAGTTTGCAACTGCACCACTATTATCACAATAAATTGTGATAGTTCTGGGCAAACTAGGAATTACATCCAAGTCAATCAGGAAGTCCTTGAGCCACACAACTTCTTTGGCCGCCTCAGAGGCTGCCACATACTCAGCTTCCATGGTAGAGTCCGCCATGCATTTCTGCTTGACACTCCTCCATACAATGGCTCCACCTACCAAAGTAAACACAAAACCTGAGGTAGACTTACTGTTATCCCTATCAGATTGGAAGTCGGAATCCGTGTAACCCACAGGGAGTAATTGACCTACCCGGTAAACCAGCATATAATCCCTAGTCCTTCTCAGGTACTTCAATATATGCTTTACCGAAGTCCAATGTCCCTGTCCTAGATTACTCTGATATCTGCTGACCATGCCCACGACAAAGCAGATATCTGGTCTCGTACATAGCATCGCATACATGAGGCTTCCTACTGCTGAAGCATAAGGAACCACCTTCATCTCCTCTATCTCCTCAGATGATCTAGGACATATCTCCTTAGATAAAGGAACTCCATGCCTGAAAGGTAGAAAATCCTTCTTGGAGTTTTGCATGCTAAAATTATCCATAATCTTGTCTATGTATGAAGCTTGGGATAAGCACAACATCCTTTTCCTGCGATCCCTTATAACCTTGATCCCAAGGATGTGTCCTACCTCTCCCAAGTCCTCCATATCAAACTGTTTGGACAACCATACCCTTAAGTCCGATAACACTTTGATATTGCTGCCAATCACCAAAATGTCATCTATGTATAGTACAAGAAATACCATTACGTTTCTGTCACATCTCTTGTATACATAAGACTCATCTGGACTTTGAATAAATTCATAAGACTGGATTAAAGCGGATGTTCCAAGACCTCGAAGCTTGCCTCAATCCATAAATGGACCGATTAAGCTTACATACAAGATGCTCTTTGCCCTTCGCAATGAATCGCTCTGGTTGCTTCATATAGATGTTTTCCTCAAGACTTCCATTTAAGGAAAGCTGTCTTGACATCCATCTGTCACACCTCATAATCCATATGAGCTGCTATGCATAAGAGAATCCGGATAGACTTAAGCATGACTACCGGCGAAAAGGTCTCCTTATAATCGATACCCTCTTTCTGAGTATACCCTTTCGCAACAAGCCTCGCTTTGAAGGTCTCAACCTTCCCATCTATTCCTCTCTTTCTCTTGTAGATCCACTTGCATCCAATGGTTTTTACACCATCGGGTAGTTCTACTAGCTCCCAGACCTGATTTAAATCCATAGATTCAATCTCAGCATTCATTGCACTTTGCCAAGATGCTGCATCTTTTATCTTGGATTGCCTTGTCATATGTCTAGGGATCAGGTTCATGTTCGCTAGGGACCAAATCAGAAGATTCTCCCAAGAACATGAATCTATCAGGCTGTCTCACAACCCTCCCACTACGACGAAGTATCACCTGTGTATCCTCTGTGACACGCGGTGCAGTGACATGTGGTATATCCTCTTGTACCAGTGGTACTAAAGAAGTGACTTCCCCTTTTAATTCCTCCAGAACAATTTTACTCTTGGGCTTGTGGCTCATCACATAGTCTTCCTCTAGAAATTTGGTATTCGTGCTAACGATCACCCTCCGATCTCTAGGACTATAAAACAAACCACCTTTCGTTCCTCTAAGATAGCCAAGGAACATGCATACTTCTGTACGAGGTTCCAACTTACCAGTATCTGCCTTCAGCACATGTGCCGGACTCCCCCATATCCGAATATGTCTTAGACTAGGCTTTCGCCCAGTCCACAACTCTATGGGAGTAGAAGGCACTGATTTAGATGGAACCAAGTTCAGAATGTACATCGCTGTATCTAGAGCATATCCCCAGAACGAATCTGGCAAGTCAGAATAACTTATCATCGATTTAACCATCTCCATAAGAGTCCTATTCCTTCGCTCTGCTACACCGTTCTGTCGGGGTGTGCCAGGTGCAGTCAATTGGGATTGAATCCCAGCCTCTGATAAGTAGTTCCTAAACTCTCCCAAGAGGTACTCACCACCACGATCAGATCGTAGTATCTTGATACTTTTACCTTGACATTTCTCCACATCAGCCTTGAATTTTTTGAACTTGTCAAAGTATTCAGACTTGCGGCGCATCAGGTAAATGTATCCATATCTTGAGTAATCGTCTATAAAAGAGACGAATACTCAAAACCACCTCTAGCCTGGATAGACATAGGACCACACAAATCAGAATGAACCAATTATAACACATCTTTGGCTCTATACCCCTTGGCCTTAAAAGGCCTCTTGGTCATCTTACCCTCCAAGCAAGATTCATAGGTTGGGAGATCCTCCACCACTAATGAACCCAAAGGTCCATCAGATATCAACCTTTGAATTCTGCTTAGGTTAATGTGACCAAGCCTAAGATGCCAAAGATATATTTGGTTCATCTTCGAAGGTTCTTTTCTCTTATTGGAATTAGAAGATGAGTTATTAACTTCAATTTGCATCATGGGAGGTTTTGGTTCAAGTGTATACAAATTTCCTATCAATGTACCTGAACAGATATTCTCCCTATTCCTTTTTATAATAACTCTGTCATTAAAAGAAATAGAATATTCATCCATAAACAATTTAGAAACTGAAACTAAGTTCTTTCTAAATAAAGGTACATAAAGGGAATTTTCCAGAACCTAAGTTTTATTTTTCTCAAGAGATAAATAAAACTTCTCCCACTGCAATAGCCGCCACCTTCATGGCATTGCCCAAGTAAATGGTAATCTCCCCTTTAGCCAGTCGTCTAGTTTCCTGGAACCCCTGCAAAGTATTGCATACATGATCAGTGGCTCCCGTATCTACACACCAGGTGTCGGTAAATAACACCGCTAAACATATTTCAACGACTAGACCAAAAGATATATCTTTGTTCTTGCAGTTGGGGCAGTCCTTCTTCCAGTGTCCAGTCTGCTTACAAGTGAAGCACTTGCCTTTCGACTTCTTCACTCCTCCCTGAGTACCTCCCACCGCCTTCGCCCCAGTTTGTTTCTTCTTCTTCTTGCCTTTCAGCTTAGAAGTAGAAACCTTTTGGGTCACCACGGCATGCGCCTGAGCACTCTGACAAAATAGTCCCTCTGCCGCCTGGAGTTCTGTCAGAAGTTTCGCCAACGAATACAACCTCTTGTTCATGTTGTAGTTCAGGAGAAACTGCTCAAAACTCCTAGGTAGAGACTGGAGTATGATATTGACCTGGATTTCCCCATCGATCTCAGCTCCTAGGACCTCCAGCTCATTCAAATGAGCCATCATCTTGAGAACATGATCCCTTACGGGTGTTCTCTCGATCATGGTGGTCATCATCAAGTTTCTCATGGCCTCTTGCCTCGCAGCCCGATTCTAGTGCCCGAAAAGCTCCTTGAGATTGAGCATCATATCATAAGCAGTGGACATGGCTTGATGCTGATGTTGCAGTACATTTGACATAGATGCCAAAATGTAACACCGCGCTATCTCATCGGCCTTGATCCACTTCTTATAGCTCTCTCTCTCTCCTTTTCCCCAGAATCATCTGCAGGCTTGGGAGGCCACACTTCGAGGAGTACATATTTGTATTCCTCAGTAGTCAAGACAATGTCTAAATTCCTCTTCCAATCAACATAGTTGGGTCCAGTAAGTTTGTTCTCTTTCAGTATCACAACAAGTGGGTTGAAAGTCATTTTGAAAGAAAACCTAAGAATCACATAAATCAAAACATTAGATTTCAAAAAATTATTGATTCCTCAAACAATAAAATTTTAAAATCAACCAACACCTCAAAACACCGAGAATATCGTATGCCACGATAGTGTGGACGTATACGAATTCTACATTTGTAAGAGGAGGTTTTACCCATTAATTTTACTATCTTGTCAACCTAACTTTTTGACAAGTAAAATTAATAGTTGGTTCCTCTTTGGCCCTACAAATAAAAGCAGTGACTCTGATGGGGAGGATACTTGTATTTGTATCTAAGTGTTCACCATTACTCGGTACCAAGGTAATTATCTCGGGTTATGTGCCTTCCGATGGGGAAGTACACACGCTCCTTGATAATTCCCTATAATCATATTTGACCTTGTGATCCGCAAACAAACCCATCCGATATGGAGAAAGACACTCAGAGCTGACGCGCAAGTTTGTTTGCATCACTTGTCAAATCGTAATGGAGGCCGTGGGAATTTTAAAAATTCCCTCTCCCACTTAGTAATTTGAAATTGAGGAATTTTCCTAGCCTACGACATGCATATCAAACAAAAAGCAATAAATATAAAAAATAAATTATTTTCCAACTATTATGGCTTTTGTCTTCAATATGACTCCCATCGCATCGCCATTTTGTCCGCTCCTCCTACGCCATGTACGAGCCATCCTGAGATCCGAGCCGAGACTAAAATCTATTTTAATTTACATCCATCGATCCTATACTCCACGAGGGAGTGTACATGAAATCTAGATCGAAAGTAAAATAAAATAAAGAGTGGCTAAACAATGTCGTTTCTAATTTATAAAAAATCAAATACTAGCCTCTTCAACCCCGAGGATTCAACAAAATAAATATTTACACACATACAATCATATACACACATATGACCATAATAGTCGGATCTTATGTATGCAACCAAAGAGTTAAACTATGCATATCCTACTATTATTCGACACATATAATATATGAAAAAGTGCATAAAAATTAACTGAATCCTAAACACACAAAATCGGAAACCTTGGCTCTGATACCAATTGTAGGGTTTTTGCCCCGGATGCTCTCATACCAATTTAATGGTTTAGTTTATCGAGTCCGTGAGGGGAAACTTCGCTTCCCACTTCACCTCTGTCGTTTGATCATGGCGATCCCTTCGATGTCCCCGGATTAAAAATTTAATCATAGAAAAAAGGGATTGCCCAAACAACCAAGCCATTGTCGTGTTATTCGTTTAGAGAGGTCACTTGAACAAACTCGTTGTTCAAGCGACCATCCTCTATTCTACGAGTAGCCGCGGAATAGACGATGTCCGGATCGCCAGTTTTTATATTTATGATCGGGATCCAAGTATTATTTATCCATATACAGATTTATATCATGTTCATAATTTAAAAACAAATACAAACATGTAATATATAAAAATTAGAGAATCGATATACCTCTCGATCTTCTAATGTATGACCTTCCTCCTTTCGGACGTCGTGTGGGCGACGCTCTACCAAAAGTCGAAGCTTCTAGATCACAAATCTTCCTTCCTTGCTTTTCCAAAGCAAGAGGAAGAATAGAAACAAAGCTCTTCTCCTTCCTATGGCCAACCAACAAGCAACAAGGAGAATGCTTGTCGCCGGCCAACAAGGAGAAGGAGATAATGGTGGAAACCGGCCAAGACACCAAGAGAAAGCCCTATATCTTGTTTCCACCACTTAAGGAGAAGGAGAAGGGGTCTTTGGATGCCGGCGAAGGGCTAAGATAGGTCTGTGGGCGCCGACCACCAAAAGATAGGAAGAAGAAAGCAAACTACTTCCTTATTTGGTGCCACCCAAGCCTCCTAAACCCTAAGCCTCCAAACCCTAATCTTAGCTCTCCTAATGGCCGGCCATGGAAGTGGGAAAGAAGATTAGGATGAGCACAAGCCAAGGTAGAGGGAAGATGGAAGGAACCGGCCACACCTTAGGAGGAAGAAGAAAAACTCCTCCTTGAGTTGCCACCCACCCATAGCTCCCAAAACCCTAGCCACCCAAACCTAATCCTAAACCAACTAGGATTCCTAGCCTCCAAAGGAAGCAAACCCTAATCCCCTTAAGACATGCTCTTCTTGCTTCCCACTTCATGATCTCTATTTATAGAGTTGGGCTCCAGCCATGATTTAATCTCCTCCATTGGTTCTAGGGATTTAATCTCAACCGTCGGATCTAGAGATTTAATCTCAACCGTCGGATCTAGAGATTTAATATCTACCTTTGGATCTAGAGTTTTGTTTCTATCCATTGGATCTAATCTTCATGAGGTGTTAATAGGCTACATTAGGGACCATGAGGAGGAGTTGGATCTTGGCCACCCATGGATCAAGCCCACATAAAGTCCGATCCACTAATGATAATCCAATCCACTAAAGGATTATCATTGATCTACCTCACCAACCCCCATATGATAATATGGGCTCCATATATTATTCGTACATTTTCTCCCCGTATTTAAGATCTCGAATGTCCGTCGATTAATTAATTTACTGACCATTAATTAATCAACATCTAACTCCATGAGTAGTACCACTCAACCTTTTCATCATGCCGGACTAAGTCAACCTGCGGGGTTTACATGATGAACCTTATGAGCTCCTCAAGGGGACATCATCATCCTAATATATAGGACACGGTTTCCTCCTATAATCAATGACACACCATATAAATAATATCATCTCCCAACTTACTGAGCCTATCAATTTAATCTATAAATCTCGCTCATTGGTAAATCAAAGAGATGAATACTAAGTATATGTGCCCGTTATTATATCGGGATTAAGAGCATGCACAAAATAATATCTGAGGTCCGATTCGATTATGTAGTCAGCAATAAATCGAATCACCTCTATGTCGGTCCTGCTCAATACACACAAAGTGCACTAGTGTGATTCTATGGTCAAGACAAACCAATACCAAATCACACTACAACCATTCCGATGGTTTGTCCAAAGTAATCTTGGTTGTGAGCCTTTACTTATACTTTACAAGGAGCCGATAACATGATCTCCCGTGTGACACCACACACCATGTTATCTACAATGTAATGTATTAGACAATATTGCATAACCATATAAATATGCAAACAATGATCATATGATTCTTATTTCAAAATAAAGATGTTCATACAAAAGATAGACTTTTCAGTATACATCCCTACATTTGCTACAAACATTTTGTGCTGACTGGGAATGTAGAAGTAATATACCTTTGTATCCTTGGGATATCAAACAAAATAGCACCTATCGGATTTGGGTCCTAGTTTGTTTGAGACTTGACGTCGAACGTAAGCCTCACAACCCCAAATCCTCATAAAAGACATCTTGGGATTTCTCCCTGTCTATATCATATATGGTGTCTTTATCACAACCTTGGATGGTACACGGTTAAGGGTAAAGGCTGCTGTGTCTAGAGCATATCCCCAAAAGGATATAGGAAGATCTGTGTGACTCATCATAGATCGTACCATATCTAATAGGGTACGATTCCTCCTTTCAGATACACCATTCCACTGTGGTGTTCCAGGAGGAGTGAGTTAGGATAGAATCTCACACTCAGCTAGATAGTCACGAAACTCATGGCTAAGGTATTCACCACCTCGATCTGATCGAAGTATCTTAATACTCTTGCCAAGCTGGTTTTGTACTTCATTCTTGAATTCTTTAAACTTTTCAAAGGATTCTGATTTATGTGTCATAAGATACACATAATCATATCTACTGAAGTCATCAGTAAATGTAATGAAGTATCTGTAACCACCTCTAGCAGCAACATTGAAAGGGCCACATACATCACTATGTATAAGTCCTAACAAGTATGTTGCTCTTTCGTTGTGTCCACTAAAGGGAGTCTTGGTCATCTTGCCTAAAAGACAAGACTCACATGTCTCATATGATTCAAAATCAAATGAGTCTAGCAGCCAATCCTTATGGAGCTGGGATAAGCGACTCTCGTTTATGTGACCTAAGCGATAATGCCAGAGATAGGTTTGGTTCAACTCATTTGACTTGAACCTTTTGGTACTTATGTTATAGATAGGGCTCTCTAAGTCTAGAAAGTAGAGTCCGTTCATTAGAGGTGCACTACAATAGAACATATCATTTAAATAAACTGAACAATATTTGTTCTTTATTATAAATGTAAATCCTTTCTTGTCCAAACAAGAAATCGAAATGATGTTCTTAGTTAAGGTAGGCACATAACAATATTCATCTAATTCTAGTATAAGCCCAGAGGGTAGAGATAGATCATAAGTTCCTACAGCAACAACAGCAACCCTTGCTCCATTGCCTACTCGTAGGTCCACCTCGCCCTTTGTCAATGTCCTACTATTTCTCAGCGCCTGCACATTGGTACAAATGTGAGATGCACATCCGGTATCTAATACCCATGATGAAGAAATAGATAGATTGACTTCTATAACATTTATACCTGAAGTAGAAGTCTCACTTCTCTTCTTCTTAAGATCTTCCAGGTATGCCTTGCAGTTACGCTTCCAGTGTCCAGCTTCCTTGCAGTGGAAGCAAGCCCCTTCCTTGGCCACCCCTCCTTTGGGTTTAAGTTCTTTGCCTTTTCCCTTGGCTTGAGACTTTCCCTTACCTTTAGGCTTGCCCTTGCCTTTCTTCTTTTGCACCATCATAATGAAGTCAGATTTTCCCTTCTTAAAGTTGAGCTCTGCAGTTCTCAACATACTGAGCATCTCAGGCAGTGGCTTAGCAATTTCATTCATGTTGTAATTCATGACAAATTGATTGTAGGCTTGTGGCAAAGATTGCAAGATCAGGTCAGTGGCCAACTCTTGGCCAAGTGGGAATCCCAGCCTTTGTAGGTTTTCTACGTACCCAATCATCTTGAGTACATATGGACCTACGGGAGTCCCATCTTGCATTTTGGACCCAAACAATGCCTTAGAGACTTCATATCTCTCATGCCTTGCTTGTCCTTGATATAGTTGATAAAGATGTCCAACCATATCATAAGAATTCATGAACTCGTGTTGCTTCTGAAGCTCAGAGTTCATGGTTGCGAGCATTAGACATGACACATCTAATGCATCATCTTGATGCTTCTTATAAGCATCTTTGTCAGCTCGCGAGGCAGTGGCAGGAGGTGTCTCCGGAATGGGCTGCTCCAGGATGTACAACTTCCTTTCTTGGGTGAGAACGATTCTCAGGTTCCTGTACCAGTCTAGGAAATTTGCTCCATTGAGCTTGTCCTTCTCAAGGACAGAACGCAGAGAGAGAGTGTTTGTGTTTGTCGACATAGTAATCTACAATATACAATGCAGAGAATTAATATCATATTCCTTTTATCATTTAATTAGGCCTTTAATCAAATGATGCTCCCACTAAATTATAGGAATTTTGTAGAATCGAGTTATGGATGTGGTCAAACCACATTACTAGATTCATACAAACTAGCTATAATTCATGCGGGACAAGATCCACATCATACTAAGCCTTGAGTTAGCTTTGGCTAAATCGCCCAAGACTTAGTACGATCGGTGGGTAACACATTACCGATTACATCTCTATGCAACTCTTGTTTATAGGATCAAGACCCACATTTACAAAAGACCTTGAGTTAGCTTTGGCTAAATCGCCCAAGATTTAGTGTAAATGCGATCTTATCCTATCTTTCTAACGGTTGGAATATGCCTATAGTTCTACTCGATCCAATTGAGTTAACTAGTTTTACTCAATCTAATTGAGCTTACTCTAACCCAAGCCGTGATAGGCGGGACCAAGATTGTCCCTCCGCACCCTACCAAGATAATATGCGTTGCTCTGATTTGGCAGATTCAACAACTACAAATGATCGAGGTAGTGATGGGTATCAAGGACCTGGTAGGCATTTACGAGTTGATTCGATTAAGATCTAATCTAATCGTAATGTGTATCATATACGCATTAAGGACTTTATTATCCTATATTAGAATGCATCACATACATACAAGCATTATTCTAGCATGCATCATATACATACAAGAAAAATATCCTAGCATGCATCATATACATACAAGCATTATTCTACTAGCATGCATCACATACATACAAGCAAAATCAAATATATATATATATATATATATAATTTACTGTGGTGTGGTCATGGCCCTACTACGATCTTCTCAAGCCAATGAGAAGATCATACGGTCAACCTAGGGTTAGCGGCTTCTCCAAGCGCTTCCTTTGACCGCCATGTGTCGTCGGCACCCTTCTCGTAACTTCGTCTACAAGTGGACTTTCCATCGCTCCATTTTGTACATTAAAAATATGAAACTCGAGTTACATTCGAGTCTAAAACTATTTACAACTAGAATTTCAAAAGAAGAGGTACGACGCGCAGGTCGCATACACTATACAACACGCACAACCACAAAAATGGCACGCAGGCCGTATTATGAATTACAACACATTGAGTCCAATCACATTGGGGTTCTTGGGCCATGAACATCACATAATTATACATAATTCTAAATTATGTATTTTACAGAAAATTTCTATAATTTTTCCTATTTTTTTTTTTCAATTTTATGAGTCACCTCTCCATAACGATCCCGCTAAGCGGTTTCCAGGCGCGATCGCGGGACAAGGCCCCTTTCGGGGTTAGGGGCAGCGCCCATACTCGAAAAATAAACTTTGTGAGTGTACCTACTACGATCTTACATCGACTTAAGTCGCTGTCCCAAAAACCAAAAGCGAGAACTCGCCGTTTCGGAGAGTTTTTCTCGATGGTTGAAGCCTACAAGTGTCCCAACACTCGTTGCTTCGACTCTTCGAGAAAAATACCCAAAAATTCTATAAAAATAGGAAATTTACAGAAACATAAAATTCTGTAATTTTTATATCTAATACAAAAATTACAAAAATGAAACACATAAATACTTCGCACGTGGCTCTGATACCACTGTTGGGTTTTCCGAGCCGCAAAAACCACTTTTTGCGTTGCGGAAACCTCGGAAGCCCCAGCCACGGATCCGTGCGAAGTATAAAATATAAAACTAACATGTATGTGTCTAATACCTTTAGATCTACTCTAGATCTACATGATAAGAAGTTACCCTTGAAGCGATGCCCTTCGCTTATTCCGCTCATCCAAATGGATTGCTGGAACTCGAGAGTGTCAAGTGCACACTCCTCTATTGGTATCCACACAAGAAATAGGTGGAGAAAAGACAATCTTGAGTGTGCTAGCACTCCTTGAAGGTCTCGACAATGGTGGATTGGGAGAGCAAGAGAGGAAGAGAGCCAAGGAAGAAGATGATTCAATGAAGAAGAAGATGGAGTTACCCAAAATCAAATCTCTCCTCATCAACAAGTGGCCGACCACTTCAATGGGTGGGAGTTACATGCATGCATGTAACTCCAAGAGCCAATGGCTCTTGGTCTCCCTCATGAGATGGCACCAATTGATAAGTCAATGATGATGTGGAGCATCATCATTGGCCGTCCATGCCAAGTCATCATCATGACATGACATTTGGTCAAGTCAAACTTGACCTTTCATCTCCCTCTCAAGGCAAGTCAAACTTGACCTCTTATCTCCCATGGTTGATCAAATCCAACCATTTGATTCAAGTCAATTTTAATTTAATGAATCTCTATTCATTAATTTAAATTGATTTGATGAATCAAATCTAAATTAGACTCATTCAACACTTGAATCAAATTGAGTCCAACTCAATTAGTCTAATTAGGATTACTCTTAATTCAATTTGGTTCATCCCATGAACCTAATCCTCATGGTTCATCATATGAACCTAATCTCCATCTAATTGCCCCCTATAGGTTCTTGTAACATTGGCAATGCCCCTAAACCGATTTAGGAACATAAGCAATGAGCGGTATCTAGCAACACATCATTGCTACCCAAGTTACAAGAATATTGAGCTCCAACATCACCTTTGTGACTACTAATTGTGACTCTCATAATATGTGACAATGTTCCTCTATCCTTGACATCTAGATTGACCAATTGAGGCATAGACCATGTCATCCTCGGTACAATCTATATCTTGAACTCCAAGTAGACTCACTCTAATCAAATGAGCTCAATATCTCATATTGACTCATTTGGGCATGGCCATGCACTTCGTGGTCTCACTCTATCAAGAATATCGATGTCACCCCGTCATATAGGAGGATAGATCCCATCTACATCACTCACATCCCTCGCATAATTTGTTACATACCCGATGTCGCCTTTATAGTCCACCCATTTACGGGTGGCGTTTGTGAAACCAAAGTATGCAACTCCTTATGTAGGGAACCATGGTGACTTCAGGTCTAAGGACTAATAGTCATACTAATAGCCACATGAGAAAGTATATGACACTCATATAACGATCCATGATACTTTCTCATGGCGGGTCATTCAGTATACATTCTCTAATATATATCCATGTGTCAACTTGATATCTCATATCCATGACTTGTGAGATCAAGTCATCGTGTTGACCTATATGCTAGTCTCTACGCATTAACATTGTCCCTGAATGTTAATACTCGACTAGGAATGATTAAGAGTAGTGTTCTCTACATCATCTCATTATCGATTCAACCAATCGATTGATATAGATAAGAACCTACTACTTAAGGACATTATTATATTTAGTTATTTGGCACCAATACAAGTAAATATAATAACCATGCCTTTATAAATAGAAATATGATACAATAAAGTCTATACAACAATCATCACATGATTGACTCTAGGGCTTTCACCAACAGATACATCAATAGTCAACTGCCCTTACCAGCAGTCGACTGCTATCCCATAGTGATGCACGTGAACACGACCTCAAATCTCATGATGGGAACCGTCGAGGACTCGAAGCGCACACTCATGCTCAACGACCATAAGTGCACGGATATCGTCAAATAATAAAAAGATTATTGATCCCACAGAGACTGAGATTCAAGTACTGATTGTTCAGTGGACGTTATTGTTCGGAGTTTAATGTTAAGGGTTGTGTTTATGAGGTTTGTTAGCAGTCCTAACTCTAGTATGATGTCACATGGAGGAAGAGAAGGGTTGCTACGAGTCTTCTGAAGGAATTCTAGGATTTTGATTTCGCTTGTGTCGCATAACACGCTATCAATTGGGTATTATCTAGACGTCTAACTATGGTCTTGTAGAAGGGACATCATACACTTCCTCGATGAGCCTTCACATCTATCGGGAACTACCTCTGCCATACCAGGTTGACCCTTGGCTTTAAGACGGGATAGACAGTATGAGGATGTCGGATTAATCCCTGTGATGAGTCGGAATGTGTTCCATTTTCGACTCTATCACACCCTTCTATCCACGGTTACCGAAGATGAGGCCAACCCCTAGGTTCCTCCTTAATTCTCCTAAATCTTTGATACGAGGGTTGTCACCCATCGTATCGGTTACGCACAGTAAATAGAAGACCAAAACAAATAGCTATCGATCTAGACAATCACTAATTGCAAATATAAAATCAAGAATAGACATATATTTGAAATAACATGTTCTACACACACAAACTACTCCATAATCCTAGAATTAGAGAATCTACTCCATGAATACGAGAAGAGGAACACAACATAATCGAATTCATAGATACAATGCAGATGATGTAAGGAAAGCAAATTACAATGTACTTTGGTTCTTCTCCCCGACGTTGGAGCGCAGAATTTAGTCCTCGAGCGGCCTCCTTCCTCCCCGTTGCGAGTTCCCAAAGTTTTTTAGGGCGTCGGTGTGTCGTCTTGGCCTTCTTGCCTCCCCCCTAGGGTTTGGGCATAGCTTCCTTTATATAGAAATGAGGCTGGATCTTTTTGAACCTTGGAAAAAACTGAATCGCGTCGAAATCGCCCCAACGCCACACGACCGTGTGGATTCACATGGCCAAGCCATGTATGGCGCTGGTGTGTGCTTCGGGGCTGGCCGTGTGGATTCACAGGGCCAGGTCGTGTGTCCTTCGGTTCTAGCTGTCAAATGTCTTCCTTTTGCTCCAAAAGTGCGTCATTTTTCTCGTAGAATGTTATCCTGCACACAAAATTACAAAGAGAAGATCTCCGAACCAGAAAATAAGAAATTCATGCAAAATAAAGTGAAATATGCAAGAATCAAATATAAAATACAATGAGATATGAGCAAAAACTACTCCTAAAACCCTATATATTTTTCTTACATCAATTCCCCCAGACTTAAGTCTTTGTTTGTCCTCAAGCAAACCTCAATGCCATAAAATTTTAAAAAGGTATTGTTCCATACTTAGCATGCTAACTAGATTTATCAAATGGTATTTTCAATCAAAGAAAATAGATATGCTCTAAAAAATTTACTAAGTTAGCTTCTCGTGCATGTGCTAAGCGAATCTCCTTAAGGGATACTCATTCCAAAGTAAGTTAAGTCGTCATCTTATAACTTTCCTAAGGTCTTCGGTTTTTAGGCATTGGTCCGACCTAAGCAAGGGGCATTCCCTAGATCTAGCACAAAGTCTCAAAGGCGTGCTTGATATTGAGAGAAATTAGTAGGTGTTTCCCCAATAACCTAACCCGGTCTCAAAGGGGCACCTAATCATTTCCACTCACGACAACTATTTTTTTATCCCTCATAATCTTTTTCAATTTTTTTTTCTTACTTTTTTTTTATTTCTTTTTTCTTTTTTTTCTTGGGATTTTGATTTTTCCGAATGGACTTCCACAATCCGAGCATCTCCAGTAACTAAAATGTTAAATCTAGAATCACCTATGGATTTCAAAGTACTAGACTACTGAGATGAATCATAACTAGGAATGTACTAGATTTTTCCTTTTAGAATTTTCATCACGTGTAGGTGTAAAATAAAAGCTAACCAGTGTAAGTCTAGAACATCCATTAGCGCAAATAAAATAAAATACCATGAGGTAAATAAAGTTAAACTACCCATGGAAACAACTCATGAAGAAAAATTTTAAAAAAAATTTCCCTTATATAAGAATAAGGGAGACATACAAACTTGTGAAAACTATAGGGGTATTAAACTAATGAGTCATACCATGAAACTTTGGGAAAAAATAATAGAAAAAAGATTAAGGAAGGAGACCATGGTTCTCGAAAATCAATTTGGATTCATGCCAGGAAGGTCGACAATAGAAGCTATACATCTTCTCAGACAACTAATTGAAAAGTATAGAGAGCAAAAGCAGAATCTACACATGGTATTCATTGATTTAGAAAAAGCTTATGATAGAGTTCCAAGAGAAATAATATGGAGAATTTTAGAAAAAAGAGGTGTTAGTGTAACATATATTGAACTAATTAAGGATATGTATAAGGAAGTAACGACCAGAGTGAAGACTTCAGGTGGATTAACTGAAGCATTTCCAATAAAGATAGGGTTACATCAAGGATCAGCTTTAAGTCCCTATCTTTTTACACTAATCATGGACGAACTTACTGGACACATTCAAGACACATTACCGTGGTGCATGTTGTTTGCAGATGATATTGTTTTAGTAGATGAGACACGTGAAGGAGTAAATGTTAAACTAGAATCTTGGCGGGAAACACTAGAAGTGAAAGGTTTTAAGCTTAGTAGAGGAAAGACAGAATATATGGAATTTAAATTTAGCGATATTAGACGTAATGAGACAAGTGTTAAGATAGGAGATGATGAGTTGTCTGGAATTGAGAGCTTTAAATATTTAGGATCATTTTTGCAAGATGATGGAGGGATTGAGAGAGATGTCTTACATAGAATACAAGCAGGATGGTTGAAATGGAGGAAAGCATCGGGTATTTTATGTGATCGTAAAGTGCCTCTAAAACTTAAAGGGAAGTTCTACAAAATGGTGATTAGACCTGCTATGTTATATGGAGGAATGTTGAATGTTGAGCAAAAGATGAGAGTTGCAGAGATGAGGATGTTAAGGTGGATGTGCGGACATACGAGGATGGACAGAATAAGAAATGAGAGCATTAGAGAAAAAGTTGGTGTTGCATCTATTGAAGGAAAGCTCCGAGAGACACGTTTAAGGTGGTATGGACATGTACTTAGACGGCCAATAAATGCTCCAGTTAGGCGATGTGAAACGATACCAAATATACACATCAAATGAGGAAGAGGAAGACCAAAAAAGACTTGGTTAGCAACAATAAAACAAGATAAAATTTATTTAAATATAGATGATGATATAGTAGGGGATAGAGTCCAATGGCGTAGAAGGATCCATATAGCCGACCCCACCTAGTGGGATAAGGCTTTGTTGTTGTTGTTGTTGTACTATTGAGGTAGCTTATAGATAGCAAGAACTAAGTGCTGAAATAAACTAAACAACCTATGCATGAACAAATGATGCTAACTAAAATGAAAATATTAGGATAGAAACTACTACTAGAAACAAAATAAATCAAAACTTGAACCCCTCCAGACTTATATGAAATCATACCTCTAATATGGTGGTAGAGGCAGAAAGTCTGGTTGCCTTGGCATGTTTGGCTCCTGGGAGAAGATGGTGCTCAGCCGCTAATGCCACATGTACATATGGCTGATATGAGAGCTGGTGGATACAACAACTGCTTTATGCTCCTCCTCCCTAGCCCACTGTGCCTGTTGGTCGACATATATATCGTCGAGGTGCAATCGGAACTCGGAGACATTGTAGGTGGATGTACCTGCATCCTGCTCAAAAGTAGAAAAAGATGGTGGTACAGGTGTAGGCTCTCTGTGTGGACTAGGTGGGCTCCTATAGCTATAAAAATAAACCCATGGTATGATCCTTTTATCCCTCGCGTGACATGGCCGTGTAAACACACGACCTGGCCGTGTGTGCCACTGGGAGATGAGTCAGTTTGGGGCACGACCTCAAAAAGGCTAAATGCTAGAAATCAAAGTTCAAATTACCAAAACGAATGTAATTAAGTTAAAAACAAGTAAAAACTAAACTTGGGTTGCTCCCCAAGTAGCGCTTTGTTTAAGGTCTTTTAGCTCGACCATAGTCCATTTTCTCAACTTGGCTCCGGAGGTTCTGTAAACCTCCATTCGTTTGTCTCGAATTCAAGATACTCCCCTAGATACTTCTTTAATCACTGTCCATTTACTTTGATCTCCCCTAATTCCTTACTCCATATATCCACCGTACCATATGGGTATACCCTTTTTACCCGAAACGGTCCTGACCATCTTGATTTAAGCTTTCTTGGGAAAACTTTTAGCCTGGAATTATACAGGAGAACTGAGTCCCCTTCCTTAAACTCCCTTCTCAAGATGTGTTGGTCATGCCACTTCCTAGTTCTTTCCTTATATGCCTTAGCATGCTCATATGCATCTCTTCGTGGTGGTGTGCATCACTAGAGCTCATTTGAGCTCGCCCCATGGAGTAGGAACCCTAAGATTCCAAACCACGTTATATTCTTGTCTTGTGCTTGTGTTCTTGTTGTGTGTTTTCATTATTGTATATTCCGCTGCGCTAACATGTATTGTAGACAAGCACGATCAAATTCCGAGCGAAATGCGAAACGCTATTCACCCCTCCCCCTCTCTAGTGCGTCACCAAAGGTCTTACAAGTGGTATTAGAGCTAGAAGCTCTTCTACGGACTAACCACCAAGGGAGCACCACTAAAGCGAAGAAGGAAGATGGAGGAGTCAAGCCTTAGACTAGGTCGTGACGTCAACACGCCTCCTCCATATGAACTTTTTAGAGCTAAGGGATTTGATCAATGGAGGATGTGGATGGAGCATTTCTTGATGATGGACTTCGAGCAGTGAATCATCCTAATGAAGGGATTTGAATTTCCAAAGGGTCCAAAAGGTGGATATCTCAAGAAGAAGAGATGGACCGAAGAGAAAATCCAATCCTTCGAAATAAATGAAAGGGTAACAACTATTTTAATTAATGTAATTCCTAATGAAATTTTATGTAGATTATGAGATTATAAGGATGCCAAGGAGCTTTGGAGCAAGCTATCCAAGTTCCATAAAGAGCCCACACCGGTCCAAGATAAGGAAGAAGAGGAGTGCTCATCCTCCCAAGCTCAAGAAGAGAGCACATTATCTTCATCCCGAGAGCTTGAAGAATTAGAGGTTGAAAAACCATCAACATCCGAGGAAGAGATGGAAGAATTGGAGGAAGCCTCCACCTCTAGGGTTAAGGGGGATGAGATTAGGTCATCCTCAATGCCGGAGCAAGAAGAGGAGCCATCAATCTCTAGGAGCAGTGATGAACAAGTTCAAGAGTCTTACACCACCACCCTAGGTAACTCAAGCATTTCAATCAAAAATAAAAATCATATTGTATGCTTTGAGTGTAGGGAAGGACACTATAAGAGCAATTATCCTAAAAGAGTCAAGGAGACTCAATCGACACCAAAAGTCAAGAAAAAGTCAAAGGATGGCGGAGCCCCAACACATAAGAACAAGGAGCACATGGTGTGCTTCAAATGCAATCAAAAAGGGTATTATAGGAATCAATGTCACAGGGGGAGGAAGCAAACCAAGGGCCAAGAAGGAGCATCACATGTAGGGGGAGCTTCTAAAGCAAACCATATGGTAAAATTTAGTAATGCACCTTCCTTGTTTCATAATGAAAAGCATGCTTTTAATACTCTTGCAATTGTCCATAATCATGAAAAGCATGTTAGGAACAAAGCTTATTGCTAGGTGCTAAATATTGTAATTTTAGGGTTAAGGACAAATCTAGAAACAATAACCCTAAAACAATTCTACCTAAGGAAGCAATTAGGAAGGTAGAAGATTACTTAGGCATTAACCCTAAGAAGGGCAGGCATATGCCTAAGAGAAAGGACCATTCTCAAAAGATTAGTAAAAAATCAAAATTAGGAAAATTAGAGTTAGAGAATCAAATTTTGAGGTCAAGGCTTGAGAAATTAGAGAAAACTCTTAAAAAGATACAAAAATAAGGTCTAGGAGGCAAGAACCATCAAGGGGCAAGAAAGATTTGAGTCACAAACCTAAGCTCAAGGAGACCTACCATAATATTCTATTCGATTATGGAACCATTTCTATTGGAACTTCGGTGAGCGCTAGAGGGGGTGAATAGCGCGTTCATCGTTTTTTGAAATTTGTTTGTGTTGCTTGTCTACAATTTTCGTTAGCGCAGTGGAATATGGAAATACAATATGAAAACAAAGATGCAAGCACAATCATAACACATAAATATAATGTGATTCAGAACCTTAGGGTTTCTACTCCACGGGTTGAGCTCAAATGAGCTCTAGTGATGTCAAACACCACTAATCAACCTCTCCTTTTTGGAAAACACTCCGGAAGTGGAGAAAACCTCTTACAAGGGATTACAAAAGTAATACAACAAAAATACAAGCAATTACAAAGACAATAATGAAATGCAAGTAAAGAAAACTTTACAACAATGGCTTTGAATGCTTGCCTGGTTGATTGCTTGAGCCGCACTTACAGACCCTGACTTGCACTAGCAAATCGCCTCAAATCATCCAAGAAATCACTGCCAAAATTTTCCCATTCATGCTCCTTTTAAAGCTGCAACTCGGGCTGATTTCTACCTAGCAATCGACTGCTCATACCCATCAGTTGACTGCTCCTATAACTGTTGTCTCATAAAGACTTAATCCATACTGGAAAAGTTCCAACAGATACCTAGCAGTCGATTGATCAGACCCATCAGTCGACTGCTCATAGCCTCCAGTCGACTACCCTTACTCAGCAGTCGACTCGAAAAAGTTTTGTGCCCGTGTCCTCGACCAGAAGTCGACTGCCCTCCATGGCAGTCGACTGATCAAGGACAGTCAACTGCTAAACCCTAGCAGTCGACTGATGGACCACAAAATAGAAGTCAAACCATAGTAGACTCCCATCAGTCGACTGGTCATAATCCAAGTCGACTGCCCAGAGTCGACTCGGCTGCCAAGTGGCAAAATACTTGACCAGTCGACTAGTCCATAACCCCAGTCAACTACTACACCTCAACCATGAGGTTTATCTCAAGTATGATACACTCATACTTGCTAGATCACCCTTAGCCTAGACCTAAGCTTTCTAACCATCTCCATCAGCCTCATGCCTATCGGATCCCTCCAAGTCATCCATGACTTGTTCATCCATACACTAGACTTCAGATGCTTCCATCTACTATTATCATGCTAAGCTGGTCTACACCGCCAAGGCACATTGGGCTTACACTGTCAAGACACAAGCTTGGACTTTACGCTGCTAACTATTGGACTTATGCTGCCAAGACTCCACCTTTGGACTTTACATTGCCAATATCAAACCTTGGACTTCCCAAATGCTAAGTACCCATGACTTGGACTTTCCCTTACCAACCCATGTTGGACTTTCGAAATGTCAATACTCAAGCTTTGACTTTTCCTTGCCAAGACCCATGCTTGGACTTTCCATGCTAAGTAATCAGTACTTGGACTTTACCATTGCCAAGAACCATGATTGGACTTTCCATGCCAAGTGTACCACTTGGACTTCTCCATCATATGGTCAACCCCATGTCAACTATATAGTCAACCCATTGTCAAACAATGGTCAACTCATCGCCAAACATCAAAACATAACTCGAGTCTAACTCGAGTCTGGTCAATCGTGACCTGGACCGATTACACTAACAATCTCCTCCTTTTTGATGTTTGACAAAAACCAAATACCTTTGAGTTAAAATACTAACTCAAATCTAATCCTCCCAATTTTCCAAATTGGGAATTCCACATTATCCTATCAATTCTCATCAACTCTCCCACAAATTCTTCCCCTTTTTGACATATATCAAAAAGGCTCTCCCTAAGGGTGTCAATATCTCATATCCCAATGAGATCTTACAATCTCTCCCTTGGTCCAAAAACATTTAGGATGCCTTCACTCTTCCTAGTGATAAGTCTTGTATCACTAAAGAGAGGCAATCCTCACTTCTCCAAATTCTCAAAATTCTTCCCGTCATGAGGAAGAACATATTCATCATCCCATGATAGATAACCTCCCCCTAAAGGCTTGTTCCCCCTTGACCATTGCACCAACAATGTCCTTGGAGAGTCCCTAAGCCTATAGGAACACTAAACAATCGTAACACATAAATATAAATATAATGTGATTCAGAACCTTAGGGTTTCTACTCCACGGGTTGAGCTCAAATGAGCTCTAGTGATGTCAAACACCACTAATCAACCTCTCCTTTTTGGAAAACACTCCGGAAGTGGAGAAAACCTCTTACAAGGGATTACAAAAGTAATACAACAAAAATACAAGCAATTACAAAGACAATAATGAAATGCAAGTAAAGAAAACTTTACAACAATGGCTTTGAATGCTTGCCTGGTTGATTGCTTGAGCCGCACTTACAGACCCTGACTTGCACTAGCAAATCGCCTCAAATCATCCAAGAAATCACTGCCAAAATTTTCCCATTCATGCTCCTTTTAAAGCTGCAACTTGGGCTGATTTCTACCTAGCAATCGACTGCTCATACCCATCAGTTGACTGCTCCTATAACTGTTGTCTCATAAAGACTTAATCCATACTGGAAAAGTTCCAACAGATACCTAGCAGTCGATTGATCAGACCCATCAGTCGACTGCTCATAGCCTCCAGTCGACTACCCTTACTCAGCAGTCGACTCGGAAAAGTTTTGTGCCCGTGTCCTCGACGGAAGTCGATCGCCTCCATGGCGGTCGGATCGATCAAGGATACGATCAGCTAAACCCTAGCGATCGATGGACCACAAAATAGAAGTCAAACCATAGTAGACTCCCATCAGTCGACTGGTCATAATCCAAGTCGACTGCCCAGAGTCGACTCGGCTGCCAAGTGGCAAAATACTTGACCAGTCGACTAGTCCATAACCCCAGTCAACTACTACACCTCAACCATGAGGTTTATCTCAAGTATGATACACTCATACTTGCTAGATCACCCTTAGCCTAGACCTAAGCTTTCTAACCATCTCCATCAGCCTCATGCCTATCGGATCCCTCCAAGTCATCCATGACTTGTTCATCCATACACTAGACTTCAGATGCTTCCATCTACTATTATCATGCTAAGCTGGTCTACACCGCCAAGGCACATTGGGCTTACACTGTCAAGACACAAGCTTGGACTTTACGCTGCTAACTATTGGACTTATGCTGCCAAGACTCCACCCTTTGGACTTTACATTGCCAATATCAAACCTTGGACTTCCCAAATGCTAAGTACCCATGACTTGACTTTCCTTACCAACCCATGTTGGACTTTCAAATGTCAATACTCAAGCTTTGACTTTTCCTTGCCAAGACCCATGCTTGGACTTTCCATGCTAAATGTAATCGACTTGGACTTCACCATTGCCAAGAACCATGATTGGACTTTCCATGCCAAGTGTACCACTTGGACTTCTCCATCATATGGTCAACCCCATGTCAACTATATAGTCAACCCATTGTCAAACAATGGTCAACTCATCGCCAAACATCAAAACATAACTCGAGTCTAACTCGAGTCTGGTCAATCGTGACCTGGACCGATTACACTAACAATCTCCTCCTTTTTGATGTTTGACAAAAACCAAATACCTTTGAGTTAAAATACTAACTCAAATCTAATCCTCCCAATTTTCCAAATTGGGAATTCCACATTATCCTATCAATTCTCATCAACTCTCCCACAAATTCTTCCCCTTTTTGACATATATCAAAAAGGCTCTCCCTAAGGGTGTCAATATCTCATATCCCAATGAGATCTTACAATCTCTCCCTTGGTCCAAAAACATTTAGGATGCCTTCACTCTTCCTAGTGATAAGTCTTGTATCACTAAAGAGAGGCAATCCTCACTTCTCCAAATTCTCAAAATTCTTCCCGTCATGAGGAAGAACATATTCATCATCCCATGATAGATAACCTCCCCCTAAAGGCTTGTTCCCCCTTGACCATTGCACCAACAATGTCCTTGGAGAGTCCCTAAGCCTATAGGAACACTAAACAATCGAAATTGAGGGTAAAGATTCAACATTGAACTTTCACCTCCCTTAAAATTTGATACATATCCAAACAACTCTCCTAATCCATATCCAATGGATTTTTACCCTTTATAATGTTTTCCAAAGCATATCCTAAGGTTAGGAGCAGTTAAGGTAGCCTAACATAGCTGAAACATGGGCTAAACATCCTTGTTTACCCAAAATCAGCATTGGAAATCGACTCTGTCAGTCAACAGTCAACTGCCCTTGATGCCAGTTGATTGTCATCCATGGCAGTCGACTGATTTCTACACTGAGCAGAAATCAGAGTTCAGAAATGAAATTTCAAAAATCATAAGTAATTATACATAAGTCAAAAAATCATGAAAAATCATATGTATAATACTTATAACACTCGGTATGGGTGAAAAATATTTTAAAAAATAAAATACCCATAAAATAGTGAGATTGATACAAAGTTCAAAAATAAAAAAAACTTCATTGTTTTGAGTCTACTTTGTATCAACTTCATCAATGGTGACTTCTATCAAAAGATAGACTAAACCAAGGTTTTTCAAAATGTTTTTAAAATGATTTAAAAATCTTATATTAAACCATGGTCTATGGAATTAATGCACATGATTTGTACAAAAGTTTTCCTCATGATTCATCCATGGATAAGATGAGTTTGAGTTCATCTAGATGCAAAACCTATGCACCTTGAACTTAACTCATTTCCTAGAATCTCACATGTGTCTAGGGTGTATCAATACATACACATGTCAATGTGATGTGAGATATGGATTTTTTTCTTCCTAAACTAAGGTCTCATGCATTTTCTAAGGCAATACTATTGAATTTCCTTATACATGGGACTTCAAATCATCAATTTTAATTAATGCATAAATAATGATTATGAAATAAATGATAGTATAAATAAACATGTGTCAATAATTATGATGTCATGGCATATGATTAAATCTAAATATACATGACATAAAACCTTAATCCTAAGCATTATCATGACATATTATATGATTTTAAAAGAGATATGATGTCATGACAAACAAGATATGGAAAATAAAATATGAAGGTATAATACTACCTAGATTTTAGTATTAATTATCATTTGTTAGAGTTAGGTTCATTTAGCTATATTACCAACTTATCTCCCAAGTGTGCCAAAAACCCAAAATGACACACTATGACCTCTAAACTTTAATTGTGCCAATTT
Organism: Wurfbainia villosa; assembly: GCA_025175895.1. Taxonomy (NCBI): domain Eukaryota; kingdom Viridiplantae; phylum Streptophyta; class Magnoliopsida; order Zingiberales; family Zingiberaceae; genus Wurfbainia; species Wurfbainia villosa. The sequence continues at coordinate 95,229,495 of CM046002.1, forward strand.
AATAAATTTTTCATAGATCTCAAAATATATTGGTACATCCTAAAATCCTTTAGGATATAAAATCAAACTTATTTCCAAGGTACCAATAACCTTGAAAATGTCTTAAAGTATCAACTTTGCTATGATTGAGTTAACTACCGATCCAATCAAGGTTGACACATCCTAACCCATTTAGCGTGAATCGATCACGCTCTTAGAAACCTAATATCTATTGGAGCTCCTTGGATTTACTAGGTATTCCTTAGGGATAACTTCCCTAGATACCCTCCTAATGACCCTTCTAGGCTTGGTAGCCTTGGTCAGTGTGGTCTTGCCTAGATTAACTCTAGGGGTGACTCCCCTTGTAATCTTTTTAGTGACCTCCCTAGGTATCCTTGAAACCTTAGCCATAGGCACACACCATGGTTAACCTTAGGGATGACTTCCCTATTAACCTTGGTTTTTCTAGACCTAGGTTGTGTTCCATAATCGAATGGAACATTGTGGTAGGTCTCCTTGGGCTTAGGTTTGTGACCCAACCCTTTCTTGCCCTTGGATGGACTTTGCTTCCTAGACCCTAGGTTTTAACTCCTAAATCCTAAATCTTGACCATTTGACCTCTGCATTTGATTTTGCATTTTCTTAAGGGCATTTTCTAATTTCTCAAGTCTTGACCTCAAGACTTGATTTTCGAACTCTAATTGCCCAATTTTTGATTTTTCATTTAGTCTTTGGACATTACCATTTCTTCTAGGCATATGTCTACCCTTCTTAGGGTTAATGCCTAAATGATCCTCTACCTTCCTAATAGTTTCCCTAGGTAGGATTTTTCTAGGGTTATTAGTCCCAAATTTCTCCTTAGTTTTAAAATTACAACTCTTAGCACCTAGGTAATAAAATCTATTATTTCTAGCATGCTCCTTATGATTATGCATAATTGCAAGGGTATTAAAATTATTTTTAGCATGCTTTTGTCTATTACTTAAAGAATGAGCATTATTTAAATTTACCTTAGGGTTTGCTTTAGAAGCCCCCCTACATTTGATGCTCCTTCTTTACCCTTGCTAGGCTTCCTCCCCCTAGGGAATTGACTCCTATAATGCCCCGGTTGTTGACATTTGAAGCACACCACGTACTCCTTGCTCTTATGTGTTGGGGCATCGACATCCTTGACCTTTGGCACCGGTTGAGCCTTCTTGACTTTCTTAGGACACTTGCTCTTGTAGTGTCCTTTCTCCCTACACTCAAAGAAAATTATATGATCTTTATTTTTAATTAAATTGCTTAAGTTACTAGGGTGATGGTGGCGATATGGGAAGATTCTTCACTTCTTCTGGAGGTTGAAGCTTCTTCTTGATGCTCCGGAGTGGATGGTCTCTCCTCCCCCTCAATCCTAGAGGTGGATGCTTCTTCAATTTCTTCCACTTCTTCCTCGGATGTCGAATACCTCTCGACCTCCGAATCCTCACTTTCTTGTGAGGATGAGCTTTCTTCTTCGGGCTCTCTCTCTACTTGAGCCATGGATTGTTCTTCATGGAGCTTGGCCAATTTATCCCATAGCTCCTTGGCATCTTTAAATTCACCTATCTTGGACAATAACTCGTTAGATATTAAATCAACTAACACATCAATTACCTTGTCATTTATTTCAGATTTTTGGATTTGATCTTAAGTCCATCTCTTCTTCTTGAGATATCCTCCCTTCGACCCTCTTGGATATTCAAATCCTTCCATCAAGATGGCCCAATCTTCGAAATCCCTCATCATAATGAATTCTTCAATTCTTATCTTCCATTGATTGAAGCCTTCTCGTCCATAGAGGGTGTATGGGATTGGCGTGTTGATGTTTCATCCCAATCTATCGTTGGGAAACTCCATCTACTCTAGCACTTTTGCTCCTAGTTGTTAATCCGTAGAAGAGCTCCTTGCTCTGATACCACTTGTTGGAACTTTGGTGAGTGATAGAGGGGGATGAATGGTGCGTTCATCATTTTTTAGAATTTGATTGTGTTGCTTTTTTACAATTTTCATTAGCACAGTGAAATATGGAAATACAATATGAAAACAAAGACACAAGCACAATCACGACACAGAAATATAACGTGGTTTGGAACCTTAGGGTTTTTACTCCACGGGTTGAGGTCAAATGAGCTCTAGCGATGCCAAACACCACTAATCAACCTCTCCTTCTCGGAAAACTCTTCGGAGGTGGAGAAAACCTTTTACAAGGGATTACAAAAGTAATACAACGAAAATACAAGCAATTACAAAGATAGTAATGAAATGCAAGTAAATAAAACTTTACAATAATAGCTTTGAATGCTTGCTTGGTTGATTGCTTAAGCCACACTTGAAGACCCTGACTTGCACAAGCAAATCACCTCAAATTGCCCAAGAAATCACTGCAAAAATTCTCCCTTTCATGCTACTTTTAAAGTTGCAACTCGGGTTGATTTTCACCTAGCAGTCGACTGCTCTTGTAGCCATTGTCTCAAATGACATAATCCACCCTGGAAAAGTTCCAATAGATACCTAGTAGTTGACTAATCAGACCCATAAGTCGACTGCTCATAGCCTCCAATCGACTGCCCTTACTCAGCAGTCGACTCAGAAATGTTCTGTGTTTGTGTCCTCGACTAGCAGTCGACTGCTGATGCATGCGAATGCGACCTCAAATCTTGCGACGGAGACCGTCAAGGACTCGAAGCACACGCTCGTGCTCAACGCCCGCAAGTGCACGGATGTCATCAAGTAATAAAAATATTATCGATCCCACAAGGACTAAGATTCGAATACCGATATATTCGGTGGACATTATTGTTCGAAACTTGATTCTAAGGGTTGCAATTAGAAGAGTTGTCAGCGGTCCTAACTCTAGCACGGTGTCACACGGAGGAAAAGAAGGGTTGCTACAAGTCTTTAGATGGATTCTAGGATTTCGATTTCGTTTGTGTTTTGCAGAACATGTTGTTAATTGGGGTTGTCTAGGTTTCTAGCTATGGTTTTGTGGAAAGGACATCATACACTCCTCCGATAAGCCTTCGCATCTATCGGAAGCTACCTCTGCCATACCAGGTCAACCCCTGGCTTTAGGACGGGATAGTCGGTACGAGGATGCCGAATTGATCCCTAAGACAAGTCAAAAATGAGGTGCATTTCCTACTCTATCGCATCCTTCTATCCACAGTTATCGACGATGAGGGCAACCCCTAGGTTCCTCTTTAATTCTCCTAAATCTTTGATATGAGGGTTGTCACCCCTCGTATCGGCTAAGCACAGTGACTAGAAAACCAAAACAATAGTCATAGATCTAAACCAAACACCAATTGCAAATATAGATTCAAGAATGAAAAAATATTTGAACCAACATGTTCTAACTCAACACAAACTACTCCCTAGTCCTAGAATCAGAGAATCTACTTCATGAATGTGAGAAAGGGAACACAAGGCATTGTCAAGTTCAAATATACAAGATAAAGCATGGAAAGAATATAGATTACAATGCGTTGAGGCACTTTTCTCTGGCGTTGAGATGCAGAACTTGGATCTCGAGCGGCTTCCTTCCTCCCCGTTGCGAGTCTCCGAAGCTTTTTAGGGCTTCGGAGTGTTGTTCCAACCGTCGTGCCACCTCCCTAGGGTTTGGGAGCCCTAGGGAGGCTCCCTTGTGATCCCTCACCTCTTAGATGAGTTTCCTATATATAGAGGCAGCTTCAACTTTCCATAAATGCTTGAAAAACCCTATTTCCTTGAATTCGCATCGCCGCCACACGACCGTGTGAATTTCACACGGCCTGGCCGTGTGCAAGGCTAGAAAACGGTTGAAATCCAGGCTAAAAAATGAGCTAGAAAAAATACACAGTCGTGCTAATTCACACAGCCTGACCGTGTCTTTTCCTAGAGCCTCCGTTTTGATCCGTTTGCTTCGGAAACATGCCCAAGTCTTGGGACATGGCCAGTGCATGTTCCCTAAGGTCCATGCTCCATAAATTGCTCCATTTTTGCTACCAAAAATGTCGCCCTACACATAAATTAACAAAAGTAGATCTTGGAACTAGAAAATATGAAATGCATACAAAACAAAGTAAAATATGCATGAAGCAAACATAAAATGTAATGAGATGTGAGCAAAAACTACTCCTAAAACCCTATATATTTTGCTCACATCAATTTTCCCAGACTTAAATCTTTGCTTGTCCTCAAGCAAACCTCAGTGTCATGATATTTTAAAAGGTATTGTTTCATACTTAACATGTTAACTAAATTTATCAAGTGGTATTTGCAATCAAAGCAAAATAGATATGTTCTAGAAATTCACTAAGTTAGCTCCTCGTGCTCGTACTAAGCGATTCTTCTTAGGGGATACTCATTCCATGGTAAGTTAAGTCATCATCCTATTGCTTTCCTAAGGTCTCCTTCTCTTAGGCACTTACCTGCCCAAAGCGAGGATTGTTCTCTAGATCTAGCACAAAGTCTCAAAGGCATGCTTGGTATTGAGAGAAATTGGTAGGTATTTCCCTAGTAACCTAACTCAGTCTCAAAGGGGCACCTAACCATTTTCACCCACGACAACTATTTTTTTTTATCCCTCATAATCTTTTTTTTCTTTCTTCTCTTTTTCATTTCTTTTTCTCTCTCCTTTTATTTTTATTTTTTTTATTTTTTGACTCATTGAGATTTTGATTTTTTCGAATGGGCTTACACAATCTGAGCATCTCCAATAACTAAAATACTAAACCTAGGGTCACATGTGGATTCTAAAGTACTAGACTACTGAGATGAATCATAACTAGATATGTACTAAATTCTCCCTTTCAGAAAGTTCATCATGTGTATGTGTAAAATAAAAGCCAACTAGTGTAAGACTAGAATATTCATTAGAGCAAATAAAATACCACGAGGTAAATAAAATTAAGCTACCCATGAAAACAACTCATAAAAGAAAACTCTAAAAATACTACTGAGGTAGCTTAAAGATAGCAAAAATTAAGTACTGATGACACTAAAAATCCTATGTATGAACAAATGAATGCTAACTAAAACAAATGCAAATGACAAGAAAGAAACTACTACTAGAAACAAATTAAATCAAAATTTAGGCCCCCCTAGACTTAAGCAAAGCATACCTCTAATATGGTGGACGAAGTGGAAATTCCGATAGCCTTGGCATCTCGGGGTCCTAGGAGAACCTGTTGTTGAGTCGTTGATGCCACATGTACATGTGGTCGATCTGAGAGCTGGTGGATGCAGCGGCTGCTCGGTGCTCTTCCTCCCTAGTCCACTGTGCCTGCTAGGCACGCATGTGTTGATGCATCTCCTGACGGTAGGTGGCTTCCTCCTGGTCACGGGCAGCCTCCTCCTGGAAGTAGACACGAGCCTCGTCGTAGAACTCCTCGGCTCGCTAGAAGTGCTCCCAGAAGCCTTGAAACTCTGCCTGCGTATAGGCACTTTGCTCCTCCCATCGCTGCCTCTACGTCTGCTGCTCAGCATATATGTCATCGAGGCACAATCGAAACTTTAAAAAATCATAAGTAGATGTACTTGCATCCTGCTCAAAAGTAGAAAAAGGTAGCAGTGCAGGTGCAGGCTCATGTCAATGTGGACTAGGTGGGCTCCTATGCATGTGTGGATTGAAGGGAGAGTGATGTAAAAGGGGAGAGATGGGTGCCGATGTGGATGGTCCCTCATATGACGGGGACTCCACTATTAGGTCTAAGCGCCAGTTGGCACATGTGGTGATGGTGGTACAATCGGGGTCGAGGAGCCTAAGGGTCATCAAGTTTTTCCTTACAAAGCATAGGGAGTGTCCCTCTCTTACAATCATCTTCATGGCCATACACACTCCCAGCTCGATCCTAGGGCTGCCCTCTATGCTATCTAGTGCAGTGTAGGCGTACCCCATCCTATGACAAATGTGGGTAAGTAGGTCCCCCATAATGATCTCTCCTCTCGCTACTTTGCCCATTTTCACTAGGTGTCTAATGAAATGGGATCCTACATCAATGCTACTCCTTTCTTGTAGCATGTCCCACAAGCAAAGCATTTCACTAGCTCGCACTACACCGTCACTCTCCCCACGACCAAAAATAGTACTTGCCATGATTCGGTGTAGGTTTCAAAAAATGGGGTTTTGGAGGCACGATGCTTTGGCCCTAGAAAGGTCGTAAGCGCGCTCTCCTATCAGTTCGGTCCAAAAGATTAGAGAGTTAAACCCGATAGGGGTTATTTTCTCTCCCCCACTAGGCAAGCCGAAGCATGTGTTCCATTGGTGTAGTGTCCATTCATGCTTAATGTTAAATATTCTAAAGGTAATCCTACCCTCTTCGCTCTCTCTTCCCGTTAAGATTTATTCTTCTAAGGAACTCAAAAATTCTAAAACTATCCTAGGATATGTTGGGTGTCTTATTCTCATTATATCTTCCCATCCCATTTTTGCAAATAGGGCTTGAATGTCACTAAATAAACCTAGGGATTTTAAGAGATCTTCGTCAAGATACCTAGTAGCGGTGATTTTTCAAGTAGAGAGCATATCAAATCTTTCCCTATGCTCATTATTGCGAAAGAGAAGGGTTGGTAAGGCATTACCTTCCTCCGAAGCTTGAGAGGCATCCATTCTCCTTGTCCTTCGCTTCGAAGCACCAGATCGAGATGTCACTTGCTTGGTTCTCCTCATCCTTGCTTCTTTTGAGATTCCTTGAAGGTTGGAAGGACTTCTAGGTGGTGGGGAAGAAGGATCCACATGGATAGGGCAAGAGAAATTAAAACACACGGTGCATTTGGGGTGGAAACGCACGACGTGCCCTACTTAACCTCACGTAATACGGCCGTGTGAAAACACACGGCCAGGCCATATGCACCACTAGAGGAAGAGACACGGCCGTGTGCCCCCCCCCATTTTTTCTCCTTTCGTGCACAATGGTCCGAATTTTCTCACACGCTTTGCCGTGTAAGCTAAAATTGATTTTTATTTTTACCTAGCAAGTTCTTTCTGGTCCTAATGCTAAACGAAAAGGAAATCAAAGTTCGAACTAACCAAATGAATGCAATACAATAAAAAGGAAACCTAAAAACTAAACTTGGGTTGCCTCCCAAGAAGTGCTTTGTTTAATGTCTTTTAGCTCGACCCCACTCCATTATCAACTTGGCTCTGGTGGTTCTGTGAACCTCCATTCATTCATCTTAGAGTTGACATCCGGTGGGTACGACTCTACCCTGCTGAAAGTGAAGCCATCTAGGAAGGGAGCTCTACACTCTGATAGATTGAAAATGATGATATCCCCATCTACCTCCAAGGAGATCTTGTGTGCCTTTACGTCTATTAGTGCTCTTGTAGTCGCCAGAAAGGGCCTTCCCAAGATGATGAGATTCTGGGGATCTGATCCTATGTCAAGTATAATAAAATCCGTATATATCACGAAATTCTCAATGACCACAGACACATGTTTTAACATGCCAACGAGCTTCTTGATCGTGTCATCTGCCATGCGAATGCCTATGGCCATTGGTTGTATACTGCCCAATCCCATCTCTAGGTAAAATGCGTAGGGCATTGTAGGGATCTCTTATGCAAAATAGCATATGCACAATGGAAAAATAGGATCCCTTCCAAGTGATCCTTGCGAAAGAAAACCTCGTACAAAAATAAATTTCTCAAAACCTATCTTATAGGAGAATATTACCTTTGTTGCGTGCCCTTTTTAAATCCCGCTTCTCCTTGGGTTTGTTGGATCTTTTAGCACGTTCAAATGTCCGTGCCTCTATATGTATCCACACGAGCAAGCTCTTGTCTCACAAAAGAAACTAGAAGAGCTCTCCTTTACTTCTTGCTAGAGAAGTCCCTAAAGGAGAGGAAGGTAGGGAAAAAGAGAAAGGAAGAAGAAGACTACTCTTCTTGCTACACTCACAAAAAGCCACACAACCAAAGCCTCTCACCACCAAGCTCTCTCCAAGCCTCAAGCTTCAACCATTTGGCCGACCACCCCATGGGGTGTTTTATAGGATTGAAAAACCTTTCACCTCCTATCACATTCAATGCAATCAATTGCATTGAAACATAATCAAACAAGGAGTTACACTCCTTGTTTGGCCGGCCACATGTGGAGAAATTCCAAAGGTCAAAACCCTTTGTCTCCTTCCACCTCATCAAGCTTAGGTGGCATGCTTATGTGGCATGCTTAGGTGGCATGCTTATGTGGCATTCATGCATGTTGAATTAATCTTATTAATCCAATAAGCTTATGTTATCATATTGAATTAATTTCATTAAATCAATAAGGTAACATATTGAATTAATCTTATTGAATCAATTAAGCTTAGCATATTGAATTAATCTCATTAAATCAATAAGCTAAAATTCTCATTAAGCTTAAAGTCCAAAAACCAGTTTATACTTAAGCTCATTCCCAAATTATTCTAGTCAAACTAGAATGCACTAATTCTTCTAATCATCATGCTCTTTGTGTGTGACCCTATAGGCTCTCATAACGTTGGCAGTGGATCTAAACTCTTTTAGATACACAAGCAATGAGCGGCATCTAGCAATACATCATTGCTACCCAAGTTACGAAATAAGTCAAGATCCGACTAACCTTTCCGTGACTACTATAATGTATGACCGTGTCCTTCTATCCTTGATATCAGATTGACCAATGAGGCATAGACCGTGTCATCCTCGATCAATCTATGTGTTTCTTGCTCCCTGAGTAAACTAACTCAAACAAATGAGCTCAATATCTCATATTGACTCATTCAAGCATGACCATGAGTTTTAGTAGTTCTACTCAATCAAGGGGCCCACAGATATCACTTCCGTCATATGGGAGGGATAGATCCCATCTACATCACTCACATCCCTCCGCATAATTTGTTATATACCCAGTAATTCCCTTTATGGTCCACCCTGTTACGGGTGACGTTTGACGATACCAAAGTACATAACTCCTTATGTAGGGAACCGTAGTGACTTCAGGTTTGAGGACTATTCATACCAATAGTCACATGAGAAAGTTTATGACACTCATATGACAATCCATGAAACTTTCTCATGGCGGGTCAGTTCAGTATATATTCTCTAATATATACCCATGTGTCAACTTGATATCATATATCCATTACTTGTGAGATCAAGTCATCAATTGACCTACATGCTAGTCTTTATGTATTAATATTGCCCTTGCATATTAATACTTGACTAGGAACATTTAGGAAAGTGTTCTCTACAGCCTCTCATAATCAATTCTGCCAATTGATGTACTGTAGATAAGAACCTACTTTTCTAGGGCATTATTATATATTTAATTTAGCTGGCACAAGCAAGACGTAAATATATAATAACCAATCCTTTGCTTTTATAGAATATGATACAAAATATTCCCTATTCAACCATCACATGATTGGTTCTAGGGCTATAACTAACAGGCTTCACACTTATTGATGACCCCAAGTCGCACAACGCTTCATCGAAGCTTTCCCCATAAATCGAGTAGGGGATAATAAATTTACTAGGGTCTTTAAGCTGGGGTGGAATCTTGTCCTCAATTTCGACTTGGTCAGGTAGGGTAGAAATCATGGCTGCACACCCCTTGGCAAATCTGTTTCTTTGTGCTACTTTCTCGCTGCACACTCCTTCTTCCTTAACTTTACTTGGCTCGGGTAATGCTGGAGAGCTCTCCATAGGTTGTGACACAGTTTGAGCTATCTGTGCCACCTGTGTCTCCAACATCTTTGTGTGACTTGCAAGACCGTCAACAGTGGCCTTCAAGTCTGAGTGACTCCTCTATTTTTTGATGTTGGCGACGTAACTCTTCATTGGCCTTCGTTTGGGTAGCAATGAAGTCTTCTATCATCAATTCTAACCTAGACTTCTGTCGTTGCTGCTGTCCAGTGCCCTGCTACTGCCATACCGGCCTCTTGATGGTTGGAAGTTCCCCGAGTTATTTCGATAGAAAAAGTTCGGGTGGTTCTTCCATCCGGGGTTATAAGTACTGGAGTATGGATTGTTGGGCCTTTGGTTATAGTCTCCAACCGCATCAACATGCTCAGTCTGCTCTTCTTAGCCAACCTGCCCTCCATAGTAGTCCTCCAGATACACTGCTGCTCCTTCTCCAAAGTCAATGGTCGTACATGCAGATGCAGGATTTAAAGAGTCGAACCATCTGCTAAGCGCGTCCATCCTCGCTGCTAGGTGGTCCACTGAGTTGACAACATATCATCCCTTGGCAGGAGATAGGTGACTACGTTCGGAAGCTCATTGATGGTGGTTCTGGGCCACCTCTTCTATCAGCTCCTCTGCTTCCTCGATAGTCTTGTTCATATGTGCTCCTCCTGCGGCAGAATCGAGGGACATCTTTGTGGCATACGTGATCCCATTATAAAAGATGTGGATCACCAGCCACCTTTCCAATCCATGGTGGGGGCATTGGTAAAGTAGCCCATTGTAGCGATCCCAAGCTTGAAATAGGGACTCCCCTTCCTTCTGACGGAAGCTTGTGATTAAATGTGCATGTGCGCAGTCTTGCTTGGTGGGAAGTATTTGTTCAAGAACTGCTGCTCACATTGCTCCCATGTAGTAATGCTTCCCGAAGGCAGGGAGTGAAGCCATGCCTTAGCCTTATCCCGCAATGAGAATGGGAATAGGCTCAGGCGGATCGCGTCTATAGGGACTCCATTTATCTTCATCGCCGAGCAGATTTCCAAGAATGACTCCAGGTGCCGGTTTGGGTCTTTAGTCACAGCTCCCCCGAATTGACTCTGCTGGACCATGTATATGATTACGTATTGCTAAAGGTTGTTTATAAAAATGAATTGAAGTCGGTATGATAAGCCCTAAATCCTCTAAGCGCTAGGTTTGCATAATCCCAAAAGTCCTATTTATCGCCGGATCGGCTTGGTCCTCCATCCTCTTCTGTTTAGCTCTCCGACAATGATATATTCGTTCGATTTCTAGATCAATCGGAACCAGGCCTTCCAATCCTAGGCGTCTAAGCATACAAAGAATCGAGCCACAAAATTATGAGTATTTACCTAAGGTTTAGAAACAATAAATAAACTAATCTAGCTAACTAAATCGAGGAGCAAATAAGAAAATGTAGAACTACTGCTAAAATAAAAATTAAATCTAGATATGTAAAATCTAAAACTGAAGTGAATAAAATAAAAGTAAAAAATAAAAGAAAGTAAAGCAAGTAAATGAATCTAATCCTAAGTCTGATCCAACTATCCACTTCTTGATTCGATATCGAATCAATCAGTCCCCGGCAATGGCGCCAAAAACTTGATGCACACGAATGCAACCTCAAATCTCGCGACAGAGACTGTCGAGGACTCGAAGTACACGCTCGCGCTCAACACCCACAAGTGCACGGATGTCATCAAGTAATAAAAAGATTATCGATCCCACAGGGACTGAGATTTGAATATCGATCTATTCGGTGGACATTATTGTTCGGAACTTGATTCTAAGGGTTGCGATTAGGAGAGTTATCAGCGGTCCTAACTCTAGTACGGTGTCACACGGAGGAAAAGAAGGGTTGCTACGAGTCTTTAGATGGATTCTAGGATTTCAATTTCATTTGTGTGTTGCAGAACACATTGTCAATTGGGTTTGTCTAGGTTTCTAGCTACGATTTTATGGAAAAGACATCATACACTCCCCCGATGAGCCTTCGTATCTAACGGAAGCTACCTCTGCCATATCAGGTCAATCCCTGGCTTTAGGACAGGATAGTGGGTACGAGGATGCCTAATTGATCCCTACAACGAGTCGAAAATGAGGCGCATTTCCTACTCTATCGCATCCTTCTACCCATAGTTACCAGCGATGAGGCCAACCCCTAGGTTCCTCTTTAATTCCCCTAAATCTTTGATATGAGGGTTGTCACCCCTCATATCGGCTAAGCACAGTAACTAGAAAACCAAAACAATAGCTATAGATCTAAACCAAACGCCAATTGCAAATATAGATTCAAGAATGAAAAATTATTTGAACCAACATGTTCTAACTCAACACAAACTACTCCCTAGTCCTAGAATCAGAGAATCTACTCCATGAATACGAGAAAGGAAACACAAGGCATTGTCAAATTCAAATATACAAGATAAAGCATGGAAAGAGTATAGATTACAATGCGTTGAGGCCCTTCTTTCTGGCGTTGAGGTGCAAAACTTGGATCTCGAGCAGCTTCCTTCCTCCCCGTTGTGAGTCTCCGAAGCTTTTTAGGGATTCAGAGTGTTGTTCCGACCGTCGTGCCTCCTCCCTAGGGTTTGGGAGCCCTAAGGCGGCTCCCTCATGACCCCTCGCCTCTTAGATGAGTTTCCTATATATAGAGGTGGCTCCGGCTTTCTATAAATGCTTGAAAACCCTTATTTCCTTGAATTCACAGCGCCACCACACGACCGTGTGAATTTCACATGGCCTAGCCGTGTGCAAGGCTAGAAAATGGCTAAAATCCAACCTGAAAAATAAGCTGGAAAAAACACACAGTCATGCTAATTCACACGACCTAGCCGTGTCTTTTCCTGGAGCCTCCATTTTAATCCATTTCTCTTCAGAAACATGCCCAAGTCTTGGGACATGGTCAGTGCGTGTTCCCTAAGGTCCGTGCTCCACAAATTGCTCCATTTTTGCTCCCAAAAATGCCGCCCTTCACATAAATTAACAAAAATAGATCTTCGAACTAGAAAATAGTAAATTCATGCAAAACAAAGTAAAAAATGCATGAAACAAACATAAAATATAATGAGATGTGAGCGAAAACTACTCCTAAAACCCTATATATTTTTCTCACATCAACTGCTCTCCATGGTAGTCGACTGATCAAGGACAGTCGACTGCTAAACCCTAGCAGTCGTTTGATAGACCACAGAATAGCAGTTGAATGTCAGTCGACTCCCATTAGTCGACTGCCTAGTGTCGACTCGATTACCAAGTGTCAAAACACTTGACTAGTCGACTGGTCTATAACCCTAGTCGACTGCTACACCTCAACCATAAGATTTACCCCAAGTATGATGCCCTCATACTTGCTAGACCACCCTTAGCCTAGACCTAAGCCTTCTAGCCACCTCCATCAGCCTCACTCCTATCGGATCCCTTCAAGTCATCCATGACTTCTTCATCCATACGCTATCCTTCAGGTGCTTCCATCAACTATTGTCATGCTAAGTTAGTCTACACTGCCAAGGCACATTGGGCTTACGCTGCCAAGACACACACTTGGACTTTACGCCGCCAACCATTGGACTTATGCTACCAAGACTCCACCCTTGGACTTTACACTACCAATATCAAACCTTGGACTTCCTAAATGCCAAGTACCCATGACTTGGACTTTCCCTTGCCAACCCATGTTGGACTTTCAAATGCCAAGACTCAAGCTTAGACTTTTCCTTGCCAAGACCCATGCTTGGACTTTCCATGCAAAGCACTCAAGACTTGGACTTTACCATTGCCAAGACCCATGGTTGGACTTTCCATGCCAAGTGTCCCACTTGGACTTCTCCATCATATGGTCAACCTCATGTCAACCATATAGTCAACCCATTATCAAATAATGGTCAACTCATTGTCAAACATCAAAACACCAACATCAAAACACAACTCGAGTCCAACTCGAGTCTGGTCAATCGTGACCTAGGTCTATTGCACCAACAATTTCTAGGTCTAGAAAAACTAAGGTTACTAGGGAAGTCATCCCAAAGGTTAACCATGGTGTGTGTCTAGTGGCTAAGGTTTCTATGAAACCTAGGGAAGCCACTACGAAGGTTACAAGGGGAGTTAGCCCTAGAGTTAACCTAGGTAAGATCCAAATGACTAAGGCTTTAAAGCCTAGAACACCCATTAGGAAGGTATCAAGGGAGGTCATCCCTAGTGAATACCTTGTAAACTCAAGGAGCTCCAATAGGTATTGGATTCCTAGGAGCATGATTGATTCACGCTAGATGGGTTAGGTTGTGCCGACCTTTGAATGGATGGGTAGTTAACCTAACCATAGCAAATTTGGCACTTTAGGTCATTTCCAAGGTTAATGGATACTTTAGAAATAAGGGTTGAATTTATATCCTAAACGATTTTAGGATGTGCTAATTAAATTTGAGAAGTTTAAAAAATTGATCAAATTAGCACATTTAGGTCTAGAGTCATGTGGGCCATTTTGGATTTTTGGCACACTTGGGACATGAATTGTATTATGGTAATTTGGGTTTAATTATATGGCAATTAATTTTAAAATTTAGGCATTCTTATGCCTTTACATTTTATTTGTCATGCTTTGTTTGTCATATGTCATGTCATGACATCATGTTCATATTACTATTTAAAATGTCATGAAAATGCTTAGGTTTATTGTTTTAATGTCATGTTATACTTAGGTTAAAATTTTATACCATGATATCATGATTATTGGCACATGTCTTATTTATGTTATCGTTATATGCCATAATCATCATTCATGCATTAAGTTAATTAAAATTGATGTAAGGACTATGACATGATTTGAAGTCCATGTATAAGGGAATCAAATAGAGTTGCCTAGAAAAATATATGAGACCTTAGATTAGGAAGAACAAAACTCACATATCACATCAAATTGACATGTGTGTGTATTGATACACTCTAGACACATGTGAGATGGTAAGTGAGTTAGGTTCAAGGTGCATAGATTTTGCATCTAAATGAAATCAAACTCATTTCAATCTAATGATAGATCATGGGGAAAGTATATATGCAAGTCATGTGCATTGAGCCCATAGATCATGGTCCAATATAAGGTTTTAAATCATTTCAAAATCACTTTAAAAAATCTTGGTGTAGTCTATCTTTTACTAGAAGTCACCATTGATGAAGTTGATACAAAGTACACTCAAAACATTGAAGTTTTCTTTGTTTTTGAACTTTGTATCAATATCACTATTTTATCGGTATTTTATTTTTCAAATATTTTTCACCCATAATGATTGACTTAAGTATTATACACATGAAGTTTCATGAATTTTCAAAGTACATATATTTACTTATGAATTTACAAATTTCATTTTTTAATTCTAGATTTCTCCATTTGCAGAAATTAGTCAATCGTCGCGCCTTAGGCGATCAGCGTTGAGGGCTGATCGTTGTTGATCGAAGTCGATCGCTAAGTCTGATTTCGGGAAAACAAGGTTGTTTAGCCCATGTTTCATCCATGTTAGGCTACCCTAACTGCTCCTAACCCTAGGACATGCTTTGGAAAGCATTGGAAGGGTGAAAATCCACTGGAAATGGATTAGGAGAGTTGTTTAAGGTGAGAATCAAATTTTAAGGTGTGTGAAAGTTCAAGTTTGTACTTTTCCCCTTAATTTTGATGGTTTAGAGTGCCTATTGACTTAGGGTTGTTGGGATGTTAGGGTTGTTGGGATGTATACTGAAAAGTCTATTTTTTGTATGGACATCTTTATTTTGAAATAAGAATCACATGATTATTGTTTGCATATTTATGGTTATGCATATTGTTTGATATATTACATTGTAGATAACATGGTATGTAGTATCACACAGGAGATCATGTTATCAGTTCATTGTAAAGTATAAGTAAAGGCTCACAACCTAAATGGCTTTGGACAAACCATTGATATGGTTGTAGTGTGATTTTGTATTGGTTTGTCTTGACCATAGAATTACACTAGTACACTTTGTGTGTATTGAGCAGGACCGATTTAGAGGTGATTCGATTCATTGCTGACTACATAATCGAATCAGACCTCAGATATTATATTGTACATGCTCTTAATCCCGATATAATAACGGGCACATATACTTAGTATTCATTTCTTTGATTTACCAATGGGCGGGATTTATATATTAAATCGATAGGCTCGGTATGTTGGGAAATGATATTATTTATATGGCGTGCCGTTGATTATAGGAGGAAACCGTGTCCTATATATTAGGATGATGATGTCCCCTTGAGGAGCTCATAAGGTTCATTATGTAAACCCTACAGGTGGACTTGGTCCGGCATGATGATAAGGTTGAGTAGTACTACTCATGGAGTTAGATGTTGATTAATTAATTGTCAGTAAATTAATTAATCGACGGACATTCGAGATCTTAAACACGGGGAGAAAAATGTACAAATAATATATGGAGCCCATATTAATCTATGGGGGTTGGTGAGGTAGATCAATGATAATCCTCTAGTGGATTGGATTATCATTAATGGATCGGACTTTATGTGGGCTTGATTCATTGGGTGGCCAAGATCCAACTCCTCCTCATGGTCCATATTGTAGCCTATTAAAATCTCATGAAGCCTAGATCCAATGGTTGAAAACAAAACTCTAGATCTAATGGTAGAGATTAAATCTCTAGATCCGACAGTTGAGATTAAATCTCTAGATCCGACAGTTGAGATTAAATCCCTAGAACCAATGGTGGAGATTAAAACAAGGCTTATGCCTAACTCTATATAAGAAGGTAAAGGGGTGGGCGGCAGGTATTATTGAAATGGGGCTAGGGTTTTGGGCGGCAAGGGTAAGGAGGTTGGGCGGCCACAATTGAGGAAAAAATTTCCTTCTTCTTCCTTAGGTGGTCGGCGCCCATATTCTTCTCTCCTCTCCATTGTCGGCATCCAAACCTCTTCATCCTCTTCTCCTTGGCCGGTGGAAACAAGGGTTAGGGTAATTCCTTGGAGTCCTTGGCCGACACCCACTTCCTCACCTTTTCTTCTTGTTGGCCGGCGCCAAGCATCAAGTTGGTGCTTGGTGGTTGGCTAAAGGAAGGAGGAGAGTTTTGTTTCTATACTTCCTCTTGTTCGGAGTGAGCAAGGAAGGAATATTGGTGATCTAGGAGCTTCGACTTTTGGAATATCGTCGCCCACACGACGTCCAAAAGGAGGAAGGACATACAATAGAAGATCGAGAGGTATAAATGTTGTTTTATATTCTTTTGTGTTATGTCTATGATTGTTTTTCAATTATATGCATGTTGTATGCTTTGTTTAATGACTAAATTAACTTGGACCTCGAATACAAACACAAAAGTCGGCGATCCGTACATCGTCTATTCTGCGGCTAATCATAGAATAGAGGTTGGTTGCTTGAACAACAAGTTTGTTTAAGTGACCACTCTAATCGAATAGCATGACGATGAAATGAGAGCTTGGGTAATCCCTCTTGTCAAGGATAAATTTTTTATCCGGGAACATAGAAGGGATCGCCATGAACAAGCGACCGAGTTGAAGTGGGAAGCGAAGTTTCCTACCTTCAAGTGGTATAAGAGCTTCGGTTCCAAAGGAAAAACCTTCAAGTGGTATCAGAGCCATGGTTTCCGGTTTTGTGTGTTTAGGATTCGGTTATTTTTATGGACTTTTCATATATTATATGTGCCGGATAATAGTAGGATCTGCGTAGGTTAACTTTTTGGTTGCAGGCATAGGATCCAACTATTATGGCCATATGTGTGTATGTGATTGTATGTGTGTAATTGTATATTTTGTTGAATCCTCGGGACTGACGAGGCTAGTATTTAATTTTTGTAATTAGATACGACATTGTTTATCCACTCCTTTTATTTTAGTTTACTTTCAATCTAGATTTCATGTACACACTTTCGTAGAGTATAGGATCGATGGATTTAAATTAAAATAGTTTTTCTCGGCTCGGATCTCCGGATGGCTTGTACATGGCGTAGGGAGGAGTGGACGAGATGATGATACGACGGGAGACATATTGAAGACAAAAGCCATAATAGTTGGAAAATATTTATTTTTCATATTTATTGCTTATTGTTTGATATGCATGTCGTAGGCTAGAAAAATTCCTCAATTTTAAATTACTAAGTGGGAGAGGGATATTTTTATAAATTCCCACGACCTCTATTATGATTTGACATGCGATGCAAACAAACTTGCGTGTTGGCTCTGAGTGCCTTCCTCCACATCGGATGAGTTTGTTTGCAGATCACAAGGTCGAATATGGTTATAGGAAATTATTAAGAAGAGTGTGTACTTCCCTATCGGAAGGCACATAACCCGAGATAATTACCTTGGTACCGAGTAATGGTGAACACTTAGTTACAAATATAAGTATCCTCCCCATCGAAGTCACTGCTTTTATTTGTAGGGCCGAAGAGGAACAAACTATTAATTTTACTTGTCAAAAAGTTAGGTTGACAAGATAGTAAAATTAATGGGTAAAACCTCCTCTTACAAATGTAGAATTCGTATACGTCCACACTATCGTGGCATATGATATTCTCGGTGTATTGAGGTGTTGGTTGATTTTAAAATTTTAATGTTTGAGGAATCAATAATTTTTTGAAATCTAATGTTTTGATCTATGTGATTCTTAGGTTGTTTTTAAAATGACTTTCAACCCGCTTGCTGTGATACTGAAAGAAAATAAACTTACTAGACCCAACTATGTTGATTGGAAGAGGAATCTTGACATTGTCTTGACTGCTGAGGAATACAAATATGTACTCCTCGAAGAGTGCCCTCCTAAGCCTGCAGATGATTTTGAGGAAAAGGAGAAGGAGAGTTATAAGAAGTGGATCAAGGCTGATGAGATGACGCGGTGTTACATTTTGGCATCTATGTCAAATGTACTGCAACATCAGCATCAAGCCATGCCCACTGCTTATGACATGATGCTCAATCTCAAAGAGCTTTTCAGACACCAGAATCGGGCTACCAGGCAGGAAGCCATAAGGAACTTGATGACGACCACCATGATCGAGGGAACACCCGTGAGGGATCATGTTCTCAAGATGATAGCTCATTTGAATGAGCTGGAAGTCCTCGGAGCTGAGATCGATGGGGAAACCCAAGTAGATATCATTCTCCAGTCTCTACCTAGGAGTTTTGAGTAGTTTCGTCTGAACTACAACATGAACAAGAGGTTGTATTCGTTGGCGGAGCTTCTGACAGAACTCCAGGCGGTAGAGGGGCTTTTTCATCAGAGTGCTCAGGCGCAAGCCATGGTTACCCAAAAGGTTTTTACTTCTAAGCCGAAAGGCAAGAAGAAGAAGAAACAAGCTGGGGCAAAGGCGGTGGAAAGAACTCAGGGAGGAGTGAAGAAGTCGAAAGGCAAGTGCTTCACTTGCAAGCAGACTGGACACTGGAAGAAGAACTGCCCCAATCGCAAGCAGAACAAAGGTATATCTTTTGGTCTAGCCGTTGAAACATGTTTAGTAGTGTTATCTACCGACACCTGGTGTGTAGATATGGGAGCCACTGATCATGTCCAAATACTTCAGGGTTCCAGAAACCGACGACTAGTGAGGAGATTATCAGATACTTAGCGATGCCATGAAGGTGGCGGCTGTTGCAGTGGGAGATGTTTATTTATCCTTTGAGAAAAATAAAGTTTTGGTTCTTAAGAATTGCCTTTATGTACCTTTATTTAGAAAGAATTTAATTTCGATTTCTAAATTGTTTATGAATAGATATTCTATCTCTTTTAATGACAGAGTTGTTATAAAAAGGAATAGGGAGATTATCTATTCTGGTGCATTGATAGGAAATTTGTATACACTCGAACCAAAAGCTTCCACGATGCAAATAGAAGTTAATAACTCATCTTCTAATTCTAATAAGAGAAAAGAACCTTCGAAGATGAACCAAACATATCTTTGGCATCTTAGGCTTGGTCATATTAACCTAAGCAGAATTCAAAGGTTGATAGCTGATGGACCTCTGAGTTCATTAGTGGTGGAAGATTTCCCAACCTGCGAATCTTGCTTGGAGGGTAAAATGACCAAGAGGCCTTTTAAGGCCAAGGGGTATAGAGCCAAAGATGTGTTGGAATTGGTTCATTCTGATTTGTGTGGTCCTATGTCTATCCAGGATAGAGGTGATTTTGAGTATTTTGTCTCCTTTATAGATGATTATTCGAGATATGAATACATTTACTTGATGCGCCACAAGTCTGAATGCTTTGACAAGTTCAAAGAATTCAAGGCTAATGTGGAGAAACGTCAAGATAAAAGTATCAAGACACTACGATCTAATCGTGGTGGTGAGTACCTCTTAGGAGAGTTTAGGAATTACTTATCAAAGGCTGGGATTCAATCCCAATTGTCTGCACCTGGCACACCCCTACAGAATGGTGTAGCAGAGCGAAGGAATAGGACTCTTATGGAGATGGTTAGATCGATGATGAGTTATTCTGAGTTGCCAAATTCGTTCTGGGGATATGATCTAGATACGACAGTGTATATTCTGAACTTGGTACCATCTAAATCAGTGCCTTCTACTCCCACAGAATTGTAGACTGGGCGAAAGCCTAGTCTGAGACATATTCAGATTTGGGGGAGTCCAACACATGTGCTGAAGGCAGATACTAGTAAGTTAGAACCTCGTACAGAAGTGTGCATGTTCGTTGGCTATCCTAGAAGAACGAAAGGTGGTTTGTTTTATAGTCCTAGAGATCAGAAGGTGATCGTTAGCACGAACGTCAGATTTCTAGAGGAAGACTATGTCATGAACCACAAGCCCATGAGTAAGATTATTCTGGAGGAATTAAAAGGGGAAGTCTCTTCTTCAGTACCACTGGTACAAGAGGATATACCACAAGTCACTGCACCGCGTGTCACAGAGGATACACAGGTGATACCTCATCATAGTGGGAGGGTTGTGAGACAGCCTGATAGATTCATGTTCTTGGGAGAATCTTCTGATTTGATTCCTGGCGAACATGAACCTAATCCCTGGACATATGACGAGGCAATCCAAGATAAAGATGTCGTATTTTGGCAATGTGCGATGAATACTGAGATTGAATCTATGGATTTAAATCAGGTCTGGGAGCTAGAACCACCCGATGGTATAAAAACCATTGGATGTAAGTGGATCTACAAAAGAAAGAGAGGAATAGCCAGGAAGGTTGAGACCTTCAAAGCGAGGCTTGTTGCGAAGGGGTATACTCAGAAAGAGGGTATCGATTATGAGGAGACCTTTTCGTCGGTAGCCATGCTTAAGTCTATCCGGATTCTCTTATGTATTGCTGCTCATATGGATTATGAGATATGACAGATGGATGTCAAGACAACTTTCCTTAATGGAAGTCTTGAGGAAAACATCTACATGAAGCGACTAGAGGGATTCATTGCAAAGGGCAAAGAGCATCTTTTGTGTAAGCTTAATCGGTCCATTTATGGATTGAAGCAAGCTTCGAGGTCTTGGAACATCCACTTTGATGAGGTAATCCAGTCTTATGAATTTATTCAAAGTTCGGATGAGTCTTGTGTATACAAGAGATGTGACGGAAATGTAGTGGTATTTCTTGTGCTATACGTAGATGACATTTTGTTAATTGGCAACAATGTCAAGGTGTTATCGGACGTAAGGGTATGATTGTCCAAACAGTTTGATATGAAGGACTTGGGAGAAGTGGGACACATCCTTGGGATCAAGGTTATAAGGGATCGCAGGAAAAGGATGTTGTGCTTATCTCAAGCTTCATACATAGACACAATTTTGGATCGTTTTAGCATGAAAAACTCCAAGAAAGGTTTTTTACCTTTCAGGCATGGAGTTCCTTTATCTAAGGAGATGTGTCCTAGAACATCTGAGGAGATAGAGGAGATGAAGGCGGTTTCTTATGCTTCGACAGTAGGAAGCCTCATGTATGCGATGCTATGTATGAGGCTAGATATCTACTTTGCCGTGGGCATGGTCAGCAGATATCAGAGTAATCAAGGATAGGGACATTGGACTACGGTAAAGCATATATTGAAGTACCTGAGAAGGACTAGGGATTATATGCTAGTTTACCAGGCAGACCAGTTACTCCCTGTGGGTTACACAGATTTTGACTTCCAATCAGATAGGGATAACAGTAAGTCTACCTCAGGTTTTGTGTTTACTTTGGGAGGTGGAGCCATTGTATGGAGGAGTGTCAAGCAGAAATGTGTGGCGGACTCCACCATGGAAGCTGAGTATGTGGCAGCCTCTGAGGCGGCCAAAGAAGTTGTGTGGCTCAGGAACTTCTTGATGGACTTGGATGTGATTCCTGGTTTGCCCAGAACTATCACAATTTATTGAGATAATAGTGGTGCAGTTGCAAACTCGAAGGAACCACGAGCCCATAAGACAAGTAAACACATAGAGCGCAAGTACCACCTGATACAAGAAATCGTAAAGAGAGGAGAAGTTGCTGTGGCCAAGATTACATCGGAGGATAACCTGGCAGATCCTTTCACTAAGGCCCTTCCAGCGAGAGCTTTTGATAGGCATGTGGAGGGAATGGGAATCAGATGTATGTCAGTTCGAGGACAGCATAGTCTTTTAGTATAAGTGAGATATTGTTGGGATGTATACTGAAAAGTCTATCTTTTGTATGAACATCTTTATTTTGAAATAAGAATCACATGATCATTGTTTGCATATTTATGGTTATTCATATTGTCTGATACATTACATTGTAGATAACATGGTGTGTAGTGTCACACAGGAGATCATGTTATCGGTTCATTGTAAAGTATAAGTAAAGGCTCACAACCTAGATGACTTTGGACAAACCATTGGTATGGTTGTAGTGTGATTTGGTATTGGTTTGTCTTGATTATAGAATTACACTAGTGCACATTGTGTGTATTGAGTAGGACCGACTTAGAGGTGATTCGATTCATTGTTGACTACATAATCAAATCGGACCTCAGATATTATATTGTACATGCTCTTAATCCTGATATAATAACGGGCACATATACTTAATATTCATTTCTTTGATTTATCAATGGTGAGATTTATAGATTAAATCGATAGGCTCGATAAGTTGGGAAATGATATTATTTATATGGTGTGCCGTTGATTATAGGAGGAAATCGTGTCCTATATATTAGGATGATGATGTCCCCTTGAGGAGCTCATAAGGTTCATCATGTAAACCTTGCAGGTGGACTTGGTCCGGCATGATAATAAGGTTGAGTGGTACTACTAATGGAGTTAGATGTTGATTAATTAATTGTCAGTAAATTAATTAATCGATGGACATTCGAGATCTTAAACACGGGGAGAAAAATGTACAAATAATATATGGAGCCCATATTAACCTATGGGGGTTGGTGAGGTAGATCAATGATAATCCTCTAGTGGATTGGATTATCATTAATGGATCGGACTTTATGTGTGCTTGATCCATTGGTTGGCCAAGATCCAACTCCTTCTCATGGTCCCTATTGTAGCCTATTAAAACCTCATGAAGCCTAGATCCAATGGTTGAAAACAAAACTCTAGATCCAATGGTAGAGATTAAATCTCTAGATCCGACAGTTGAGATTAAATCTCTAGATCCGACAGTTGAGATTAAATCCCTAGAACCAATGGTGGAGATTAAAACAAGCCTTATGCCTAACTCTATATAAGGAGGTAAAGGGGTGGGCGGCAAGTATTATTGAAAGGGGGCTAGGGTTTTGGGCGGCAAGGGTAAGGAGGTTGGGCGGCCACAATTTAGGAAAAAATTTCCTTCTTCTTCCTTAGGTGGCCGGCGCCCATATTCTTCTCTCCTCTCCATTGCCGGCGTCCAAACCTCTTCATCCTCTTCTCCTTGGCTGGTGGAAACAAGGGTTAGGGTAATTCCTTGGAGTCCTTGGCTGGCACCCACTTCCTCACCTCTTCTTCTTGTTGGCCGGCGGCAAGCATCAAGTTGGTGCTTGGTGGTTGGCTAAAGGAAGGAGGAGAGTTTTGTTTCTATACTTCCTCTTGTTCGGAGCAAGCAAGGAAGGAATATTGGTGATCTAGGAGCTTTGACTTTTGGAAGATCGTCACCCACACGACGTCCAAAAGGAGGAAGGACATACAATAGAAGATCTAGAGGTATAAATGTTTTTTATATTCTTTTGTGTTATGTCTATGATTGTTTTTCAATTATATGCATGTTGTATGCTTTACTTAATCGCTAAATTAACTTGGACCCCGAATACAAACACAAAAGCTGGCGATCCATACATCGTCTATTCCGTGGCTAATCGTAGAATAGAGGTTGGTTACTTGAACAACAAGTTTGTTCAAGTGACCACTCTAATCGAATAGCACGACCCTCTTGTCAAGGATAAATTTTTTATCCGGGGACTTAGAAGGGATCGCCATGAACAAGCGACCGAGTTGAAGTGGGAAGCGAAGTTTCCTACCTTCAAGTGGTATAAGAGCTTCGGTTCCAAAGGAAAAATCTTCAAGGGTTTCTCCAAGGACATTGTTGGTGCAATGATCGAGGGGGAGCAAGCCTTGAGGGGGAGGTTATTGATGCACACAAACGTGACCTCAAATCTCATGATGAAGACCGTCGAGGAATTAAAGTGCGCGCTCGTGCTCAACGCTGATGTGAACAAAATATATAGGGTTTTAGGAGTAATTTTTGCTCACATCTCATTACATTTTATGTTTGTTTCATGCATATTTCACTTTGTTTTGTATGCATTTCCTATTTTTTTGGTTCGAAGATCTGCTCTTTATACTTTTGTGTGCAGGATAGCATTTCATGGAGAAAAGGCGCACTTTCGGTGAAAAAGAAGGGCATTTTGCAACTGGACACAGAAGGGGACACGACCAGGGCATGTGGCTACCCACGGTCGTGTCTAAGGGGCGAAATTGGCCAACCCAGTGCCACACACGGCCTGGCCATGTGGAAACACACGGTCATGTGGCACTGCGTGATTTTGACGTGAGTCAATTATTTTCTAGGTTTTAGAGAGATCCAGGCTGATGTCTATATAAAGGAGGCTATGCCCAAACCCTAGGGGAGAGGCATAACGGCTGGGACGACACTCCGATGCCCTAAAAAGCTTCGAGAACTCACATCGGGGAGGAAGAAAGTTGTTGAAGATCCAAATTCTGCACTTCAACACCGGAGAGAAGAGTCACATTGCATTGTAATTTATGTTCCTTGCTTAATTTCTATTGATTATACGAACATGATCATGCTTTGTGTTTCTCCTCTCTTATCTATGGAGTAGACTTTCTGATTCTAGGATTAGGGAGTAGTTTGTGTGCATAGAATATGTTATTCCAAATTTGAATTCTATTCTTGAATTTCTATTTGCAATTGGCATTTGGTTTTAGAGCTATAGTTATTGTTTTGATTTTCTATCTACTGTGCTAGCCGATACGAGGGGTGACAACCCTTGTATATAAGATTTAGGAGAATCAAGGAGGAACCTAGGGGGTTGACCTCATCTCCCGTAACTGTGGGTAGAAGGGATGCGATAGAGTAGGAAACACGCTCCATTTTCGACTTGTCACAGGGATCGATTCGACATTCTTGTACCAACTATCCCATCCTAAGTCCACGGGTCAACCTGGTAATGGCAGAGGTAGCTTCCGATAGATGCGAAGGCTTATCGGGAGAATGTATGATGTCCTTTCCACAAAACTGTAGCTAGAAACCTAGATGAAACCCAATTGACAACGTGTTCTGTGACACATAAACAAAATAGAAATCCTAGAATCCCTTCCAAAATCTTGCAACATAGTTTCTTTCTTTTTCTGTGTGACACCATATTGAGTTGGGACCGCCATCAACCCTCGCATTCACAACTCTTAAATCTGAATTTCGAATAATAACCTCCACTTACCAAATCGGTACTCGAATCTCAGTCCCTGTGGGATCGATAATCTTTTTATTACTTGACGACATCCGTGCACTTGCGGGCGTTGAGCATGAGCGCGCGCTTCGAGTCCTCAATAGTCTCCATCGCGAGATTTGAGGTCGCATTCGCGTGCATCAAGTTTGTGGCCTCATTGCCGGGGACTGATTGATTTGATATCGAATCAAGAAGCGAATAATTGGATCGGACTTAGGATAGGTTTATTTACTTGCTTAACTTTTATTTCTTTCATTTATTTTTATTTACATCAGTTTTAGATTTTTAATATCTAGAGTAAGTTTAGATTTATTTTAGTAATTACGTTGCAATAACTTTTAGTTAAAATTTCTGCATTTGATTAAGTATTAGTTTAGGTTATTTTCTATTGTTAATTAAGTATTAGGTAATACTCTTAATTTTGTGGCTTGGTTCCTCATATGCATAGATGCTTAGTATCGGAAGGCCTGATTCTGATCAATCTAGAAATCGAACGAACCTATCATTGCCAGAGAGCTAAACATAAGAGGATGGAGGACCAAGCTTCATCCGAGGTGCATATAGGTAGTCGACATTTGCGAGATTGCGCAACCCCTAGTGCTAGAGGATTTAGGCCGAGTATAGCTGGACTGTCTATTTCAGCAAATAACTTTAAGCTGAAACCGACACTCATTCACATGGTCTAGCACAGTCAATTCGGGGAAGCTGCAACTGAAGACCCGAACTGGCACCTAGAGATATTCTTGGAAATCTGCTCAACAATGAAGATTAATGGAGTCTCTGCAGACGCAATTCGCCTGAGCCTATTCCTGTTCTCATTGCGGGATAAGGCTAAGACATGACTTCACTCTCTACCTTCAGGAAGCATTACTACCTGGGAGCAATGTGAGCAACAGTTCTTGAATAAATACTTCCCACCTAGCAAGATTGTTCACATGCGCCATCTAATAATGAGCTTCCGTAAGAAGGAAGGAGAGTCCCTATTTGAAGCCTGGGATCGCTATAAGGGGCTACTCTACCAATGCCCCCATCATGGACTTGAAAGGTGGTTGGTGATCCACATCTTCTATAATGGGATCACGTACGCCACAAAGATATCCCTGGATTCTACCACAGGAGGAGCGCTTATGAACAAGACTATCGAGGAAGCGGAAGAGCTAATAGAAGAGGTGGCCCAGAACCACCATCAATGGGCTTCCGAACGTAGTCACCCAATTCCTGCCATGGGACGATATGTTGTCAACTCCATGGACAACATGGCAGCAAGGTTGGACACGCTTAGCAGGCGTTTTGACTCTTTCAATCTTGTTTCTGCATGTGCAACCAATGACTTTGAAGAAGGAGCAGTAGCGTATCGAGAGGACTACTATGAAGGGCATGGTGGTTTAGAAGAGCAGATTAATCATGTAGATGCGGTTGGGATTACAATCAAAGGCCCAACAACCCCGGATGGAAGAACCACCCGAACTTTTCTTATTGGAATAACTCGGGAAATTTCCTAAAATTGGGAGGAAATGGGCAACCGCAGCCGCCTGATACCCGTCTAGAGAATATGATAGAGAACTTCATTCAGACACAACGGGAGGTGAATATTAAATTTCAGCGACAACATTCACAGACGAATACAATGATCAAAGAGTTAGGATCATCTGTAAGGGATCTTGCCAAGAGACAAAAGTTGCTAGAAATTCAAGTAGCTTAGATCGCCAACAAGATCTCTAGGGTACTAGGGAAACTGCCAGGAAAATCATAGGTCAATCCGGTGGAGCAGTGCAAGGTAGTGATGTTGCGAAGCGGAAGGATTTTGAAAGAGATGATGGGCCGATTGGTTGTTGGAGCAGAGCCAGGACCCAAAATATAGGAACCTTTGAGGGAGACCAAGAAGGAAGAATCTAGAGAAATAAATCAAAAACCTACCAAAAAACTCAACCACCCCTTACTGTACCGTTCCCACAACGGTTGACCAATGCAAAGAAGGATGCTGAGTTCGGTAAATTTCTAGACATGCTGAAGTCGATCTCAGTAGAGGTGCTGATACTTGAAGTGCTGCACCAGATGTCCCAATTCGCAAGATTTATGAAAGATATTCTGGCACATCGTAGGAAGGTCAAAAAGTCTGAAACAGTGGCCCTCACGGAGGAATCACACGCTTATTTCTGAAACGAGACCACTCAGAAACTAAAAGATCCGGGGAGTTTCTATATTCCATGTTATATAAGGACAACTCTGATTAGCAAAGCCTTCTGTGATTTAGGTGCAAGTGTGAGCCTGATGCCCTATACCTTATGCAAAAAGCTAGGGTTGGGAAATTTAAAGTTCACCACTATAACCTTACAATTGACTGACCACACATATCGATACCCACTAGGGATTCTAGAAGATGTGCCTGTAAAGGTAGGAAACTTTACACTTCCAACTGACTTTGTGGTCATGGAGATGGAAGAAGATCCAAAGATACCTGTCATCCTTGGGCGACCATTTTTAGCAACTGTTGGAATGGTCATTGATGTCAGGAATCACAAGCTGACCCTAAAAGTAGGAAAGGATAAGATGGAATTTGAGCCTGCTAGTACGAAGAGTCATGGACCCGCATTAGGGAAATACGTGATTCCATCTAGAGCTAAGGAGAAAATCGTATATAAAGTTCTTGAGACGGATGAATGGAGGTTCCCAGAACCTCCGGAGCCAAGTTGAGACCATGGAGTAGGGTTGAGCTAAAAGACCTTAAACAAAGTGCTTTTTGGGAGGCAACCCAAGTTTAGATTTTGTGTTTATTTCTTATTAGTTTGTTGCATTCATTTGTTTTGAACTTTGATTTTCATTCATTTAGCATTTTAACATGAATTAGGACTAGAAAGAACTTGCTAGGTAAAAGTAAAATCACTTTGAACCCACACGATTGAGCGAGATCGTTGTGCACCGTGAGAAGGAAATGGGAGACATATGGCCTGGTCATGTGTTTTCACATGGTCGTGTCCCTTCTTCTAGCGGCGCACATAGCCTGGCTGTGTGTTTTCACACGGTTGTGTCGCACAGGGGTTAAATGGCCAAGCCGTGCATTTTCACCCCAAATGCACCGTGTGCTTTGGTTCCTCTTGCCCTAGCCATGTGAATCCTTATTCCCCACCACCTAGAAGCCTTTTCAACCTTCAAGAAAGCTCAAAATAAGTAAGGATGAGGAGAACCAAGCAAGTGACATCTCGATCCGGTGCTTTGGAGCGAAGGACAACGAGAATGGATGCCCCTCAAGCTCCGGAGGAAGGTAACGTTCTTCCAACCCTCCTTTTTCGAAATAATGAGCATAGGGATAGATATAACATGCTTGCTACTAGAAGAATCACCGCAACTAGGTATCTTGATGAAGATTTACTAGAATCCCTAGGTTTATTTGGTGATATTCAAGCCCTATTTGTAAAAATGGGGTGGGGAGAGATAATGGGGATAAGACACCCAACCTACCCTAGGATAGTTTTAGAGTTTTTAAGTTCTTTAGAAGTTGAGGTTTTAATGGGTAGAGAGAGCGAAGAGGGTAGGATTACCTTTAGGTTATTTAACATTGAGCATGAATGGACACTACACCAATGGAACATATGTTTTGGCTTGCCTAGTGGGGGAGAGAGAAGAACCCCTATTGGGTTCAACTCTCGGATCTTTTGGACTGAATTAATAGGAAAGCACGCGTACGACCCTTCTAGGGCCAAAGCGTCGCACCTCCAAAACCCTATTTTTCGGTACCTACACCGAATCATGACAAGTACTATTTTTGGTCGTGGGGAGAGTGATGGTGTAGTGCGAGCAAGTGAACTTCTTTGCTTGTGGGACATGCTACAAGAAAGGAGTAGCATTGATGTAAGGTCCTATTTCATTAGAAACCTAGTGAAAATGGGCAAAGCAGCGAGAGGAGAGATCATTGTGGGGGGTCTACTTACCCACATTTATCATAGGATCGGGTACGACTACACTGCACTAGATAGCATAGAGGGGAGCCCTAGGATCGACCTAAGAGTGTGTATGTCCATGAAGATGATAGTGAGAGAGGAATTGTAAAATACCGAAAAAAAATATAATAGAAAAATACCCTTGTTAATTAAGAAATTATCTTGTAGAATTTTACAGGAATTTTTAGGAATTTCCTGGAATTTAATTGAGTTCATATGATTGAATCGGAGGAAGATGAAGGCTTAAATAGATGATTGGGTTAGACTTGGACTAGCTAGACCAACTAAAATAACCCGATCGTCGCTTTCCATGGGCGTTTCTTCGTTTCGTCGGTTTCTTTTTTGCTCGCCCGATCGATTTCTTCCCGAACGCCTTTCCTCCTCTTCGAAGCGACCAGAGACGATCACATCTTCTTCCTCCTGATCTTCTCCCCGCGTGCCGTCGACGCTCGAGCTCGCCCCATCTCCGCTTGATCTCCGCCCGAGCTCATTGTCGCCGCCCATGGTCGCCTCTTCGAGCCGCTCGTCGCATACGCCACTGTCGTAGTCTCCTCTCGAGTTCTCCTCGCCGCACCAGTCGTTGTCTCAGCTTGATCTCTGTTGGTGCAGGGGCACTAGATAATCGAACCTGTGTTTTGATTATGGCAAAGACACAAAGTTAAGTTTATATTGTTATCTCACGAGCTAAATCAAGTGTGCAGAAAAGTACTAAAGCTGGAGCTGAAGGCTAGCGACACCCGGAGGAAGCCGTGGTGGTCGGGCGACACTTGAGTGAATTCGGAGGGAGCCGAAGGAATCGAGTGGAAGGCCGAAAGCGAGAGCTACTATCGAGGTAAGCTCGTGTGAGTGAGAGATTGTAAGGTCGTGTCCTCTTTACGGGGACGACCGTAGGCGACGATTCGACTAAGACTTCCTGTGGAAGGTCTAGGTCAAGATCCGACGGTTAGAAACCGTCGTATTTATCATTTTCCGAGCTAATCTCTTCGCAGGAAGTGGCGGTGGCGATCACCGGACATTAGGCGATCGCATTATCGATTGATGATGAGATGCATCGATCGATCATCGATCGGTGATGAGAGGCATCGATCGTGATGGCGGCGATTACTTTGCGCTTAGGTCAAAACGGATAACGTTTGACGCGGCCACTTCGCGATAAAAATTTGGAAAAATTCATGATCCGTTCCAAAGAAATAGGAGACAAATTCAGAGGCTAAATTCTATAAATGGAGGGGAGGATTCATCTCCAAACAACATCAATTATTCATCAAGTGCTCCTACAACGCCAACGCTTCAACAAGTCATATAAGCCGGACGATATTTTTGATATTATATTCTGTTTTTATCTTCATAACGAGGTGAGGTAGGCTTGTTGCCTCATCCTCGTGTATTCGGTTTTGTAATCGTTGTCTCCTACCTCCAACGAGGAGGAGACGCGTTTTAGTGCTTTGCCCTCCGTCTGTGATCTAGGACCGATAGGGCCTTGGAGTAACAACGCTGGGTTGTGAACCAAGTAAAATAAGCGTGTTCATTTATTTTCCGCTGTGCTTACTTTGCATATTGAGCGAGCGAAAAGAAAAGATTTACGATCGCTATTCACCCCCTCTAGCGGCGGCTTCTCGATCCAACAATTGGTATCAGGCGGGCGCTAAGATTTGGTGAAACCACCAATCTAGCACGTTTTAGTTTTCTTTTCGTATTTTTTTTGATTCGTATATTTCTTAGGTTTTGTTTCCCTACTAATCCAAGACCAAGTCTTGGTACATAGTTTTGGTTGTGTTTTGCTAGTACTAATCTCCTTGAGTACCTCACGATCAAGCGAGCATAACTTTTGCTACGAGTGGACTCACGAACGATCTACCCACCAAATCGAAGCTCTCTGAAAGATCTACACTTTTTACGGGGTTTACCCCGTAACAAGCTGTTTCAGCCCCAAAATCCAGCATTTAGTACCCTTCGGGGACATCGAAGGTCGTAAGTTTCAAATTTTTTTAGTTTTTTATCCTCCTTATTTATTTCTGTTTTTTTTCTATTATTTACCGCAATACTAATACAAGACCAAGTCATGGAAATATCATTTGTTTTTATTTGTGTTTTTGTAAGATACTTAATGGCTCACATTGAAGGATATAGCACCACCCGACCTCCGTTCTTTAACGGAGATGATTTCCGTTATTGGAAAGGTCGGATGGAGTGTTTCTTGAAAACACAAGTCGAGACTTGGATAATAATCCAAACCGGCTTTGCTTTACCCACCAATGATCAAGGAGAGCCCTTGGATTTCAACAAGTGGACAAATGCAACCAAGAGGCAAATCGAAGCCGAGCAACCCAAATATTGCAATGCGGCTTGTCCAAGGAGGAACTCAACCGCATCGGACCATTCATTAGCGCCAAGGACCTATGGAATAAATTAATTGAGCTACGAAGGAACACCCGATGCTAAGGTATGTAAAGCGTGACCTTCTTTTCAATAAGTTGTATAACCTCAAGATGCAGGAACACGAGACGGCAACACAACTACACGCCCGCGTCCAGGACATTGTCAACGGCCTACACACCATCGGACACAAGGTCGAAAACCGTGACCTATTAAGGTACGTTCTTAATTCATTTCCTAGGACTACCTTGTGGGCATCCATGGTCGATGCCTACAAGGTCTCTAAGGACCTATCGAAGCTTAGGTTAGATGAATTATTTTCCGAGTTTGAACTTCATGAGCAAACTAACGTGATCCGGGCCGAGAGAGGTATTGCTCTACTTGCAGGACAAAGAAGCAAGCCACCTACTAGGCAAGTAGATGAACTCGAACCCGAAGACGAATCCGAATCCGAAGAGGAGGCCATAATAGTCAATATTGTGCGGAGAATAGTTCGACAAGAAAGAAGGAAATTGAAGAATGAGAACCAAAAGAAAAAAGGGAGCAAGGAAAGCCTTCCATGCAACTTGGGACAACAGAGAAGACATAGCTTACATGGCAAGAACGGAGGAGTCCGAGTCAGAATCCGAAGCCGAGTCCAACTACAACTCCGACTCCGACCCCGAAGATTATTTCGAGAGAAAACTCAAAGCCGGACCAAAAGGGAAAGTTAAGGTTGATTTCTCTTTAATTAGTACACTTTACAGTACAATTAAACTGCTTAATAGGAAATTAACTAAGTCCGAGTCTAGGGTTGAGTCGTTACTTGAGGAGGTTGAAACCCTCAAGCAAGAGGCTACTCTAACCTCTTCAACTAGTCAAGTTCAAGAGAGAAACTCAACCCAAATTGAAAAACTTGAGAAGGAGAATTCTCTCTTGAAAGACCAAGTTCAAGAGGTCGAGGCTAGGTTGGAAAAGTTCACGTTGGGATCTAAGAACCTTAACCGACTACTTGGAACCCAAAGAGCCGTGTACAACAAAGCCGGACTCGGATTTAAGTCAAAGACTACGAATAGGTCTTATATGTCTATCGTAAATCGTAGTCATCAAAGAGTTCAAGCATGGGTCCCAAAGGTTTTATTAAATTCACATATTAGGACTAATAAGTATTGGATTCCTCAGGATCAAGTTCATTATTTGAATAGACCTTATTGGTTCAATGGTCTAGGGGGAGCTAACACTAAAATAGTATACCCGCTTACTTAGCAAAACCATTGCATGCTTAGAATTTACATTAACTTGTGAACTTAATTAGAATACGTACATAACCAAAGAAAATCATTCGAAAAGATTGAGACTCGGTGAGACTCTTTTCATAAATAACTAGTTAGTCAACTCTTGATAATATAGTATCGGGGCCGGCGAGATGATAGTACGTTAGGGAGACAAAGTCTCGTGTATTCGAGCTAGATAATGCGTATCTAGCTTGGTGCACTTGACCGAGTGGAACTAGCTGAAGCTACCTCGCCGTATCCTAAACTAG
Organism: Wurfbainia villosa; assembly: GCA_025175895.1. NCBI lineage: Eukaryota > Viridiplantae > Streptophyta > Magnoliopsida > Zingiberales > Zingiberaceae > Wurfbainia > Wurfbainia villosa. The sequence continues at coordinate 95,262,859 of CM046002.1, forward strand.
TTAGACCAGGAAGTAACCCTAAGTGACTTAAGTGATATTTTCTTGAATTTGGCTTTGTCTTCGGAAGTGGTCGTTGTTCCGATCAAAGAAGGCCCTGTGCCTCACGACACGGAAGCCAGTTTCTCGAAAAGTTACTTAACGATCTAAAGGTTAAATCTGAATCTAACCCAAGGTTGACTATCTTTAATCAATTTAAAATCATCTCACAAAACATATAAGGTGAACAAATTATGAGACACATAGAATGGGTGAGATGTTAAGGATAATTGAAATATACTTGAAACAATCCCTTCAAAATACTACTTATATTTCTCAACTATTGTACATAACAACTCTGAGGCCAAAGTTTAGCGCCCCCTACATCTCTTATACTTCATATATTTGACTAAGGGGGAGAGCAAACTAATCTTAAGGGTTATATTATAAATCTTTAGATTATTGGTGCAGAGGGACACACCTCGAACCAATCTATCTAACTATTGCTAGACGCATGCTTGGACTCATATTTGATTTATCTAGATGCATTCATAAACGACATTGTTTTAAACCCCTATTTTATACAAAAACCCCAACACTCTTTTTTGATTTATGGCAAAAGGGGGAGAAGAGCGAAAGTTAAGGGGGAGTAACACAAAATTTTGTTTTGAAACACAAAATTTGTTTTTGAAAACTAAAGTATCTCTTTCAAAACTCACCTAGGGTTAAGGGGGAGTTTTGGTTAAGGGAGAGTTTTTGGGAATGGCATTCATCATCTACTATATGTGTTTTATGCTTTAATTTCCCTTAACTTTGTGTTGGTTTGCCATAGATCAAAAAGGGGGAGATTGTTGGTGCAGGGGCACTAGATAATCGAACCTGTGTTTTGATTATGGCAAAGACACAAAGTTAAGTTTATATTGTTATCTCACGAGCTAAATCAAGTGTGCAGAAAAGTACTAAAGCTGGAGCTGAAGGCTAGCGACACCCGGAGGAAGCCGTGGTGGTCGGGCGACACTTGAGTGAATTCGGAGGGAGCCGAAGGAATCGAGTGGAAGGCCGAAAGCGAGAGCTACTATCGAGGTAAGCTCGTGTGAGTGAGAGATTGTAAGGTCGTGTCCTCTTTACGGGGACGACCGTAGGCGACGATTCGACTAAGACTTCCTGTGGAAGGTCTAGGTCGAGATCGGACGGTTAGAAACCGTCGTATTTATCATTTTCCGAGCTAATCTCTTCGCAGGAAGTGGCGGTGGCGATCACCGGACATTAGGCGATCATCATTATCGATTGGTGATGAGATGCATCGATCGATCATCATCGGTCGATCGATGAGAGGCATCATCGATCGATGGCGGCGATTTATTTCTGCGCTAGGTCAAAACGGATAACGTTTGACGCGGCCACTTCGCGATAAAAATTTGGAAAAATTCATGATCCGTTCCAAAGAAATAGGAGACAAATTCAGAGGCTAAATTCTATAAATGGAGGGGAGGATTCATCTCCAAACAACATCAATTATTCATCAAGTGCTCCTACAACGCCAACGCTTCAACACCGTCATAACGCCGACGCGACGACAACCTCAGATCTTCTTCGTCGGCAGCAGATTCAAGTAATATTTTTGATATTATATTCTGTGTTTTTTATCTTCATAACGAGGTGAGGTAGGCTTGTTGCCTCATCCTCGTGTATTCGGTTTTTGTAATCGTTGTCTCCTACCTCCAACGAGGAGGAGACGTTTTAGTGCTTTGCCCTCCGTACGCGGTCTAGGACCGATAGGGCCTTGGAGTAGCAACCGCTGGGTTGTGAACCAAGTAAAATAAACGTGTTCATTTATTTTCCGCTGTGCTTACTTTGCATATTGAACGAACGAAAAAGAAAAGATTTACGATCGCTATTCACCCCCCCCCTCTAGCGACGCTTCTCGATCCAACAATCTCCACCGGTTGTACCTTATTCCTCTCGATCTTGGCGGCAGCAAGCACCTCCAGCCATCAACGGCATCTCACGAGGAGATTTCGAGTCTGAGAGGGAGAATCACAGCTATCATCGGCGGAAGTAACAACGATGGCATCTTCAACCTTCCGATTTCGTGTTTGAGTTGAGCGACGCGAGCTTGGCTCACCTCTAGCAGCAATGGTGACTGGTTGTTGTTGAGCCGCCATTTCTTCTACCATAGCTGCAGCTTCACCGACCTCTCCCTCTATCGCCGACGATTTTCTCCATCTGCCACCACCTCCAATTGCTAGTAGTAGTTCTGTGGATTCAAGGGGCAAATTTAGTAGCAGAGCTAGGGCTACGTCTGTGGTTGGGTTGGTGTTCGATTGGTGGGAGACGAGAAGGTAAGCTATAGTTACAGCTTTGATTTTAGGCGTTGTTAGGTTGTTTGTTGATGTTACTGGTTATCCTCTGTCTTAGCCCAGATTCCAGCCGATTGAATTTTTGGGTGATCAGATACGGGGGATTTTCTGGATAGGCTGTGGGATATGGAAACTATGTTAGGTAAGCTTGGATCTCGATGTTTCGAATGAACATTTGAATTATAGCTGACTGGTATGCATGTAATGGATAAGAGTGATCAGTTGGCTGAATCACAATGCATTTACATATGAGATGGATTTAGTTTAATTACAGGAGAGTTGAGATCAAGAAGTAGTACCGATCGACTGGGTAAGTAAGATTTTGTTGTTCATAGCTGTATATCATTTTTATTAGTAAACTAATCTGGATGTGTTACTGTTGGATGTATTCTAGTTGTGCCACCATATCCAATATGATTAATAAGATGATGATGTTATTAGTTCCATTTGTGAATTTACATATATGGAATGTTTGGACATCTTAGAAATGATCGTGAATTATATGAATCCATAAAAGGGAATGATTAGTAGGGTCTAACTAATCAGGGTTTGTATTGATTTAGGATTTTGCTAGGGATTATTGAGGTTAATCGAGTATGTATTGACTTTATTACCGAGTGTATGTTAAACTTGGTTATATGATGTGTTCTTGTTTACAGGTATTTGATTCAAGACATTCTTGGATATGAAGATGATTGGTGTCTACAAAGCAGGTGGGTAATTCCTACCCTGGTCAGGTAGTTTAATGCATTCAGATTTAGTCATAAATATGAGCATGTTAGGTGTTCATATTATCTTGACCCTGCTCTTATTATCGTATGCTTGAACTTATCGTTGGATGTATTTATGCTCAATTGTTGATATCACATATACCCTATCATGATTTAGGAGTTATATATGTGATGTAAATTGGCTTAGATGTTTAGTAGGGTGTAAATGTTAGTACGGGTGATGACTCAATTTATAATTTGACAAAAAGGGTCATCTGTGGGTAGGTAATGCCCTAAATGTTGGATTTATTTCCAATACTCGTATGTTGCATACTTATTACCAACCATGAGTTGTGTAATAGTTAAGGGAAGGGTGATTAGTGTGTCGCTACGGACCAGTGGTCCTAGCTTGATATGATTAGTCGAGTACGACTCTCTACATGATAGAGAGTGCGTCGACCAGTTGAGTATGACTCTCTATTGGATAGAGAGTTATGATCAGTTGAGTATGACTCTCTACAGGATAGAGAGTTCGTCAATCAGTTGAGTACGACTCTCTACAGGATAGAGAGTGTATTGATTAGATGGGTACGACTCTTTGTTGAACAGAGAGTCTGTGGTAGATGGTTGTACGAGTGACAACATACTCATGTCATGTGCATGCATTTTGACGACATAGTCTCCCTTGGGGTTGAGAGAGTCGTCAGTCATCTTGTCTCCCAGAGCACTCCCCGAGGAGTAACTGGTGTGAGGGCAGAGAATCTATTGTGCCGATCTCTACCACTATAGACGGTGGTAGTTGGAGTTGCGTGCAGTTGTCCTGGGTGCGTGGTACTCGACCACTCATTGGTAGTGTCAGTCGGAGTGGCCAACAGTAGGGACCCCCATTGTGTAGCGAGCTCTTTACATTCATATGCTACTTGATCATACTGCCCACTCGGCCACTCTATAGCAGTGGTTGGTGTGAGTTGGGACAGTTGTCATGTCGTGCCACCTAGGCCACACTGGGGTCGTGGTAGCGAGTAGGGGTGAGCAGGCATGACCATGCATGTTGCATTGTCGTATCTGATGGCACTTTGCATATTACTATATATATATATATATATGTATGGTTGTGATTAATATATATATAGATGTGGTCTATATATATATGATTATTGTGATGTTGCATTTGATTGTACTATGCTTGCTGCATTTTGGTGTACATCATATTCATGCATGTTTCTTTCATTTGTTATATGATTGTGTCGGATACTGGTATGTGTTGGACAGACTATTAGATACCTTGACCTGTAGCTTGAGTATATTGTGAGTTGATCTTACTCTTCCTGTTATATATATATGTTGGATATATGTTCAGGTTGGATCAGAGTAGCGTAGCAGACTTCAAGTATGTCTGCATTTTATGTTGTTCATTCAGTTAGACGGTACATGTTTGTATTTATATACTATGTCGATATACCTGTTGTACCTCTAGATTATGTTGTTGAAATACATGTGATATTACATATATGCATGTTTTTCTATTACCTGCTGAGTTTTACTCACCACCCCAACGGACCCTGGGTTTTTCTGTCGCCCAGGTAACAGGTAGAAGTCTTCGTGACGGCTTGGAGCACCGCTGGCTGACATCTTATCTCACCTCTGAGGCTCCTATGTTTGTTTGGGCTTTCTGTCCACTATGTATTGTATTTTGGAGTTTTCGTGATGTACATGTTGTATATTCGAATTTTGTCGAGGTTCCGTGTTGTTGTGATGTGTTAGTCATACCAGTATGCATGTGTGGGATTGATATTGTTATGTTTTATGTTTCCGCTGTGTAGCTGTCGTAATTAGTTATGTTGTTGTGGTTGTTTTCATATTTATATGTTATGTTGTTATTGTGGGCCTACGGGCCTTATATTAACCCGAAATGTTGCCACGTACAGGGGAGATGCTATCCATTTGATTTTTGGCTTGGCATGCTCTCGGGGCATGACAACTTTAGTGGTATCAGAGCCCAAGGTTCTGCGATGCCATTCAATGTTGTTTTTATGTCGAGTCTTGGATTCTCGGGAGTCGATTTATTCGGTTTTGGTTTTCTGAGATGAGATGGACAGCGGCTTGTGCTCCAAGCAGCGTGAGGTAAGAATTCCTGATAACTTATGGTTTAGTAGATATTTATCTAAACTTGATCAGTAGGTGTATACAATAGAGTTATGACACATGTGCAGACTTGTAGTAGGGGTCGTCTATCGAGGTGACCAATCGGAGTGACCTTTAGGGTTTATACTCCCGGTTATGTTGGCTATGCATTTAGATGCTTATATCAGGGAATAACCTATAGTGTGTTGGTTATTATTCGTAACCGTGGTATGAGTTGACCATGGGAACGATCTGTCGAGTCTGTGAGTCTTGAACCTGTGTCGAGGAGGTGATTTACCTCTGAGAGCCGACTGATACCGAGTTAGAAAATAGGGGCCAAGTCGTCACATTTATTATGGAAATCAGAGACTACAGTCTTAGAGATTTCCACTAACTGTGCTAGTCAGATCATTACCTGTGAGTAATGAACAGATTTGTAGACTATTGTGATGCAGATAGCGGAAGGCTAGGTTACGGTGTTTCATAGGGATTTTATCCCTGGGTTGTTCGTACTAAATTGTATAACTTTAAGAGTACTTTTGGGGTACTTAACTCATGTTATACCGAGAAAGAAGAGTTGTTGGCATACCATTATCGGGATCAAGCCAGTATTTGGTGATAAATGCAGAAAATAATCTTCAGGAAATAATATATCACTTGATCATTGTTTAGTGATGTTGAAAGAGAGTATTTCCCCGTGTCACTTTTAGTGACACATTGTAAGGAATTCTTGAGCTTCAAGAAAGGGTGATCGGTTAGCGATAGTGTACTGTGCAGAGTCGTGAGACTTGCAGAGGTTACGACCACCTAATAGCTCAAGAAGATGAATGGATGATTTAAGCCACCCAGAGTTATTGGCTTATAGTTGGATAAGGATGCCGGGATCTTCTACCAGATCCTGCCGGAAGACGTTGGATTGAGATAGGAGTTTAGAAATGACTCCGTACAAGTGTTTAAAAGTTGGAGACCGATAAGCAAATATTGCAGGTCAACTTAATAGAGTCAGAAGTCTCCGACTATTGGATAAAAAGGAGAAAGATCGGAATCATAGGCTTTGAGCTATTTTCCGATTATAGAAGACCAACCGCAGATCATCAGGATGTTCTCGTGGATTCAGCAAAATCAGAACAAAGACTCCGGAGGGATTATGTGCGTGCAGTGCGGATCACGAAGACACGCAAAGTTAGATTATCTATTGGATCAGTTCATCTGATGCTATTGTGAGCAACCAGTACAGAGGAGGTGGTGTACTTTGAAGACTCAATTGAAGACTACCAATCATGTTCCGGGAGGATGATGTATCGTCTCGACAGCAGAGATCGGCACAAAAGATTGGGTTATCTCATCAGCAGCAACCTACTACCTCAGGCGTGGTTGGAGTTTCATGATACTTCCCTTCAAGGGAAGTGATTTACGCAGTAGTATCAGTAGAAGACATCGTAGAAGACACATGCAGACAACAACAGTTACCTCCAGATGTGATTTGATTTGTACAGAGGAGAGAGTATACGACGGTGGTCATATTTATTTTATATTCTACAGTTGTAGCTCGTAAGATTTAGGGATGTGATCAGATGATCTAGCAAGATCCTCGGATCATTCATCGCAGAAATGCGACCGCTTTGTCGCGGACTATTGGATTTGATCTTGTTCTCTTTGGAGAAAGGCGGAGACCTGCGGGGAGCCTTTGGATCGGATCGACAGATAATTGATCGTTTAGGGTATTACTTTAGTTTACTCTCTAGGTTAATATGTTGAGAGATGCTTGTAGTTACAGGTATCTGTATCTAGAACATTCTTAGTTTGGATTAAAAAGAGGGTCCTTTACATCGACTTGTGGATCGGTGGTATCTCTATCGTCAGGTGAGAAGTGGACCAACAATTAAGAAGTCAAGGGAGGTCCTTAGACTTTGATAGACATATCCTTATGGATAGTCAAATTGTTGGAAGTATGGTACGATATGCTCTCGGATGTGCATATAATTTGAGAGTATTCATATGTAATTTTGGATGAACTCCTAGGCTTGCCGTTGCATAGGCAAGTGGAGTAGGCGATCGAAATGATTGCGGAAATAGTTCTGATATCGAAGATCACAGACCGGGTGATAGTTTTGTGGGTATCAGTGTTGTTAAACACTATAGAAATTGGAAGAATGTAAGTTGTAATTATAGGAGAAGTTGGAAGGGATATTTATCTATCCCAGTATTCCTCCTTGAGAAGATCTGGAACTCTTTGTTGAAAGAGAGATGGACCTTTGGAAGTATGTATCGATTATTGATGATGGAATACAGTAGTTATTGTGAAGAATATCCTTCGTTGTGGATAGATGATCTATTGAGATCAGCCAAAGACACCTGTGTATACTCTAGGGTTGATTTGCGACTGGAGCGTTGATATAGTAGTGACATAGTGTCATACAATTATCATTGTCATTGTGATTATTAATATATATCATCAGTGTAGAGTAAAGGGGATGCGGGTGTATAGAGACGACAATTTCATACTTGGCATGAATTGTATGAGTTTTGATTAAGTTGTTAGACTAATTAACGATTTAGTCGCCACTGGATTTGAGAATCGTGTATCCTGGACACGATTGGATCAGTTTGTGATTGTTGGAGTTGCGTAACCTGGCCACTGTTGATTGTGGTAGTTGCAGTTGCGCACTCGGCCATCGTAGATGGTGGTTTGCCTTGTATGGTTTGGTTAGTACTATAGATGTGGATAGAATGTCTTAGCATTACTATACCACAGATTTGTTTGACAAAGGTGATGTTGGAAATTATTTAGTGAAAGCTGATGAAATCAGTTTACAGGATCTAGACGGCGGTTAACTTTTACACGAGTATTAGTTAATCCTTCTGGAGTGGATAAAAGGATGATGTATGCAAATGCATCGTTTCAGGGATCGGAACGATTCCAATGCAGTTGAATGAGGCATATCTTATGCCTACGTCAATTAAGAAACTACGAGATAGTCTGTCATATACATGATGTGACTTTAGTAGTTATTATCTGGATTTGTAGTTGTATGGAGCAGGAATGCTCATGAGATTGTAACTAGCTATTGGATAGCTATTATAGAGTTGCTAGAGCGCGAACAATTGCAACAAAGGAGATTGATTGCTATAGTCTTCCATGCACTTACAACGTGTGTGGAGTGTATCTTGGATAGTTGATGGATTTCTCTTTTGAGAAAATAACTCCCCATCTCTGATAAGGATAGTGGGTTCCGGAGTTGCAGTGTTTAAGAAAGAGTTGCTGCAGAAAGCACATCATTCGAGATGGGCTATATACCTTTAAGGTACTCAGATGTACCGAGAGTTGAAATGCTTATACTGGTGGAATGGTATGAAGAGAGATACCGCAGACTTTGTTGCTAGATATATACTATACCAGCAGGTGAAGATTGAACATTAGAAACCTGCTAGATTGCTCCAGGAAATTCTAATTTCGGAATGGAAGTGGGAGCATATCACTATTGATTGTGTTACGGGATTGCCTAGGACACGTAAAGGACATGATGCGATTTGGGTGAGTGTGGATCGACTGACCAAATTAGCTCATTTCCTTTCTATTCATGGGTCGTACTTATTGGATCATTCGGTAGAGTTGGATTACCGAAAGACTATCAGATTGCGTGGGGTACTTTTAAGTACCATATCGGATAGAGATTCGCGATTTACCTCACAATTTTGACAGAGTCTGCACTAGACTATGGGCACAGAGCTTCGACTTAGTGCAACATTTCATCCGCGGACTGATGGACTGTCTGATCATGACATTCAAACGTTGGAGGATCTATTCAGATCTTGTGTCGTGGATTATGGAGGTGTAGCTTATCGGTTGGCTTTACCTCCGACACTTGCGGGTGCTCACAATGTATTTCCTGTTGTTATACTGAGGAAATACGTGTCACATGTTGATTATGTTCTGAAAGAGGTTCTGAATTCTACCTCAGTCTAATGCGACTTACGAGAAGATTCCAGGGTGGAGCCTGGGTCGCAAGGAGCGACAGTAGTGGGACGAAAACCATCCGACTCGTAAAGGTTGGATGACAACATCATACCGTTGAGGAGGCTATGTGGGAGCTGGAAGATACTATCCGAGCTCGATAGTCTCATCTGGTCACTTGAGGAAGGTATGTGGTCCTTTCGGAAACTTGCTCGAAGTAAATATTTGCATGTTAGTACGAAATTTGAGGACCAAATTTTTATAAGGGAGGGAGAATGTAAAATACCGAAAAAAAATATAATAGAAAAATACCCTTGTTAATTAAGAAATTATCTTGTAGAATTTTACAGGAATTTTTAGGAATTTCCTGGAATTTAATTGAGTTCATATGATTGAATCGGAGGAAGATGAAGGCTTAAATAGATGATTGGGTTAGACTTGGACTAGCTAGACCAACTAAAATAACCCGATCGTCGCTTTCCACGAGCATTTCTTTGTTTCGTCGGTTTCTTTTCTGCTCACCCGATCAATTTCTTCCCGAACGCCTTTCCTGAGGCGATCGTATCTTCTTCCTCAGCCTGATCTTCTCCGCGCGCGCCGTCGACGCTAGAGCTCGCCCCATCTCCACCTAATCTCCGCCTGATCTTCGCCCGAGCTCGTTGTCGCTGCCCATGGTCGCCTCTTCAAGCCGCTCGTCGCACACGCCACTGCCACAGTCTCCTCTTGAGTTCTCCTCGCCGCACCAGTCATTATCTCAGCCTGATATCCGTCGGATGTACCTTATTCCTCTCGATCATGGCGGCAGCAAGCACCTCCAGCCATCAACGGCATCTCACGAGGAGATTTCGAGTATGAGAGGGAGAATCAACGCTATCATCGGCGGAAGTAACGACGATGGCATCTTTAACCTTCCGATTTCGTGTTTGAGTTGAGTGACGCGAGCTTGGCTCGCCTCCGGCAGCAACGGTGACTGGTTGTGGTTGAGCCGCCATTTCTTCTACCATAGTTGCAGCTTCATCGACCTCTCCCTCTATCACCGACGATTTTCTCCATCTGTCGCCACCTCCAATTGCTAGTAGTAGCTCTGTGGATTCAAGGGGCAAATTCAGTAGCAGAGCTGGGGCTGCGTCTGTGGTTGGGTTGGTGTTCGATTGGTGGGAGACGAGAAGGTAAGCTATAGTTACAGCTTTGATTTTAGGTGTTGTTAGGTTGTTTGTTGATGTTACTGGTTATCCTCTGTCTTAGCCCAGATTCCAACCGATTGGATTTTTGGGTGATCAGATGTGGGGGATTTTCTGGATAGGCTGTGGGATATGGAAACTATGTTAGGTAAGCTTGGATCTCGATGTTTCGAATGAACATTTGAATTATAGCTGACTGGTATGCATGTGATGGATAGGAGTGATCAGTTGGCTGAATCACAATGCATTTACATATGAGATGGATTTAGTTTAATTACAGGAGAGTTGAGATCAAGAAGTAGTACCGATCGACTGGGTAAGTAAGATTTTGTTGTTCATAGCTGTATATCAGTTTTATTAGTAAACTAATCTGGATGTGTTACTGTTGGATGTATTCTAGTTGTGCCACCATATCCAATATGATTAATAAGATGATGATGTTATTAGTTCCATTTGTGAATTTACATATATATATATGGATGGTTGTGATTAATATATATATAGATGCGGTCTATATATATATGATTATTGTGATGTTGCATTTGATTGTACTATGCTTGCTGCATTTGGGTGTACATCATATTCATGCATGTTTCTTTCATTTATTATATGATTGTGTCGGATATTGGTATGTGTTGGACAGACTATTAGATACCTTGACCTGTAGCTTGAGTATATTGTGAGTTGATATTACTCTTCATGTTATATATATATGTTGGATATATGTTCAGGTTGGATCAGAGTAGCGTAGCAGACTTCAGGTATGTCTGCATTTTACGTTGTTCATTCAGTTAGACGGTATATGCTTGTATTTATATACTATGCTGATATACCTGTTGTACCTCTAGATTATGTTGTTGAAATACTTGTGATATTACATATATGCATGTTTTTCTATTACCTGCTGAGTTTTACTCACCACCCCAACGGACCCTGGGTTTTTCTGTCGCCCAGGTAACAGGCAGAAGTCTTCGTGATGGCTTGGAGCACCGCTGGCTGACATCTCATCTCACCTCTGAGGCTCCTGTGTTTGTTTGGGCTTTCCGTCCACTATGTATTGTATTTTGGAGTTTTCGTGATGTACATGTTGTATATTCGGATTTTGTCGAGGTTTCGTGTTGTTGTGATGTGTTAGTCATACCGGTATGCATGTGTGGGATTGATATTGTTGTGTTTTATGTTTCCGCCGTGTACCTGTCGTAATTAGTTATGTTGTTGTGGTTGTTTTCATATTTATATATTATGTTGTTATTGTGGGCCTACGGGCCTTGTATTAACCCGAAATGTTACCACATACAGGGGAGATGCTGTCCATTTGATTTTCAGCTCGGCATGCTCTCGGGGCATGACAGGAACACTCCTTGTGCTTTGTACGGAAAAATCTATCATCCCTTAGGCTCCCTGACCCCGATCGTACCACCATCACCACACGTGCCAATTGGCGCTTAGACTTGATAGTGGAGTCCCCGCCATATGAGGGACCATCCACATCGGCACCTCTCTCTCCCCCTTTACATCACTCTCCCTCTAGTCCACACATTCATAGGAGCCCACCTAGTCCACGTAGACATGAGCCTGCACCTGCACCACCACCTTTTTCTACTTTTGAGCAGGATGCAGGTACATCTGCTTATTATTTTTTGGAGTTCCGATCGTGCCTCGACGACATATATGCCGAGCAGCAGATGTAGAGGCAGCGATGGGAGGAGCAGAGCGCTTTCACGCAAGCAGAGTTTCAGGGCTTTCGGGAGCACTTCCAGTGGATTGAGGTGTTCTACGATGAGGCCCGCGTCTACTTCTAGGAGGAGGCTACTTGTCGTCAGGATGAGGCCACCTACCACCAGGAGATGCGGCAGCACATGCATGCCCAGCAGGCACAGTGAGTCCGGGAGGAGGAGCATAGAGCAGTCGTTGCATCCACCAACTCTCAGATCGACCGCATGTACATGTGGCATCAACGGCTGAGCACCAGGTTTTCCCAGAAGCCTGACATGCTAAAACTGCCGGACTTCCCACCTCGTCCATCATATTAGCGGTATGGTCTCATATAAGTCTGGGGGTGTCAGAGTTTTGATTTATTTTGTTTCTAGCAGTAGTTTCTTTCCTGTCATTTGCATTTGTTTTAGTTAGCATTCATTTGTTCATACTTAGAGTTTTTAGTTTTGTCAGTACTTAATTTTTGTTATCTTTAAGCTACCTCAGTAGTATTTTTAGAGTTTTCTTTTATGAGTTGTTTCCATGGGTAGCTTAACTTTATTTACCTCGTGGTATTTTATTTTATTTTCTCTAATGAATGTTCTAGTCTTACACTGGTTAGCTTTTATATTTACACCTACACATGACGAACATTCTGAAAGGGAGAGTCTAGTACATACCAAGTTATGATTCATCTCAGTAGTCTAGCACTTTAGAATCCATAGGTGACCCTAAGTTTACCATTTTTGTTACTGGAGATGCTCGAATTGTGGAAACCCATTCAAAAAAATCAAAATCCCAAGAGAGAGAGAAGAAAAAAAATGGAATAAAAAAAAGAAAATTATGAGGGATAAAAAAATAATTGTCGTGGGTGGAAATGGTTAGGTGCCCCTTTGAGACCGAGTTAGGTTATTAGGGAAACACCTACCCATTTCTCTCAATACCGAGCACTCCCTTGAGACTTTGTACTAGATCTAGGGAACACCCTCACTTTAGTAAGGTAAGTGCCTAAGAGCCAGAGACCTTAGGAAAGTTATAGGATGACGACTTAACTTACCATGGAACAAGTATCCTTTAAGAAGATTCGCTTAGCATGAGCACAAGAAGCTAACTTAGTGAATTTCTAAAGCATATCTATTTTGCTTTGATTGAAAAATACCACTTGATAAATCTAGTTAACATGTTAAATATGGAACAATACCTTTTAAAATTTCATGGCACTGAGGTTTTCTTGAGGACAAGCAAAGATTTAAGTCTGGGAGAATTGATGTGAGCAAAACATATAAAGTTTTAGGAGTAGTTTTCGCTCACATCTCATTACATTTTATGTTTGTTTCATGCATATTTCACTTTTTTTTGCATGCATTTTCTATTTTCTAGTTCGGAGATCTGCTCTTTGTACTTTTTTGTGCAGGATAGCATTTAATGAAAAAAAAGGCACATTTTCGTAGCAAAAGAAGGGCATTTTACAGCTGGAAGCAGAAGGGGACACGGTCAGGGCGTGTGGCTACACATGAATGTGTCCAAGGGGAAAAATTGGCCACCCTAGTGCCACACATGGCCTGGCCATGTGGAAACACACGGTCGTGTGGCGCTGCACGATTCCGACGTGAGTCGGTTATTTTCTAGATTTTAGAGAGATCTAGGCTGATGTATCTATAAAGGAGGCTACGCCCAAACCCTAGGGGAGAGTCACGATGATCGAGACGACACTTCGATGACCTAAAAAGATTCAGGAACTCGCATCGAGGAGGAAGAAAGTCGCCGAAGATCCAAATTCTGCACTTCAATGCCGGAGAGAAGAGTCACATTGCATTGTAATTTCTGTTCCTTGCTTAATTTCTATTGATTATACAAACATAATCGTGCTTTGTGTTTCTTCTCTCTTATCTATGGAGTAGACTTTTCGATTCTAGGATTATGGAGTAGTTTGTGTGCGTAGAACATGTTATTCCAAATTTGAATTTTGTTCTTGAATTTCTATTTGCAATTGGCGTATGGTTTTAGAGCTATAGTTATTGTTTTGATTTTCTATCTACTGTGCTAGCCGATATGAGGGGTGACAACCCTTGTATCTAAGATTTAGGAGAATCAGGGAGGAACCTAGGGGGTTGACCTCATCTTTCATAACCGTGGGTAGAAGGATGCGATAGACTAGGAAACATGCCCCATTTTTGACTCGTCGCAGAGATAAATATGGCATCCTCGTACCGACTATCCCATTTTAAGTCCAAGGGTCGACCTGGTAATGGCAGAGGTAGCTTCCGATAAATTCGAAGGCTCATCGGAGGAGTGTATGATGTCCTTTCCACAAAATCGTAGCTAGAACCCTAGACGAAACCCAATTGACAACGTGTTCTACGACACACAAACGAAACCGAAATCCAAGAATCCTTTCCAAAATCTCGCAACATAGTTTCTTTCTTCTTCAGTGTGACACCGTATTGAGTTGGGACAACCGTCAACCCTCGTATTCACAACCCTTAAATCTGAATTCCGAACAATAACCTCCACTTACCAAATCGGTACTCGAATCTCAGTCCATGTGGGATCGATAATCTTTTTATTACTTGATGACATCCATGCACTTGTGAGGGTTGAGCGCGAGCGCGTTCTTCGAGTCCTCGACGGTCTCTGTTGTGAGATTTGAGGTTGCGTTCGCATGCATCAAACGTCCGTAAGTGCATGGATGTCGTCAAGTAATAAAAAGATTATCGATCCCACAGGGACTGAGATTCGAGTACCAATTTGGTAAGTAGAGGTTATTGTTCGGAATTCAGATCTAAGGGTTGTGAATGCCAGGGTTGACGGCAGTCCCAACTCAATACAATGTCACACGGAAGAAGAAAGAAACTAATTGGAAGTCTTTGGAAGGGATTCTAGGATTTCGATTTCATTTGTGTATCGCAGAACACGTTGTCAATTGGGTTTTGTCTAGGTTTCTAGCTACGATTTTGTGGAAAGGACATCATACACTCCCCCGATGAGCCTTCGCATCTATCGGAAACTACCTCTGCCATTACCAAGTCGACCCCTGGACTTAGGACGGGATAGTCAGTACGAGGATGCCGAATCGATCTTTGCGATGAGTCGAAAATGGGGTGTGTTTCCTACTCTGTCGTATCCTTCTACTCACGATTACAGGAGATGAGGCAAACCCCTAAGTTCATCCTTCATCCTCCTAAATCTTAGATACGAGGGATGTCACCCCTCGTATCGGCTAGCACAGTAGATAGAAAACCAAAACAATAGTTATAGCTCTAATCCAAACACCAATTGCAAATATAAATTCAAGAACAGAATTCAATTTGGAATAACATGTTCTACGCAGACAAACTACTCCCTAATCCTAGAATCAAAGAGTCTACTCCATAAATAAGAGAGGAGAAACACAACGCATGATCATGTTTGTATAAACAATGGAAATTATACAAAGAACAGAAATTACAATGCGATGTGACTCTTCTCTCCGGCATTGAAATGCATAATTTGGATCTCTGACGGCTTTCTTCCTCCCCGTTGTGAGTTCCCGAAGATTTTTAGGGTGTCGGAGTGACATCCCGATCATCGTGCCTTTCCCCTAGGGTTTGGGCGTAGCCTCCTTTATATAGACATCAGCCTAGATCTCTCTAAAACCTGAAAATAACCGAATCACATCAGAATCATGCAGCATCACACGACTGTGTGTTTCCATATTGCCAGGCCGTGTGTGGTGCTAGGATGGCCAATTTTGCCTTTTGGACACAATCGTGTGTAGCCACACGCCCTGACCGTGTCCCCTTCTGCGTCCAGCTGCAAAATGTTCTTCTTTTGCTCCGAAAGTGCACCGTTTTCCCCATGAAATGCTATCCTACACACAAAAGTACAAAGAGTAGATCTCTAAACCAGAAAATAGGAAATGCATGTAAAACAAAGTAAAATATGCATGAAACAAGCATAAAGTGTAATGAGATGTGAGCGAAAACTACTCCTAAAACCCTATATGTTTTGCTCACATCAATTTCCCCAGACTTAAGTCTTTGCTTGTCCTCAAGCAAACCTCAGTGCCATAAAATTTTAAAAGGTATTGTTCAATACTTAGCATGTTAATTAGATTTATCAAGTGATATTTGTAATCAAAGTAAAATATATATGTTGTAGAAATTCACTAAGTTAGTTTCTCATGCTCGTGCTAAGTGAATCTTCTTAGGGGATACTCGTTCCATGGTAAGTTAAGTCATCATCATATAGCTTTTCTAAGGTCTCCAGCTCTTAGGAGCTTACCTGCCTAAAGTGAGGGTCATTCCCTAGATCTAGCACAAAGTCTCAAAGGCGTGGAGAAATTGGTAGGTGTTTCCCCAGTAACCTAACTCGGTCTCAAAGAGGCACCTAACCATTTCCACCCACGACAACTATTTTTTTATCCTTCATAATTTTTTTTCATTTTTTTTCTTTTCTTATTCCATTTTTTTCTTCTCTCTCTCTTGGGATTTTGATTTTTCTGAATGGGCTTCCACAATCCGAGCATCTCCAGTAACTAAAATGTCAAATCTAGAGTCACCTATGGATTCCAAAGTACTAGACTACTGAGATGAATCATAACTAGGTACATACTAGATTTTCCCTTTTAGAATATTCGTCATGTGTAGGTCTAAAAATAAAAGCTAACTAGTGTAAATCTAGAACATTCATTAGAGCAAATAAAATAAAATACCACGAGGTAAATGAAGTTAAGCTATCCATGGAAATAACTCTGAAGAAAACTTTAGCAATACTACTGAGGCAGCTTAAAGATAGGAAAAATTAAGTACTGACGAAATTAAAAACTCAATGTATGAACAAATGAATGCTAACTAAAAATGCAAATGATAGGAAAGAAACTACTGCTAGAAACAAAATAAATCAAAACTTGGGGGTACCCCCAGACTTATATGAGACTGTACCGCTAATATGGTGGCTAAGGTGGGAAGTCCGGCAGTCTCGGCATGTCAGGCTCCTGAAAAAACCTGGTGCTCAACTGCTGATGCCACATGTACATGTGGTCGATCTAAGAGCTGGTGGATGCAACGACCGCTCTGTGCTCCTCCTCCCGGGCCCACTATGCCTACTGGGCATGCATGTGCTGCCGCATCTCTTGGCGGTAGGTGGCCTCCTCCTGGCGATGGGTAACCTCCTCCTGGAAGTAGACGCGGGCCTCGTCGTAGAACTCCTCAGCCTACTGAAAGTGCTCCTGGAAGCCCTGAAACTCTGCCTGCATGTAAGTGCTCTGCTCCTCCCATCGTTGTCTCTGCGTATGCTCTCAGCATATATGTCATCAAGGTGCGATCAGAACTCTGAAAAATCATAGGCAGATGTACTTGCATCCTGCTCAAAAGTAGAAAAAGATGGTGGTGCAAGTGCAGGCTCATGTCTACGTCGACTAGGTGGGCTCCTATGCATGCGTGGACTGGAGGGAGTGATGTAAAGGGGGAGAGATGGGTGCCAATGTGGATGGTTCATCATATGGAGGGGACTCTACTATCTGGTCTAAGCGCCAGTTGGCGTGTGTAGTGATGGTGGTACGATCGGGGTCGAGGAGCCTAAGGAATGATAGGTTTTTCCTTACAAGCACAAGGAGTGTCCCTCTCTCACTATCATCTTCATGGTCATACACTCTCCTAAGTCGATCCTAGGGCTCCCCTCTATGCTATCTAGCGCGGTGTAGTCATACCCCATCCTATGGTAAATGTGGGTAAGTAGGCCCCCCACAATGATCTCTCCTCTCGCTGCTTTGCCCATTTTCACTAGGTGTCTAATGAAATGAGACCCTACATTAATACTACTCCTTTCTTGTAGCATGTCCCATGTAAAATACCACAGAAATAATAATAATAATATTATTATTATCGTTGGATAAAAATTAAGTTAGTGATGCATGGTTAGGAATTTACTTAAACCTAACCTAGATTTAAATCTTATGGGTTTAATTGAAGGGAGCTTGGGTTAAATGAATGGAGGTTTAGTCTTATAGAGTTTTAAACCCAACCCATTGCAAACCTGACTCATTTCCTCATTCTTAATGCACGAGCCATTTCTCTTTTTCTTTTCTTCTGAGCATTTTCACAGTCACGCTTCTTTTATTTCCCAGCCGTAAATTTTCCTTCATCTTCCCCATTTCTCGCCTCCTCCACATCCTAAAAATTGTTGATGGAATCCTGCCAGTGGGAGAACTAGCTGGAGAGGAGGTTCGTTGGTTGGGCTCTGCCAGGCGAGAGTAGGGTGAGAGTTCTCACTAGGATCTAGGGATCAGTAGGAGATCACGCGATCGGATTTGGGAGATGTCGTGCCCGATCGCCGCCAGAGTTAGTTGAGTTGGCGCTGCTCTTCTTTTGATCTTGGATGAGAGCTAAGTCATAGCGATGATTTTCCTTCGCTGAGCATGATCCATTGTTTGGGAAGTGGCTTTTCCAGCGAACAAAATAGAGATTTGGGAAGGATTGTCGTCGGTGGAGTTGTTAGGGCTGGTAAGCATGATCCATCTCCTTCTTTCCTTTGTTGTTGTTAATTTTGGGTTGGTTGTGATGTTCTGTGGGAGTTGCTCGGCTGTGGCTGAGTGAGAAGGGGGCGGTGCATGATTGTGGATTGGAAATTTTGGTCGGTTATGGGTTGTTCGTGTTCTGTGAAGATGGGGAGGACTGTGAATAGGGTTGTCTTTGGCCACGGAGGGGCTGTGAAGTTGTGCCAACTATGAAGGAGTGGCTGTTCATGGGCTATGGTGGTGGTAAAGGTGAGTTGTGTGAGTTGTAAAGGGTTGTTGATCAGGATTTTAAATTTGTAGTTGGTAAATTGAGATGGTTACAAGAGCGATGTAGGATCTAATTTAATCATTGTCATGTGTGCTAGAACTTAATGGTAATTATGTTATATGTAAGTTTCGGTCACGAGACAGGTCCACGGGCGTAAAGAGAATTAGTATTCTTCATAGTAGGCAGGTATCTTTGACTTATCTTCTTTTAGATATTGTCAAATTGTTGTGCATCGTTTACTATAGCTAGTAATAGTTTTCTATGCTTTTAACTGCCCTGGTATGTCACTACCTAGTACGTGTTGTAGCCTTTTCATATGCTTATTATAGAGTCTCTATCATTTTGATACTTGTCATTTGTTTATTTGGCACTAAGAGTAGTGACTTACCTTACATACTGGGTATTGAATAAATAATGGATATACCTTGCAAGTGTACCTAGACTTATGTACTTAGGTTATTTGATATGGGCTCTTATTGGTACATGCCATAGGTAGCCATGTATTGACAAGTGTATCGTGCATTAGTGACATGCACCATCTTGCATTATTGTATGTCTGGCGATCATCGGCTCCTCGGTAGGAGGTGATACTACTTGGTAGATGAGCCCATCGTTAGTTACATTATCTACACACATAACCACTCGTGAGTTAGTGGTATTTCCGGAGGGTCTAT
The DNA here is from genome assembly GCA_025175895.1 of Wurfbainia villosa. Lineage (NCBI taxonomy): Eukaryota > Viridiplantae > Streptophyta > Magnoliopsida > Zingiberales > Zingiberaceae > Wurfbainia > Wurfbainia villosa. The sequence goes on from CM046002.1 coordinate 95,282,298, forward strand.
GTAGTTGCTCTGTCAGGGCTCCACGGTGGTCGCTCAGGATATTGGTATTGCAGCGTGGTAGCAGACAAGGATCCCTCCTTCGTTGTGAGACGAGAAGATGAGACGAGGTGATGTCCCCCATATATATACATGGGATAGGAGGGTGATACTCTGCCAGCATCCTGCCCACTCGGTCACATAGGTGTAGTGACGATAGAGTGCACAGTTGTCACAACCCTACCCACTCAGGTGGCACACATGACATGTCGGTGGCTTGACTGGTGTCAGGGGTAACACATGTCATTGCATCATGTGCATATGCTTTTACTATATGCATTGCTTGTTACACTTTTGGTTGTTGCATATGATTGTCATGCACATACAAGAGGTATTATATAGTTTGTTTTGGTGATTCTACATTTGCTTGTATGGATGTATCTTATGTCAGCTTAGGTGATTTTGGTATGTACAGTTTCAGGTATGTATATGTATTTTTTGTTTATTGTCGAGAAACTGTACCAACATGATTATTATTGCTACTTATAGTTTACTATGCATGACTATTAGATATCCGCTGAGTTTTACTAATTTCGTTGATATCTATTTTATTTTAGGATGAAGCCTTCTGGAGAGTCCAGTTGCCAGTCCCCTGATCTGACGACTCCATTATTTTGATTTTAGTTTTCCATATTTTTATCACTAGTACTTTATGTTTTAAACTTGTATTATTTTATACTCATGGTTGTTTTGGTAGTACTTGATTATGTCCTTATGGACTTTTTGTTCAATTTATTTTGGTTATGTGTGTGGTTGTGTATTCCTGCTCAGATAGCAGAAGAGGTAAGTCTAGTGGTTTTAGGCTTCTTATTTACTTTGGTTGTTGGCTTGAGGCCCATATATTATATGTATTGTGGTGTTTTATGTTCCGGCCATGTTGGTCGATGTATAGTGGGTCGTGTGAGCCTTCTATACAGGTTTCAATTGTCCACAGTACAGGGGAGGTGCTGTCCGATTTTTGTCGGACAAGTACCCCCTCTCGGGGCATTACAATTTATTTGGTATCAGAGCCTAGGTTCTGAGTTCCTAAGGGTTTTTGGGTTTTCGGAGTTCGCCACATTTAGCAGGTCAACCTACGCATTTTAGGATTTTTATGAATTTTCGTCGATTTGGCATTTCGGACATTTTAGAGTCATATTTCGACAAGATCGTATTGGGGACTTGGCGGCGACAGGACATCTCCAGATGGCTAACAGATGAAATTATTGAGTTTTTATAATTTTCTACCTATAGTAATACTTGGGTAATAATTTAACAGATATGAAACGAGGTGGGCGTGCTCTCGCGTCGAGATATGGTGCAAGGCAGCCACGCAAGAGGACATTGAGATCTCTGGCGATGGAGTTGCCAGAAAAGGTCTACGGAGAATGAGCCTGTCGATCAAGGTCAGACTTCAATTGGTGCTGCGGGTGTAATGGGCCCTCAGTCCCCAACGGTTCCTCCTCCAGAGATACCCACTTCTGCAGTATTCATTGTACTACCAGTGGTACCCACTCCAACATATCCCACAGTACCCTTGGCAGCACCTGCTACTGTACACCCAGAGGTACCACCAGTAGCCCCTGCTACTACATACCAGGCACCTCCTCTAGCAGTGCCTATGGGATATGCAACACCTTCGCCAGCGGTGCCTGCTACTGCATACCCGACATCTCCACCAGCAGTATCGGTCACCCCTTTCTCAGTACCTACCCCTGCTTATGTAGACACACTAACTTCAGTGGTTCTGCTAGCTCCCGCGGCAATCCCTACTCATCTTGCTAATGTGATTGCGGCACGAGCTCGGATCCCATCCTTGGCGGAGTTGGTGAATGGCCAATTCACGCTCTTCCACAGAGAGACAGATCCGAGGGTGGCTCAGTCCTAGATAGAGACTATGGAGTAGACCTTTTTCTATATGGCTTTCTCCGAGTGGGAGAAGGCAGAGCTTGCAACCTACTAGTTACGGGACGAGGCTGAAATCTGGTGGGACACGTAACACGCCATTATAGGTGAGCAGCAGATAACATGGGCAAAATTCAGAGAGGTTTTCGAGAGCCAATATTTTACACTATCTTATTAGATGACGTGTCATCAGGATTTTCAGAATTTTCGATAGAACAATCGTACAGTGATGGAATATAATGCTAAATTTAATCGGTTAGCCAAATTCTGTCCGGAGTTAGTCGTTGAGGACCGATCTTGCATGCTTCAGTTTTTTCAGGGTCTAGACGGACATCTTCAGGTGAAGCTAGTAGGTTTTCGATATTCTTCTTACATAGAGGCATTCGATCGAGCTCTTCTGATTGAGTCAGCTCAACAGAGAGCAAATGCGGAAAAGAAAAGGAAACAACCAGCTCAGAGTTCAATTCAGGCCCAACAACCACCGATGGGTCGTGCAAGCGTCGCGATGAAATGGGTCGAGAATGCTTCCGGGCATCGGTAAACCCTAGAAGATCAACGCTCTAGTACGTCGCAGAGATCAGGCGGTCCTCTAATGACAATCACTGTGTTAGATGTGGGTTCAAGGATTATATGGTATTAGCCTATTCACTGACACAGTCATTTTGCTATTACTGCAAACTTCCTGGACACCAGAGATGAGATTGTTCGCTGAAGGCTCAACATGTGGCTTCAGGAGTGTCTGTGCAGGGAGGACAGTTCGGACAGAAGGGACCTCAGTGAGGTGAGCATAAATTTCAATCTTCGCAATGCCAGCAGAGGACGGCTCCCCTGACAGTTGTTGCATATGCCATGCATGAACAAGAGCACTCTAGTGCCCCTACAGAGTTGTAGAGTTCTATATTAGGACCTCATTATTAGCGTGGTGTGCGATCAATCTATGCCCGATCGTTAGTGCGAAGATCGATCCACAGCCTCAACCGTTGGTTGAGATATCGAGATTTATATCATCCTCGGTATAGTACTCGGCACCACCTCGATCCGCCTCGATGGCGATCTCGGCACACACGCGCGACCTCTAGCGACCGCCACCTCCACCCTTGAGCGGACATATTCATGCAGTTACCCGAGAGGATGTGCAATGAGCCGACGGATCTATTTTCTGTGGTACGGTTTTATTTTATGCATTTTCTATTGATATGTCAGTTGACACTGGTAGTTCACATTCATTTATTTCTCAAGCATTCCTGAGAGAGATTGGTAGACTACCCACTCTTAGGTCACAAAGATTGATGGTATCTCTGCCCTCTGGGGATAAATTAGAAGTCACCCAAGAGGTTAGAGGATGTCCATTAGATTTCGGCAGCGTTATACTCCCGATAGATTTGTTGGTTCTCGACATGATCGAATTTGATATCATACTCGGCATGGACTGGCTAATAGCGTATCATGCCACTGTGGATTGTCATACGAGGGTGTTTACATTCCATCCTCCTAACTAACCCTCATGGGATTTCACTGGCACCAGAAACGATGGTATATCGACCGTTTCTATGATTCAAGATCGAAAGCTTTTATCACACGGTTGTCAGGGTTTTCTATTATCATTGATCAACGCCGAGGATAGTGGTGACTTACAGATCTCAAACATTCCTATCGTCCAAGAATATCTGGATGTTTTTCTAGAGAAGTTACCGAGCCTGCCTCCCAGAAGGTAAGTGGAGTTCACAATTGAGTTAATTCCGGGGACGGCGTCGGCATCGAAAGCTCCTTATCGTATGGCCTCGAAAGAGTTGGGCGAGATAAAGGTCCAGCTTCAGGAGCTTTTGGACAGAGGTTTTATCCGCCCTAGCATAACTCCCTGGGGTTCTCTAGTTCTCTTCGTAAAGAAGAAAGACGGTTCGATGAGATTATGCATTGACTACAGGCAGTTGAACGCCATCACCATCAAGAATAAATATCCCCTATCACGTATTGAGGACTTGTTTGATTAGCTCAGAGGTATGTCAGTGTATTCTAAGATTGATCTGTGTTCGGATATCATCAATTAAGGGTCAGAGATTCGGACATTCAGAAGATAGCATTCCGTACCAGATATGGGTACTATGAGTTTTTGGTAATGCCATTTGGGCCTACCAATGCTCCAGAAGTATTCATGGACTTGATGAACTGTGAATTTACTCAGGCTTCAAATAGGGACTCCCCTTCCTTCTGACAGAAGCTCGTTATTAGATGGCGCATGTAAGTAGTCTTGCTAGGTGGGAAGTATTTATTCAAGAACTACTACTCACATTGCTCCTAGGTAGTAATGCTTCCCGAAGGCAGGGAGTGAAGTCATGCCTTAGCTTTATCCCACCATGAGAACGGGAATAGGCTCAGGCGGATTGCGTCTGCAGGGACTCCATTAATCTTCATTGTTGAGCATATTTCCAAAAATGTCTCCAGGTGCAGGTTCGGGTCTTCAATCGCAGCTCCCCCAAATTGACTCTGTTGGACCATGTGTATGAGTGTCGGTTTCAGCTCAAAGTTGTTTGCTAAAATGGACGGTCCAGCTATACTCGGCCTAAAACCTCTAGCACTAGGGGATGCATAATCCCACAAAGGTCGGCTACCTATATTCACCTCGGATGTGGCTTGGTCCTCCATCCTCTTCTATTCAGCTCTCCGACGATGATAGGTTCGTTCGATTTCTAAATCGATCGGAATCAGGCCTTCCAATCCTAAGCGTTTATGCATACAAGGAACCAAGCCACAAAATAAGGAGTATTACCTAATACTTAATTAAAATAGAAAATAGCCTCAACTAATACTAAATCAAATGCAGATAATTTAACTAAAGGTTAATGCAATGTAATTATTGAAATAAATCTAAACTTACTCTAGATATTAAAAATCTAAAACTAAAGTAAATAAAATTAAATGAAAGAAATAAAAGTAAAGAAAGTAAATAAATCTACCTTAAGCCCGATCCAATTATCCGCTTCTTGATTCGATATCGAATCAATTAGTCCTCGGCAACGGTGCCAAAAACTTGATGTACGCGAACACGACCTCAAATCTCGCGATGGAGACCGTCGAGGACTCAAAGTGCTCGCTCGTGCTCAATGCCCGCAAGTGCACGAATGTCGTCAAGTAATAAAAAGATTATCGATCCCATAGGGACTGAGATTCGAGTACCGATTTGGTAAGTAGAGGTTATTGTTCGTAATTCAGATCTAAGGGTTGTGAATGCAAGAGTTGACGGCGGTCCCAAATCAATACGGTGTCACACGGAAGAAGAAAGAAACTAGTTGCGAGTCTTTGGAAGGAATTCTAGGAATTCAATTCCGTTTGTGTGTCACAGAATACGTTGTCAATTGGGTTTTGTCTAGGTTTCTAGCTACGATTTTGTGGAAAGGACATCATACACTCCCCCGATGAGTCTTCGCATCTATCGGAAGCTACCTCTGCCATTACCAGGTCGACCCCTGGACTTAGGATGGGATAGTCAGTATGAGGATGTCGAATCGATCCCTATGACGAGTCAAAAACAAGGTACATTTCCTACTCTATCACATCCTTCTACCCACAGTTACGGGAGATGAGGCCAACCCCTAGGTTCCTTCTTAATTCTCCTAAATCTTAGATACTAGGGTTGTCACCCCTCATATCGGCTAGCACAATAGATAGAAAACCAAAATAATAGTTATAGCTCTAATCCAAATGTCAATTGCAAATATAAATTCAAGAATAGAATTCAATTTGGAATAACATGTTCTACATACAGAAACTACTTCCTAATCCTAGAATCGAAGAGTCTACTCCATAAATAAGAGAGGAGAAACATAAAGCACGATCATGATCATATAAACAATGGAAATTATGCAAAGAACAGAAATTACAATGCGATGTGACACTTCTCTTTAGCGTTGAAGTGCATAATTTGGATCTCCGATGGCTTTCTTCCTTTCCGTTGCGAGTTCCTGAAGCTTTTTAGGGTGTCGGAGTGATGTCCCGGTCATCGTGCCTTTCCCCTAGGGTTTAGGCGTAGCCTCCTTTATATAGACTGTTGGTGATCGTTTGGAAGCTAGAGGGGGGGGGGGGGGTGAATAACGCTTTTCGTTTCTACAAGAGTAATTAGCGGAAGCAAACACAAATAATATATGTAAAAACAAAAAACAATGCTAACAAAGCCTTTACGTGGTTTGGAGATAACGCTCCTACTCCACGGCGATCCTTAAGGTGGATCAACCCAAGCAATTCCACTAAGAAGCTTTCTTTTACAACAAAAACCTCCTCTTCTTTACAAAGAATGAAACTTGAGCTTAGAGAGAGGAGGAGAGGATTTAAGATCACTTAGAAAGCTTGAAAAACTTGTGGGAGCTTAGGAGAAAGATCAGAATATAAGCATTAGCCTCTTCTTGCTCCCCTTGGGCTCTTTTTATAGGAAAGAGCCTCTTTTTCCCATTGGAGGTCTATCAGTCAACTGATGACTTACATCAGTCGACTGCCGCCGATTCTAACGGCTTCTGAACAGCCGGATTCGCGAGATTTGTCGTCGTCATCGCCAATGGGAAGACTATCAATCGGCCACAGCGATGGCGATTCGGTAATCGCTAAATAGCCGCCGCCATCGACTACGGGCCATTTTGTTTAATGGCGATCATTTGCCGGCTTGTATCTGGCGATCAGTGCAGTCGACTCTCACCGGTTCAATTGGGATAACCCCCAGTCGACTGCTAACAGCCTTTCAACCTCTAATGCTGCATTTTAAGGGCCAGTTCGACCGACACCATATTCCAGTCGACTGGTACACCCCAAGTATGACTAATTCATACTTGAAAACATAACCTAAGCCTAGACTTAACCTTCTAGCTTCTCCATTAGCCTTGCGTCTCTGGGATTTCTCTGAGTCCACGACTCCATCCATGCGCTTGCCTTCAAAAGCTTCCTTCGATTTCGTCATGCTTTGGGTTTCTTCTTTGCCAAAGTATGCTTGGACTTTACACCGCCAAGACTACATGCTTGGACTTATGCCGCCAAGACTTTCCTTTGGTCTTTCTTTTCCAAGGACTGCTTGGACTTTACGCCGTCAAGACTACATGCTTGGACTTACGCTGCCAAGACCTTTCCTTTGACTTCTCTTTGCCAAGATCACACTTGGACTTGTCTTTTACCAAGTCTTCATACCTGGATTTTCCTGTCACTTAAACATGTTTACAATTAGATCACAAAACATTGCCTAACTTAGATGATTATCCAAACATCAAAATATATAAATGCTTGGGGCATTGTTGCACCAACAATCTCCCCCTTTTTGATGTTTGACAATCATTTAAGTTAGGTCTTTAACACATACATATAAACATATTTCAATATGAATTCTAACTTAAATATCCCTTCTCCCCCTTTGACATACAACAAAAAGAGAAGAGTTTATCCAATAAGTGCAGGAAAGAATTATAATTGACACATCTTGAACAAAGGTATAAAATTGATATGAAGCTCCCCCTTAATCCAAGACATGTTTCATGATGTGGAAATAACATGTGAAGCAAATCATAAGCAATAGAATAGGCAAATATGTCCTAGCCTTGCACCAACAATTATAGAAATAAGGGATGTAGCTCCCCCTAAACCAGTGCATCAAGAAAATCCGTCTTTCCATACAAGTTATCATGTATATACTGTGGAAATCATATAATGTCCAAAATCGAACCTTTTAACCGATGAAAAACCTTTTTCTATTCCAAAACAGTGTCATCGGTTCGACTGGAATTGGCATCACCAATGCCGCCATAGCGATCATCGCTAATAATCCAATGATCGTGATATCAGACAAATCTGAAATTCAAATTTTTCAGTCAAGGTTTAAAAATGCGTAGAAAATTCCGTGGATGTCCAAAAATCACGAAACTCATCATACACATTTTATTCGACTAATATAACATATGAAAAATATTAGATGAAAAACATGCTCATCAGATTAATGGATTGATACGATATTCAAAATAACAAAAATATGACGCAAAAAGTGTAATTGTATCGTATCAATATTCATAACTTCGTACTATATGCTCAACTTCTAAACTTGACAAAGAACAAGTTGTAGGCACTGATAGAAATGAACTAAACAAAAACACAATTTCATTTCATTAATCAAAAGTCATTACACAAGTAGGAGTTTATGCCGTACATACGGCCAAAAAGAAAATAACAAAAACATGCTAGCTAATGATCGTCGTCCTCAACATCCATCGGTGCAGATGACGAACCATCGTGAGGAGGTGGGTGTCCAAGTGTCGCAGGGCGGAGAATCGCCAAAATGTCCTGCTGCTGCCGATGCATCCCTCTCACAAGGGAGAGGAGCTCCTGATGCTCCCGGCGAAGCTCCTGTTGACCCAAGCACATCTCCTCAAAATGTGTGTCTACCCGCTCTGCAAAAGCATCGAAGCGGGCAATGAAGGATGTGTCTGGCAGAACAGTATCGCCTGCAGCAGTCTCCTCCGCATCGGCTCCCTCAGCAACACCCTCAGCATCTCCTTCTGCAGCGGCATCCTCTGGTGCCAGAGCACCACCTGCTGGCCGTCATGCAGGGTCCTAGAAAACGGACCCTCTGTCGGCCTTCAAGCCCGCCAAGGAGAAGCTCCGACGAGTCATCTGGTCATATTTTCTATTCATGATTTTAATGACTCCTATATTGACATCAATGCCTACAGAGCTGAGCCACTGAGTAAGGACATTTCCAAAAGGTATATGAACCTTCCCATTGTTTGGCCTTATGAAATGAGTGATGCAGTGGAAGGTATTGAGACCAATACTGATGTCTAAGTATTGACGAAGGATATGCATGAGAAGGAAGTGTGTAGGTCGAACCAAGGCCAAACCACGGGTAACTATAGGGAGAAGACAATGAGCAATGACCTTATAAAGGACATTGTCAGAGGCAAAAAGTTCTTGTGATTGAAATAGATTGGTGTTCAAAGGTCGAGGAGAGTGATATAAAGTAGTATGAAGGAAATCTAAAGAAATCTCCTCAAAGGGAGGTGGAAGAGGTTCACTCCAAGATGGATACAAAATGAAATCATTCTCGGAAGAGAGACATCCGAGAAAATCGGTCCAGATCTGGGGGCTGAAATCCAGATCGCACTGAGCAATGCGAGTCCAGTATCTCAGCCCATCTCCAACCGGTCGCAAGTTGTTGAAAAATTCAAAAAGAAGAGTGATATTTACTTGATGTTCACAAAAAACTAATGATTCAAGTTTGTAGTGTTGGATGATTTGAACAATATCAAAACAGTAGTCTTTAAGAAATTTTGGATCCATTGATCGAGGTGGAATATGTTGGAATTTATTTTTATTGAAGGCACTTTCAAGTGCGGAGTTTGGAAATCGAGGATCGACAGAGGGTGGAGGGTTTGACGGGCCCTCGTTGGTCGGAGGTGCCCGGGCACGCTTAGTAGCATAATGCTAAGTCTAAATGTGCCAAAAGACAACAAAACAAGCATGCACAATGTAGGTTAAGGATGATGCATGCACAAAGACAACAAAATAAGCACCGGTTAGTGAAACAAAATTATAGGAACAAACAAACTGTGATCAGGGATGAGGGTTTACCTAGGCGGCATGGTGAAAGATCAAGGATGCGGATCACGCAGTGTTCACGAAACCCTAGCCGAGTGAGCGATCTTCAGTGGAAACTAGGGTGTGAACGGGGTGACAAGAGGAGGTCCTCGAGTCGGAGAGCACTCCAAATGGGAGCACCGGTCGGTGAAGTCGCCGGAAAAACGAGGGAGAAAGGCTAAAAGGTGCGGTGGAAGTTCGTCGAAAGAGGAAGAGGAGAGAAAATCGGGAAGCTTTGGCGAGTCGAACCGGTGGAAAGCCCTAAAAACCGCGACATCGATCGTCGTTAGTCGACCGAATCGATGGAGATCACCGAACCGGCCAGTCGATACGAAGCGCTTGCGGCAGCGCTTTCGGATCGCTATAAATGGCGGTGCCGAATGATAACGAACCGGTAAGTCTTGTTCGAGATCGTCAGATTACCAAAAGCGAGGGTACCAATGACCGATATCACCGATAAATTTTTGGCTAGATTAAAAAATTCATAATTAATTCAATAAAGATCAAAAAATTATGAAATTTTTTGGTTATTATTGTTAGATCATTTCCTATCAAGGAAAAATTATTTTAAAATTATATCACCTCTAGATTTTGATATTGACACAATCTTGAGATTTTGCAAAAGTTATGATATTTTTGCAAACTTTGTATCACTTTGGCTTATCAATATAAAATTGTTTCTCAAGGTTTGATAGACATAGTTTAAATCTTATTTTATTTGACATTTCCAATCATATTCTTGGAGCTATATGCACATTAATTGTACATAGGTCTTCCCAATGATTGGTCCAATGAAGGATTAATGTCTCTAGATGACACTTTGGCTCATGATAATGCATCATAACAAGCATGATGAACCAAGTGCATCTTCCTAACATCTCACATGATTTCTAGGTGGCTAAAAACACAAATCATGGTTTCTTAGGTCTATTGTGAGATGGTTAGAGGTATAAAACCTAGATTTTTTATGGGATCATGCAAACCTACACTTATATTCTACAAAGCACATTCCAAGTTCTCTCCTAAGTGATGAAAATTCTATTTCGGGGAGAGGCTTGGTAAATATGTCGGCTAGGTTGGACTTAGATTCAATGTAATTAAGCTCAATGTCTCCCTTAGCCACATGATCTCTAATGAAGTGATGTTTCACTTCAATGTGCTTAGTCCTAGAGTGATGCACCGGATTTTTGGTCAAATTAATGGTGCTCACATTATCACAAAATACTTTCATGTTGGAGTAAGATAGCTCATAATCTTCTAGGGTATGTTTCAACCATAGTAGTTGAGCTACACAACCACCCATAGCCACATATTCGGCCTCGGTGGTAGATAATGCAACACAAGGTTGCTTCCTACTACTCCAACTAACTAGGGAGGACCCAAGGAATTGACATCCACCACTAGTACTCTTCCGATCCAATTTACAACCGGCATAATCGGAATCGGTGTACCCAATCAAATCAAAAGACCTAGTCCTAGGGTACCATAATCCTACATTTATTGTGCTTTTAACATATCTTAATATTCTCTTAACGGCAACTAAATGAGATTCTTTAGCACATGATTGATACCTAGCACACATACCAACCGCAAATAATATGTCGGGTCTACTAGCGGTTAAGTACAAGAGACTACCAATCATGCTCCTATAAAGTGTAAGATCTATTTGTTTTCCTTCACTATCACTATCTATTTTAGTATTGGTTGCCATTGGAGTTGAAACCACCTTAGCATTTTCCAAACCAAATTTCTTAATCATTTCCTTAGCATATTTGGTTTGATAAATATAAATACCTTCACTAGTTTGTTTGACTTGCAATCCTAGGAAGAAATTTAATTCCCCAACTAGACTCATTTCAAACTCTTTTTCCATATTTTGAATAAAGTCTTGAAGGAGTTCATCATTTGTTGACCCAAAGATAATGTCATCAACATATACTTGGGCTACAAAGATGTCCTTAGATGTTGACTTTATAAAGAGAGTTTGATCTATACTACCCCTTTTAAAATCCTTAGAAATTAAGAAAGATGATAATCTTTCATACCAAGCCCGGGGAGCTTGTTTCAAATCATACAAAGCTTTCCTAAGTTTGTATACATGGTTTGGATAGTCTATATTTTCAAACCCGGGAGGTTGTTCTACATATACCTCCTCCTTAATAAACCCATTTAGGAATGCCGATTTGACATCCATTTGATGGAGTTTGAAACCCATATAGGAGGCATATGCTAAAAGTATTCTAATGGACTCTAACCTAGCAACCGGGGCATATGTTTCATCATAATCAAGTCCTTCAACTTGATTAAAACCCCTTGCAACTAATCTTGCTTTATTTCTAGTGATATTTTCTTGGTCATCTAGTTTGTTCCTAAAGACCCATCTTATAGTAACAATGGTGTTTTCACTTGGTCTAGGAACTAACTCCCATACTTGACTCCTTTCAAATTGAGCCAATTCATCTTGCATTGCTAAGATCCAATCCGGATCAAGTAATGCATCTTTAATTGTTTTGGGCTCAATTTGAGAAATTAGAGCTATATGACTAGTGGGATCCCTATGGAATGACCTAGTCCTAACTCCTTGAGATAATTCACCCACAATTTGATTTAAGGGGTGACTTTGATGAACTCTTATGGTTCTAGGAGGTGTACTAATTTGGTTTTGATCATGATCAACCTCAATCCTATGCTCATCATCGGAATCATCCTTTGCTCCCCCTTGATTCAATCCTCCCCCTTGATCATTACCCCCTAAGGTTAAATCTTGAAATTGTTGGGTAATTTCTTGATTTTCATTATTAATATCATCATTAATAGGGGATTTCCTAGGATATGTATTTGAGGATTCATCAAATTGAACATTTGAAGATTCTTCAATCCTTTGAGTCCTTTTATTGTAAACTCTATACCCTACACTAGTGGATGAGTATCTAACTAGGATTCCCTCATCCGCTTTGGACTCAAACTTACCTAGGTTGTCTTTGGTATTTAAAATATAGACTTTGCATCCAAAGACCTTAAAATAATGAATTGTTGGAATTGTACCATTCCACAATTCAAATGGAGTTTTTCCTAAAAACCTATGAATCAATACACTATTTTGGATATAGCAAGCGGTATTAACCGCTTCCGCCCACAAGTAGCTAGGTAAGGAGTATGCATTAAGCATTGTCCTAGCCGCTTCTTGTAGGGCACGATTTTTCCTTTCCACAACCCCATTTTGTTGGGGTGTTCTAGGACAAGAAAACTCATGCTTGTACCCTTGTTCTAAGCAAAAAGTTGAAAAGTTAGAATTCTCAAATTCTCCACCATGATCACTACGGATCCGGTTGATTTTGAGTTTTCTTTCATTTTCTACTCTTTTGCTAAATCCTATGATTATTCCTAAGGTTTCATCTTTATTTTTTTAAGAAAAATACCCAAGTAAACCTAGAGAAATCTTCTACTATTACCAAGCAATATTTACTACCAATTATAGAGGGGGTACTATGGCAATCAAATAAATCCATATGTAAGAGTTCTAACGGTAAAGCGGTACTAAGTAAATTTTTACCTTTGTGTGATGTTTTTGATTGTTTCCCTTCTTGGCATGCATCACACATTTTGTCCTTGAGAAATTTGACTTTGGGCAACCCTTTGACTAACTTCATTTTTGCTATTTTTGCTATGTTCTTCATGTTTATGTGTCCTAGCCTCCTATGCCAAAGCCAACTTTCTTCCTCTTTTGCAATAAGACACTTAGTGGAAGCATTAGTAGCATAGGATAAATCAACATAATATATATTTGATTTCCTAAAGCCTACTAACATGCAATCATTTAGAGTTTTGTGTCTTATAAAACATTTTAAGGAATCAAATCTAACATCAAAGTTTGCATCACATAGTTGACTTACACTAAGTAAATTAAATTTCATATTTTTAACTAATAGCACTTTATGAATGGCAAGGTTGGGGGATACCTCAATTGTGCCCTTTCCTAGAATCTTAAGTTTGCCGCTATTACCAAATGATACCTTTCCCTTGCTAGTGTGGTTGATAGTGGAGAACTTCTTCTCATCACCGGTCATATGCTTTGAGCACCCACTATCAACTATCCACAAGCTTGGTTCTTCTACCTATATCACATAAAAAATACAATCCTTAGGTACCCAAATCTTAGGACCACTAGCATCAATTATAAATTTCTTAGGTACCCAAGCCTTTCTACCCTTGCTTTTAATTATGGATTTTCTACTAACAAGGGATGTGAATGCTACCTCCTTTTCCTTAGGCCTATATCCTAATCCGGCCTTGTTGTAGATGACCCTTTGATCCTTAATAATCATGTCTAGGTATTTTGAACCATTGGTGAATTTTTCTAAGCATGCTCTTAATTTACCTATTTCTTTTCTTAATTCATCATTTTCATCCCTAAGGGTACATTTATCGTTATCACTAGATAATTTACCACATGATGAATCTATACTCTTAAGTGATTTGATCTCTATTTTTAGATCCTTAATCCTAGTTTTCGATCTATTTAAAGCATTTTGTAAACATGCAATAGTCTTGTAAAGTAAATCTACTTTAGGTGAGTTGTTTACCTCATCATCATCACTTGATGATGATTCGTCGCTTGATGAAGAGGATGAAGACTCCTCACTTGAACTCCCGGTTTCTTCCTCTAAAGCCATGAGGGCTAGATTTCGGGTGGCATGGCATACTTCTTCATCATCGGAAGTGTCTTCCATGCTTAGGGTGTCCCAAGTTTGAGCCACCATTGCTTCTTTCTTCTTGTCCTTCCTTTCCTTCTTCTCCTTATGCTTCTTTTCTTTCTCCTCTTTCTTCTTTAGTTCCGGGCAATTTGGCTTGATGTGCCCTTTCTTATTGCAACCATAACAAGTTACATTAGATGAAGAATTTGAATTATTTGAAGATTTACCTCTTGAGGATTGGAACATCCTCTTCACATCTTTCTTGGTGAGTCTTCTTGACTTCCCACCAAACTTCTTGACGTAATGTGCCACCTCACTTGCCGATAACTCATCTTCACTACTTGATGAGTCTTCCTCGGATTCGGATGAGGAGGACACTTCCTTCTTCTCCTTCTTCTTCTTCTCCTTCTTTCCTACAAAAAGAGATATACCCTTCTCTTTGGATGAAGTGTTAGCTTGTTCATGTAATTGAAATTCACAAAATAGCTCATCTAACTTAACTAATGAAAGATCCCTAGAGACCTTATAGGCATCTACCATTGAAGCCCATAAGGTGGTTCTAGGGAAATCTTGTAACACATACCTTACAAGGTCTCGATTGTTGACCTTCTCACCTATAACATGTAGTCCGTTGACTACTTCCTTGAAACACCCGTGCATTTGGCTCACGGTCTCGTTTGTCTTCATGGTGAAGCTTTGGAGTTGGCCAATCAAAAGATCTCTCTTGTCCCTTCTTGTTTCTTTGGATCCTTCATTGAGTTCGATGAGCTTCTCCCAAAGCTCTTTTGTGGAGTTGAAGGGCCCGACTTTAGAGAGTTGCTCCTTGGATAGACCACATTGAAGTGTGGTCGTTGCTTTTGCATTTGCTTGTGCTTTCTTGGCCATCTCTCTTGTCCAATCTTTTGTCGGTAGTGGTGCTCCGAATTCGTCGATCGGCTTTTCGAATCCATCTACAATACTAAACCAATTTTCAATATCATTCATTAAGTAATACTCCATCCTACCTTTCCAATATCCGAAGTCGTTGCCGTCGAAGAACGGAGGTCTCGCCATGCTATACCCCTCTTGAAAAGCCATCTTTGCTCCGATTGATTGATAGATCTTCCAATGCGAACCTGGCTCTGATACCACTTGTTGGTGATCGTTTGGAAGCTAGAGGGGGGGGTGAATAGCGCTTTTCATTTCTACAAGAGTAATTAGCGGAAACAAACACAAATAATATATGTAAAAACAAAAAACAATGCTAACAAAGCCTTTACGTGGTTCGGAGATAACGCTCCTACTCCACGGCGATCCTTAAGGTGGATCAACCCAAGCAATTCCACTAAGAAGCTTTCTTTTACAACAAAAACCTCCTCTTATTTACAAAGAATGAAACTTGAGCTTAGAGAGAGGAGGAGAGGATTTAAGATCACTTAGAAAGCTTGAAAAACTTGTGGGAGCTTAGGAGAAAGATTAGAATATAAGCATTAGCCTCTTCTTGCTCCCCTTGGGCTCTTTTTATAGAAAAGAACCTCTTTTTCCCGTTGGAGATCTATCAGTCGACTGATGACTTACATCAGTCGACTGTCGCAAATTCTAACGACTTCTGAACAGCCGGATTCGTGGGATTTGTCATCGTCATCGCCAACGGGAAGACTATCACCGATCGCCAGCGGCAATTCGACCGATATCGCTATAGCCGCGATCGGCTCTGGCCATTTGTTTGTGGCGCCGATCGCCAATAATGGCGATCATCGGCTTGTACGATCGGGTTCGAGTCAACTCTCACTTCGACCGATAACCCGATCAAACAGCCTTTCAACCTCTAATGCTGCATTTTAAGGGCCAGTTCGACCGACACCATGTTCCAGTCGACTGGCACACCCCAAGTATGACTAATTCATACTTGAAAATATAACCTAAGCCTAGACTTAACCTTCTAGCTTCTCCATCAGCCTTGTGCCTCTAGGATTTCTCTGAGTCCACGACTCCATCCATGCGCTTGCCTTCAAAAGCTTCCTTCGGTTTCGTCATGCTTTGGGTTTCTTCTTTGCCAAAGTATGCTTGGACTTTATGCCGCCAAGACTACATGCTTGGACTTATGCCGCCAAGACTTTCCTTTGGTCTTTCTTTTCCAAGGACTGCTTGGACTTTACGCCGCCAAGACTACATGCTTGGACTTACGCTGCCAAGACCTTTCTTTTGACTTCTCTTTGCCAACATCACACTTGGACTTGTCTTTTACCAATTCTTCATACTTGGATTTTCCTGTCACTTAAACATGTTTACAATTAGATCACAAAACATTGCCTAACTTAGATGATTATCCAAACATCAAAATATATAAATGCTTGGGCCATTGTTGCACCAACATAGACATCAGCTTGGGTCTCTCTAAAACTTGGAAAATAATCGAATCACATCGGAATCGTACAGCGCCACACGACTATGTGTTTCCACATGGCCAGGCCATGTGTGGCATTGGGGTGGCCAATTTCACCCCTTGGATAGGGTCGTGTGTAGCCACACACCCTGGTCGTGTCCCCTTCTGCGTCTAGCTATAAAATGTCCTTTTGCTTCGAAAGTGCGCTGTTTTCCCCATAAAATGCTATCCTGCACACAAAAATACAAAGAGCAGATCTCTGAACCAGAAAATAAAAAATACATGCAAAACAAATTAAAATATGCATGAAACAAACATAAAATGTAATGAGATGTGAGCGAAAACTACTCCTAAAATCCTATATGTTTTGCTCACATCAGTTATCCATCATGGGATGATGGATGTCTTGTTTCTCAAAAGGGTAAATTGGAGAATGAGGATTGCCTCTCGTTTAGTGATATGAGACTTATCACTAGGAAGAGTGCAGACATCCTAGATGTTTTTGGGACCAAGGGGTTGAAGGAGGGAAACTTCGCTTCCCACTTCAACTCGGTTGCTTGTTCATGGCGATCCCTTCTATGTCCCCGGATAAAAAAAATTTATCCTTGACAAAGAGGGATTACCCAAGCTATCGTGTCATCGTCGTGTTATTCGATTAGAGTGGTCACTTGAATAAACTTGTTGTTCAAGCAACCAACTTCTATTCTATTATTAGCCACGGAATAGATGATGTACGGATCGCCGGTTTTTGCGTTTGTATTCAGGGTCCAAGTAAATTAATCCACAATCCATATATACAATATACAAAGAGACAAACAAGGAAAACAAAACAAGATTTATACCTCTCGATCTTCTATTGTATGTCTTTCCTCCTTTTGGACATCGTGTGGGCAACGATCTTCCAAAAGTCGAAGCCTCCTAGATCACCAATCTTCCTTTCTTTGTTCACCCTGAACAAAGGAAGATTATAAAACAAAACTCTACTCTATCTAGGACCAACCAACAAGCTCCAAACTTGAAGCTTACCGCCGGCCCAAAGAGAGGTGGAGGTGGGCGCCGACCAAGAGCTCCAAGGAACCACCCTTACCCTTGTTTCCACCGGCCAAGGAGAAGAAGAGAAATCGGTTGAGCGCCGGCCAAGGTAGAGCGGAGAAAGATGGCCGCCGGCAACTCAGGAAGAAGGAAAAAACTTCCAAAAGTGTGGCTGCCCAAGCCTCCTCCAAAACCCTAGCCTCCCTTTTGTTTCTTGCCGCCCAAGCCAAAAGAAACAAAACCCCAAATCTCTCCAAGTTATGCTCCACGCCCAAGCCATGGCCTCCTTTTATAGAGTTAGGCTTAAGCCTTGTTTTAATCTCCACCGTCAGATCTAGGGATTTAATCTCAACCGTCGGATCTAGAGATTTAATCTCCACCGTCAGATCTAGAGTTCTATTTTCCATCATCGGATCTAGGCTCCATGAGATTTTAATAGGCTACAATAGGAACCATGAGGAGGAGTTGGATCTTGGCCACCCAATGGATCAAGCCCACATAAAGTCTGATCCATTAATGATAATCCATTCCACTAGGGGATTATCATTGATCTACCTCACCAACCCCCATATGTTAATATGGGATCTATATATTATTTGTACATTTATCTCCCCGTGTTTAAGATCTCGAATGTCCATCGATTAATTAATTTACTGACAATTAATTAATCAACATCTAACTCCATGAGTAGTACCACTCAACCTTATCATCATGCCGGACCAAGTCCACCTGCAAGGTTTACATGATGAACCTTATGAGCTCCTCAAGGGGACATCATCATCCTAATATATAGGACACGGTTTCCTCCTATAATCAACGACACACCATATAAATAAAATCATTTCCCAACTTACCGAGCCTATCGATTTACTCTATAAATCTCGCCCATTGGTAAATCAAAGAAATGAATACTAAGTATATGTGTCAATTATTATATCGGGATTAAGAGCATGTACAACATAATATCTGAGGTCTGATTCAATTATGTAGTCAACAATAAATCGAATCACGTCTAAGTCGGTCTTGCTCAATACACACAAAGTGTACTAGTATGATTCTATGGTCAAGACAAATCAATACCAAATCACACTACAACCATTCCAATAGTTTGTCCATGACCATCTCGGTTGTGAGCCTTTACTTATACTTTACAAGGAACTGATAACATGATCTCCCGTGTGACACTACACACCATGTTATCTACAATGTAATGTATTATACGATATGCATAACCATAAATATGCAAACAATAATCATGTAATTCTTATTTCAAAATAAAGATGTTCATACAAAAAATAGACTTTTCAGTATACATCCCAACAATCTCCCACTTATACTAAAAGACTATGTTGTCCTTAAACTGTCATACATCTGATTCTCATTCCCTCCACATGTCTATCAAAAGCTCTCGCTGGAAGGGCCTTAGTGAAAGGATCTGTTAGGTTATCCTCCGATGCAATCTTGGCCACAACAACTTCTCCTCGCTTTACGATTTCTCGTATCAGGTGGTACTTGCACTCTATGTGTTTACTTGCCTTATGGGCTCGTGGTTCCTTCAAGTTTGCAACTGCACCACTATTATCACAATAAATTGTGATAGTTTTGGGCAAACCAGGAATCACATCCAAGTCCATCAAGAAGTTCCTGAGCCACACAACTTCTTTGGCTGCCTTAGAGGCTGCCACATACTCAGCTTCCATGGTAGAGTCCGCCACGCATTTATGCTTGACACTCCTCCATACAATGACTCCACCTCCCAAAGTAAACACAAAACCTGAGGTAGACTTACTGTTATCCCTATCTGATTGGAAGTCGAAATCTATGTAACCCACAGGGAGTAATTTGTCTGCCTGGTAAACTAGCATATAATCCCTAGTCCTTCTCAGGTACTTCAATATATGCTTTACCACAGTCCAATGTCCCTATCCTGGATTACAATGATATCTGCTGAACATGCCCACGGCAAAGCAGATATCTGGTTTTGTACATAGCATCGCATACATGAGGCTTCATACTGTAGAAGCATAAGGAACCATCTTCATCTCCTCTATCTTCTCAGATGTTGTGGGACACATCTCCTTAAATAAAGGAACTTCATGCCTGAAAGGTAGAAAACCTTTCTTGGAGTTCTGCATGCTAAAACAATCCATAATGGTGTCTATGTATGAAGCTTGAGATAAGCACAACATCCTTTTCCTGCGATCCCTTATAACCTTGATCCCAAGGATTTGTCCCACTTCTCCCAAGTCCTTCATATCAAACTGTTTTGACAACCATACCCTTACGTCCGATAACACCTTGGCATTGTTGCCAATTAACAAAATGTCATCTACGTATAGTACAAGAAATACCACTACGTTTCTGTCACATCTCTTGTATACACAAGACTCATCCGGACTTTGAATAAATCCATAAGACTGGATTACCTTATCAAAGCGGATGTTCCAAGACCTCGAAGCTTGCTTCAATCCATAAATGGACTGATTAATCTTACACACAAGATGCTCTTTACCCTTTGCAATGAATCCCTCTGGTTGCTTCATATAGATGTTTTCCTCAAGACTTCCATTAAGGAAAGCTGTCTTGACATCCATCTGCCATACCTCA
The DNA here is from genome assembly GCA_025175895.1 of Wurfbainia villosa. Taxonomy (NCBI): domain Eukaryota; kingdom Viridiplantae; phylum Streptophyta; class Magnoliopsida; order Zingiberales; family Zingiberaceae; genus Wurfbainia; species Wurfbainia villosa. The sequence goes on from CM046002.1 coordinate 95,302,515, forward strand.
TAATCCATATGAGCAGCAATGCATAAGAGAATCCGGATAGACTTAATCATGACTACTGGCAAAAAGGTCTCCTCATAATCGATGCCCTCTTTCTGAGTATACCTCTTCGCAATAAGCCTCTCTTTCTTTTGTAGATCCACTTGCATCCAATGGTTTTTACACCATTGGGTGGTTCTACTAGCTCCCAGACCTGATTTGAATCCATAGATTCAATCTCAGCATCCATTGCACTTTGCCAAGATACCGCATCTTTATCTTGGATTGCCTCGTCATATCTCCAGGGATCAAGTTCATGTTCGCCAGGGACCAAATCAGAAGATTCTCCCAAGAACATGAATCTTTCAGGCTGTTTCACAACCCTCCCACTACGACGAGGTTTCACCTATGTATCCTCTGTGACACGCAGTGCAGTGACTTGTGGTATATCCTCTTGTACCGGTGGTACTGAAGTAGTGACTTCCCCTTTCAATTCCTCTAGAATAATCTTACTCATGGTCTTGTGGTTCATCACATAGTCTTCCTCTAAAAATCTAGCATTCGTGCTAACGATCACCCTCTGATCTCTAAGACTATAAAATAAACCACCTTTCGTTCCTCTAGGATAGCTAATGAACATGTGCACTTCTGTACGAGGTTCCAACTTACCAGCATCTGCCTTCAACACATGTGCTGGACTCCTCCAAATCCGAATATGCCTTAGACTAGGCTTTTGCCCAGTCCACAATTCTGTGGAAGTAGAAGGCACTGATTTAGATGGTACCAAGTTCAGAATATACATTTTCGTATCTAGAGCATATCCCCAGAACGAATCTGGCAGCTCAGAATAACTCATCATCGATCTAACCATCTCCAAAAGAGTCTTATTCCTTCGCTCTGCTACACCATTATGCAGGGGTGTGCCAGGTGCAGATAATTGGGATTGAATCTCAGCCTCTGATAAGTAATTCCTAAACTCTCTCAAGAGGTACTCACCACCATGATCAGATCGTAGTATCTTGATACTTTTACCTTGACGTTTCTTCACATCATCCTTGAATTCTTTGAATTTGTCAAAACATTCAGACTTGCGGCACATCAAGTAAATGTATCCATATCTTGAATAATCATCTATAAAAGAGATGAAATATTCAAAACCACCTCTTGCCTGGATAGACATAGGACCACACAAATCAGAATGAACCAATTCCAACACATCTTTGGCTATATACCCCTTGGCCTTAAAAGGCCTCTTGGTCATTTTACCTTCCAAGCAAGATTCACAGGTTGGGAAGTCTTCCACCACTAATGAACTCAGAGGTCCATCAACTATCAACCTTTGAATTTTACTTAGGTTAATATGTCCAAGCCTTAGATGCCAAAGATATGTTTAGTTCATCTTCGAAGGTTCTTTTCTCTTATTGGAATTAGAAGATGAATTATTCACTTCTATTTACATCGTGGGAGATTTTGGTTCGAGTGTATACAAATTTTCTATTAATGCACCAGAATAGATAATCTCCCTATTCCTTTTTATAACAACTCTATCATTAAAAGAAATAGAATATCCATCCATAAACAATTTAGAAACCGAAATCAAATTCTTTCTAAATAAAGGTACATAAAGGCAATTTTTAAGAACCAAAACTTTATTCCTCTCAAAAGACAAATAAACATCTCCCACTGTTACAGCCACCACCTTCGTGGCATCACCCAAGTATATGGTAATCTCCCATCAGCCGGTCGTCTGGTTTCCTGGAACCCTTGCAAAGTATTGCAGACATGATCAGTGGCTCCCATATCTACACACCAGGTGCCGGTAGATAACACCGCTAAACATGTTTCAACGACTAGACCAAAGGATATACCTTTGTTCTGATTCCGATTGGGACAGTCCTTCTTCCAGTGTCCAGTCTGCTTGCAAGTGAAGCACTTGCCTTTCAACTTCTTCACTCCTCCCTGAGTTCCTCCCGCCACCTTTGCTCCAGCTTGTTTCTTCTTCTTCTTGCCTTTCGACTTAGAAGTAGAAAACTTTTGGGAAACCATGGCCTGCGCCTGAGCACTCTGACGAAAAAGCCCCTCTGCCATCTGGAGTTCTGTCAGAAGCTCCGCCAACGAATACAACCTCTTGTTTATGTTGTAGTTCAGGCGAAACTGCTCAAAACTCCTAGGTAGAGACTGGAGAATGATATCGACTTGGGTTTCTCCATCGATCTCAGCTCCAAGGACTTCCAGCCCATTTGCCAGCTTAGGAGGATACTCTTCGAAGAGTACATACTTGTACTCCTCAGCAGTTAAGACAATATCTAGATTTCTTTTCCAATCAACATAATTGGGTACAGTAAGTTTATTTTCCTTTAGTATCACAGCAAGTGGGTTGAAAGTCATTTTTGAAAAACCTAAGAATCACATAGATCAAAACATTAGATTTCAAAAAATTATTGATTCCTCAAACAATAAAATTTTAAAATCAACCAACACCTCAAAACACCGAGAATGTCGTATGCCACGATAGTGTGGACGTATACGAATTCTACATTTGTAAGAGGAGGTTTGACCCATTAATTTTATTATCTTGTCAACATAACTTTTTGACAAATAAAATTAATAGTTGGTTCCTCTTTGGCCCTACAAATAAAAGCAGTGACTCCGATGGGGAGGATACTCCTATTTGCATCTAAGTGTTCACCATTACTCGGTACCAAGGCAATTATCTCGGGTTATGTGCCTTCCGATGGGGAAGTATACACGCACCTTAATAATTTCCTATAACTGTATTCGACCTTGTGATCCGCAAACAAACTCATCTAATGTGAAGGAAGGCACTCAGAGCCGACACGTAAGTTTGTTTGCATCACATGTCAAATCGTAATGGAGGCCGTGGGAATTTATAAAAATATCCCTCTCCCACTTAGTAATTTAAAATTGAGGAATTTTTTAGCCTACGACATGCATATCAAACAATAAGCAATAAATATGAAAAAGAAATATTTTCCAACTATTATAGCTTTTGTCTCCAATATGCCTCCCGTCGTATCGCCATCTCGTCCGCTCCTCCCTATGCCATGTACAAGCCATCCGGAGATCCGAGCCAAGAATAACTATTTTAATTTACATCCATCGATCCTATACTCCACGAAGGAGTGTACATGAAATCTAGATCGAAAGTAAACTAAAATAAATGAGTGGATAAACAATGCCGTACTTAATTATAAAAATTAAATACTAGCCTCATCAACCCCGAGGATTCAAAAAATATACAATTACACACATAAAATCACATACACACATATGGCCATAATAGTTGGATCTTATGCCTGCAACCAAAGAGTTAGCCTACGCACATCCTACTATCATCCGACACATACAATATATGATAAGTGCATAAAATAACCGAATCCTAAACACACAAAACCATAAACTGTGGCTCTGATATCACTTGAAGGGGGGAAACTTCGCTTCCCACTTCAACTCAGTTGCTTGTTCATGGAGATCCCTTCTATGTCCCCGAATAAAAAAAATTATCCTTGACAAAGAGGGATTACCTAAGCTACCGTGTCATCGTCGTGCTATTTGATTAGAGTGGTCACTTGAACAAACTTATTGTTCAAGCAACCAACTTCTATTCTACGATTAGCCGTGGAATAGATGATGTACGGATCGCCGGTTTTTGCATTTGTATTTGGGATCCAAGAAAATTAAGCCACAATCCATATATACAATATACAAAGAAACAAACAAGGAAAACGAAACAAGATCTATACCTCTTGATCTTCTATTGTATGTCCTTTCTCCTTTTGGACGTCGTGTGGGCGATGATCTTCCAAAAGTCGAAGCCTCCTAGATCACCAATCTTTCTTTCTTTGTTCACCCCGAACAAAGGAAGATTATAAAATAAAACTCTACTCTATCTAGGACCAACCAACAAGCTCCAAACTTGAAGCTTGTCGCCGGCCCAAAGAGAGGTGAAGGTGGGCGCTGGCCAAGAGCTCCAAGGAACCACCCTTACCCTTGTTTCCACCGGCCAAGGAGAAGAAGAGAAATAGGTTGAGCGCCGGCCAAGGTAGAGGGGAGAAAGATGGGCGTCGACAACTCCTTAGGAAGAAGGAAAAAACTTCCAAAAGTGTGGCCACCCAAGCCTCCTCCAAAACCCTAGCCTCCCTTTTGTTTCTTGCCGCCCAAGCCAAAAGAAACAAAACCCCAAATCTCTCCAAGTTATGCTCCATGCCCAAGCCTTGGCCTCCTTTTATAGAGTTAGGCTTAAGCCTTATTTTAATCTCCACCGTCGGATCTAGGGATTTAATCTCAACCGTCGGATCTAGAGATTTAATCTCAACCGTCGAATCTAGAGATTTAATCTCCGCCGTCGGATCTAGAGTTTTATTTTCCATCATCGGATCTAGGCTCCATGAGGTTTTAATAGGCTATAATAGGGACCATGAGGAGGAGTTGGATCTTGGCCACCCAATGGATCAAGCTCACATAAAGTCCGATCCATTAATGATAATCCATTTCACTAGAGGATTAACATTGATCTACCTCACCAACCTCCATATGTTAATATGGGCTCCATATATTATTTGTACATTTATCTTCCCATGTTTAAGATCTCGAATGTCCATCGATTAATTATTTTACTGACAATTAATTAATCAACATCTAACTCCATGAGTAGTACCACTCAACCTTATCATCATGTCGGACCAAGTCCACCTGCAGGGTTTACATGATGAACCTTATGAGCTCCTCAAGGGGACATCATCATCCTAATATATAGGACACGATTTCCTCCTATAATCAACGACACACCATATAAATAATAACATTTCCCAACTTATCGAGCCTATCGATTTACTCTATAAATATCGCCCATTGGTAAATCAAAGAAATGATTACTAAGTATATGTGTCCGTTATTATATCGAGATTAAGAGCATGTACAACATAATATCTGAGGTCTGATTCGATTATGTAGTCAGCAATAAATCGAATCACCTCTAAGTCGGTCTTGCTCAATACACACAAAGTGTACTAGTGTGATTCTATGGTCAAGATAAACCAATACCAAATCACACTACAACCATTCCAATAGTTTGTCCATGATCATCTCGATTGTGAGCCTTTACTTATACTTTATAAGGAACTGATAACATGATCTTCCGTGTGACACTACACACCATGTTATCTACAATGTAATGTATTAGACGATATGCATAACCATAGATATGCAAACAATGATCATGTGATTCTTATTTCAAAATAAAAATATTCATACAAAAAATAAACTTTTTAGTATACATCTCAACAGGGGGAGATTGTAAGATCTCATTAGTATATGAGACATTGATATCCTTGGGGAGTCTTTTTGATGTATGTCAAAGGGGGAGAAGTGAGGTTTAAATTTGGTAAACCTTCACTTTGCTTTGGAAGTGGAAGTGTTTAAGTTTGGGGTATTGTCAGCCTAACTTAAAGGTATTGTCAAATATAAAAAAAAAAAGAGATTTTTGGTACAATCTGCCTAGGTCACGATTGACCGAACTCAAGTTTGACTTGAGTAGTATTTTGATGTTTGACAATGGGTTGACCATTGTTTGACAATGGGTTGATTATATGGTTGACATGGGGTTGACCATATGATGGAGAAGTCTAAGTAAGACATTTGGCACGAAGAGTTCAAGTCTTGTGTACTTGGCATGGAAAGTCCAAGTCTTGGGTACTTGGCATGGAAAGTCCAAGCATGAATCTTGGCAATGGTAAAGTCCAAGTTATGGGTACTTGGCATGGAAAGCCCAAGCATGGGTCTTGGCAATTGGAAAGTCCAAGCATCGACCTTGGCATTTGGAAAGTCCAACATGGAGTTGGCAAGGAAAGTCTAAGGGTGTGATATTGGTGGAGTAAAGTCCCAACGGTAGTCTTGGCGATATAAGTCCAATGTTTGGTGATGTAAAGTTCAAGTGTGTGTCTTGGCAGCATAAGCCCAAATGTGCCTTGGCGGTGTAGACCCGATTAACATGACAATAGCCAATGGAAGCACGTGAAAGCTAGCATATGGATGAATAAGTCATGGATGACTTAGAGGGAACCGATAGGTGTGAGGTTGATAGAGGTGGCTAAAAAGATTAGGTCTAGGCTAAGGGTGACCTAGTAAGTATGAGGGGATCATACTTGAGGTAAACCTCATGGTTGAGGTTTAGCAGTTGACTGGGATTATGGACCAGTCGATTGGTCAAGTATTTTAACACTTGGCAGTCGAGTCGACTCTGAGCAATCGACTTAGATTATGACCAGTCGACTGGCATTCGACTGCGCCCAAGTGGCCTTGGCAGTCGATTACCATCTTTGGGCAGTCGACTGGCCTTCAGCAGTCCACTGCCATGGAGGGCAGTCGACTGTTGGTCGAGTTCACAAGCACAAAAAGCTCAGTAGATGACTGAGTAGTCGACTACGGGTTTGGCAGTCGACTGCCAGTGTATTAGTTGGTTGGAATGCCAACGTATATTAAGTCGTTGTCTCACAATGGCTACAGGAGCAGTCGACTGCTAGGTATTGGCAATCAATTGTTTGGCAAAAATCCGCCCGAGTTGCAGCTTTATAAGGAGCTCAATGAGGAGGGTTTTGGCCATGGTTCTTGGGGTTATTTGAAAGGGAATAGTTGGTGATTTCTAGTCCTTCAAAGTCAATCCAAAGCAATCAACAAGGAAGCAATCCAAAGTTTTTATGTAAAGTTTTCTTTACTTGTATTTGTGTATTGCTTAGTTTATTTATTGTATTTCATTGTATTAATTTTGTAATCATTTGTACGAGGCTTCTTCACCTTTGGATTGTTCCGGGGTGTGTATTAGTGGTGGTGTGCATCACTAGAGCTCATTTGAGTTCGCCCCGTGGAGTAGGAACCCTAAGGTCCCGAACCATGTTATATTTTTGTCTTGTGCTTGTGTTCTTGTTGTGTGTTTTCATTATTGTATATTCCGCTATGCTGACAAGTATTGTAGGCAAGCATGATTGAATTCCAAGCGAAACGCGGAATGCTATTCACTCCCGCCCCCCTCTAGCACATCACCAAAGGTCATACACACACTTGGACTTATACCGCCAAGACTATACCTTTGGACTTTCCATTTCCATGTACACATGACTTGGACTTTCCAATTGCCAAGTACCCATGACTAGGACTTTACCATTGCCAAGACTCATACTTGGATTTTTCACGCCAAGTACCAATGACTTGGACTTTACCATTGTCAAGTACACATGACTTGTACTTCTCAATTGCCAAGACCATTCTTGGACTTCCCATGACAAATCATTTTGTCAAACATCAAAATACTACTCCAATCAAACTCGAGTCTGGTCAATCATAACTTGGGTCGATTACACCAACAATCTCCCCATAAAGCTATCTCCTCATATGGTCAAACCCATGTCAACCATTATCAACCCATTGTCAAACAATGGTTAAACCATTTGTCAAACATCAAAATATTACTTGAGTCTATTTAATCATGACCTAGGTCGATTGCACCAACAAAGAGATTCTCAACTTCTGAGAAAGAGGAGGTCTTGGAAGTCTCCACCTCTAAGATTGAGGGGAGGAGAGACATTCCACACTGGAGCAAGTAGAGGAGTCATCTACCTCCGGGAGAAAAGAAGAACTAGACCACAATTCACCTACCACTGAGCTAGGTAACTCAAATGCAATTGTTAAAAATAAAAATCATACAACTTGCTTTGAGTGTAGGGAAGTAGGATATTATAAGAGCAAATGTCCAAAAAGAGTTAAAAAGGCTCAACCACACCCAAGACGAAGGAGAAGCCCAAGGAGGCCAGAAGCCCCATGTAAAAGAGCAAGGAGCACATTGTGTGCTTCAAATGTCAACAAAAAGGGCATTATAGGAGCCAATGTCCGAAGGGGAGTAACTTTACCAAGGACAAAAGAGAGAGCTCAAATGCAGGGGGAGCACCCAAGCCAACGCCTAAGGTATATCTTAATGTTCTTTCTTTATGTAATGATAAAAAAAATATGTTTTTAATTCACTTGCAATTATTAATTATAGAGAAGTATGATAATAGTAACGAATATTTTAGCTTAGGGGCCAAATATCATGAATTTAGGGCTAGGGATAATTCTAGGATTGTTAGCTCTAAAACTACTCTACCTAAGGCTAGGAAGGTAGATAACAACAAGAATCTAGGCATTAACCCTAAGAAGGGTAGACTTATGCCTAGAAAGAAGGGGAATGCCCAAAAGAAAAATGAAACATGAAAAATTGGAAAATTAGAATTAAAAAATCAAGCCTTGAGGTCAAAGCTTAAGAAAATGGAAAAGACTCTTAGGAAAATGGAAAATATGATTCAAGGGTCAAATGGGCAAGGTCTAGGTTTTAGGAGGCAAGACCTACCTAAGGACAAAAAAGATTTAAGTCACAACCTAAGTCCAAGAAGGTTATGTCATCTTAGCATAGTGTATAGCTATGGAAAAAATCCTAGGTCTAGGAAAACCAAGGTCACAAGGGAAGTCATCCCAAGAATTAACCATCGTAAGTGTCTAGTGGCCAAGGTTTCCAAGAAACCTAGGAAAGCCACTAAGAAGGTCACAAGGGAAGTCATCCCTAGAGTTGACCTAGACAAGACCAAAATGACCAAGGGTTATTAGGAAGGTACTAAAGAAGGTTATCCTTAGTGAGTACCTAGTAAAACCAAGGAGCTCCAATAGGTTTTGAGTTCCTAGGAGCGTGATCCCCTCACGCTAGATGGGTTAAGATGTGTCAACTTTAAATAGTTGGGTAGTTAACTTAACAGTAGTAGAGTTGACACTTTAGGGCATTTTCAAGGTAATGTGATACCTTAGAAATGAGTTTATAAATTAGTCCTAAAAAAATTTAGGATGTGCCAATAGAAGTTGAAGTTTGAAAATTTGATTAAAATTGACACAATTAGGTTAAAGGTCAATAGTATGCTAAGTTTGGGTTTTTGGCACACATGAGGGATTTAGGGTCATTATGGCAAATTGATGTAATTTAGAAAATGGCAATTAAGCTTAACACTTAGGTATTTTTGTCACGTCCCGAGAGTATATCGTGCCGAAAAGCAAACGGACAGTATCACCCCTGTACGTGGCAACATATCTAGTTAATACAAGGCCCGTAGGCCCACAACAACAACATAATAAGCAAACATGAATATACTAAACACAACGGAAACATACTGACAGATAAAACAAGATACAAAGACCCAACTGTGTACTCCGGAGTGACTTTGACACAACAAGAATCATAACAGAAATTACATCAAAGACCAAATACATACATCACATCCGTATATCGTAAATACGAAAACAACACAAGGTAAAATCCCAAAACAACAATCCACAAGAATACAACAATACGGAATACATATTCATCCGTTCGGTGTGAGATGGGATCAGATGGCGAAGCTTCGAACGTCCAAGGAAATCTTCTACCTGTTATCTGGGCGACAGGAAACCCAGGGTCCGGGGTGGTGAGTATAAACTTAGGGGTAATATGTAGAAAGTGCATGAACAACATATAGGATAACGAGATCTACAAGTATACATGTGAAGATCTACAGGTATACAGCATGAGTCCAATAGACATACAGTCCTATCCAAATCTAATAACAAGTAACCACAGTATAGTCATACTCAATGTATATACTAAACTGATTAACTGAACATGAAGTAATGTACCAACGTACCTGACGGTCTGCAACACCATAAGCTATATCATCCTGAACAAATATACAATAACATAACCCATATAACGTACAAAGTCAATCTCATACCTGACCAACACTCATACATATAAACAGTATATAATCACAAGTAATAACATCCCGGTCCAGACCACACTATGACATGATGCAAATTAAATGCATACAACAGTCTGGACCAGCACATATATCATGCTCAACACACAGCAGTATATAATATGCAAATGGCATGCATCATGATGTACAAGCATATACAATAATCATAGCACAATCAAATGCAGCATCTCACAGGTATATGTAAAACATATATCAAATACATGCATACATATATATCAACAATGCATATTCATGGTCACTATCTGCGGACCCATCCAACCATGACCCCAGAGTGGCCAGGGTGGCACGACATGATAACTATCCCGACTCCAGCTACCACTACTCTCGAGTGGTCGAGTTGGGTAGTATGACTGGTAGCTAGCCGCCATAGAGCTATATGCTACCCTAGGGGTCCCTGCTACAAGCGACTCTAGCTACGACTACCCATGAGTGGTCGAGTGCTGTACGACAGAACAAGTTGCACGCCACTCTAGCTACCACTGTCTATAGTGGTCGAGCGCGGCACATCCAATGCTCTACCACTACCCCAGCTACCACTACCCCGAGTGGCCGGGGAGGCAAGATGACTGATGACCCATCTCAACCACAAGAGAGACCCAATCAACAGCATGCATGCAGTGTAATGGTGCATAGCTCCACACAAGTATTCTCGCAACACTCCCTATCCCACGGGGAGTCCTGGTCAACCAAAAGTCAACTATGCAAGGACTATTAATCCGCAAGGCACTCTCTCTACCACAAAGAGAGTCATACCCAACTGACAGTCAACCACGCTAAGACCTCCAATCCGTGGCGAGATACTATCGGCAATCCATATAACCATACACAGATATACAATCCATAATGGATATACAATCATGCTAGGACCTCCAGTTCATAACCACATACTGACACTCACACACTTATCTATGCACAACCACTAGATCCACCATAGATACATAACTAATAAGTGTACGACACAACAATCGACTCCCTAATCTAATCAATCACCTAACTCTAGTGATGTAACACAGTAACCCAATCTGAGGTCACAAGAATAACCCTAACCATATGTACTTACTGAATATCCATCAGCTAACACACAATAAGGTTTGTAGTTCATATCCGTGATAGATAATCAATGAAGTAACAATAATATATCTCAAAGGTCAAGGCTAAGTACAAGCACATGATAAAATAAGAGTGGAGTCAAGGTAAAAGAATTCAGTATAAATCTAAATTCATGCACCAGATTCAGATCAAAACTACCTTTCCAGGATAGATATTACCCACCTGACATGATGACTATCCACACGTACGAGCATCCATCACTAATCAAAGTCCTGAACTAATCTCCGCTTCAATCACAAACAGCCTCTTAATCCACTTGATGGAATTTGATCTGCCCAACTATTAACTGCAAGTAAATCCCATGACATTAACCAAAATCTAATCATAATTTACACACTGATCAATAATTCTAGCAACACAATTGTGCATTCTCTTTCAAGAATTAGTTACTCTAATCACACATCCAATGTATAACATACAATTCAGGGCTTACCTTCACCCATTGCAATCAACCACAACTTCTTGATTCCCTCCAATGAATCTAACTTGCTCAATCCAAATGAACTCCACCCCCAAACGGACTATGTCAGATCTTTGTTTCCCTTCTCTCTTGTTGTGGATTCACCGGCTAAAACATCGCTAACACCAGCACTGCCACTTGCACATCAAGGTCAGCAAAAGGTGAAACCGAGTTCCTCCCTCTTTGATCTGATGGTGTGAAGATGACTGGTAGCTGGATTCACCGGCAGTCGACTGGTAGCTGGATTTCCGTCTATCAGTCGACTGTCATAAGTCCCCAGTCGACTGATGCCACTGTTGTCGTGAGACAACGGCTCAATCCATGTTGGACAAGTTCCAACGGGACTCTTGGTAGTCGACTCACGGCAGTCGAACCGGCCATAATGTCAGTCGATTGCCAACCTCAAGAATGAGGTTTTAACCCAAGTATGGTGCCCCCATACTTGCTAGACCACCCTTAGCCTAGACCTAAGCCTTCTAGCAACCTCCATCAGCCTCACGCCTCTCGGATCCCTCCAAGTCATCCATGACTTGTTCATCCATCGCGCTAGCCTTCAGGTGCTTCCGTCGGCTATGTCATGCTAACGGTGTCTACACCGCCAAAGCACATTGGACTTACGCCGCCAAGACTCCGCTTGGACTTTACGCCGCCAACCATTGGTCTTATGCTGCCAAGACTCCCGCTTGGACTTTATGCTGCCAATATCAAACCCTTGGACTTCTCAAATGCCAAGACTCAAGCTTGGACTTTCCCTTGCCAACCCATGTTGGACTTTCCATGCCAAGACCATGCTTGGACTTTCCTTGCCAACCCATGTTGGACTTTACATTGCCAAGACCCATGCTTGGACTTTTACATTGCCAAGACCCATGCTTGGACTTTTCATGTGCCAAGTGTCTCACTTGGACTTTTCATGCCAAGTACTCAAGACTTGGACTTTTCATGCCAAGTACTCAAGACTTGGACTTTACCAAATGCCAAGTGTTCCACTTGGACTTTCCCATGACAATTACATTGTCATATGTTTTTGTCGAAACATCAAAACATCACTCGAGTCCTGGTCAATCGTGACCTGGGCCGATTGCACCAACAGCTAACACCAGCACTGCCACTTGCACATCAAGGTCAGCAAAAGGTGAAACCGAGTTCCTCCCTCTTTGATCTGATGGTGTGAAGATGACTGGTAGTTGAGATCACATACCCCAGCTCACAGTGAAGGCGGCCTGGTGCTCGCAATCGATAGAACTGCAACTGCGATAGGGTAACGCTCGGATTTGATGGATCGACGACCATTGCTGAATCAATCTCACAAAAATAGGGAAATAGGGAAACTGTCTGGATGATGTTGTAGGTTGTTGTGAAGCTATCGACGGCGTGATTGGATGGAAATGCTTGCTCCTCGGGAGGAACGGAGAAGACGCGAACCAATCCAAGCTGTGGAGGTGCTGAGGTGGCTCGGGATGGTTCACCGGAACTCATCGAGCTGCGGGGTGGAAGAAACGACCGACAGGGCCTGGCGCTTTCGGCATATGACTGTGAGATTGGGAGAAACAAGGAGAGCGACAACGCAAGTGGAGATCTCGCCGATGGAAAGATCTGATAGCGGCAATGAGGAGCAGATCGAAAACAAAGAGCACGACGTCTCTCCCACCGGCCAGATCTTCCACCGTTGGCAGCAGTGGCTTGCGGAGGGAGAAGGATGCAATCGATGGCCTTCTGCTCCAGGTGATCCCCAATGATGAAGTGGCGGCGATGAACGACCCGATGAGCTGGCTCCAGAGGCGACGGAAAACTGTGGAAATCGCAAACGAAGGAATCGGAAAATCGGATTTGGGTTCGCGATCTGAGCAGGGAAGGCTTTTAAAAACTGGCCACTTGATTAAGCTAACTCAAGTCTAACCCAATCACCTATTAACCTTAATCTTCCTCCTAATCTATCATATGAACCCCTTTTTAATTCTGAAAAATTCCTGAAAATTCCACAAACTAATTCTCAATTAGCAAGGCTATTATTTTATTTTTTATTTTTTTCCATTATCTTACATTCTCCCCCACTAATAAAAATTTGGTTCCCAAATTTCCGACTCACGTACGAGTACGAGATGTCACAACAACCATCTCAAGCATCCGAAGAAATGTCCATATGAACACCTCAAGTGACTAAGTGGGGTACTGACAACCTCTAAAATCTATCATGGATACTCTCAACATATCAACCATCTATCAAAAGGTAAATAACTGTACCAAAGTGGAGCTCTATAACCATGACATGTGGGAGACTTTTCCAGAATCATAAGATAAATCATGAATCACTATCAGAAATGATACTCAAAGATACTCCATGGATATAATTTCATCAAGTGATCCAACGAAGTCCATCCTACGGTTCGGAAGGAACCGAGCAGACTTAGCTAATCGATCACCGATTATCCAAATCACATCAAGTCCTTTCCGAATTCTAGATAATCCCCCAACGTTGTCCATCGTACTAGGCTACCACTTCCATCTCGGTACATAACCCTTCCAGTCACTAATATTCCACTTTTACATGTTGGCACACCAACATCAAGCTACGAACTCAACCATGTCCAACATGTATCGTTCCACAAACAAGGATGTTTCAACACCCTATTTTCTTCGGAGACGGAGAATTCCTTTCGCACAAGAGAAATCAATCTAATGTCCAAAATCCATCCTGTCACACAGAACTGGAAGTAATTGGAAGACTATAATGATCAATCTCGCTAGTTTCTCAACTAGCATACACATAATATACGTCTCATTCAACTGCATCGGGATCGCTCCTAATCCCTGAAATGATGCATCTATGTACAGTAATCCTTCCATCCACAATGGAAGGACTAACTAACACTGATGCAAAAGTCAACCACCATCTAGGCCCTGAAACCTAGTTTCAAAACTTCTGACTAAGTGATTTACATCACCTTCTTGGTCCAACAAATCAGCGGTATAGTAATGCTAGTAACATCCTATCAACCTCTATGATATCAACCAGATCAATCCAGGGAAACCCCAACTTCCCTTAAGATTGTGAATATATCCCAAAAATATATCATCCACAAATATGATGACAATCGATCTCAAATACTCCAAGAGTACTTGATTCCTCAAATCCATGAACGACTAAATCGTCGATAAGTATAACAACATTATCAACAACTCATAGAATTCATACCAAGTATGAAATGTCGTCTTCTACACACTTGTATTTTTTTTTACTCCAAGCAGATGATATCCCAATCATCACACCCATAAAGGTAATTGTATGACATCATGTCACTACAATATCAACACTCTAATCATATATCAATCCTAGGGTATACACAGGTGTCCTTTAGCTGAGCTAAACAAATCATCTATCCACAACGAAGGATATCCATTTTCATCAGCCTCCACGTTCCAACATCGATAATCGATGCATAACCTCAAAGATCTGTCTTTCTTTTAACAAAGTGTTCCGGATCTTCTCCAGAAGGAATACCAGGACAGATAAATCTCCCATCCAACACCTCCTATAACCGCAACTCACGTTCTTCCAATTTCTACAGTGTTTAGCAGCACTGATACCAATAAAAATTATCTCCCGGTATGAGGTCCTCAATATCGGAACTGTTTCCGAAATCACTTCAATCGCATACTTCACTTGCCTATGCAGTGGCAATCCCGAGAGTTCATCTGAAACTACATTCAGGTACTCTCAGATTATACGCACATCTGAGAGACATATTATACCATAATCTCAACCATTTAACTATCCGTAAGGATATGTCTATAGTAGAGGTTTGTTTAGCAAAGGCTAAGGGTATCCCTTGACTTCTTAGTTGTTGGTCAACATCTCACCTGATGGTAGAGAAATCATCAACCCACAAGTTGATAGGAACCCTTCGAACCCTATCTAAGAATATTCTAGATCTACATACCTAAAACTACCTGTATCTCTCGATACACCAGCAAATAGGGTAACCTAAAGTAATACCCCGCATGACCAATTCTTCGGTCTTGTATACCTCTTCCCGAGTAACCATGTAAACTCGTCCAATATCTGTTCTTGACGGCTGAGCTCAAGTAGGTGCAAAAGTCTGCCATGGAGGAACTGAAGTCGACTACTGAAACTGAGGTACAAACTAAAACAACTACAATGGAGATGGTAAACACTGTTGTACTGGCAAAGGGTACACCACCGACTGAAAAATACTGAAGAACTGCCAACATCGTAGCACGCTCCAACTCTGCAAATAGTATAACAACATCTAAAGAATATATCATAGATACGACCATCATCGTATAATCTCTCTCCTCTGTACAAATCATAACCACGCCTGGGAAGGTAATAGTTGTTGTCGTCTGGATGTCTAAATCTTCTGAGATGTCTTCTACTAATACTGCTGAGTAACTTGCTTCTCTCGGCTAGAAGTATCAAAGAGCTCCAACTATGTCTGAGGTAGTAGATCGCTACTGATGTGATAACCCAATCTTCTATAATGATCTCGGCTTTCGAGGTTGTGGATCATCCTCTCGAAAGCATCATCCATAGTCTTCAACTGAGTCTTCAAAGTATATACTCTCCTCATAGATACTGGCTGCTTATGGTAGAAGCAGATAAAATGATCCATCAGATAATCTAACTCTACGTGTCATCATGACTCGCACTACACGCACATAATCTCTTCGGAGTCTTTCTTCTAATTTTGTTGATAAACAGGTGAAGATGTTGACAATCTGCAGTCAGTCTTCTATGATCTAAAAACTCTCCAATAGTCGCTCGTAGCCCAAGACTCCAATCTTGCTCCTTTTATCCAACATAAGGATACTTCTGATTCCAATAATTTGACTTGCAATGTCTAACTATCAAATTTTCAACTCTTAAAACACTTGCTACGGAGTCATTTCTATATACATGACTCGGTCTAAGGACTTCTGGTAGGATCTGGTAGAAGATCCAAACATCCTGATCAAGATGTCAACCAATAAACCCGTGGGTGGCCAAAACCAACCCAATCACATTCTTGAGCTATTAGGTTGTCGTAATCTTCACAAGTCTAACGACTCTGCATGGTACCTTCATTACCAAACGATCACCCAACCTGAAGCTAAAAAATTCTCTGACAATGAGTCAAAGAAACGATGCGGGGAAATACTCTCTTGCAACATCACTACACCGTGGCCAAGTGATGTGTGATCTCCCAAAGGTTATTTTCTATCTCTTCCACCAAGTATCGGCTTGATCCCGATAATGGTATGCAACCAACTCCACTATCTTCATATAACATGAGTTAAGTACTCAAAAGTACTCTCAAAGTTATACCACCTAGAACGCCCAACCCAGGGATCAAAATCCCTATGAATATCATCCACTAATTTTCTACTATCTGCATCAGCAATAGTATACTCGCTTAGTCCATTACCCCTCAGGTAATAATCTGACAAGCACAATTAGTGAAAATCCTTAGGACTGTAATCTTTGATCTCCATAAGAAATGTGACAGCCTAACCCCTGCTTTTCGACTCGATATCAGTCGGCTCTCAAAGGTAATTTACCTTTTCGAAAGTAGGTACACGACTCAAAAAGTCGTTCCCGTGATCATCTCAAATCATGGTTACGGATAGTGACTAACATACTAAAAGTCATGCACTGTTATAAGCAACTAAATGCAGAGCCAATAGAAGGATATGTGATAACAGCTGACATATCTTAATCCTTGTAGCTCGGAGATGTCCACAACTGTCATATCCCAAAACTCACAAAACCAAAATCGAGTAAAGCAAAACTCGATGTTGGAACGAAATAAAATCCGAAAGTGGACTTCGTAACCTAAAGCTCTGATACCAATAAAATTGTCACACCCCGAGAGTATGTCGTGCTAAAAAGCAAACGGACAACATCTCCCTTGTACGTACCAACATATCTTGTTAATACAAGGCCCATAGGCCCACAACAACAACATAATAAACAAACATGAATATACTAAACACAACGGAAATATACTGACAGATAAAACAAAATATAAAGACCCAACTGTGCACTCCGGAGTGACTTTGACACAAGAAGAATCATAACAGAAATCACATCAAAGACCAAATAGATACATCACATCTGTATATCGTAAATACAAAAACAACATGGGGTAAAATCCCAAAACAACAATCCACAAGAATACAACAATACAGAATACATATCCATTCGTTCAGTGTGAGATGGGATCAGCTGGCAAAGCTCCGAACGTCCAAGGAAATCTTCTACATGTTACCTGGGCGACAGGAAACCTAGGGTCCGGGGTGGTGAGTATAAACTCAGGGGTAATATGTAGAAAGTGCATGAACAACATATAGGATAACGAGATCTACAAGTATACATGTGAAGATCTACAGGTATACAGCATGAGTCCAATAGACATACAGTCCTATCCAAATCTAATAACAAGTAACCACAGTATAGTTATACTCAATGTATATACTAAACTGATCAACTGAACATGAAGTAATGTACCAACGTACCTGACGGTCTGCAACACCATAAGCTATATCATCCTGAACAAATATAAAATAACATAACTCATATAACGTACAAAGTTAATCTCATACCTGACCAACACTCAGATATATGAATAGTATATAATCACAAGTAATAACATCCTGGTCTAGACCACACTATGACATGACGCTAATTAAATGCATACAACAGTCTGGACCAGCACATATATCATGCTCAACACACAGCAGTATATAATATGCAAATGGCATGTATCATGATGTACAAGCATATGCAACAATCATAGCTCAATCAAATGCAGCATCTCATAGGCATATGTAAAACATATATCAAATACATGCATACATAGATATCAGCAATGCATATGCATGGTCACTGTCTGTGGACCCGTCCAACCACGACCCCAGAGTGGCCAGGGTGGCACGACATGACAACTATCCCGACTCCAGCTACCACTACTCTCGAGTGGCCGAGTTGGGTAGTATGACTGGTAGCTAGCCGCCATAGAGCTATATGCTACACTAGGGGTCCCTGCTGCAAGCGACTCGAGATACCACTACCCATGAGTGGTCGAGTATTGCACGACATGACAAGCTGCACGCCACTCTAGCTACCACTGTCTATAGTAGCCGAGCACGACACATCCAATGCTCTGCCCTCAACCCTGCTACCACTACCCTGAGTGACCGGGGAGGCAGGATGACTGACGACCCATCTCAACCACAAGGGAGACCCAATCAACAGCATGCATGCAGTGTAATGATGTATAGCTCCACACAAGTATCCTTGCAACACTCCCTATCTCACGGGGAGTCCTGATCAACCAAAAGTCAACTATGCAAGGACTACTAATCCGCAAGGCACTCTCTCTACCACACAGAGAGTCATACCCAACTGATAGTCAACCACGCTAAGACCTTCAGTCCGTGGCGAGATACTATCAACAATCCATATAACCATACACAGATATACGATCCATAATGGATATACAATCATGCTAGGACCTCCAATCCATAACCACATATTGACACTCACACACTTATCTATGCACAACCACTAGATCCACCATAGATGCACAACTAACAAGTGTACAACAAAACAATCGACTCCCTAATCTAATCCATCATCTAACTCTAGTGATGTAACACAGTAACCCAATCTAAGGTCACAAGAATAACCCTAACCACATGTACTTACTGAACATCCATCAGCTAACACACAATAGGGTTTGTAGTTCATATCCATGATAGATAATCAATGAAGTAACAACAATATATCTCAAAGGTCAAGGCTAAGTACAAGCACATGATAAAATAAGAGTGGAGTCAAGGTAAAAGAATTCAGTATAAATCCAAATTCATGCACCAGATTCAAATCAAAACTACCTGACCAAGGTAGATATTACTCACCTAACATGCTGACTATCCACACGTACTAGCATCCATCACTAATCAAAGTCCTGAACTAATCTCCACTTCAATCACAAACAACCTTTTAATCCACTTGATGGAATCTGATCTACCTAACTATTAACTGCAAGTAAATACCATGACATTAACCAAAATCTAATCATAATTTACACACTGATCAATAATTCTAGCAACACAATTGTGCATTCTCTTTCAAGAATTAGTTACTCTAATCACACATCCAATGTATAACATACAATTCAGGGCTTACCTTCACCTGTTTTAATCAACCACAACTTCTTGATTCCCTCCAATGAATCTAACTTGCTCAATCAAAATGAATTCCACCCCCAAATGGACTATGTCATATTTGTGTTTCCCTTCTCTCTTGCTGTGGATTCACCGGCTAAAACATCGCTAACACCAGCGCTGCCACTTGCACATCAAGGTCAGCAAAAGGTGAAACCGAGCTCCTCCCTCTTTGATCTGATGGTGTGAAGATGACTGGTAGCTGAGATCACATACCCCAGCTCACAGTGAAGGTGGCCTGGTGCTCACAATCGACAGAACTGCAACTGCGACAGGGTAACTCTCAGATTTGATGGATCGACGACCATTGCTGAATCAAGCTCACAAAAATAGGGAAATAGGGAAACTATCTGTATGATGTCGGAGGTTGCTATGAAACTGTCGGTGGCATGATTGGCTAGAAACGCTGGCTGCTCGGGAGGAATGGAGAAGATGCGGAGTAATCCAAGTTGTAGAGGTGCTGAGGCAGCTCGGGATGGTTCACCGGACACCATCAAGCTGCGGGGCAGAAGAAACAACCGACAGGGGCTGGCGCTTGTGGCATCCGACCGTGAGATCGGGAGAAACAAGGAGAGCAACGACGCAAGTGGAGATCTCGCCGATGGAAAGATCTGACAGCGACAATGAGGAGCAGATCGGAAACAGAGAGCACGACGTCTCTCCCACTGGCCGGATCTTCCACCATCGGCAGCAGCGGTTCACGGAGGGAGAAGGACGCGATTGATGGTCTTCTGCTCTAGGTGATCCCCGACGATTAAGTGGTGGCGATGAACGACCCGGCGAGCTATCTCCAGAGGCGATGGAAAACTGTGGAAATCGTGAACGAAGGAATTGGGAAATCGGATTTGGGTTCGCGATCTGAGCAAGGAAGGCTTTTTAAAACTGGCCACTTGATTGAGCTAACTCAAGTCTAACCCAATCACCTATTAACCTTAATCTTCCACCTAATTGATCATGTGAACCCCTTTTTAATTCTGAAAAATTCCTGAAAATTCCACAAACTAATTCTCAATTAGCAAGGCTATTAGTTTATTTTATTTTATTTTTTTTTTCCAGTATCTTACAATTTTCATACCTTAATATTATATATTTGTCATGTTTTGTTTGTCATATGATATGTCATGACATCATGTTCATATTATTATCTAAAATGTCGTGATAATGCTTAGGTTAATTTGTATCATGCTATGATATCATGCACCATTGGAAAATATACTTAAATTATGCAAATCATTTATGCCATGATCATAATTCATGCATTTAGGTCAATCAAATTGAAATAAAAAACAATGGCATTATTTTATGTCCTAGATAAAGCAATCAAATGGATATGCCTAGGTATAATGCATGAACCCATAGTTTAGGGAAGAACACATTCACATCTCACACAATCCATAGGATGACATATGTATGTATTGATATACCCTAAACACATGTGAGATGTTAGAAAATTGAGTTGAGTTCAATGTGTTTGTATGGTACATCAAATGAACTAAAACTCTTTCAATCAAAAGTAAAAAATCATGAGGAAAACTAATGTACAAGTTGATGCACGCGAATGCGTTCTCAAATCTCACGACGGGAATCATCGAGGACTCGAAGTGCGAGCTCAACGTCCGCAAGTGCATGGATGTCGTCAAGTAATAAATAGATTATTGATCCCACAGGGACTGAGATTCGAGTACTGATTGTTCAGTGGGCGTTCTTGTTTGGAGTTTAGTTCTAGAAGTTGTGATTACGAAGATTGGAGGCGGTCTTAACGCTAGTACGGTGTCACACGGAGAAAGAGAAGGGTTTCTACGAGTCTTTGGAGGGAATTCTAGGATTTTAATTTCACTTTGCATCACAAAACATGCTACCAATTGGGTATTGTCTAGACGTCTAACTACGGTCTTGTGGAAGGGACATCATACACTTCCCCAATTAGCCTTTGCATCTATCAAGAATTACCTCTGTCATACCAGGTCTACCCCTGACTTTAGGATGGGGTAGGTTGTACGAGGATGCCAAATCAATCCCTGTGACGAATCAGAATATGTCTTGTTCCCGACTCTATCACACCCTTCTATCCGTGGTTATCGGAGAGAGGTCAACCCTTTGGCTCCTCCTTAGTTCTCCTAAATCTTTGATACGAGGGTTGTCACCCCTCGTATCGACTATGCACAGTAGATAGAAAGACAAAACGAATAACTATTGATCTAAACAAACATCAATTGTAAATATGAATTCAAGAATAGAAATATATTTGAAATAACATGTTCTACGCGTACAAACTACTCCCTAATCCTAGAATCGAAAAATCTACTCCATGAATACGAGAAAGAGAAACGCAAAGCATAATCAAATTCATAGAAATAAAGTAAATTGCGGAAGGAACATGAATTACAATGCACTGTGGCTCTTCTCTCTGTGTTGAAGTGCAGAACTTGATCCTCGAGTGGCTTCCTTTCTCCCGTTACAAGTTCCCGATGCTTTTTAGGGCATCGATGTGATGTCCCAGCTGTCGTGCCTCCCCCCTAGGATTTGGTGTCACGACCTGAGGTAGACTCTGTCCGGCCAACGGACGGTACCCCCTTATGACAATTCCAATAGATATCCAAATAGATGCAGCCAACATAGCACATAAGGAAATACATAACATCGACAACGGAAGACAAACACAATAAGGATATAAACTCAACGATAAGTGCATATAGGAATATCCGTCCACACGTAGATGAAATCTCACAATGAAATCGTAAAGGAAACCACAATTACTACAAATAGTACACAATACTATCTCCAATAGAAACAAAGTCCATATCGAGATACATACGATATATGAAAACAAGATCCTCAGAAAAACGGTGGGATGGGATCATGTGGTGATGCTCCAAGTCTGTGCCGAAATCTTCTATTTGCCACCTGGGCGACAAGAAAACCCAGGGTCCATGGTGGTGAGTATAAACTCAGGGGTAATATGTAGAAAGTGCATGAACAACATATAAGAAAATAGGGATCTACAAGTATACATGTGAAGATCTACAGGTATACCGAAGAAGTCCAATAGATATACAGTTCTAAATATAATAACAACTAACCACCAGTATAGTCATACTCAATGCACATACTAAACTGATTAACTAAACATGAAGTAATGTAAAGTACCAACATACCTGACGGTCTGCAACAACATAAGCTATACCATCCTGAACAGGTATACAATAACATACCCCATATAGCATATAACAAAATGAACCAACACATACTCATGCTCAACACACACACAGCAATATAAAATATGCAAATGACATGTAACATGATGTACAATCATATACAGTAAACAAATGCAGCATCTCACAGGCATATGTAAAACATATATCAAATACATGCATATCTAGCAATGCATATGCATGACCATGTCTGCGGACCCATCCAACCATGACCCCAGTATGGCTTGGGAGGCACGACATGACAACTATCCCCACTCAAGCTACCACTACTCTCGAGTGGTCGAGTTGGGTAGTATGAATGGTAGCTAGCCGCCATAGAGCTATATGCTACCCCACGGGGGACCCTGCTGCTAGCCGCTCCGTTACACTACCCATGAGTGGACGAGCATCACACACAGGATAACTGCACACCTCACAACCACTGTCTATAGTGGGCGAGTGTGCTATCTACCACTCTACACAGTGGCCAAGTGTGCATCTCCAACTACCACCGTCTATAGTGGCCAAGTGCGGCACATCTAATGCTCTGCACTCAACCCTGCTACCACTACCCCGAGTGGTCGGGGAGGCAGGATGACTGACGACCTGTCTCAACCACAATGTAGACCCAGTCAATAGCATGCATGCAATGTAATGATGCATAGCTCCACACATGTATCCCCGCATCACTCCCTATCCCACGGGGAGTCCTAGTCAACCCAAAAGTCAACTATGCAAGGACTACTAATCTAGAGTCACAACCTACTTATCTAAGTACAGATAAATAAATCTACCATAGATGCATAACTAATATATGTACGGTACAACAGTCGACTCCATAATCTGATCCATCACCTAACTCTAGTGATGTAATTCGGTAACTCAATCTGAGTTCACCATGGTAAGCCTGACGACATGTACTAAACTGAACATCCATCAGCTAACACACAATAGGGTTCGTAGTTCATATCTGGGATAAATGAACGATGAATATCAACAATATATCTCAAAGGTCAAGGCTAAGTACATGCACAAGATTAAATAAGAGTGGATTTAAGATCAAAAGTAATAGCATAAATCCAAATTCATGCACCAGATTCAGATTAAACTACCTAACCAGAGTAGATAATACCCACCTGATACGAAGCTCGAAATAATCCTCATGGTTGTGGACCTGCTTCGTATCCCAAACCTGCACATAATAGCAAACTATGATTAAGTACAAGTCTCCGATAAATATACAAACTAAACATTAATCCGTTTCTATATTCACATCCATTACTCGTCTACGAGTTAGAAACTCGAACACACACCTCTCATATCCCCAAATCTACATTCATCTTTAGCCAATTTACCCAACCAAGCTCTCTCCCACATCAATAAGATCAATCAAAGTATATAGATCTAAATAACACTCAAAACAACCACACTTGATTGCACCAACTCACCGATTACAGCTCCACCCCTGACTGTGCAGAGCAAAGGCTTCCTTTGTCCCACACTTAACCGATTGGTCAACATCCACAACCCAATCAATTACATTGAACAGAAAACACCTCATACACATCTCCATTGCCATTCTCACAACATCACAGATCTGGAAACACCATGAACAGAATAGGTAAAGGGAAAAATAGGGATTATACCCGATTTACACTTCACAGCTGCATCAACACACTCAAATCAACCGAGACACTATCCATGATCTCACCACATACAACACAGCAATTAACAGATGACAACAATAGATTGAATCAACCTTACCAGCTCAAAACCTCCATCGGAAATCACCTCCTTTAACCTTTGTTCACCGTCAAAATCCCAGCTCCAACACTACCAAACTCTACGGCAAACAGAGACTCACAACGCAGCCCTCCTTCTCCGATCTCAGCTATTCACCGAGGACAGCTTAGCTACCAGCGAAATCTGAGCTCCAATCACTGCCCACATCATGGATCCAAGCCCAATAAGAAACCCACAGTGAGATCTAAAGGAATCCATGATAAAACCTAACCCTAGACAAACGGAATACCTTGATTGGCAACTCACTGCCGTGTCGACAGCACCGCCCGTCCATTGAAGGTTTCGCCAAGATCCCCAGGCGATAACCCACTGGTCTTCGGTCGGAGATCAACCAAGGTAGCGGCGCCATCGAACTATTCTCATCGAGACACCGACGAGCTGAGATCTGGCGACGGAATCGCGTGGAGGAGAAGATCGCAAGAGAGAAATGATGAGCGAGTCGCGAGAGAGAAAGGTGAAGTAGTGATAGGGTTTTCTTTCGGCTTTTAAATGTCATTCGCGAATTTGGTTCAGGAGGACCCGATTCAAGCTCTAACCGGTTCACCCCTAATACAATTAAACCCAATCTCAATTAACCCTAGCCCTCCATTAAACTTAATTAGCTGGGTTAATCCATAAATTTTTTTTCGTATTCTTACATTCTTCCCCACTTAATAAAATTTGGTCTCCAAATTTCATACTTAAATGCAATAATTAACTCATGAAATATCTTGAACTGCTACATACCTCATGTGAACAGGTGAGGGTATCAAGCTCGGATAGTATCCTCTAGCTCCCATGTTGCCTCCTCATCTATATAATGTTGTCATCCAACCTTTACAAGTCGGATGGTTTTGTTCCGTAGTTGACGCTCCTTGTGACCAAGAATCCGCACTGGAATCTCTTCATATGTTGCATTAGGCTGGAGTGGAATCGGCACCTTTGTTAGAATATGATCAGGATGCAGCACATATTTCCTCAGCATAGAAACATGAAATATGTTATGGACACCCGCAAGTGTCGGAGGTAAAGCCAACCAATAAGTTACACCCCCAATCCGCTCCAATATCTCGAATAGTCCAATGTAGTGTGGTGCTAACTTTCCTTTAAGGTCGAATCTCTTGACTCCTTTTGTAGGTGATACACACAGGAATACATGATCTCCTATAGAAAACTTCAGAGGTCTTCGCCTCCGATCCACATAACTCTTCTGTCGATCCTATGCATTTGAAAATCGTCGTCTGATAATACGTACCAACTTTGCATCATGTTGGATACTCTGAGGCCCCAATAGCTATCGCTCCCCAACATCCTTCCATAATATCGAAGATCTGCAGGGTCTGCCATACAAAGCCTCGAAGGGATCCATCTAAATAGAGGAGTGATAACTGTTGTTATAAGCAAACTCCACTAAATGGACATGATCCTCCCAGCTACCTCCGAAATCCATGACGCATGATCTCAATAAGTCCTCCAGAGTCTGAATGGTATGCTCAGACTGACCATCTATCTGCGGATGAAATGTTGTACTGAGACAAAGCTCGGTGCCCATAGCCTGCTAAAGACTCTGCCAGAACCGTGAGGTAAATCGCGGATCTCTATCAGATATGATACTCACGGGCACTCCATGCAGCCTGACAATCTCTCTACAATATAACTCTGCCAATCGATCTAATGGGTGTGTCCCATGAATCGGAAGAAAATGAGCGGATTTAGTTAATTTATCCACAATCACCCAAATCGCATCATGTCCTTTATGGGTTCTAGGCAATCCCGTAACGAAATCCATCGTGATATGTTCCCACTTCCATTCCGGAATCGAGATTTCTTGCAACAATCCAGTGGGTTTCTGATGTTACGCCTTTACTTGCTGGCATACCAAACATTGAGCGACGAAATCCGCAATATCCCTCTTCATACCGTCTCACCAGTATGAACGCTTCAAATCCTGATACATCCGGGTACCGCCAGGATGTATAGAAAATCTCAAATGATGTGCCTCTCGTAATAACTCCTCCTTAATTGGATGCGTATCAGGAACACATAATCCTCCTCGGAAATGAAGAACCCCAGTATCGTCACACGAGAAATCTGTCGGTTGTCCTGAGTCCACAGTGTTGCATAAAAACTGCAGATGCTGATCACTAGCTTGTACCTCTTTGATCCTCTCAGCAATAGCGGACTGGATAACCATAGATATTAATATCCCCCGGGATGTTTGACCCTGTTCAGACAACCCCAACTCTGAGAACTATCGAACTAGATCAGTAACTGTTGTCAAATGACTGGCTAGAATCCCACGGGACTTCATGCTCAGTGCATCAGCTACTACTTTAGCTTTTCCTGGATGATACTGTATGGTGCAATCGTAATCCTTCAAATATTCCATCCATCATCTCTGTCTAAGATTCAATTCCTTCTGAGTGAAAAGATAATTCAAGCTCTTATGGTCCGTATAGATCTCAAAAGTAATCCCATATAGATAATGTCTCCATATCTTTAGCGCAAAAATAATGGCTGCTGACACCAAATCATGTACCAGATAATTTTTTTCATGATTGTTTAGCTGACGGGAGGCATAAGATACTACACGGTCGAACTGCATCAGGCTTGGAAAGAAGCATCGATATCTGATCCCATCGCAATAGTTGCGTATTGCTAAGCCCAGCAAGTGTCCAGGTAATCCATCTCTAAACCCGATGGGATATAAACTCTCATTTATGTGACCCTTTCCGAGTCAAGAGAGTAAGTGGTGTGGCTATCCGAGAAAATCCCTCCATAAATCTAGGATAATACCCGGCCAATCTAAGGAAACTATGGACTTCCTGAACTGACTTTGGTTGCTCCCAACTAGTAATCGCCTCGATTTTCTGGGGATCAACAGAAATACCCCTGCTGGATACCACATGTCAAAGGAAACCCACGGAAGATAGCCAGAAAGTGCATTTACTAAACTTGGCATATAAATGCTCTCGTCGCAACGTCTCTAACACAATCCAAAGATGATGCTCATGCTCCTCCTCAGAACAAGAATATATCAAAATATCATCTATGAATACGATGATAAACTGATCTAAGTACCTCAAGAATACCCGGTTCATCAAATCCATAAATGCAGCCAGAGCATTAGTAAGACCAAACGGCATCACTAGAAACTCGTAATGTCCATAATGCATACAAAACGCTACCTTCTAAACATCCTTGTCTCTTACTCTTAGCTGATGATAACCTGAACGCAGATCAATCTTGGAATACACATAAGTATCCTTGAATTGATCAAATAAATCCTCTATCCTTGACAATGAATATTTGTTCTTAACGGTCACTGCATTTAGTTGCCGATAGTCAATACATAACCGCAATGACCCATCTTTCTTTTTAATGAAAAGTACCGGAGCTCCCCATGGTGAAACACTAGGACGAACAAATCCCTTATCCAACAACTCTTGCAGTTGTATTTTAAGCTCACTCAACTCTTTCGGTGTCATTCGGTAAGGAGTCTTCGATATCGATGCAATTCCTGGAATTACCTCTATCGCGAATTCCACTTGAATAGGAGGTGGTAAGCTTGGAAGTTCATCTAGAAATACATCCGGATACTCATGAACTACCCGCACACTGGAGAGGGGTGGTATCTCCTCACTCTCCACTTTGACTAACGACAATAAGTACCCTTGACAACCATGAGACAATAATCTTCGAGCCTGAAGTGCAAATATAATGGACACTCCATCATCTCTGGTACCAACGAATTCACATGCAGGCTGATCTGGTGGTCGGAAAGTCACTACTTTCGCTCTACAATCCACTGTAGCACAGTAAGTAGCCAACCAATCCATTCCGAGTATAATGTCAAATTCCACCATCTCTAACACCTAAAGGTCCACCGTAAGTATATGCCCATCGAAATCCAATGGGCAACCCTTGATTACTTGATGACTAGTCAATACCTCTCCCGATGGTAATGATACTGCTAGCCCACATGAACGAATCATAAGAATCCTTCCAATTCTACTCAGAAACATTCTAGATATAAAGGAATGCGAGCTACTCATATCAATCAAAGTATCTGCATGTATAGAATAAACTGAAACCATACCTTGAATGAACGATCCCTCGGCCCACTGAGCATCCTCTTTGGTAATGACATAAACCCGTCCAGTCTCCACATTCGGCGGTTGTGCTCCCGATATGGTAGTAGAATGCCTCCAATCAGGATGGATCTGGCTCTGTGATACTGCTACTGAAGGCTGACTCTGCTACGCAGGCATAATATATCCCTGAAGAGTCACTCCTCTGTATATGATATATCTGTGTCGTGGGAGGTAGTGTCTACCTCTGACCATGTGTCTACGTCCTAGGTGCTGACCTATGCTACTGATGCTGGCCTGACCTCTTTCCCTTGCTGGAGTTGTCTGAAAACTCTAGCTGTGCCTTCAGAGTACACTCTCGGCTCATATGTCCTGGATGCTTGCAGTAATAGCAAACATCCCGATCTAGTGGACACTCGGAAACACTATGGCTTCCAGACCCACATCTACGACATCTAGTCATATGCCCGCTTTTAAGGTTCTTCTGAGAACCTCCAGACTGCCTAGAAGCTGGTCGCTTCTCTTTCTGTGCTCTAGATGATCCTTCTGCAATGCCTAGAGAAGCCCCACTCTGATCCTACTTCTTTTGAGTCTCAGTAGTCGAGTCCTGTTGCCGCTGCTTTCCCCGGGACATCTACTTTTCCAACTCCTCCTTTGCGATTTGTTGAGAAGTCATCTCAATAGATATCGCCCAATCTAATGCCTCTCGATAGGAACTGATAGAAGATCTCGATAGTTTGGCCCGAATATATGCAGCCAAGCCCTAAGTAAATTGGAACATCTGATCCCCATCCGGCGATACCAAATGTGGGCAAAATTCTACGAGTTGCGTGAATTCTACATTATACTTTATAACCGAACAGTCGCCCTGCTTAAGACTTAAGAATTCCTGACGGCGAGTTGTAGAGAATGCGATAGGAAAGTACTGCTTCCAGAAGACATCTCGGAAGACTGACCATGTGATCTCACGCTCTCCAATTAAAGTCTTCTGCATCTTCCACCAAGTCACCACCTGCTCCCGGAGGTGATATGCACCCAAACCCACCTTCTCCTCATCTGTACAACTCATGAACTCGAAGGTGTCCTCTAGATTATCCATCCAAGCCTGAGCAATCCAGGGGTCAGACTCCCCTCGGAACAGCATGAATCCATCCTTGGTTGAATGCGCCAATACGGGTATACAAGCCTTATCCCTTACCCAAACAAAATCCGCAGAAGTCGGCATGGTCGGGGGTAAATCTAGATCTTGAGGTTCCGAACCTCTGATAGGAGAATGCCGTGGCTCTTCCTGATCGATAGGTCCACCGGTAGTAGGTTGCTTAGGTGGACGACCTCTAGCACGAGTCTGAATAGGTGCCATAATATCGTCTGTCCACACCTACTGAACGACTTAAATAAGTATCTAACCAGAAGATATAATGTGTTAAGATTTCTTACTTTGGATAACTTGGAGCTCACGCTGCTGCCAATCCCATCTCACAAAACCAAACCAAATCAAATCAAAATGAATTCCGAGGTCCGAAATATGACAAAAATCATTATGGAATCGCAAACCTTTGCTCTGATACCAATAAAATTATCACGCCCCGAGGTAGACTCTGTCCGGCCAACGGACGATACTTCCTTATGATAATTCCAATACATATCCAAATAGACACAACCAACATAGCACATATGGAAATTCATAACATCGACAGCGGAAGACAAACAGAATAAGAGATATAAACTCAACGATAAGTGCATATCGGAATATTCATCCACATGTAAACAAAATCTCACAATGAAATTGTAAAGGAAACCACAATTATGACAAATAGTCCACAATACTATCTCTAATAGAAACAAAGTCCATATCGAGATACATACGATATATGAAAATAAGATCCTCGGAAAAACGGTGGGATGGGATCATGTGGCGATGTTCCAAGTCCGTGTCGAAATCTTCTATCTGCCACCTGGGTGACAAGAAAACCCAGGGTCCATAGTGGTGAGTATAAACTCAGGGGTAATATATAGAAAGTGCATGAATAATGTTGGAGATCGATTGGCCAGCTAGAGGGGGGTGAATAGCCCTCGTTCGTTGGATGTCGTATTTTGCTCGTCTATGAAAACGTTAGCGCAAGCGGAAGTAATAAACTAAGACAAGCAAATAGAAATAAAACAAAGACAATACAAACACAGAGATGTAACGTGGTTCATGGCTACGCCGCTAATCCACGATCCGATTCGTCCACAGTGAATCACTCCGCAATCTATCCACTAGATCTCTCCTTTGCACAAAGCTAGGTGGAGGTAACCTCTTTACAACAACACTCCTCTTACAAATATAATAAAAATAAGCTTGGGTAAGAGGATGGAAAGCTTTAGGGAACTTTAGGAGAGTATTAGAGTATGAGCATTAGCCTCCCAAAGCCTTACCCCCTTCCTTTTTATAGAGGAAGAGGGTTTCTTCCCGTTGACACAGGATCAGTCGACTGATGGCACCCATCAGTCGACTTTTGCTGTAGCCGTTGCCCAATAACGGCCGCTTTCCACGTTGGATACTATCCAACGGTACTGGCATCAGTCGACTGATGGCACCCATCAGTCGACTGATGTCAACCAGTCGAGTCCTCTGTTGGCAATCGTGCTATTTCTCGGAATGCTCATAGGCTCCCATGTCCCCGGATTAAAATTTTCACTAATGAAAACTAATCCGGATGGGATGAGTTTCCTAAGCACAACCAATTCGTCGTCGTGCTAACGACTTGAGCGATCGCTTGAACAAACTAGCTGTTCAAGCAACCCAACTCTTCTAGTCGGTTAGCCACGGAAGAGACGACGGATGGATCGCCGGTTTTTGTGTTTCTTATCGGGGTCCATGATTATACAAATACATGCAAATGCAAACTAGTATAATCAACATATACTAACATAATGAACATAAGCTAGCATATCAAATAAGAACATGAAAAGAACAATAATAAAAGTTGTGAAACTTTTATACCTCTTGATCTTCTATCGTATGTCCTAACCTCCTTGTAGACTTCGTGTGGGTGAAGATCCTCCACAAGTTGAAGCTTCCTAGATCTTCTTCAATCCAAAGAATGAAGAACTCTCTTTCCCTTCTTGCTTGAGCCAACCACCAATCCACAAAGGATTGATGTCGCCGGCCCCAAGAATAGAGAGAATAATATGGAAACAACCAAGGAACCGAACTAGGGACAAACCCTAGTTTTGGTGCCGCCGGCCAAGATGGAGTGAATAGGATAAAAGGAATATGTTGGGCCCGCCACGGTGGAGGAATAGAAGAAGGAGTCGCCACACCCTAGGAAGAAGAAGACCTCCTCTCCTATAGTTGCCGCCCAACGTCCTTGCAATCCCTAGCCGACCAACCTAAGGAGGAACCCCTAATAAGGGTTTCTCCTAAGTCATTCTTTCAGCCCAACCATGGTGGAGATAACAGAACTAGGAGATAGCCACCTCCAATGAAGAAGACAAACTCCTCCACAAGTGGCCGCCCAACCTTCATTCCCATCCATGGTCGCCCATGCAAGGAGCCAAACCCCTACTCAAATGAGGGTTTCCTCCATAGGGTTCCGTGCCGCCCCCGCATGGTGGAGAGATGAGATCTAGGAGCTAGCCACCTCCATGGAAGAAGACAAGCTCCTCCATAGGTTGCCGCCCACTCTTCTTCCTCACCTTGGCCGAACCCAAAAGAGCCAAACCCTAATTAGGGTTTCCTCCTAGGGTTGCTTGCCGCCCAAGCAATTGGAGGCTAAACCCTAATCTCCTTAGCATCCATCATCCAACCTCTAAAACTTGTTGCCGCCCAACCCATAGCCACCCTTTTATAGAGTTAGGGTTTAGGCCTTGGTTTAATCTCCACTGTCAGTTCTAGGGTTTTAATCTCAACCGTCGGATCTAGAGATTTAATCTCAACCGTCGGATCTAGAGATTTAATCTCTACCGTCGGTTCTAGGAATTTAATCCCAACCGTCGGATCTAGAGATTTAATCTCCACCGTCGGTTCTAGGAATTTAATCCCAACCGTCGGATCTAGAGATTTGTTTTCCATTATTTGATCTAGACTTCATGAGGTTTATATTAGGCTATGATAGGGACCATGAGGAGGAGTTGGGTCTTGGCCACCCGATGGATCGGAACCACACAAACTTGATCCATCAATGATGTTCCATTCCACTAGAGGATCATCATCGAACTACCTCACCAACCCCCATAAATTAATATGGGCTCCATATATTATTTGTACATCCATCTCCCCGTGTTTAAGATATCGAATGTCCGTCAATTAATTGATTTGCTGACCATCAATTAATTAACATCTAACTCCTCGAGTAGTACCACTCAACCTTATCATCATGTTGACTAAGTCAACCTGCAGGGTTTACATGATGAACCTTATGAGCTCCTCAAGGGGACATCATCAACCTAATACATAGGACACAGTTTCCTCCTATAATCAACGGCACACCATGTAAATAATATCATTTCCCAACTTACCGAGCATATTGATTTAATCCATAGAAATCTCACCCTCTGGTAAATCAAAGAAATAAATATTAAGTACATGTGCCCGTTATTATATCGGGATTAAGAGCATGTACAATATAATATCCGAGGTCCGATTCAATTATGCAGTCAGCAATAAATTGAATCACCTCTATGTCGGTCCTGCTCAATACACCTAAGTGTACTAGTATAACTCTATGTTCAAGATAAAACAATACCAAGCTACACTACAACCATGCCAATGGTTTGTCCAAAACCATCTTGGTTGTGAGCCTCTACTTATATTCTACAAGGGACTGATAACATGATCTTACATGCGCACCCAGGCACCATGTTATCTACAATGTAAAATATTAGACAATATGCACACATATAAATATAACGTGCAAACAATGATCATGTGATTCTTATTTCAAAATAAAGATGTTCATACAAAAGAGCTAGGCTTTCAGTATACATCCCAACAATCTCCCACTTATACTAAAAGACTATGCTGTCATCATACTGCCATACATCTGATTCCCCTTCCCTCCACTTGCCTATCAAAGCTCTCGCCAGAAGGACCTTAGTGAAAAGGGTCTACCAGGTCATCCTCTGATGCAATCTAGGCGACATCAACTTCTACTTCCTTTACGATTTCTCGTATCAGGTGGTACTTGCACTCTATGTGTTTACTAGCCTTATGGGCTCGTGGTTCCTTCGAGTTTGCAACTGCACCATTATTATCACAATTAATTGTGATAGTTCTGGGCAAACCAGGAATCACATCCAAGTCCATCAGGAAGTTTCTGAGCCACACAGCTTCTTTGGCCGCCTCATAGGCTGTCTCATACTCAGCTTCCATGGTGGAGTCCGCCACGCATTTCTGCTGGGCACTCCTCCATACAATGGCTCCACCTCCTAAAGTAAACACAAAACCTGAGGTAGACTTACTGTTATTCCTATTTGATTGGAAATCGCAATCCATGCAACCCACAGGGAGTAATTGGTCTGCCCGGTAAACTAGCATATAATCTCTAGTCCTTCTCAGGCACTACAATATATGCTTTACCATAGTCCAATGTCCCTGTCCTTGATTACTCTGATATCTGCTGACCATGCCTATGGTAAAGCAGATATCTGGTCTCGTACATAGCATACATTAGGCTTCCTATTGCCGAAGCATAAGGAACTGCCTATATCTCCTCTATCTTTTCAGATGATCTAGGACACATCTCCTTCGATAAAGGAACTCCATGCCTGAAAGGTAGAAAACCCTTCTTGGAGTTTTGTATGCTAAAACGATCCACCATCATGTCTTTGTATGAAGCTTGGGATAAGCACAACAACCTTGATCCCCAAGGTTGTGACCCACTTCTCCCAAGTCCTTCATATCATACTGTTTGGACAACCATACCCTTACGTCTGATAACACTTCGATGTTGTCGCCAACCACTAAAATGTCATCTACGTATAGTACAAAATACCACTACATTTCTGTAACATCTCTGATATACACAAGACCCATTCGAACTTTGAATAAATCCATAAGACTGGATTTACTTCCTCAAAGCGGATGTCCCAAGACTTCAAAGCTTGCTTCAGTCCATTAACGGACCGATTAAGCTTATATACAATACGCTCTTTGCCCTTAGCAATGAATCCCTCTGGTCGCTTCATGTAGATGGATTCCTCAAGACTTCCACTAAGGAATGCTGTCTTGACATCCATCTGTCACGCCTCATAATCCATATGAGTTGCTATGCATAAGATCTCCCAGACCTGACTTGAATCCATAGATTCAATCTCAGTATTCATTGCACTTTGCAAAGATGTTGTATTTATATCTTGGATTGCCTCGTCATATGTCTAGGGATCAGGTTCATGTTTGCTAGGGACCAAATCAGAAGATTTGTCCAAAAACATGAATCTAAGAGGTTGTCTAACAACCCTCCCACTACGACGAGGTATCTTCTGTGTATCCTCTGTGACACGCGGTGCAGTGACATGTGGTATGTCCTCTTAAAGAAGTGACTTCCCTTTTTATCTCCTCCAGAACAATTTTACCCTTGGGCTTGTTGCTTATCACATAGTCTTCCTCTAGAAATCTGGCATTCGTGTTAACGATCACCCTCTGATCTCTAGGACTACAAAACAAGTCAGAATAACTCATCATCGATCTAACCATCTCCATAAGAGTCCTATTCCTTCGTACTGCTACACTGTTCTGCTGGGGTGTGCCAGGTGCAGTCAATTGGGATTGAATCCCAGCCTCTGATAAGTAGTTCCTAAACTCTCCCAAGAGGTACTCACCACCACAATCAGATCGTAGTGTCATCTTGAATAATTGTCTACGAAAAAGACAAAATATTCAAAACTACCTCTTGCCTGGATAGACATAGGACCATACGAATCAGAATGAACCAATTCCAACACATCTTTGGATCTATACCCCTTGGCCTTGAAAGGCCTCTTGGTCATCTTACCCTCCAAGCAAGATTCGCAGGTTGGTAGATGCTCCACCACTTATGAACCCAAAGGTCCATCAGCTATCAACCTTTGAATTCTACTTAGGTTAATATGACCAAGCCTAAGATCCCAAAGATATGTTTGGTTCATCTTCGAAGGTTCTTTTCTCTTATTAGACTTAGAAGATGAGTTAATAACTTCTATTTGCATCGTGGGAGCTCGTGGTTCAAGTTATACATTTCCTATCTATGTACCTGAATAGATAATGTCCCTATTCCTTTTATAACATATCTGTCATCAAAAGAAATAGATTATCCATCTAGAACAAATTTAGAAACCGAAATTAATTCTTTCTAAATAAGGGTACATAAAGGAAATTCTTAAGAACCAAAACCTTTATTTTTCTCAAAAGATAAATAAAACATCTCCCACTGCAATATCCGCCATCTTCATGGCATTGCCCAAGTAAATGGTAATATCCCCTTTAGCTAGTCATCGGGTTTCCTGGAACCCCTGCAATAGTATTGCAGACATGATTAGTGGCTCTCGTATCTACACACCAGGTGCCGGTAAATAACACCGCTAACCATGTTACAATGACTAGACCAAAGGATATACTTTTGTTCTGTTTTGGACTGGGACAGTCCTTCTTCCAATGTCCATCCTGTTAGTAAGTGAAGTACTTACCTTTCGGCTTCTTCACTCTTCCTTGAGATCCTCCCACCACATTTGCTCCACCTTGTTTCTCCTTCTTCTTGCCTTTCGGCTTAGAAGTAGAAACCTTTTTGAGCAACCATGGCTTGAGGATACTCTCCGAAGAGTGCATACTCATACTTCCTAGCATATAAGACAATATCTGGATTCTTTTCCAATCAACATTATTTGGGTACAATAAGTTTATTTCCTTTAGTATCAAAATAAGTGGACTGAAAGTCAATTTTGAAAATCCTAAGAATCACAATGATCAAAACTTTAGATTTCAAATTTTATTGATTCCTCAAAACAATAAAATTCCGAAATCAACCAACACCCCAAAACACCGAGAATATCGCATGCCACGCAGTGTGGACGTATACGAATTCTACATTTGTAAGAGGAGGTTTTACCCATTAATTTTATTATCCTGTCAACCTTACTTTTTGACAAATAAAATTAATAGTTGGTTCCTCTTTGGCCCTACAAATAAAAGCAGTGACTCTGATGGGGAGGATACTTTTTATTTGCATCTAAGTGTGCACCATTACACGATACTAAGGGAATTATTTCGGATTATGTGCCTTACCGCTGTGGAAGTACACACGCTCCTAGATAATTTTCTATAACCATTATTTGACCTAGTGATCCGCAAACAAACTCATCTGCAGGGAGGAAGGCACTCAGAGCCGACACGCAAGTTTGTTGCATCACACGTCAAATTGTAATGGAGGCCGCGAGAATTAATTAAAATATCCCTCTCCCACTGAGTAAATTGAAAATGAGGAATTTTCAAGCACACACAACATGCATATAAAACAAATCAGCAATAAATATGGAAAAATCAGAATTTTTCCAACTATTATGGCATTATTCTCCAATATGCATCCCGTCGTGTCGCCACCTCGTCCGCTCCTTCTACGCCATGTACGAGCCATCCGGAGATCCGAGCCGAGAATAAAACCTATTTTATTTTACATCCATCGATCCTATACTCCACGAGGGAGTGTACATGAAATCTAGATCGAAAGTAAAATAAAATAAAGAGTGGCTAAACAATGTCGTATTCAATTACAAAAATTAAATACTAATTTAGCCTCGTCAACCCCGAGGATTCAAATAATATACAATCACACACACATGCAATCACATACACACATATATAGCCATAATAGTTGGATCTTATGCCTGCAACCAAAAAGTTAGCCTACGCACATCCTACTATTATCCGGCATACACAATATATGATAAATGCGTGAAAGTAACCGAATCAAAACACACAAAACCGGAAACCGTGGCTCTGATACCAATTGTTGGCAATCATGCTATTTCTCGGAATGCTCATAGGCTCCCATGTCCCCGGATTAAAATTTTCACTAATGAAAACTAATCCGGATGGGATGAGTTTCCTAAGCACAATCAATTCGTCGTCGTGCTAACGACTTGAGCGATCACTTGAACAAACTAGTTGTTCAAGCAACCCAACTCTTCTAGTCGGTTAGCCGCGGAAGAGACGACGGACGGATCGCCAGTTTTTGTGTTTCTTATCGGGGTCCATGATTATACAAATACATGCAAATGCAAACTAGTATAATCAACATATACTAACATAATGAACATAAGCTAGCATATCAAATAAGAACATGAAAAGAACAATAATAAAAGTTGTGAAACTTTTATACCTCTTGATCTTCTATCGTATGTCCTAACCTCCTTGTAGACTTCGTGTGGGCGAAGATCCTCCACAAGTTGAAGCTTCCTAGATCTTCTTCAATCCAAAGAATGAAGAACTCTCTTTCCCTTCTTGCTTGAGCCAACCACCAATACACAAAGGATTGATGCCGCCGGCCCCAAGAATAGAGAGAATAATATGGAAACAACCAAGGAACCGAACTAGGGACAAACCCTAGTTTTGGTGCCGCCGGCCAAGATGAAGTGAATAGGAGAAAAGGAATATGTTGGGCCCCGGCCACGGTGGAGGGAATAGAAGAAGGAGTCGGCCACACCCTAGGAAGAAGAAGACCTCCTCTCCTATAGTTGCCGCCCAACTTCCTTGCAATCCCTAGCCGCCCAACCTAAGGAGGAAACCCTAATTAGGGTTTCTCCTTAGGCTTTCTTGCCGCCCAACCATGGTGGAGAGAAGATATCTAGGAGCTAGCCACCTCCAAGGAAGAAGACAAACTCCTCCACAAGTGGCCGCCCAACCTTCATTCCCATCCATGGCCGCCCATGCAAAGGAGCCAAAACCCTAATCAAATTAGGGTTTCCTCCATAGGGTTCCTTACCGCCCAAGCATGGTGGAGAGAAGAGATCTAGGAGCTAGCCACCTCCATGGAAGAAGACAAGCTCCTCCATAGGTTGCCGCCCACTCTTCTTCCTCACCTTGGCCTTGACCCAAAAGAGCCAAACCCTAATTAGGGTTTCCTCCTAGGGTTGCTTGTCGCCCAAGCAATTGGAGGCTAAACCCTAATCTCCTTAGCATCCATCATCCAACCTCTAAAAACTTGTTGCCCAACCCATAGCCACCCTTTTATAGAGTTAGGGTTTAGGCCTTGGTTTAATCTCCACCGTCGGTTCTAGGGTTTTAATCTCAACCGTCGGATCTAGAGATTTAAACTCAACCGTCGGTTCTAGGGTTTTAATCCCAACCGTCGGATCTAGAGATTTAATCTCTACCGTCGGTTCTAGGAATTTAATCCCAACCGTCGGATCTAGAGATTTAATCTCCACCGTCGGTTCTAGGAATTTAATCCCAACCGTCGGATCTAGAGATTTGTTTTCCATTATTTGATCTAGACTTCATGAGGTTTATATTATGCTACGATAGGGACCATGAGGAGGAGTTGGGTCTTGGCCACCCGATGGATCGGAACCACACAAACTTGATCCATCAATGATGTTCCATTCCACTAGAGGATCATCATCGAACTACCTCACCAACCCCATAAATTAATATGGGCTCCATATATTATTTGTACATCCATCTCCCCGTGTTTAAGATATCGAATGTCAGTCGATTAATTGATTCTTGACCATCAATTAATTAACATCTAACTCCTCAGTAGTACCACTCAACCTTATCATCATGTTGACTAAGTCAACTGCGGGGTTTACATGATGAACCTTATGAGCTCCTCGAGGGACATCATCAACCTAATACATAGGACACGGATTCCTCCTATAATCAGCACACCATGTAAATAATATCATTTCCCAACTTACCGGGCATATTGATTTAATTCATAGAAATCTCACCCTCTGGTAAATCAAAGAAATAAATATTAAGTACATGTGCCCGTTATTATATCGGAATTAAGAGCATGTACAACATAATATCCAGAGTCGATTCAATTATGCGATGACAATAAATTGAATCACCTCTATGTCAGTCTGCTCAATACACCTAAGTGTACTAGTGTAACTCTATGTTCAAGATAAAACAATACCAAGCTACACTACAACCATGCCAATGGTTTGTCAAAACCATCTTGGTTGTGAGCCTCTACTTATATTCTACAAGGGTGATAACATGATCTTACATGCGCACCCAAATCTACAATGTAAAATATTAGACAATATGCACACATATAAATATAACATGCAAACAATGATCATGTGATTCTTATTTCAAAATAAAGGTGTTCATACAAAAGAGCTAGGCTTTCAGTATACATCCCAACATCCTCAACGAGGTCGACTCTCGTGCCTGCACGTGCCGCGGTGACATCGATCATTGTCGTCCCTTAGCGATCGATTGATCGCCATCGATCGACTTCCCATGCCCGGTGATCGGTGATCAACTTGATTCACCACATTAGACCGGTCGATCGACCCATCGACTCGAAGCGATCATTGCCATGACATGGCGATCGGCGTGTCGGGAAAAACCATCCGACACTTGGCCAAATGGCCAAGTTTCACCTAAGAGCTACCCCTTCCCGGGTTACAATCGCTCACTCTCATCCCTCGGAGTCCCTCGCCTTCGAAGTTCTCTTCGTTCGCGGCCACGTCCCTCGGCAGCATCAGGCGCACGGCTCTGCAATGCTCCTTCGCGTCTCTTGCCTCGAAGTCTACTTCCTCCGGCTTCACTCCAAGCTCCTCGTCCGGCGGTCCCTCGGATGCTCCAAGCGCACGGCTTCTGCAAAGCTATCCTTCACCGACTCAAGGCACGAGTCATGAGATGTGAAACTCGCCATGGCTCTATATGCGAATTACTAAGTCCTGCACGACTTCAACGCACATATCAAATCAACATATCAAACTAACTTAAACCCTTTGCCATACCATCAAAACCATATTACGGCAAGAGATTGCCCTAACAATCTCCCCCTTTTTGATGTGTGGCAATCCGTTTAAGTTAGGTAAAAACATTTGATATAAATTTTAAAGGAAAGAATGCATGTAAACATAAACATGATATAGCAACATGCAACTCCACCTTAATCCATGAAACTCTCTATGTAAATTTCTCCCCCTATCATAAATTTCTCCCCCTTTTATAATTAACTTAAACATAATATTTTCTCCCCCTTTGACACCATCAAAAAGATTATTACTAAGTTAAAAACACACGGCATCAAGTCTAATAGAAAGAAAATACCACAAGTTGATTTAAAATCGGAATTCAACCTTTGCTGATCTGATATTCAGGCCATCGATCATGGTTGGATACGATCGTGACACGTGAATTTCGAGATTTTTTGATTTTCAGACCGAATTTCAGAAATGCATTAAAAATTCCAGAAAATTCAAAAAATCATGAAATGTGGGGAACACATCTCTTTTAAGTATATCTATCAGTGAAAAATATGTTTTCATGAAAAATCATTATATTTCCACGTATTTGCCAAAAATCCAAAAGCTTTAAAAACTACTAGGTTTTTTATCATAAGAGTATCCATTTTAACACCTAGTCTTGCATCCAATTGTTTCAAAACATGAATACATATATTTTAAAGTAAGAAATTGTTTTGAAAACATATGAAATATCCAACCATGATCTTTTGGCAATATGTCTATGAATTAAACATAAGTCTT
The DNA here is from genome assembly GCA_025175895.1 of Wurfbainia villosa. Taxonomy (NCBI): domain Eukaryota; kingdom Viridiplantae; phylum Streptophyta; class Magnoliopsida; order Zingiberales; family Zingiberaceae; genus Wurfbainia; species Wurfbainia villosa. The sequence goes on from CM046002.1 coordinate 95,343,889, forward strand.
CCCCATGATTGGTCTATTATTGCTATTTTGATACTTTAAATGACCATCTAAATGCCATAGGCATTAGTGGACATTTGTATCATCCTAACATCTCACTCATGCTAAGTTTTCAATCAAGGTAGCCTATGGTGAGTGTGAGATGCATCCTAGGGGGTATTTGTATATACTTAACCAATATGTTCATGCAATTCTATCATGGTTAAGTGTCAACCTAACATCCTACATGATCCTAATGACATATATGAATTAAATTCACATTATGATCATGAAACTCATGTATTCATCAAATAATAGTCATGCATTAGGTATTATATGATGATAATAAACAAAGTATTACCTAAAGCATGATTCAAACCTATTTCTCATGATAACGTGCCAAATTTCAAAAACATAAATCATGATTGCAAATATACATAGGAATTACATCAATCATCATGATTTAAGCATTATTATTTATTTATGGGTACGTTATCATCACCCAACACTATCTAAAAAATGTTGTCCCGTCATCCTAAGTCAACCAAAATATGATATAGGCTAGGTCCATGTGGTTGACTACCCTAGGGTTATTCTAACCCTTAAGGATGGATTTTGGAACCCAAAATAAGTTCTTTCCTATTGGGTTCACTAGATATTCCTTGGGGATCCATTTCCTAGCAATTACTTTCTTTTTATCTTGTCCCCTAGCTATTAGGCATTTATAGGCCTTTTCATTTTTCTTTTCCTTATATCCTAGGCCCTTTTTGTTAAAACTTGCTCTTTGGCTCCCTATGATCATATTTAATGTGTTGGAGCCAATTGTGAATTTCTCTAGGGCTTTGGTTAAATAATCTACCTTTTCCCTTAATGCCCTATTTTCCTCTATGCATGCATCATTGACATCCAAAGGCATATAGTCATGTGAGCATGCATCATCATAACAGAAACATTATCATTTAAGCATGCTTTTTCTAGTTTATTTTCCAATGCCTTAATTTTATCTAGCATGCTCTTATTTTTCTTTTTCATGCCAAATAACTCCTTAGTTAAACCAGAGATTATGGAAACTATTTTCTTAGGAGAAGCATTCGTTACCATAGTTTCCATATCCTCTTCTTCTTCTTCGGATGAGGAGGATGTAGAAGCTTCCCCTTCATTTGAGCTCTCCCCACTTGTGCTTGATTCTTCATTTGAGGAGGAGGAGCAATCCGAGTCATGAAGAGTCATTAGTGCTAGGTTGGAGTAGACGTGCTCTTCTTCTTCGGATGAGGATGAAGAGGCAAGGTCATCCCATGTCTTGGCTTTGAGTGTCATGGCCTTCCCTTTTCCTTTTGCCTTCTTCTCCTCTTCCTTCTTTTTACTTCCCTTCTTCTTCTTCTTTTCTTCTTTCTTCTTTCTTTCTTCCTTGCTCTTGTTTAGGAGGGGACAATTATCCCTTATATGTCCCTCTCCTTGGCAATTATAGCATATGACCTTCCCCCTTGGTCTTCTATTCCTATCATGAGATTTATCAAATCTAAGATTCTTAAATGCACGCCTTACCTTCCTTACCATGTAGGCTTCTTCCGTGCTATCCATGGAGGAGGTAGAGGCTTCATCGGATGAGGAGGAGGGGAGTTCCATCTTCTTCTTCCCCTTGTTTTCCATCAAGGCTACTCCTCTTGAGGGTTGAATTCTAGGCTCTTCTTGTATTCCTTCAAGCCTAGTTTCGTGGAGCTCCATTGTTGAGAAGAATTCCTCCAAGTGCTCACTTCTAGGTTCTTGGAGATGTAAAATGAGTCCACCATGGAACTCCATCTTGAGGACCGGGGAAAGGCATCTATGGCCTTCATTACCATATCCCGGTTGGAAAGCTTTTCACCTACACTTGTTAAACCGGTTAGAATTTCCTTAAATCTAGAGTGTAGGGATTTTACCTTCTCTCCCTTTTCAAGTTTGATATTGGACAATTGGGACCGAAGAACGTCTCTCCTTGCTAGCTTTGCCTCGGATGTGCCTTCATGGATTTCTATTAGTTTCTCCCACATTTCCTTGGCGCTAGCACACTCTCCTATCCTATTGACTTCTTGTTGAGGGAGGACATTGTATAGGTGGTGCTTGGCCTTTGAATTTGCCAAGTATTCTTCTCTTTGCCTTTTGCTCCACCTCGATTTCTCCAATGGCTCCCCATCCTCGTTCCTAGGCAACTCGAAATCGTTTTCCATTATTAATAGAATTTCAAAGTCGGTTTCGAAGAATACCTCCATTCGCTTCTTCCACCAAGCGAATTCGCCATCGAACTTCGGTGGATGGATATTTGAGCCGGCCATTTTTGAAAATTTGCTTGTTGTGGCGGTTAGTCCTCGACAAGCTTTCCTTGGCTCTGATACCACTTGTTGGAGATCGATTGACCGGCTAGAGGGGGGTGAATAGCTCTCGTTCATTGGATGTCGTATTTTACTCGTCTATGAAAACGTTAGCGCAAGCAGAAGCAATAAACTAAGACAAGCAAACTAAGACAAGCAAATAGAAATAAAACAAAGACAATACAAACACGGAGATGTAACGTGGTTCACGGCTACGCCGCTAATCCATGGTCCGATTCGTCCACGGTGAATCACTCCGCAATCTATCCACTAGATCTCTCCTTTGCACAAAGCTAGGTAGAGGTAACCTCTTTACAACAACACTCCACTTACAAATATAATGAAAATAAGCTTGGGTAAGAGGATGGAAAGCTTTAGGGAACTGTAGAAGAGTATTAGAGTATGAGCATTAGCCTCCCAAAGCCTTACCCCCTTCCTTTTTATAGAGGAAGAGGGTTTCTTCCCGTTGACACAGGATCAGTCGACTGATGGCACCCATCGATCGGTAGCCGTAGCCAATAATAGCGGCCGCTTTCCACGCGTTGGATACTATCCAGCAGCGCATCATCGGATCGATGGCACCCATCGATCGATGTCAACCCGGTCGAGTCCTCAGCGAGGTCGACTCCATTCACGCGCCGTGCGGTGACATCGATCATTCGCCGTCCTTAGCGGTCGGCCGATCAAGCCATCGATCGACTTCCCATGCCGGATCGGTGATCAACTTGATTCAGCCACATTAGACCAGTCGATCGAACCATCGACTCAGAGCAGTCGACTGCCATGACATGGCAGTCGACTGGTGTCGGGAAAAACCATCCGACACTTGGCCAAATGGCCAAGTTTCACCTAAGAGCTACCCCTTCCCGGGTTACAATCGCTCACTCTCATCCATCGGAGTCCCTCGCCTTCGAAGTTCTCTTCGTTCGCGGCCACATCCCTCAGCAGCATCAGGCGCACGGCTCTGCAATGCTCCTTCGCATCTCTTGCCTCGAAGTCTACTTCCTCCGGCTTCACTCCAAGCTCCTCGTTCGGCGGTCCCTCGGATGCTCCAAGTGCACGGCTTCTGCAAAGCTATCCTTCACCGACTCAAGGCACGAGTCATGAGATGTGAAACTCGCCATGGCTCCATGTGCGAATTACTAAGTCCTGCACGACTTCAACGCACATATCAAATCAACATATCAAACTAACTTAAACCCTTTGCCATACCATCAAAACCATATTACGGCAAGAGATTGCCCTAACAAATAACATATAAGAACATAGGGATCTACAAGTATACATGTGAAGATCTACAGGTATACCGAAGGAGTCCAATAGATATACAGTTCTAAATGTAATAACAACTAACCACCAGTATAGTCATAATCAATGCACATACTAAACTGATCAACTGAACATGAAGTAATGTAAAGTACCAACATACCTGACGGTCTGCAACAACATAAGTTATACGATCCTGAACAGGTATACAATAACATACCCCATATAGCATATAACAGAATGAACTAACACATACTAATGCTCAACACACACACAATAGTATAAAATATGGAAATGGCATGTAAGATGATGTACAAGCATATGCAGCAAACAAATGTAGCATCTCACAGGCATATGTAAAACATATATCAAATACATGCATACATATATACATATCTAGTAATTCATATGCATGGCTATGTCTACGGACCCATCTAACCACGACCTCAGTATGGCCTGGGTGGCACGACATGACAACTATCTCGACTCCAGCTACCATTACTCTCGAGTGGCCGAGTTGGATAGTATGAATGGTAGCTAGCCGCCATAGAGCTATATGCTACCCCATGGGGGTCCCTGCTACTAGCCGTTCCATCACACTACCCATGAGTGGACGAGCATCGCACATAGGACAACTGCGCACCTCACACCATCGTCTATAGTGGGTGAGTGCGCTATCTACCACTCTGCATAGTGGCCAAGTGCGCATCTCCAGCTACCACCGTCTATAGTGGATGAGCGCGACACATCCAATGCCTTACACTCAACCCTGCTACCACTACCCCGAGTGGCCGGGGAGGCAGGATGACTGACGATCCGTCTCAACCACAAGGTAGACCCAGTCAATAGTATGCATGCAATGTAATGATGCATAACTCCACACATGTATCCCCGCATCATTCCCTATCCCACGGGGAGTCCTAATCAACCTAAAAGTCAACTATGCAAGGACTACTAATCTAGAGTCATAATCTACTTATCTATGTACAGATAAATAGATCTACCATAGATGCACAACTAATATATGTACGGTACAATAGTCGACTCCATAATCTGATCCATCACCTAACTCTAGTGATGTAATCCGGTAACCCAATCTGAGTTCACCATGGTAACCCTAACTACATGTACTAAACTAAACATCCATCAGCTAACACACAATAGGGTTTGTAGTTCATATTTGGGATAAATGAACAATGAATAACAATAATATATCTCAAGGTCAAGGCTAAGTACAAGCACAAGATTAAATAAGAGTAGATTTAAGATCAAAAGTAATAGCATAAATCCAAATTCATGCACCAGATTTAGATCAAACTACCTGACCAGGGTAGATATTACCCTTCTGATACGAAGCTCGAAATAATCCTCACGGCCATGGACTTTCTTCGTATCCCAAACCTGCACATAATAGCAAACTATGATTAAGTACAAGTCTCCGATAAATATATGAACTAAACACTAATCCGTTTCTATATTTGCATCCTTTACTCGTCTGCGAGTTAGAAACTCGAGCACACACCTCTCATATCCCCAAATCTACATTCATCTTTGGCCAATTTACCCAACCAAGCTCTCTCCCACATCAATAAGATCAATCAAATTATATAGATCTAAACAACATTCAAAACAACCACACCTGATTGCACCAACTCACCGATTACAGCTCCACCCCTGACTGTGCAGAACAAAGGCTTCCTCTATCCCACACTTGACTGATTGATCAACATCCACAACCCAATCAATTACATCGAACAAAAAGCACCTCATACACATCTCCATTGCCAATCTCACAACATCATAGATCTGAAAACACCATGAACAGAACAGGTAAAGGGAAAAACAGGGATTATACCCGATTTACACTTCACAGCTACATCAACATACTCAAATCAATCGAGACACTATCCATGATCTCACCACATACAACACAGCAATTAACAAATGACAACAATAGATTGAATCAACCTTACCATCTCAAAACCTCCATCGGCAATCACCTCCTTTTTTAACCTCTATTCACCGTCGAAATCCCAGCTCCAACACTGCCAAACTCTACGGCAAACAGAGACTCACAACGCAGCCCTCCTTCTCTGATCTCAGCTGTTCACCGCAGATAGCTTAGCTACCAGCAAAATCTAAGCTCCGATCACTACCCACATCATGGATCCAAGCTCAATAAGAAACCCACAGTGAGATCTAAAGGAATCCGTGATAAAACCTAACCCTAGACAAATGGAATACCTCGATTGGCAGCTCATTGCTGCGGCGACAGCATCGCCCGTCCACCGAAGGTTTCACCGAGATCCCCAGGTGAGAATCCACTAGTCTTCGGTCGGAGAACAACCAAGGTAGCGGTGCCGTCGAGTTGCTCTCATCGGAACACCGACGAGCTGAGATCTGACGACGGAATGGCACAGAGGAGAAGATCGTGAGAGAGAAATGATGAGCGAGTCGCAAGAGAGAAAGGTGAAGTGGTGATCGGGTTTTCTTTCGGCTTTTAAATGTCATTCGCGAATTTGGTTTAGGAGGACCCGGTTCAAGCTCCAACCAGTTCACCCCTAATACAATTAAACTCAATTTCAATTAACCCTAGCCCTCCATTAAACCTAATTAGCTGGGTTAATCCATAATTTTTTTTTTGTATTCTTACATTTGGGTAGGCATGAGGCTGGATCTTCCCGAAACCCGAAAAAACCTAATCGCGTCGAAATTGTCCCAACACCACATGGTCGTGTGGATTCATACGACCAGGCCATGTGTGGCACTGGTTCGTGATCTGGGGTTGAGCGTGTGGATCGACAGGGCCAGGTCATGTGTCCTTCTGTTCTAGGTGTCAAATGTCTTCCTTTTGCTCCAAAAGTACACCATTTTTCCCGTATTATGTTGTCCTGCACACAAAAGCACAAAGTGTAGATCTCCAAACTAGAAAATAGGAAATGCATGCAAAACAAACTACGATATGCATGAAATAAGTATAAAATACAACAAAATGTGAGCAAAAACTACTCCTAAAACCCTATATTTTTTGCTCACATCAATTCCCCTAGACTTAGATCTTTGCTTGTCCTCAAGCAAACCTCAGTGCCATGAAATTTTAAAAATATTGTTCCATACTTAGCATGCTAATTAGATTTATCAAGTGTTATTTTCAATCAAGGCAAAATAGATATGTCCTAAAAATTCACTAAGTTAGCTTCTCGTATATGTGCTAAGCGAATCTTCTTAAGGGATACTCATTCCAAAGTAAGTTAAGTCGTCATCTTATAGCTTTCCTAAGGTCTCCAGCTTTTAGGCACTAGTTTGCCCTAAGTGAGGGTCATTCCCTAGATCTAGCACAAAGTCTTAAAGGCGTACTCGGTATTGAGAGAAATTAGTAAGTGTTTCCCCAATAACCCAACTCGGTCTCAAAGGGGCACCCAGCCATTTCCACCCACTACAACTATTTTTTTTTCAAGAATAGAAATATACTTTTGTTCTTCTCCTGCTCATAGGGATTCTGATTTTTCTAAATGGGCTTACACAATCCGAACATCTCCAATAACTAAAGTGATAAACCTAGAGTCACCTGTGGATTCTAAAGTACTAGACTACTGGGATGAATCATAACTACGTATGTACTAGATTCTTCCTTTTAGAATATTTGTCAAGTGTAAGTGTAGAAATAAAAGATAACCAGTGCAAGTTTAGAACATTTATTAGAGCATATAAAATAAAATATCATGAGATAAATAAAATTAAGCTACCTATGGAAACAATTTACAAGGAGATCTTAAAAAATACTACTGAGGCAGCTTAAAGATAGCAAAAACTAAGTGTTGAAAGAAACTAAACATTCTATGCATGAACAGATGTATGTAAACTAAAACTAAACATGCATGTATCAAGAAAGAAACTACTATTAGATACAAAATAAATCAAAACTTGGGGGCATCCCCCTTGTTGGTGCAATCGGCCCAGGTCACAATTGACCGGACTCGAGTTTGACTCGAGTGATGTTTTGATGTTTGACATCGATGTTTAACATTGATGTCTGATAATGTTTTGGGGAGATTGTTGCCAAGATCGACCCGGGTCATGATTGACTGGACTCGAGTTTGACTCGAGGGGGATTTTGATGGTTTACTGGAGTTGACCATGTCAAGGGAAAGTCCAAGTCTTGAGTACTTGGCATGTAAAGTCCAAGCATGGGTCTTGGCAAGGAAAAGTCCAAGCATGGGTCTTGGCATGGAAAGTTCAACATGGGTTGGCAAGGGAAAGTCCAAGCTTGAGTCTTGGCATTTCAGAAGTCCAAGCGGGAGTCTTGGCAGCATAAGTCCAATGGTTGGCGGCGTAAAGTCCAAGCGGAGTCTTAGCAGCGTAAGTCCAATGTACCTTGGCGGTGTAGACACCGTTAGCATGATATAGCCGATGGAAGCACCTAAAGGCTAGCGCAATGGATGAACAAGTCATGGATGACTTGGAGGGATCCAAGAGGCGTGAGGCTGATGGAGGTGGCTAGAAGGCTTAGGTCTAGGCTAAGGGTGGTCTAGCAAGTATGGGGGCACCATACTTGGGTTAAATCTCATGTTTGAGGTTAAAACCTCATATTTGAGGTGTATCAATCGACTGGTGCCATGTGGCAGTCGACTGGCGTGAGTCAACTAGGGTTTGACTACGGGAATTGGCCCAGCAGTCGACTGCCAGCCTTTGGCAGATGACTGATTGGTCGAGTAGTCGATTGATCTTGTGATCAGTTGATTGGTGCTCGAGAATTTCAGCATAGAGTGGAGTCGAGACTCGACTGCTGGGTTAGCAGTCGAGACTCGACTGCTGGGTTAGCAGTCGAGTGAAGGCTCCATCAGTTGACTGATGGGTATGATCAGTCGACTGATGATGGATCCATTGGATTTTTCCAGCGTGGATCTAACCATTGTCTCACGACAACAGTAGCATCAGTCGACTGATGGTCCCGAGCAGTCGACTGATCGGCAATTTCCAGCCCAGGCAGAATCTTTAAATGGAGTTCGTGGAGGAGGATTTCACCAAGGTTTTTTGAGGTGTTTTGGGGCAAGTTGCTGCTACAATTTAGGGTCTCCAAGTGCTACTCGATCAACCTAGCAAGCAAGCATTCAAAAGAGTTTTATGTAAAGTTTTCTTTGCATCTCTTGTTGTATTTTATATTGTATTTGCTTGTTGTATTTAGTTTATTGTTGTAAACTAGTATACGAGGTTTCTCCACCTCCGACTTGTGTTGAGAAGGATTGTTTTATTAGTGGTGTGTGATTGGCATCGCTAGAGCTCTTTAGAGCTCGATCCGTGGAGTAGGAACCGTTCGGTTTCGAACCACGTTACATAGTTGTGTTTGTGTGTTTGTCTATTTTGTTATTGCTTTATTATTATTCCGCTGCGCGCTAATGAAAATTATATATGAACGCGAACGAATTCCATCACGTAACGAATTGACACTATTCACCCCCCCCCTCTAGCGGTCAACATTTTCCCAACAATTGGTATCAGAGTCGGGGCTCTTCTACGGACTAACCACCGGGAGCTAAGACAAAGATGCTAGAGGGAAGATGGAATTCCAAGAGAAGCTAGGATGGGACATCAACACTCCACCACCATACAATTGAGAAGATTTTTCGGCATGGAGAGCAAGAATGGAGACATTCTTGATGATGGACATAGAGGATTGGTTCATCCTCGTAGAAAGCTTTGAACCTCCTAGGGATAAGAAGGGAGAAGCTCTAAAGTTAAAGAAATGGACCCAAGAGAAATGGCGAAAATTCAAAACCGAAGCTAAGGTAACAAAACTTTTAGAAGATTTGATACCTAATGATGTTTTATCTGTTAAGGCAATCTGTTGGAATGTATACTGAAAGCCTAGCTCTTTTTGTATGAACATTTTATTTTGAAATAAGAATCACATGATCATTGTTTGCACTTTATTATATGTGTGCATATTGTCTAATATTTTACATTGTAGATAATATGGTGCTTGGTGTGGCACAGAAGATCATGTTATCAGTCTCTTGTAGAATATAAGTAGAGGCTCACAACCAAGATGGTTTTGGACAAACCATTGGCATGGTTGTAGTGTAGCTTGGTATTGTTTTGAGCAGGACCGACATAGAGGTGATTCAATTTATTGCTGACTACATAATTGAATCGGACCTCGGATATTATGTTGTACATGCTCTTAATCCCGATATAATAACGGGCACATGTACTTAGTATTTATTTCTTTGATTTACCATAGGGTGAGATTTAGATGGATTAAATCAATATGCCCAGTAAGTTGGGAAATAATATTATTTACATGGTGTGTCGTTGATTATAGGAGGAAACCGTGTCCTATATATTAGGTTGATGATGTCCCCTTGAGGAGCTCATAAGGTTCATCATGTAAACCCAGCTGGTTGACTTAGTCAATATGATGATAAGGTTGAGTGGTACTACTCGAGGAGTAAGATGTTAATTAATTGATGGTCAGTAAATCAATTAATTGACGGACATTCGATATCTTAAACACGGGGAGATGGATGTACAAATAATATATGGAGCTCATATTAATTTATGGGGGTTGGTGAGGTAGTTCAATGATGATCCTCTAGTGGAATGGAACATCATTGATGGATCAAGTTTGTGTGGTTCCGATCCATCGGGTGGCCAAGATCCAACTCCTCCTCATGGTCCCTATCGTAGCCTAACATAATCCTCATGAAGCCTAGATCCAAGGATGTAAAACAAAACTCTAAAACTAATGATTGAGATTAAATCTCTAGAACCGACGGTTGAGATTAAATCTCTAGATCCAACGGTTGGGATGGAACCCTAGAACCGACGGTTGGGATTAAATCCCTAGATCCGACGGTTGGGATGAAACCATAGATCCGATGGTTGGGATGAAACCCTAGATCCGACGGTTGGGATGAAACCCTAGATCCGACGGTTGGGATAAAACCCTAGATCCAACGGTGGAGATTAGATCCCTAGATCCGACGGTGGAGATTAAAGGAGGCTTAAGCCCAATTCTATAAATAGAGGGCTTAGGCTTGGGCGGTAAGGATAGTGCTTGGAAATTAGGGTTTGCCTATCTAGAAGTGGGCGGCAACAAACCCTAAAAAAGTTAGGGTTTTGGGTGGCTAGAAGTGGGCGGCAAGATCTTTGTTCTCCCTAGGGTTTTGGCCGGCGCCCCTCTTCCTCTTCTCATACTTGGCCGGTTCTCTTCTTCCTCCCTTTCTCCTTGGTGGCCGGCGGCAACATTGCTTCAAGGTTGGCCGGTGCTCAAGAAGCCACTCCTTGGCCGGCGGTTGTATCAAGCCCTTTGGCTTGGTGGCCAGTTCTAGAAAGGAGAAGGAGTTTTGTTTAGTTCTTCTCTTTGTTCGGAGCGAACAAGGAAGAGAAGAACATGATCTAGGAGGCTTCTACTCATGGAAGATCTTCGCCCACACGACGTCCACAAAGAGGATAGGACATACGGTAGAAGATCGTGAGGTATAAAAGTTTTATAACTTTATTTTCTGATCTTAGCATGTTCTTTATGTGTTGATTATAATAGTTTACATTTTTATGTATTTTGTATAATCATGGACCCCGAAGACAAACACAAAAACCGGCGATCCGTCCGTCGTCTCTTCCGCGGCTAACCAACTAGAAAAGTTGTGTTGCTTGAACAACTAGTTTGTTCAAGCGATCACTCAAGTTGTTAGCACGACGATGAATTGGTTGTGCTAAGGAAACTCATCCCATCCGGATTAGTTCTTTCATTAGTGAAAATTTTAATCCGGGGGCATGGGAGCCAATGAGCCTCCGAAGCAACTACCAACACAATCAACCCGTGATATGGTTTTGATGTGTGTGGCAAAGGGTTTAAGTTAGGTTGTTATTGTGATTTGATATGTGCGTTGGAGTCTTGCAGGGCTTAGTAATTCGTACATGGAGCCTTGGCGAGTTTCACATCTCATGACTCAGTCCTTGAGTCGGTGAAGGATGGCTTTGCGGAAGTCGTGCGCTTAGAGCATCCGAGGGACTGTCGGACGAGGAGCTTGGAGTGAAGCTGGAGGAAGTAGACTTCAGGGCGAGACGCGAAGGATGGCATTGCAGAGTCGTGCGCTTGGTGTATCGGAGGGATGTGGCCGGACAAAGACAACTTCGAAGGCGAGGAACTCCAAGGGATGAGAATGAGCGAATGTAACCCGAGAAGGGGTAGTGCTCTTAGGTGAAACTTGGCCTTTTGGCTAAGTGTCGGATGAGATGGTTCAACCGGTATTCGATCGATGGGTTTTGGCTCAGCGATGCCGCCATATATTGGCGATTGCTGCTGCCAGACGATCACGATCGGCGATGCGCGGAATGATCGTCAAGAGGGTTTTGGGCACAGAACCTCTCATAGCCGACTGGGCAGTCTACTACGAAGCATCAATCGACTGATGGATACATCAGTCGACTACCAAGGGTTTCGTTGGACTACAACGGTCGGGATCTGACGTGTTCAGAGGCTGTTGTAGTGGCGGCAGTCGACTGCCAAGGGCAGCAGTCGACTGGTGGCGGCCAACGGGAAGAAATCAACCCTCTCTATAAAAAGAGAGGGTGTGGGCTTTTGGATGGCTAATGCTTAAGTCTTAAACGATCATCCAAGTGCCCCATAAGCTTTCAACTCCTTCTCCTAGTTTTCTTTCACATTTATTGTAAGAAGGAGTGTTTGGGTTGTAAGAAGGTTTACCTCCACCTTGCATTGGCTAAAGGGAGAGACCAATAGTGAATTGGTTGCGGAGTGATTCACCGTGGACGAATCGGACCGTGGATTAGCAGTGAGGCCGTGAACCACGTTATATTTTGTGTTAGCATTGTTTTAGTATCTTGCTTGTCTTTATTATTGTTCGTTTGTATTTTCCATTGCGCTAATATTATTTTGTAGACAAGCGAATTCCACCATCGAATGAAAGAGGGCTATTCACCCCCCTCTAGCCGGCCAACACATACACATCAATCGACCCTACATTATCTAGGCTAGGTGAATATCTTGACGCCAAGGATCTATGGAAAAGATTGGCAAAATTTCATGAAGAGTCTCACTCAACCCAAGAAGAAAAGGAAGAGGGGGAAGAGAGCTCATCCTCACAAGCAAGTGAGGATTCAGAAGTTGAGGAGGAGACCTCCACCTCTAGGATTGAGGGGGAGGAGATTAGAGCATCCTCAACACCGGAGCAACAAGAAGAACCATCTACATCCGGTCGAGAGGAAGAGAAAGCTCAAGAGAACCTAACCACCACCCTAGGTAACTCAAGCATTTCGGTTCAAAATAAAATTCATATAATTTGCTTTGAGTATAGGGAAATCGGGCACTATAAGAGTAAGTGCCCAAAAAGAGTCAAGAAGGGTCCACTTGTGCCAAAAGTCAAGGAGACCGGTGCCTCAACGCAAAAGAGGAAGGAGCAAGTGATTTGCTTCAAATGCCAACAACCAGGACACTACCGGAGTCAATGCCCAAAAGGGGAGAAGAAGGGGCAAAGGGGAGCATCACAAGTAGGGGGAGCCACTAAGGCAAACCCTAAGGTATATTTTAATTTTGCTCCTTCCTTAATTAATAGGCAAAAGCATGTTAAGAGTAATCTTGCTATTTATCATGAAAAACATGCTAGAAATAACAAATATTTTTGTTTAGGAGCTAAAAATGCCCACTTAAGAAATAAGGAGAAATTTAGGACTAATGTCCCTAAAAAAACATTACCTAAGGAATCTATTAGGAAAATAGAAGATCACCTAGGCATCAACCCTAAATGGACTAGGCATATGCCTAGGAAAAACAATGTCCAAAGAATAGATGAAAAATCAAAAATTAGACAATTAGAATTAGAAAAATCAAGCCTTGAGGTCAAGGCTTGAGAAACTTGAAAAGACCCTTGCAAAGATGCAAAATTCAATTAAAGAGTCAAATGGTCAAAGCCTAGGGTCTAAAAGTCAAAGTCAAAGACCTAGAAAACAAGAACCATCCAAGGGCAAGCCTAAGCCCAAAAAGACCTACCACAATGTTCCATTTGATTATGGAACTCAAATTAGGTCTAGGAAAGTCAAGGTCAATAGGGAAGTCATCCCTAAGGTTGCCCAAGGTAGGTGCTTAGTGGCCAAGGTTTCCATGAAACCTAGGAAGACCACTAAGAAGGTTACTAGGGAGGCAATCCCTAAGGTTAACCATGATAGGACCCAAATGATCAAGGCTTCTAAGCCTAGGAGGGGCATTAGAAAGGTATCTAGGGAGGTTATCCCTAAGGAATACCTAGTAAACCCTAGGAGCTCAAATAAGTTCTGGGTTCCTAAGAGCGTGATTGATTCACGCTAGTGAGTTTAGAGTGTGTCAACTTTAAATGGAAAGGTAGTTAACCTAACCACGGTAAAGGTGGCACTTTAGGTAATTTTCAAGGTTATGGATACCTTGGAAATAGATTTGAGTGTAATCCTAAAAGAGTTTAGGATGTGCCAATATCAGTTAAGAAGTTTGATAATTCAATCAAATTGGCACAATTTAGGTTTAGGAGTCTTAGTGTGCCAATTTGAGTTTTTGGCACACTTGGGGGATTAGTAGAAATATGACAAAATATACTTAATTATATCAAATGGCAACTAATATTAAAATTTAGGTATTCTTATACCTATACTTTTTATTTGCCATACTTGATTTGCCATATAAGATGCCATGATATCATATTTATTTTTAATCATTTAAATTGTCATGATCATGCTTAGGGTTAGGTTAAATGTCATGTATGCTTAAATTGTATCATATGTCATGACATCATGATCATTGGCCAAGTTTACTTATGCTATTATTTATGTCATGATCATTCATGCATTTAATTTGATTAAAATTGATTTAAGGACAATGACATGACTTGGAGTCCCATTTATAAGGGAATCAAGTAGGGTTGCCTTAGGAAAATGCATGAAACCCTATATTAGGATGAACAAAATCCACATCTCACATTACATTGACATGTATGTGTATTTTATACACCCTAGATAGATGTGAGATGTTAGGATATGAGTTAAGTTCAAGGTGCATAGTTTTTGCATCTAGATGAACTAAAACTCATCTTTTACTAAAGGTGGATCATTGGAAAAGCTTATGTACAAGTCATGTACATTAAGCCCAAGAAATATGATCCAATATAGGTTTTTAAAAAACATTTTAAAATTATTTTAGAAAATCTTAGTGAAGTCTATCTTTTGATAGCAATCACCATTGATGAAGTTGATACAAAGTAGGGCCAAAACATTGAAAATTTTAATGGTTTTGAACTGTGTCAATTTCACTATTTTATGGGTAAAATAATTTTCAAATATTTTTCACCCATTGTATTGGTCATAAGTATTATACGTATAAATTTTCATGATTTTCCGAATTACGTATAATTATTTATGAATTCTCAAATCTCATTTCTGATAACTGAAAATCGAGATTTTCAGTTATCAGTCAATTGCCCTTGGTGGCAGTCGACTGATGGAGACAACAGTCGACTGATCTCTGATAGAGTCGACTACCAGGCTGATTTTGAGAAAAATAAGATTGTTTAGCCCGTGTTCAGCTACGGTAAAGGTCCCTAACCACTCCTAACCCTAAGATAAGCTTTGGAAAGCATCATAAAGGGTGAAAATCCATTGGATATGGATTAGGAGATGTGTTAGGGTTATGTATCAAACTTAAGGTATAGGAGAGTTCATGTTTGAACTTTGAACCTTATTTTTGATGGTTTAAAAGTTCCTATTAGCTTATGGAATTTCCAAGGACATTGTTGGTGCAATGGTCAAGGGGGAGCAAGCCTTTAGGGGGAGGTATCCATCATGGGATGATGGATGGTATTTTTCCTCATGAGGGGAAAAATGAGTTTTTGAGATACCCAATTTGGAAATTGGGAGAGTGTATAGGATTGCCTCCCTTGAGTGATATGGGACTTATCACTAGGAAGATGGTAGGCATCTTAGGTATTTTTGAACCAAGAGGGAGATTGTAAGATCTCATTGGGACATGAGACATTGACCTCCTTGGAAAGATAAGCTTTTTGTTGTTAGTAAAAAAGGGGGAGAATGATTTGGGGGAGAATGTTATGGAAATTGGTAATCTTACCTTTCTCCAAAATGTTTTGGGGAAGAATGGTATGGAGAGTGTTATCAATTGTCAATTCGAAGAATTGGGGAGAATGTTTGGGATTACCAATTTGGGATAATTGGTAAAGGAATTTGAGTTAGTGTTATAACTCAAAGGTATGTGTTTTTGTCAAACATCAAAAAGGGTGAGATTGTTGGTGCAATCGGCTCAGGTCACGATTGACCGGACTCGAGTTTGACTCGAGTGATATTTTGATGTTTGACATAATAGTTTAACATTGATGTTTGACATTGATGTCTGATAATGTTTTGGGGAGATTGTTGGCACAATCGACCCGGGTCATGATTGACCGGACTCGAGTTTGACTTGAGGGGGATTTTGATGGTTGACTGGAGTTGACCATGTCAAGGGAAAGTCCAAGTCTTAAGTACTTGGCATGTAAAGTCCAAGCATGGGTCTTGGCAAGGAAAAGTCCAAGCATGGGTCTTGGCATGGAAAGTCCAACATGGGTTGGCAAGGGAAAGTCCAAGCTTGAGTCTTGGCATTTGAGAAGTTCAAGGGGTTTGATATTGGCGGCGTAAAGTCCAAGCGGGAGTCTTGGCAGTATAAGTCCAATGGTTGGTGGCGTAAAGTCCAAGCGGAGTCTTAGCAACGTAAGTCCAATGTGCCTTGGCGGTGTAGACACTGTTAGCATGACATAGCCGATGGAAGTACTTGAAGGCTAGCGCAATGGATGAACAAGTCATGGATGACTTGGAGGGATCCGAGAGATGTGAGGCTGACGGAGGTGGCTAGAAGGCTTAGGTCTAGGCTAAAGGTGGTCTAGCAAGTATGGGGGCACCATACTTGGGTTAAACCTCATGTTTGAGGTTTAAACCTCATGTTTAAGGTGTATCAGTCGACTGGTGCCATGTGGTAGTTGACTGGCGTGAGTTAACTAGGGTTTGACTGCGGGAATTGACCCAGCAGTTGACTGCTAGCCTTTGACAGTCGACTAATTGGCCGAGCAGTCAATTGATGGTGTGATCAGTCGACTGGTGGTCGAGAATTTTGGCATAGAGTGGAGTCAAGACTCGACTGCTGGGTTAGCAGTCGAGTGAAGGCTCCATCAGTCGACTGATGGGTATGATCAGTCAACTGATGATGGATCCGTTGGATTTTTCCAGTGTGGATATAGTCGTTGTCTCACGACAACAGTAGCATCGATTGATCGATGATCCGAGCATCGGCCCGATCGCAATTTCGACCACGAAGCGGCTTTAAATGGGCTCGTGGAGGAGATTTCACCAAAGGTTTTTGACAAAAGGCCGCAATGTTTTGGGCGCCGGATTCTTGAGCTTTGCGATTCGAGATCGCCAGTACTAGGATTGATCTCGATCAACCTAGCAAGCAAGCATTCAAAAGAGTTTTGTGTAAAGTTTTCTTTGCATCTCTTATTGTATTTCATATTGTATTTGCTTGTTATATTTAGTTTATTGTTGTAAACTATTGTACAAGGTTTCTCCACCTCCGACTTGTGTCGAGAAGGAGTTTTTTATTAGTGGTGTGTGATTGGCATCGGTAGAGCTCTTTAGAGCTCGATTCGTGGAGTAGGAACCGTTCGGTTCCGAACCACGTTACATAGTTGTATTTGTGTGTTTGTCTATTTCGTTATTGCTTTATTATTATTCCGCTGCGAGCTAACGAAAATTGTAGACGAACGCGAACGAATTCCATCACGCAATGAATCGACGCTATTCACCCCCCCCCTCTAGCGGTCAACATTTCCCCAACCTATGGAAACAATTTACAAGGAGATCTTAAAAAATACTACTGAGGTAGCTTAAAGATAGCAAAAACTAAGTGTTGAAAGAAACTAAACATTCTATGCATGAACAAATGTATGTAAACTAAAACTAAACATGCAAGTATCAAAAAAGAAACTACTGTTAGAAACAAAATAAATCAAAACTTGGGGTCATGCCCCCCCCCCCAGACTTGTATGAAGCTATACCTTTAATAGGGTCGTCGAGGTGGAAAGTCTGGTAGCTTCGGCATGTTAGGCTCCTGGGTAAATTTGGTACTCAGCCACTGATGTCACATGTACATATGGTCGATCTGAGAGTTGGTGGATGCAGCGGCTACTCGGTGCTCCTCCTCCCGGGCCCACAATGCTTGTTAGGCACTTATGTGTTGTCGAACCTCCTGGTGATGTATGACCTCCTCCTGGCGACGGATAGCATCCTCCTGGAAGTACACATGGGCCTCATCGTAGAACTCCTCGGCCCACTGGAAGTGCTCCCGTAAGCCCTAAAACTCCACCTGTGTATAGGCTCTAAAATGATTCTTTTGTTTTTACCTAGCAGGTTCTTTCTAGTCCTAATTCATGCTCAGAAATGCTAAATGCTAGAAATCAAAATCTAAGCTACACAAACAAATGAAATTAAGTCTAAAACAAATAAAAACTAAACTTGGGTTGCCTTCCAAGAAGCACTTTGTTTAAGGTCTTTTAGCTCGACCACACTCCGTTATCTCAACTCGGCTTGGGAGGCTCTATAAACCTCCATTCGTCCGTCTCAAAAATTTTATCTTTAGGTGAAGCAGTCGTTACCTTGCACAAGCTATACCAGTCTGCAAAGGGATGCCTACACTCTGATTTGTTGAATATTATGATGTCGTCATCTACTTCCAAGGAGATTTTATGTGCCTTCACATCGATGCATGCTCCCGCAGTCGCCAGAAAGGGTCTTCCGAAAATGATGGGATTCTGGGGGTTTGGTCCTGTGTCCAGTACAATAAAATCTATGGGTATGACAAAATTCTCAACCACCATAGGTACCTATTCCAGCATGCCAACGGGTTCCTTAATCCTGTCATCCGCCATGCGAATCCCTATGCTCGTTGGTTGTATATTACCTAGTCCCATCTATTAGTAATATATGAGAGATGTCCTAAGGCAATCGCCTTATGTATGAACCATTTATATGATAAATGAAGATTCACTATTTGAGTATACATATTTTATTTATTTGATTGGATCTTAAACTCATTTACTGAATGTCCACGATACGATTCACAGCATGAGAGAATTTGTGATTGGATCACAACTAGTGAGTATCTCTACATGTGTAATTGTGATGTATCGGAATTATCCCTAGTCGATGAATTGATGGATTTGGACACCATCAATTCTGTCGAGACTAGCACGAGGTATACTCCTTGGTGTATCCAAGCAGCTGATTCTCACTGGCTGGAGACATTGTGATGTCCGGAGTTAATCGTGGATGCTAGTTATGGTAACTAGTTCATTAGAGTGACCAGCCGTAAGACTTCATATGGTTCTCTGCATATATAGATATGTCAATGAAGTTCTTACTATGGCTTAAGTGCGATGTTCCTTAGACTTGCGGTATTCAAGTCATCTTGATCATGGAGACTTATGCTTTGACATCTTAAGCAAACATCTCTAAGGAGATGTGGACCCGAGATGATTGGGTATAAGTCGAAGTGATCGAAGGTGTTTGAATAGCCTATAAAGGATTCACCACTCCTTGCGAGGAGATGTATACCCATGGCCTCTCGTCGGATTGTTACTAAAGTCTTTGGCCAAAGCATTACAGGATACGGATAGAGACGATTCTAGCGAGGATCGTTTCGGTTGATGTCGTTCCCATTACACGTCATACGAAAGGTATAACGTAGATAAATTTCCTTTTATTGCAAATTTAAATTTACGGTTATGTCTACACTTATTGTAATATGCATGCGTGTGTTGTGTGTGTTGTAATAAATATAGATTTATTATTTTTATTGCTTCTGCTATGTTCATGTTTACGAAATGTGATCGAACACACACACGCCGCGGTGCCGGAAACCCAACAGTGGTATCAGAGCCCAGGTTGTGTTTCAACATAATCGTAAAATGGTTTTGCGATAGTCATAATGTTATTTCTGGAAATTTTCTAATTTTGGAAATTTAGAAGTATTTATGGAAATTTTTCAATTTTGGAAAGTCTAGATGTATTTATGGAAATCTTCCACTTTTGGAAAGTTGGAAGTATTTATGGAAATTGATATTTTCCATAAATAAAATATTTGATTAGATTCTGGAAATTTGTTTCCTAATTTAATCATAATTTGATTTGGAGAATCAAATCTTAAAATATTTTATTTCCATAGGTAGTTTTGGTGATTTAGGAAATTGGTTTCCTAAATAGATTTTCCTTAATCAAATAATTCCATAAATAAAATATGTGATTAGATTTGGGAATTTGTTTCCTAATTTAATTATGATTTGATTTGGAGAATCAAATCTTAAACATATTTTATTTCCATAAATAGCTATGACATATAAGGAAATTATATACATGACATAATTGTATGCCATGTAATTGCATTAGATGCATAACATTATGCCATGCGTGTCGTGACATGTAGATGTATGCCATGTATGACATGCCATGTAGATAATAGTTATTTGCATGCAAAGAGGATGAGACATAAAAACCCTTAAACAATATTAAAGCCTACACCTTCCATTAATATGGTTAGAACCAGAGTTTCGTTTCTTGTTTGGGTTGTTGGACTCTCTCCAAGCCCGGCTCGAACCCGAACATGTTCAAACCATGGAATAGGTTAATACTAATATGGTAAGAGTCAGAGGTCAATCGTTAGCTTTGGTTGTTGGACTCTCTCCAAGCTGGGCTAATTGGTTGAATGCGCTCTAACCATATTAAAACTATTTCCCGATTAATGGGTTGGCTTTAACCTGGAGCATCGGCTTGTTGGACTCTCTCCAAGGTCGATGTAAAGGGAGGTGAAGTTGGGTGCTATGCATATGATGCATACTTGTTAATGTGTTAACAACCCGATGTATGTGTGAACATTCAATTAGTTGATAGAACATTGTGATAGTTGCATATACGTGATATGCAATCGGTATAGTTGATACCTACCGTCGTAGTTATGAATGGCTTGTTGGACTCTCTCCAAGGTTGTTCATATCTATGATGGATATCAGCCCATTCGGAGATGGACCTACGATCTCCCGAAGTGATTTTGGGGTTTTTGAAATTCAAAAAAATGAATGGGATTTATAAATGTATATTGATGCATTTTAAAATCATCTTTCTCATATATGCTCGTTTTGTATTTCTAAGATTGATCGTGATGTCTTTAAATTTGCGTTCCATTTTGGATTCGAATATATTGACTGGGCCAAACTTCTTGGACTGGCTTAGAAACTTGAGAAATGCTCTCAAGGTGAAAAGCTTGTGTATGTCCTCGAAGCGCCTCTTCCCGCCGATCCTAGTGACAATGCAACTCCGGACCAATTGTTGGTCTATCAGAAACATGTGACTGATTCTGAACTGACAAGTTGCATCATGCTAGCCGCGATGGAACCCAAATCTACGAAAGCAACATGAGCATATGGATGCTCATATCGTAGTCCTTCATCTTTATGAGTTGTTTGATGAGCAAGTGAGATTCGAAAGGTTCGAAGTCTCTAAGCTCCTCTTCACCTCTGAGATGCAAGAAGGTTCATCTGTGGTACTGCTCAACATGCTGAAGACTATGGAGCCTTCTGAGAAGCATGAGCAGGGGATGGTGTTGTTAGTTGACTCCTCGAAGAAAGGTTCTAAGAGGGAGTCAAAGGAACAACAGAAGGGGAAGAAGAAAAAGGCTAAAAAGGCAGAACCAGCTCAAAAGGGCACATGCCATAATTATGACAAGTAGGGCCATTGGCGAAGAAATTGCAAGATTTATCTTGAGTCTGTGAAGAAGAATAAGGCATAAGATGCTCCATCTTTTTCATATATCTTCGTTATTGACTGTCATTCTATTTCCTCAGACACTTGGGTATTGGATACTGGGTGTGGCTCACATATATGTAATGACATACATGGGCTAAGGAATAGAAGAAGACTCGTCAAGGGAGAGTCAAATTTACGTGTTGGGAATGGAGCAAAGGTTGCTGCACTCGCCATCGAAACGTATTTGTTGAAACTCCCTGCAGGACTTGTCTTAGAACTGGACAATTGCTTTTATGTTTCTTCGTTGATAAAGAACATCATTTCTATTTCTTGTTTAAATAGAAATGGGTACCATTTGACTTTTAGTAACAATTGTTGTTACATAACTTTAAATGAAGTTCTTTATGGGACTGGAACTTTAAGCAATGGTGTTTATATGTTGGACGTATCCAGTGACATTTACAATATCGAAGCGAGCAACAAGTGTGCTTGAAAGGATAATCAAATAGACTCCTATATGTGGCATTGTCGTCTTGGTCATGTAAGCAAGAAACGCATGTCCGAATTACACCGATGTGGAATTCTGGAATCGTTTGAATTGGATTCATACGATACATGCGAATCATGCTTAAAAGGCAAGATGACTAAGTTACCTTTTACTGGAAAAGGTGAACGAGTGGGAGAGTTATTAGGTCTAATACATACTGATGTATGTGGACCTATGCCAACTCAAGCTTTAGGAGGCTATAGCTACTTCATTACCTTCACCGATGATCACTCACGGTTTGGGTATGTGTTCTTGATGAAACACAAGTCTGAAGCCTTTGAAAGGTTCAAAGAATTCAGAAATGAAGTAGAGAAACAACATGACAAGAGTATTAAAATACTTCGATCAGATCGAGGTGGTGAATACTTAAGTCAAGAGTTTCTTGATTATCTAAGAGACAATGGCATATTGTCTCAATGGACTCCGCCATATACACCACAGCATAATGGTGTACCTAAGAGGCGTAATCGGACCTTGTTGGACATGGTCAGGTCAATGATGAATCATGCGACTCTTCCCAAGTCCTTTTGGGGCTATGCACTTCAGACAGCTATTTACTTGTTAAACAGAATGCCTACCAAGGTAGTCTCAACTACTCCATATGAGATATGGAATAGTAAGAAACCTCATGTATCTTACTTGAAGATATGGGGTTGTCCTGCTTATGTGAAGCGGACAGTATCGGACAAATTGGATGCTAAGTCTGATAAATGTCTATTTATTGGATACCCTAAGGAAATAAGGCGTTACCAATTCTATCATCCTGTGAAACAAAAGGTGTTTGTTTCAAGGCATGTTGTGTTTCTAGAGAAAGAGTTTCTCTTGCAAGAAAATAGTGGGAGTGTCGTCGAGCTTGAGGAGGCTCGAGAGACTCAAATAGACATTGATGAGATACCTGGTGAAGCACAATAGTCAACAACTCATAGTGATGAGTAATCGACTGGACCTATTGTAACACCACATCTTCGTAGATCTGGTAGAACACGCAATATTCCTGAGAGATATGGATTTCTCATAAGTGAATTGAACGACGTGTTACTCATTGATGATGAGGAGCCTACCAGTTATGAAGAAGTGCTGACAAGTTCAGAAAGGGATAAATGGCTTGGTGCCATGAAGTCGGAAATGGATTCCATGTATGAAAACCAAGTTTGGAACTTGGTTGACCCACCTGAAAGGATAAAGCCTATAGGGTGCAAGTGGGTTTTCAAGAAGAAAATCGACATGGATGGTAATGTGATTACCTATAAGGCTAGATTGATGGCGAAAGGATATCATCAAAAACAAGGTGTTGATTATGACGAAACCTATTCGCCTGTAGCTATGCTTAAATCCATTCAGATGCTCCTGGCCATAGCGGCTCATTATGATTATGAGATATGGCAGATGAATGTGAAAACAACTTTCCTTAATGTAAACCTGCTCGAGGACATGTATATGATACAGCCTGAGGGTTTCACATCGGTTGATAAAACCAAGGTATGCAAATTGCGACGGTCCATTTATGGATTGAAGCAAGCATCCAGGAGCTGGAATATCCGTTTTGATGAGACAATCAAAAAGTTTGATTTCTCATAAAATCCAGACGAACCTTGTGTGTACAAGAAGGTTAGTGGGAGTGCAGTCGTGTTCCTAGTATTGTATGTCGATGACATACTACTTATAGGAAACGATGTTTCAATCTTACAGTCAGTGAAGGTTTAGTTATCCAAGACATTCTCCATGAAAGACCTGAGAGAAGCAACCTACATGCTCGGGATTAAGATCTATAGAGATAGATCGAAACGGTTGCTTGGTCTTTCGCAGTCTACATATATAGACCGAGTGCTAAAGAGGTTTAGCATGTCGGAATCCAAGAAAGGTTTCCTACCCATCAGGCATGGGGTACACCTTTCGAAGTCTATGTGTCCGCGCACAGAAGATGAGAGGATTTGCATGAGTAAGATTCCCTATGCAAATATATGGAGAAGGGTACATGGTGATACGTGGGTATACGGATGCCAGCTCTAGACAGACAAGGATGATTCCATGTCTTTGTCTGGGTATGTATTCACCTGGAATGGAGGCGCAATAAGTTGGAAAGGTTCCAAGCTTGACACTATAGCGGATTCTGCCACTAAGGCAGAATACATTGCAGCTTTAGGCGACAAAGAAGCGGTTTGGATCAAGAAGTTCATCTCTGAACTTGATGTGGTCTCATCAATGATCCAAACATGTGCTTCGCCGCTATCATCTTATCAGAGAGATCATCAGTAGGAACGAAATACAAATCGAGAAAATTCCCACTGAAAGGAACTTAGCGGATCCCTTGACTAAGGCATTACCTCAAAATAAGTTTGAGGGTCATGTTCGAGCTTATGGTATTGGATACCGTAGCGATTGGCATTAGGCCAAGTGGGAATCTATTAGTAATATATGAGAGATGTCCTAAGGCAATCGCCTTATGTATGAATCATTTATATGATAAATGAAGATTCACTATTTGAGTATACATATTTTATTTATTTGATTGGATCTTAAACTCATTTACTGAATGTCCACGATGCGATTCACAACATGAGAGAATTTGTGATTGGATCACAACTAGTGAGTATCTCTACATGTGTAATTGTGATGTATCGGAATTATCCCTAGTCGATGAATTGATGGATTTGGACACCATCAATTCTGTCAAGACTAGCACGAGGTATACTCCTTGGTGTATCCAAGCAGCTAATTCTCACTGGCTGGAGACATTGTGATGTTCGGAGTTAATCGTGGATGCTAGTTATGGTAACTAGTTCATTAGAGTGACCAGCCGTAAGACTTCATATGGTTCTCTGCATATATAGATATGTCAATGAAGTTCTTACTGTGGCTTAAGTGCGATGTTCCTTAGACTTGCGGTATTCAAGTCATCTTGATCATGGAGACTTATGCTTTGACATCTTAAGCAAACATCTCTAAGGAGATGTGGACCCGGGATGATTGGGTATAAGTCGAAGTGATCGAAGGTGTTTGAATAGCCTATAAAGGATTCACCACTCCTTGCGAGGAGATGTATACTCATGGCCTCTCGTCAGATTGTTACTAAAGTCTTTGGCCAAAGCATTACATGTTTAGAGTAAGGTACTCTTCGATACATGTGGAGTAACTAGAATCCGTAGAACGAGGAAATGACACTTGGGCTAGGTGTGACGTAGTCAGCCTAGTGGGGACTGACACAATAGACCATGTCCTGAACCAAGTGGGTATAAGATGAGTGAAGGGAATGGGGCACGATTCATTCGAGCTACTGAAGGGTTTCAGAAATAGTTCTGGATCAACCGTTGATCTTTTCGCTTAATTGGGGATCATGATGTACTACTAGGTGCCACTCATGATCGTTCTATAATTAATGGTTAATTATAGACGGCCAACATAAACCGAGAACCTATTTGGTCACACGCACAACGAGCGTAATCCAAAGGATTTAAAACGAGCTTGAGAATGGGATTCTCAGAGAGAAACTAGGTTTGGTTGGACCAAACATAAAGCGAGCATGAAATCGTTTGATGCAATGGAAGCGTGGATGGGCGAGTCTTATGAAGGCGTAATGGATGAACCAAAATGGTTTGGTTCTAATCCAATGGAGGAGAATAAACCAAAGGGTTTGGTTTATTTTAAACGAATGAACCAAAAGTTGGTTCGGTTCGTTTTAACTTAAAATAAACCATCATGGTTTGGTTTATTTTAACTTATCTTAATGGAGCGGGTTAACGGGCCTAATGGTTATGATCAAATAACCATTAAGAGAATTAGTTCTCTATAAAAGAGGGCTTAAGGGATAATTAAGCCCTAATCCACGACCCTAAGTTGCCGCCCACCTCTCCTTGGAGAAATTCAGAGCCAACTCTCCTCCTCCTTGCCGCCGCCCACCTTGAGGCTCCAACCGGCGTCCAGAAGGTGCTGACCTTCCCCCTCGCCGGCGTCGATCTGCTGCCGGTTGGTACTCCGGTGATCTCCTTTAGGTTTGGCATCAATGTGAGCTTTATCTTCCCTTGGTTGGCCGGCGCCTATCTCCTCCACCAAAGCTGTCCAGTTTTCTGGACAGCTTGTTCTCCTCTCGTCGGAGCGTTGTTTGGACGACGGTTAGAGCTCCGACAACGGCTAACTTACCGGGGATTCGATCTCCGGTAATCCTCTGAGGTGGAGGATGAAGGATTCGTCAATTGGTTGACGAATACCTCTCCGGAGAAGCGAGTTTTGAGAACTCGTATTAGGATCCGAATTTGGATTCGGATCGTGATCATCTCTCGATCACGTCGTCTTCAACACGAGGCTAGTAACCCGTATGAAGACGAAGCTCGTGGCTTAGTGAAGTCATCCCGAGTAACTCGGCGTGGATACGGATAGAGACGATTCTAGCGAGGATCGTTCCGGTTGATGTCGTTCCCGCTACACGTCATACGAAAGGTATAACGTAGATAAATTTCCTTTTATTGCAAATTTAAATTTACGGTTATGTCTACACTTGTTGTAATATGCATGCGTGTGTTGTGTGTGTTGTAATAAATGTAGATTTATTATTTTTATTGCTTCCGCTGTGTTCATGTTTACGAAACGTGATCGAACACACACACGCCACGGTGCCGGAAACCCAACACCATCTCTAGGT
The DNA here is from genome assembly GCA_025175895.1 of Wurfbainia villosa. Taxonomy (NCBI): domain Eukaryota; kingdom Viridiplantae; phylum Streptophyta; class Magnoliopsida; order Zingiberales; family Zingiberaceae; genus Wurfbainia; species Wurfbainia villosa. The sequence continues at coordinate 95,370,482 of CM046002.1, forward strand.
AGAATGTGTAGGGCATCACACTAATAGATGTCCCTAGATCGCACAGTTCTTCATTCATGCTCTCACCATAAATCATGCAGGATATGACAAATTCACTAGGGTCCTCCAGCTTTGGCGGGATTTTATCTTCAATTTCAACTTGGTTTGGTAACGTTGATATCATGGTTGCACATCCCCTAGTAAATCTGTTTTTCTGTCCTACTCTCTCACCGCATACTCCCTCTTCCTTCGCCTGATTTTTCTCGGGTAATGGTGGAGAGCTATTCATAGTCTGTGATACAGTTTTGGCTATTTAGGCCACTTTCATTTCCATCATTTTAGTGTGGCTCGCGAGTCCATCGATAGAGGCCTTCAACTCCTTAATTGCCTCTTCCGATCTCTGATGTTGGTGCTAGAATTCTACATTGGCCTTCATTTGGGTAGCAATGAAGTCTTCCATCATTAGTTCTAGACTAGACTTCTATGGTTGCTACTACCCATTGCCCTGTTGTTGCCCATATCCTCCGAACGGTTGGAAATTCTATGAGTTTTTCCGATAGGAAAATTTCAGGTGGTTTCTCCATCCGAGATTGTAGGTGTTGGAATATGGGTTATTGGGCCTTTGATTATGATCCCCAACTGCATCGACATGCTCGATCTGCTCGTCTAAGCTGCCTTGCCTTCCATAATAGTCCTCTTTATATGTTGTTGTCCTCTCTTCCAAATGGGTTGCCCATGCAGAAATAGGATTTAGAGAGTCGAACCATCTGCTAAGTGCATCCATCCTTGCTGCTAGGTGGTCTACAGAGTTGACAGCATATCATCCCGCTGTAGGAGTTGGATGACTATGCTCAGAAGCCCATTGATGGTGGTTCTGGGCCACCTCTTTGATCAACTCCTTTGCTCCCTCGATAGTCTTATTCATCAGTGCTCCTTCTGTAGTAGAATCGAGGGACACCTTGGTGGCATACGTGATCCCATTATAGAATATGTGGATCACCAGCCACCTCTCTAAACCATGAGGAGAACATTGATAGAGTAGCCCTTTGTAATGATCCCAAACTTCGAACAAGGACTCCCCTTCCTTCTGACGGAAGTTAGTAATTAAATGGCACATGTGAACAGTCTTACTTTATGGGAAGAATTTGTTTAAGAACTACTTCTCACATTGCTCCCATGTGGTGATGCTTCCAGAAGGAAGGGAGTGGAGCCATGTCTTCGTCTTTTCCCACAGTGAGAACGGGAATAGGCTAAGACAATTTGCATCAGCAGGTACTCCATTGAATTTCATTGTAGAGCATATCTCAAAAAATGTCTCCAGGTGTCAGTTCGAATCTTCAGTTGCAGCTCCTCCGAATTTGCTCTGCTGAACTATGTGTATGAGTGCAGGTTTCAGCTCAAAGTTGGCCGAAATTGATGGTCCAGATATGCTCGGCTTATATCCTCTAGCACTAGGGGTTGCATAGTCCCGTAGGGGTCGACTACCTAAGTTTACCATGGATGCATCCAGGTCTTCCATGCTTCCCTGCTCAACTCTTCTGCGATGGTAGGTTCTTTCGATTTCTGGGTCTATCGGAAGTAGATTTCCCGATCCTAAGCGTCTATGCATACAAAGAACCGAGCCACTAAATTAGGAGTATACCTAATGCTCAAAAATAGAAAATAAACTAGTCTAAATACTAAATCAAATGCAGAAAATTCTATTCTACGAAATCAAATGCAAAAAATTTAAACTGAGGTTAATGCAATGTAACTACTAAAATTAATCTAAACTTAATCTAGATATTGAAAATATAAAGCTGAATTATATGAAATAAAAATAAAAATAAAGCAAGCAAATAAATCTAATCCTAAGTCCGATCCAACTATCCACCTCTTGATTCGATATCGAATCAATCAGTCCCCGACAACGGTGTCAAAAACTTGATGCACGCGAATGCGTCCTCAAATCTCGCAACGAGAACTGTCAAGGACTCAAAGCGTGCACTCGCGCTCAACGCCTGCAAGTGCATGGATGTCATCAAGTAATAAATAGTTTATCGATCTCACAGCGACTGAGATTCGAGTATTGATTGTTCGGTGGGCATTCTTGTTTGGAGTTTAGTTCTAGAGGTTGTGATTACGAGGATTGGCGATGGTCTTAACTCTAGTACGGTGTCACACGGAGGAAGAGAAGGGTTTCTAAGAGTCATTGGAGGGAATTCTAGGATTTTAGTTTCACTTGTGTTTCGCAAAACATGCTACCAATTGGGTGTTGTCTAGACGTCTAACTACAGTCTTGTGGAAGGGACATCATACACTTTCCCGATTAGCCTTCGCATCTATCGAGAACTACCTCTACCATACCAGGTCGACCCCTGGCTTTAGGATGGGGTAGGCGGTACGAGGATGTCAAATCAATTCTTGTGATGAATCGGAATGTGTCTCGTTCCCGACTCTATCACACCCTTCTATCCGCGATTACCGGAGAGAGGTCAACCCTTAGGCTCCTCCATAGTTCTCCTAAATCTTTGATACGAGGGTTATCACCCCTCGTATCGGCTACGCACAGTAGATAGAAAGCCAAAATGAATAACTATCGATCTAAACAAACATCAATTGCAAATATGAATTCAAGAATAGAAATATATTTGAAATAATATATTCTACGCGCACAAACTACTCTCTAATCCTAGAATCGGAGAATCTACTCCATGAATACAAGAAGAGAAAAACAAAGCATAATCAAATTCATAGAAATAATATAAATTATGCAAGGAACGTGAATTACAATGCACTGTGGCTCTTCTCTCTGGTATAGAAGTGCAGAACTTGATCCTTGAGCGGCTTCCTTCCTCCCCATTGCGAGTTCCCATTGCTTTTTAGGGGGTCGGTGTGTTGTCCCGGTCGTCGTGCCTCTCCCCTAGGGCTTGGGCATAGCTTTCCTTATATAGACATGAGGTTGGATCTTCTCGAAACTCGAAAAAACCTAATCATGTCAAATCGTCCCTGCGCCACATGGTCGTGTGGATTCACATAGTCAGACCATGTGTGGCGCTGATTCGTGATATGGGGCGGGGCGTGTGGATCCATAGGGCCAGGTCATGTGTCCTTCTATTCCAGCTATCAAATGTCTTTCTTTTACTCCAAAAGTGCGACATTTTTCCTGTAGAATGTTGTCCTGCACACAAAAACACAAAGAAAAGATCTCCGAACTAGAAAATAGAAAATGCATGCAAAGCAAAGTAAGATATGCATGAAACAAGTATAAAATGTAGCGAGATGTGAGCGAAAACTACTCCTAAAGCCCTATATGTTTTGCTCGCATCACAAGTCGTGTACATCTAACCCATAAACCATGATTGAAATTAAGATTTTAAAAATATTTTAAAATCATTTTAAAAAATCTTAGTGAAGTCTATCTTTTGATAGCAATCACCATTGATAATATTAACACAAAGTTAGACAAAACATTAAAAGGTTTCAATTCTTTTGAAATTTGTATCAATCTTTCAAAATAATGGATATTTTAATTTAAAATTATCTGTCACCCATACTATTTGATATGAGTATTATATGTATGAAATTTCAAGATTTTTAGAAAAATATATAATTACTTTGAATTTTCAAATCTCAATTCTGAAAAATTGATTTATGTATTTACAAAAACCAGTCAACTATCATATGGAGCAGTTGATTGGTGCAGGTGGCAGCCGACTGATTACTGATTTCAGTCAATTGGTGGTTTGATTTTTGATTGATCAAGGCCTATTTAGTTGATTATCAACCACCCTAGGTGCCCTAACCACTCCTAACCCTATGATATGCTAAAGAAGCATTGGAAGGGTGAAATTCTTATTTAAAATGATTTGGAGCATTAGTTAGAGTAGAGTATCGAATTTTAAGGGAGGTTAAAGTTCAAGTTTGAACTTTTACCCTTATTTTCGATTGGTTAGATTTCTTATAGGCTTAGAAACTCTCCAACGACATTGTTGGTGCAATAGTTAAGTGGGAGTAAGCCTTTAGGGGGAGTTCATCCATCAAGGTATGATGGATAAAGTTTGATACAAAAAAAATGAAGAATGAGGAATGCCTTGCATTTAGTGATAAGGGAGTATCACTAAGGAAAATAAAGGCATGTAAGATGATTTTTTACCAAGGGGGAGAATGTCGAATCTCATTGGAAGATGAGACATTAAAAACCTTGGTAGGCTTTTTTATGTATGCCAAAGATAGAGAAGTGAGGGTTTAAGTTATGTAAAACTTCATTATGCTTTGGCATAAGAAGAGTTAAGTTGGGCTCATGGGATAGCCTAACTTAAAGGTATTGTCAAAATTCAAAAAGGGAAAGATTGTTGGTGCAATCGACCCAAGTCACGATTGACTAGACTCGAGTGGGACTTGAGTAGGGTTTCGATGTTTGACAATGGGTTGACAATGAGTTTGACCATTGTTTGACAATATTTGATCATATGTTGGCCATATGACAAGTGGATGTTTGGGATATCCAAGGTCATACAGGGGAGATTGTTAGGAGGCGATTGTTAGAGCAATCGACCTTGGGTCAAGTTGACCTAGCTCGAGTGAGACTCGAGTGGAAGTCCAAGATTGGAGACTTGGCAATGGAGAAGTATAAGTATGAATACTTGGCAAGGAAAAGTTTAAATATAGATATTTGGCAAAAGGAAAAGTCTAAGGGTTTAGTCTAGCCACGTAAGTCCAAGAGTGTAGTCTTGGCGGTGAAAGTCCAAATATGGATATTTGGCAAAGGAAAATTCCAAGGGTGTAGTCTTGACCATGTAAGTCCAAGTGTGTAGTCATGGCAATGAAAGTCCAAGTTTGGAAATTTGACAAAGGAGACTCAAAGGCATGACATAGCCGATGGAAGTACCTGAAGACTAGCGTGAAGGGTGAACAAGTCATGGAGGACTCGGATGGATCCTAAGGGCATGAGGTTGATGGAGGTGGCTAGAAGGCTTAGGTATAGGCTTAGGGTGAGTATCAAGTATGAGGAGATCATACTTGGATTACACCTCATGTTTGAGATTTACCAGTCGACTAATGGCTTTGGCCAGTCGATTGGTCGAGTGTTCAGCACTGGGAGGCCTAGTTGACTTGAGCAATCGACTAGAGTTATGCCTCAGTCGACTAGTCGACTGAGGCTCAACTGCTGAATGTGACTCTAGTAGTCGACTACTAGGATTTAGCAGTCAACTAGCCACTAGCAGTCGACTGCTAAGGTTGAGAAATCAACTGGAATTAAGTGGCCAGGGCACAGAATGTTTAACAGTTGACTGCTAGCCTATGGCAGTCAATTGGTGGCTATGGAGTCGACTGATGGGTAATTTTCTAACATGGATTAGTTCGTTGTGAGATAACGATATAGTGGTTAGTCAACTGCTGGATAAGAGCAGTCGATTGGATAGTGGAAAATCAGCCTGTGCGAAGTTATAAAAGGAGCTCGTGGATGAAGAAAGAAAAGTCAATTCTTTATGATTTGGGAGGGGATTTGGCATTGCATTCCAGACCTTCCATGGCATTCAAAGCAACCACATCAAAAAGCAATCAAAAGTTCAATCTTGTAAAGTATTTTCACTTGTTTCTTTCATTTGCTATTGTATTTGCTTGTATTTGGTTGTTTTCCTTATTTATTGTTGTAAAAATTCATATTGTACGAGGTTTCTCCATCTCCGAATTGTATTCCAAGAAGGTCACAAGTTTTAGTAGTGTGGACACTAGAGCTCGGTCGTGGAGTAGAAACTAGGGTTTCGAACCACATAAAATAGTGGTGTAGTGTTTGTGATTGTGTTTGTATGATTTGTTTGTGTTGGTGCAATCAGCCCAGGTCACGATTGATCGGACTCGAGTTTGACTCGAGTGATGTTTTGATGTTTGACATGGAAGTTTGACATCGATGTTTGACATTGATGTCTGATAATGTTTTGGGGAGATTGTTTGCACAATCGATCCGAGTCATGATTGATCGGACTCGAGTTTAACTCGAGGGGGATTTTGATGGTTGACTAGGGTTGACCATGTCATGGAAAGTCCAAGTCTTGAGTACTTGGCATGTAAAGTCCAAGCATGGGTCTTGGCAAGGAAAAGTCCAAGCATGGGTCTTGGCATGGAAAGTCCAACATTGGTTGGCAAGGGAAAGTCCAAGCTTGAGTCTTGCCATTTGAGAAGTCCAAGGGGTTTGATATTGGCAGCGTATAGTCCAAGCGGGAGTCTTGGCAGCATAAGTCCAATGGTTGGCGGTGTAAAGTTCAAGTGGAGTCTTGGCAGCGTAAGTCCAATGTGCGTAGGTGGTGTAGACACCATTAGCATGACATAGTCGATGGAAGCACCTGAAGGCTAGCGCAATGGATGAATAAGTCATGGATGACTTGGAGGGATCCGAGAGGCGTGAGGCTGACGGAGGTGTCTAGAAGGCTTAGGTATAGGCTACGGGTGGTCTAGCAAGTATGGGGGCACCATATTTGGGTTTAACCTCATGTTTGAGGTTAAAACCTCATGTTTGAGGTGTGCCAGTCAACTGTTGTCATATGGCAGTCGACTGGTGTGAGTCAACTAGGGTTTCTTGTGAAATTACGCCGACCGCCGAGATGGGCGGTCGTGATTAATCGATCGATCGTGATCGTGTGATCGATCGGCCCGGTGCTCGATTTTTTGGGTACAGAATGGAGTCTGACTCGACTGCTGGGGTTAACAGTCGAGTGGAGACTCGATCAGTCGACTGATGATAGATCCACTGGATTTTTCCAGCATGGTTCTAGCCGTTGTCTCACGACAACAGTAGCATCAGTCGACTGATGGTCCCGAGCAGTCGACTGATCAGCGATTTCCAGCCCATGTAGAAGCTTTAAATGGATCTTGTGGAGGAGAATTTCACCAAGGTTCTTTGAGGTCTTTTGGGGCGAGTTGCTGCTGCAATTCAGGGTCTCCAAGTGCTACTCGATCAACCTAGCAAGCAAGCATTCAAAAGCTCGGTGTAAAGTTTTCTTTTCTTGCATTTTAGTGTAGTTGCTTGTATTCTTATTGTATTACTGTTGTAAGAGGTTTCTTCGCCTCCGGATTGTTCTGAGAAAGAGTCATTATTGATTAGTGGTTGCGTGTGCATCACTAGAGTTTGATCCATGGAGTAGGAACCATTCAGTTCCGAACCACGTTAAATACTTGTGTATTTGTGTATTTGTGGTTGTCTATTTCGTTATTGCATTATTTCTATTATTCCGCTGCACGCTAATGAAAATTATAGACGAACGTGAACGAATTCCATCTATGCATCCTACGACGCGATTCACCCCCCCCCCTCTAGCGGTCAACATTTCCCCAATAATTGGTATCAGAGCCCGGGGTTCTTCTACGGACTAACCGTCGGGAGCTAAGACAAAAGATGCTAGAGGGAAGATGGAATTCCAAGACAAGCTTGGATGGGACATCAACACTCCACCACCATACGACCGAGAAGATTTTTCGGCATGGAGAGCAAGAATGGAGACATTCTTGATGATGGACATAGAGGATTGGTTCATCCTCGTAGAAGGCTTTGAACCTCCGAGGAATAAGAAGGGAGAGGTCCTAAAATTGAAGAAGTGGACCTAAGAGCAACGCCAAAAGTTTAAGACAGAAGTTAAGGTAACAAAACTTTTGAAAAATTTAATCCCTGATGATGTTTTGTGCAAGCTAGGGGATTACATGGATGCCAAGGAGCTATGGAGCAAATTGGCAAGATTCCATGAGGAGCCTCACTAAATCCAAGAAGAAAAGGAAGAGGAGGAAGAGAGCTCATCCTCACAAGCAAGTGAGGATTCGGAAGTTGAGGAGGAGTCAACTTCCGGGTTGGTGGAAGAGGAAGAGGAAGAATTGGAGGAGACCTTCACCTCTAGGATTGAGGGGGAGGAGATTAGAGCATCCTCAACACCGGAGCAACAAGAGGAGTCATCCACATCCGGTAGAGAGGAAGAGCAAGCTCAAGAGAACCTCACCACCACCCTAGGTAACTCAAGCAATTTGGTTTTAAATAAAAAATATATAATTTGCTTTGAGTGTAGGGAAAGTGGGCATTACAAGAGCAAGTGCCCAAAGAAAATCAAGAAGCCTCAACAGGCACCAAAGGTCAAGGATGTTGGTCCCCCAACAATCAAAAGCAAGAAGCAAGTGATTTGCTTCAAATGTCGGGAACTGGGACACTACCGGAGTCAATGCCCGAAGGGGGAGAAGAAGGGGCAAAGGGGAGCATCACAAGTAGGGGGAGCTTCTAAAGAAATCCCTAAGGTAAAATTAAATAATGCTTCTTCTTTAGTTAATAGACAAAAGCATGCTAGGAATTTCAATTCACTTGCCATCTATCATGAAAAGCATGCTAGAAATAACAAATATTTTTGCCTAGGAGCTAAAAATATTCACTTTGAAACTAAGGAGAAATTTGGGACTATTGTCCCTAAAACAAATTTACCTAAGGACAAACCTAGATCAAACAACTCTAGACCTATTCTTCCTAGGGAGACCATTAGGAAGATAGAGGATCACCTAGGTATTAATCCTAAATGGACTAGACATATGCCTAGAAAGAACAATGCCCAAAGACCCTATCAAAATTCTAAAATTGGGCAATTAGAGGTTGAAAATCAAGCCTTGAGGTCAAGGCTTGAGAAACTTGAGAAGACCCTTAGGATTATGCAAAATCAAGTTAAAGGGTCAAATGGTCAAAAGTCAAGACCTAGGAAACAAGAACCATCTAAGGGCAAGCTTAAGCCCAAAAAGACCTATCACAATGTTCCATTCGATTATGGAACTCAAACTAGGTCTAGGAAGACCAAGGTCAATAGGGAAGTCATCCCTAGAGTTGACCAAGGTATGTGCCTAGTGGATAGGGTTTCAAGGAAACCTAGGGAAGCCACTAAGAAGGTTACAAGGGGAGTCACCCCTAGAGTTAACCATGGCAAGAACAAAATGACCAAGGCTAACAAGCCTAGAAGGGTCATTAGGAAGGTATCTAGGGAGGTTATCCCTAAGGAATACCTAGTAAACCCTAGGAGCTCAAATAGGTTTTGAGTTCCTAAGAGCGTGATCAATTCACGCTAGATGGGTTTAGGGTGTGCCAACCTTGATTGGATGGGTAGTTAACTCAACCATGGCAAAGGTGACACTTTAGGTAATTTTCAAGGTTATGGATATCTTGGAAATAGATTTGATATTATGATACTAAAAGATTTTAGGATGTGCCAATACATTTTTGGAATTATGAAAAATCAATTAAATTGGCACAATCTAGGTTTAGAGGTCATAGTGTGTCATTTTGAGTTTTTGGCATATTTGGGAGAAAATTGGTATTATGGCAAAATATACTTAATTATATTAAATGGCAACTAATATTGAAATTTAGGTATTCTTATACCTATACTTTTTATTTTCCATGCCTTGTTTGCCATATAACATGTCATGACATCATATCTATTTTTAATCATTTAAAATGTCATGATCATGTTTAGGATTAAGGTTTAATGTCATGTGTTTTTAGATTATATCATATGCCATGACATCATGATCATTGGCCATGTTTACTTATGCTATTATTTATGCCATGATCATTCATGCATTTAAGTTAATGAAAATTGATTTAAGGACAATGGCATGACTTGGAGTCCCATTTATAAGGGAATCAAGTAGAATTGTCTTAGAAAAATACATAAGGCCTTAGCTTTAGATAAACCAAAACCCACATCTCACATCTAACTTGACATGTATGTGTATTTATACACCCTAGATACATGTGAGATGATAGGATATGAGTTAAGTTCAAGGCGCATAGTTTTTGCATCTAAATGAACTCAAACTCATCTAAAATCATTGGTGGATCATTGGGAAAGCTTGTGTACAAGTCATGTACATTGAGCCCAAGGAATATAATCCAAAATAAGGTTTTAAAAACATTTTAAAATCCATTTAGAAAACCTTGGTGAAGTCTATCTTTTGATAGCAATCACCATTGATGAAGTTGATACAAAGTAGGGCCAAAACATTGAAAATTTCAATGGTTTTGAACTTTGTATCAATTTCACTATTTTATGGGTAAAATAATTTTCAAATATTTTTCACCCATTGTATTGGTCATAAGTATTATACGTATGAATTTTCATGATTTTTTGATATATGTATACTTATTTATGAATTCTCAAATCTCATTTCTGATAACTGAAAATCGAGATTTTCAGTTATCAATCGACTGCCCTTGGTGGCAGTTGACTGATCTCTGATAAAGTCGACTACAAAGCTAATTTCGGGAAAAATAAGATTGTTTAGCCTGTGTTCAGCTACGGTAAAGGTCCCTAACCACTCCTAACCCTAGGATATGCTTTGGGAAGCATTATAAAGGGTGAAAATCCATTGGATATGGATTAGGAGAGGTGTTAGGGTTATGTATCAAATTTAAGGTATAGGAGAGTTCATGTTTGAACTTTGAACCTTATTTTTTATAGTTTAGAGTTCCTATTGGCTTAGGGACTTCCCAAGGACATTGTTGGTGCAATGGTCAAGGGGGAGCAAGCCTTTAGGGGGAGGTATCCATCATGGGATGATGGATGGTATTTTTCTTCATGAGGAGGAAAATGGGATTTTGAGATACCCAATTTGGAAATTGGGAGAGTATATAGGATTGCCTCTCTTGAGTGATATGGGACTTATCACTAGGAAGATGGTAGGCATCCTAGGTATTTTTGGACCAAGAGGGAGATTATAAGATCTTATTGGGACATGAGACATTGACCTCCTTGGAGAGAACCTTTTTGATGTTAGTCAAAAAGGGGGAGAATGTTTTGGGGAAGAATGTTATGGAAATTGGTAATCTTACCTTTCTCCAAAATGTTTTGGGGGAGAATGGTATGGAGAGTGTTATCAATTGTCAATCCGGAGAATTAGAGAGAATGTTTGGGATTACCAATTTGGGAAATTGGTAAGGGAATTTGAGTTAGTGCTCTAACTCAAAGGTATGTGTTTTTGTCAAACATAAAAAAGGGGAAGATTATTAGTGCAATCGGCCCAGGTCACGATTGACCAGACTCGAGTTTGACTCGAGTGATGTTTTGATATTTGACATGGAAGTTAGACATCGATGTTTGACATTGATGTCTGATAATGTTTTGGGGAGATTGTTGGCACAATTGACCCGGGTCATGATTGACCGGACTCGAGTTTGACTCGAGGGGGATTTTGATGGTTGACTAGGGTTGACCATTTCATGGAAAGTCCAAGTCTTGAGTACTTGGCATGTAAAGTCCAAGCATGGGTCTTGGCAAGGAAAAGTCCAAGCATGGGTCTTGGCATGGAAAGTCCAATATGGGTTGGCAAGGGAAAGTCCAAGCTTGAGTCTTGGCATTTAAAAAGTCCAAGGGGTTTGTTATTGGCGGCGTAAAGTCCAAGCGAGAGTCTTGGCAGCATAAGTCCAATGGTTGGCGACGTAAAGTCCAAGCGGAGTCTTGGCAGCGTAAGTCCAATGTGCCTAGGCGGTGTAGACACCGTTAGCATAACATAGTCGATGGAAGCACCTGAAGGCTAGCACAACGGATGAATAATTCATGAATGACTTGGAGGGATCCGAGAGGCGTGAGGCTGACGGAGGTGGCTAGAAGGCTTAGGTCTAGGCTATGAGTGGTCTAGCAAGTACGGAGGCACCATATTTTGGTTAAATCTCATGTTTGAGGTTAAAACCTCATGTTTGAGGAGTGCCAGTCGACTGGTGTCATATGGCAGTCGACTGGTGTGAGTCAACTAGGGTTTGACTATTAGAATTAGCCCAACAGTCAACTGTCAAAGGTGGGCAGTCGACTGATTGGTCGAGCAGTTGACTGATCGTGTGATCAGTCGAATGGTGCTCGATTTTTCGAGCACAGAATGGAGTTTGACTCGATTGCTAGGGTTAGCAGTCGAGTGGAGGCTCGATCAGTCGACTGATGATGGATCCGTTGGATTTTTCCAGCGTGGATCTAGCTGTTGTCTTACGACAACAGTAGTATCAGTCAACTGATGGTCCCGAGCAATCGACTGATCGGCGATTTCCAGCCCAGGTAGAAGCTTTAAATGGAGCTCGTGGAGGAGGATTTTACCAAGGTTATTTGAGGTATTTTGGGGTCAGTTGTTGCTGCAATTCAGGGTCTCCAAGTGCTACTCGATCAACCTAGCAAGCAAGCATTCAAAAGCTCGGTGTAAAGTTTTCTTTACTTGCATTTTAGTGTAGTTTCTTGTATTCTTATTGTATTACTGTTGTAATCTGTTGTAAGAGGTTTCTCCGTCTCCAGATTGTTCAGAGGAGTCATTATTGATTAGTGGTTGCGTGTGCATCACTAGAACTCTTTAGAGCTCGATTCGTGGAGTAGGAACCATTCGGTTCTGAACCATGTTAAATACTTGTGTATTTGTGTATTTGTGGTTGTCTATTTTGTTATTGTATTGTTTCTATTATTCTGCTGCGTACTAACGAAAATTGTAGACGAACGCGAACGAATTCTATCTACGTATCCTACGACGCTATTCACCCCCCCCCTCTAGCGATCAACATTTCCCCAATAGTTTGCTATTTGTATTGTATTACCGACGCACTAACAAATTGTAGACAAGCACGATTGAAGAAATTGACGAAATGCTATTCACCCCTCCCCCCCTCTAGCACATCAAATCGGTCCAACATGGTCAACCTTGACCTTAGGCAGATTGCTCCAACAATCTCTTCATCACAATCTCCCTCATATGACCTTGGATACCCTAATCATCCACTAGTAATATAGTCAGCATATGGTCAAACAATATTGGAAAACATCAAAATACTACTCGAGTCCCACTCGAGTCTAGTCAATCGTGACCTGGGTCAATTGCACAAACATAAATGCCTAATACTAGATTGTTTACCCATCCATTGCTCATATGGAATTTTAGTCACTGCCTTACTGGGTACTTTATTGAGTAAGTAAATTACAGTCTTGAGTACTTCACCCTATAAGGATTCTGGTAAAGAAGTGAAAGACATCTTGCTTCTCACCATATCCTTTAGGGGTTCGATTCTTTTTCTTAGCTACACCATGCTGATGAGGAGTACCAAACATTGTGTATTGAGCCACAATACTACACTCAGAAAGGTAATTAGCAAAAGATTCTAGATGTTGTTCATCGGATCTAACATAATGACTGTAATATTCACCTCCACAATCAGATCTGACAACTTTGATCTTCTTACCTAGTTGATTTTCAACTTCGATTTTGAAGATCTTGAACGTGTCCAAGGATTGTAACTTCTCATGCAAAATATACAAGTATGCATATCAGGAGTAATCATCTATAAAGATGATAAAATATGTTTGTCTATTCCAAAATGCCTTAGGGAATGGTCCACATATATCTATATATATCAGTTCTAAAGTGTTACTACACCGACTTGCAACTTTATTCCTTTTGTTAGTTATTTTCCCTTTGACACATTGTATGTAGACATCAAAGTTTAATATATCAAGGGAATGGAGAATTCCTTGTGTATATGTCCTAAATTCATATGCCATAACATGGATGAATTCTCATCAATCAAATTGTGCTTCGTACCTATACTATGCATTATTATGTTGTCTATGAGAGGTATGGTGTTTAACATATATAGCTTATCGACTAAGGAACTAGTACCAATGAGTATTGAATCTTGAAAAATACTAAATATTCCATTTCCAAATGAACAAGTATATCTTGATTTGTTCAAAGAAGAAATGGAAATTAAGTTCCTCCTGAAGGATGGAATAACAAACGTATTCTCTAAATCCAAAAATATATCAGTCCCTAAACAAAGCCTAATAACACCTATAGCAGTCACTCTAGTCTTCTTGCCATTACCTATATAAATGTATCTTTCAACATCAATAGATAGTCGACTACTTAGACAACCATTCTTAGTGACACTAATATAAGTGATAGCACCAGTGTCTATCCATCAAGTGTCAGTTGGTACAATGACAAAATTGACTTATGAACTAAGTCAAGAAATTCATTACCAAACACTACAATTTTAGTAACCATAATCCTAATGGTCCTTTTATATTTTAGTGGTTTCTAAAACTAAAATTGTTGAAATGTTATTTTTATTGGCAAATATCATTTGTGCTATAATACAAAAAGAAAGAACAAAACAAATGCTCACATTAATAATCATAAACATGTATATATATGAACAGTGACATAAATTAAACACTAAAATATATGCACATATAATGGGTCCCTTTATGAGATACCAAATATATTAATCTTTGGATTAAGTTATAACTTGTTAGTGGTACTCTCTAATCCTAACTTAAAATTATAATCAGCCACATAATGTGTCTTTCTTTGGGCTGACACAATATGTGCATGATTGAAAAACAAACATGAGTCTGGTTTGGTTATATCAATTATAACAACATTTCACTATTTCTTTAATCAATCACATAACATGTCTTCCTTTGGGTCGACATATTATGTGTGATATTTATAGTGAACCCTCTTAAACTTATATTTGACCTAAAGATGATTTTCCTTTGGGCCAACCATCCTTAGCATAAATATACATCTACTCACACAATGGTCCACTAAGTTTAGCTAATAGTTCTCACTTTGACGATAGTATTAGTTCAATTTAATAACACATGTGCTAATAGATAAAAATTACTTTAAACATATATCTAGCCTAAAGATGATTTTCCTTTGGGTCAACCATCCTTAACATAAATATACATCCACTCACATAATGATGCACTAAGTTTAGCTAATAGTTCTCACTTTGGTGATAGCATTAGTTCAATTTAATAACATATGTGTTAATGGATACAAATGAAGTTAAATATATATCTGGCATAAGATAATTTTTCTTTGGACCAACCATCCTTAGCATAGATGTACATTTACTCACACAATGATGCACTAAGTTTAGCTAATAGTTCTCACTTTGGTGATAGTATTAATTCTAATTAATAACATATATGTTAATGCACACAAATAAAATTAAATATATATCTAGCATAAAGATGATTTTTCTTTGGGTCAACCATCCTTAGCATATATATACATCTACTCACACAATGATGCACTAAGTTTAGCTAATAGTTTTCACTTTGGTGATAGTATTAGTTTAACATAATAACATATGTGTTAATAGATACAAATAAAATCCTAAGTAACTCAACTATATTTTTGTTGTTAAATGATGTAGGGGACACAAAATGATCTTAACATGGGACTCAAAAACTTCAAAGCCTTCGAAAAGGCCCTAAATGATGTTATTGAGACCTAAGATAGAATGTTGAGGGAGGGAGGGAGGGAGGGAGGGAATGGGGGGGGGGGGCGGGGGGTGGTAGGGGTAAAATATAAAAAATAGATCTCTGAATGAGCTTCAAAACACAAGTAAGAACGCCTAAAAACTCATCCCGAACGAAAAGTTATGTCCTCCGAAAGTTTCCTACGTCAACTGTCGATTGTTGCCTTATAGCAGTCGACTGATATGATTAGTCAATTGCTCCAATCGACTAACAACTCTTCTATGCTCAAACTAAGGCTCATTAGTCGACTGATGACATCAGTCGACTCGAAACCATTATGTGCCCAAGTTTAAGCCTACCAGTCGACTAACAAAAAATGTAAGTTGACTAGCACACACCCAGTCAAGTTCTGCAGTTGATTCACAAATATTCTGTTCAAAATTTTCCATGCATCAGTCAACTGGTCCTTATGGCAGTCGATTGATGAAGATCAATCGAGTTCCCCAGTTGACTCATAAGGTTTTTGTGCAGTAAATTTCGACTAGTAGTTGACTGATGGACTACATCAGTCAACTGATGTCCATGCTAGTCGACTGATGTTCACATCAGCGGACTGATGACCTAATTTCTATATATCTAAGCGATAGTTTTCATGAAAACAACAGTGATTACGCTATTGTTCTTCATGAAAATATGCAAGAAAAACTTCTATTCGATGTTAAACCTATGATTTCTAACCCTTAAATTTGACAATTATGCGTGTCTAAACGCGTTAAATCAAGATCTAATGCAAAATACACGCATTTGGACCAAGATCGTTGTAAAAACTGCATCCTAATACTATACAATCTTGGTACAAAATACACGTATTCGGATCAAGATCATTGCAACAAGATCTTCATACAGTATTAGGATGTGTTTTTTACAAGTTGTTAGAAGAGCATAATGACGGGACAATAAACCCTTGTAACAAGTTGTTAGAAGAGCATAATGACGCACTACGGCAATTGATGATGAAGCGGAGTTTTCATTTGAGGTATAAGTTCTTATTTCTTTTGTTATTGGTTATTCTATATTGATAAGAAGAGGATAGGGGTAAGACTTGGTCAGAGCAAAAGACACATTCAATTTATGCATGCCAAGCTCATAGATTACGGGGCTAGCTTAAGCTCAGTCCAAGGGGAGCTCAACCCAAGGGGCCTAGTGAACAGGCCAAGCTGAATTGGAATCTAGGCCTAAACTCAATTGGCCAGGACAGATTAGTAGGCAGTGACACATCGTCTCAACGGTCATAATGGGTATGATATAAATAGGAATGGTAGGTAGGAATAGATGTGTGAAGTGGGCAGTGACGTGTCTGATCATTGACCTCCAATTTTATATAAAAAGATGTCCATGGGAGCATGGAAGGAAGGTTTGACTACGAATACATTGCTACACCATTTTCTATTCTTATTCTGCTTTCTCATTTTTTTTTCTAGTAGAGTCTAACTTGAACGTTAGAGGGGTTTCACTAAGGTTCACCCCTTGGCTCCCTCTGAACTCTCTCTATTGTTCATTGTCAAAAAAACCATGCATGTGAGGTGCAACGAGAAATTCTTTCCTTCTTCCACAAGTCAAACCATTGACCCGATAAGATCGATCAACCCAAATAATTGCTAACCCAAGACAAGATCGCCTGACAGCTTGAGGTTGACTTGCTAAGGAAGAGTCGACCAACCAATGAGTATTCAGTTGACCCACTAAAGTAAAAGCCCATCCAAAGACCCGACTATTGAAGTACATTCAGAAGTCCATTCAAAAGTTCAAAGGACCTAGCCCATCCACTAATCTGAGATGGGATCTTTTTGGCATTGTCTATGGGAACATCAAGCTGAAAATGTTAAGATGAATGAGAAAAAGTCAAGGAGAGTGAAGTTCTACATTTGAAGGTCAAGGCTACAACATTCTCCTAGATTTGGGAGCCCCTACTTGGATTGTAGAGAATCTGTGCAAAATAATGATAACCACTGTTGAAGAGCTCCTCCAGAGACAATCCTTGTTGAACCCCTTACTTGCAGAATTGTCCGTGGGAATATCAACCCAATAGGATGAATAGTCTCAGGAGTCAATAGCATGTGATCCCTTGTTAGAAGACCTTGGAAGTCTTCGAGGGGAGGTTCCTAGATAGAAAAGGTGGTGACGACTCAACAACTTTGCTAGCTCGATCAGCTTGGCACTCAATTAACTTGTCACTTAGCAGCTCGGCTAGCTCAGCATTTGGCAACTTAGCCTCTTAGCCAGTTTGACACTCATCAACTTAACAACTTGTCCACTTAACTAAGAAGGGTGTCATCTTGATAGATGAGTCTGAATTCATTTTGTAAATTTGAATTCATGTTATTTTTGTAAAACTCTAGCAAAACAATCTTCGAAACAAGAAATCATCTAATAGGCTTATCGAACGACCCTTTGGGAAGAGACAAGTATGATTCCTTTCTATCTAGTGTATGGTAGAGAAGTGGTGGCCCCTATAGAGATCTAGATGTCATCTACATAAGTCAATGTCTATGATGAAGACAATACAGAAAGCATTCCGGAGATCTAGACTTGTTGGGAGAGCCAAAGATAAAACCGTAGCTCAACTTAGGATTTACAAGAAGTGAATGTGTCCAACATATAATAAGAAGGTGACCCCTAATTATTTTTAGGTCGAGGGTGTCACACCCCGAGGGAGTCCTCGCCAGATGAAAATCCAACAGCAACTCCCATGTACGGGTGATAATACGAATCCTATATACAAGGCACACACGACCCACTATACATCGACCAACATGACCGAAACATAAAACACACATACATATAATATATGGGTCTCAGGCCACCAAGCAAAGTAAATAAAAGGTCTACAACATCTAGACTTACCTCTTCTGCCATCTGAGCGCAGAAATACGCAACCAAAACAAATCGAATAAAAGTCCATAAGGACATATCAAGTACCACCAAAACATCCACGAGTATACCCAAAACACAAGTCTTACACATGTCTTTTAGTCAATATAACCAAAACCATAAGACCAAAAACAAAACCCTTACGACGAGGGGGATTGGTAGTTGAACTCTTCTGGCAGTTTCAACCTGAAATAGATATAAAGCAACGAGGTAAGTTCAACGAACTCAGCGGGTATCAAGTCGACATGCATAGTAAGATATATCTAACAATAATACTCATGCCCGTACAGTCTCCTGATCAATAATAGAAAAATAAAAGGAAGAGATGCGGAAAGACTGTACATACCTGAATCTCTTATCCTGACATAGGAGTATAAGCCATACTAAAAAAAATAAGGTCGTCAGACCAAATGCATAATGTATCATGTATGCATGTCAATCATATGCAACAACCAAGGCAGCAACCAAAATGCAGTAAACACAATACAAATGTCATCCATGCAATATGCATGCGATGCAAATGACATGGTCACCCCTGACGTCAGTCAATCGCCTCACATGCGATGGTGAAGCCGAGTGGGTAGGGCTATGACAATTGTGCACTCTGCCATCACTGCTCCTGAGTGACCGAGTGGACAGGATGTTGTTGGAGTACACCTATCCTCCTACCCCAAACAAAGTGAGGGAGTAAAACTCTCATCTCCCGGTGTCGTAGACCAGAGGAGGGATCCCTGCCCGCTACCACGCTGCCTTACCGCTACCCATTAGCGGACCAGCGGAGCCTGATAGAGCTACTACACACACTCTCCTGATGTACCACTAACCCATGAGTGGTTGTGTGTGCAAGTCATGTAACTGGCTGTGGGCTCAACTACAAAAGGAACCCCGACCAGCCAGCATGCAATCATGCAAGATGGTGCATGACACTAAAGCATGTAACACCAACCAAAATATATCTACAAATAATATGCACAAACAAATGAGTACACATGGCAGGTATCAAGATAATATCGACTAAGATAGAAATGCATGCATCAGGTATGGCACATGGACATATAAGGGTAGATAAGGCATAAAAATTATTGCGAGCTATAGCTAACTAAGCATATCAACCTAACAATATCTAAAAGATAAGTCAAAGTACCCGCCTTCTATGAAACTCGTGAAAACTATCTTCACGCCCGGGGACCTATCTCGTGACCGAAACCTGTATATAGCATAGTATACTCAGATTATATTGCCAACTCGACTATCAAGTTCAAAACCGAATGGATTAAGCTCTCCACTTAACCGATCACTTGCGGCCGTATCAAAAATATAATTCCTTCACAAATTAACTCCCAATTTCACCAATTTAGGGATCTAACCCATTAACAGTCATCACAACTGTTTACAGCTGTTAATTCTCCTGCCCACAATCGTACAGTCATTCACAGCTCACCCAACAATAAACTCACAGCCTCTTCATGGCCAAGAACAACCTCACAGCCAACTCCATCGACAGTAACCTCCAATCACGATCACAACACATCGACAACCACAGGATCTAGCAATTGACAGCTAATAGGAAGAGGATAGATTGAAGCTTACCAGTCCTAGAAAACTCCACTGGCAACCAACTCTCCTATCCCCGATTCCTCGGAGCAATCCGCGCTCAAACACCGCTGCCCTAGTTCCAACGATGATCGAGAAGAACAGTGATGGAAGGTTTCCTCGGTACGAGCTGATCGCGGTGGTAGAGGCTTGCCGGAGGATGACCAGCGCTGGCAGAGGAGGGCACGTGATGTGTGTGCGTGGGAGGCTGATCGAGCTATGATGAGCAGGGTGCGGCGGATGCTTGTTGCGGCATGGGCAGTGGACCGATCGTCGACGCGTGTGGCTCAGGCGAGCAGTGGCAGAGAGGGGGCAACTCACGGTGGCCTGGGCACAGGGAAAAGCAGCGACGACGATCTTGGCATGGGCGGTGCGTGGGGAGAAGGCGACAGCGCTGTGGATGGCGACGCGAGAAGGAGATGTCGTGTGCGGCGCGTGAGAAACCGAGAGGAAGGAGAAAAGAAGAATCGCGATCGGGAAAACTAAACTTAGGTTTAGGTATTTAAACTTTAGGTTAATGCCACCTATTAACTCCCTTAAATAGGTTCTACCAAAGCCTAGTTATTTTATCCCCGTAAATATCTCTTACAAGCTCCGTTTAATTCCAAAACAATTTCTAAAATTCTCCAAAAATCTCAAAATAATTCCTAGGATTATTTTTCCTAAATTTTGGCCATTTAATTTAGTATTTTAAATTTCCATATTTAACAGAGGGCGTAGGCTGGAAGAAGATGTAGCTAGCAAAAGAAGTCAAGCAGCTAGAGCCCCTCTAGGAAGAACCATACTGAGTATGCAAAAAGTTAAGCTTGAAAGCCTATTATTTGCAATATTCAAAATAAACGACTGGAGAAACCATGGAATGCATTTCACCTCAGATCTTGTCACACTTAAGAGGGGGAACATACCTCTAGTGGGGGTCAGTCAAGGCAACAAGGGTAACACATTTCTTGTATAATGTTTTTCACTTACATTAATAAAACTCTAATTTCTTTGGAAGTGCTTGTGTTTTGTCTCCCGAGTTTTCAACTCTAAACTCCCTTGAAAGATCAACTTGTTATACTCTCTCAACTCGGATATAGTCACGGATCAAATTTTCCATTACCCTCTCAAAGGTTTAATGGCACTCACCTAACTCGGACATGGTCATAGTTGAGTTCTCCTTTTCCTCTTAGAGCATGCATGACACTTTCCTAACTAGAACATAGTTGTGGATCAAGTGCTCTCTAGACTCCCTTGGAAGGTTGACTCTTTACATGATGTGAGCAAAACATATAGGGTTTTAGGAGTAGTTTTCGCTCACATCTCATTACATTTTATGTTTGTTTCATGCATATTTCACTTTGTTTTGCATGCATTTCTTATTTTCTGGTTCAGAGATCCGCTCTTTGTACTTTTGTGTGCAGGATAGCATTTCATGGGGGGAAATGCACACTTTCAGAGTAAAAGAAGAGAATTTTGCAGCTGGACGCAGAAAGGGACACGGCCAGGGCGTGTGGCTACACATGGTCGTGCCCAAGAAGCGAAATTGGCCACCCCAGTGCCACA
The DNA here is from genome assembly GCA_025175895.1 of Wurfbainia villosa. Lineage (NCBI taxonomy): Eukaryota > Viridiplantae > Streptophyta > Magnoliopsida > Zingiberales > Zingiberaceae > Wurfbainia > Wurfbainia villosa. The sequence goes on from CM046002.1 coordinate 95,391,772, forward strand.
CATGGTCTGGCCATGTGCAAACACACGGTCGTGTGGCACTGCGCGATTCCAATGTGAGTCGATTATTTTATAGGTTTTAGAGAGATCCAGGCTAATGTCTATATAAAGGAGGCTACGCCCAAACCCTAGGGGGAAAGTACGACAGTCAAGACAGCACTCTGACGCCCTAAAAAGCTTCGAGAACTCGCATTGAGGAGGAAGAAAGTCACCGGAGATCCAAATTCTACACTTCAATGCCAGAGAGAAGAGTCACATTGCATTGTAATTTCTGTTCCTTGCTTAATTTCAATGGTTTATATAAACATGATCGTGCTTTGTATTTCTCCTTTCTTATCTATGGAGTAGACTTTCCGATTCTAGGATTAGGGAATAGTTTGTGTGAGTAGAACATGTTATTCCAAATTTTGAATTCTGTTCTTGAATTTCTATTTACAATTGTCATTTGGTTTTAGAGCTATAATTATTGTTTTGGTTTTCTATCTACTGTGCTAGCTGATACGAGGGGTGATAGCCCTTGTATCTAAGATTTAGGAGAATCAAGGAGGAACCTAGGGATTGACCTCATCTCCTGTAACCGTGGATAGAAGGATGCGATAGAGTAAGAAACGCACCCCATTTTTGACTCGTCGTAGGGATCGATTCGGCATCCTCGTACTGACTATCCCATCCTAAGTCCAGGGGTTGACCTAGTAATGGCAAAGATAGCTTTCGATAGATGCGAAGGCTCATCGGGGGAGTGTATGATGTCCTTACCACAAAGTCGTAGGTAGAACCCTAGACGAAACCTAATTGACAACGTGTTTTGCGACACACAAACGAAACTGAAATCCTAGAATCCCTTCCAAAATCTCGCAACATAGTTTCTTTCTTTATCTGTGTGACATCGTATTGAGTGGGGACCACTATCAACCCACGCATTCACAACCCTTAAATCTGAATTCCGAACAATAACCTCCACTTACCAAATCGGTACTCAAATCTCAGTACATGTGGGATCGATAATATTTTTATTACTTGACGACATCCATGCACTTACGAGCGTTGAGCGTGAGCGCACACTTCAAGTCCTCGACAGTCTCCATCACAAGATTTGAGGTTGCATTCGCGTGCATCAAGTTTTTAGCACTGTTGTCGGGGACTGATTGATTCGATATCGAATCAAGAAGCGGATAATTGGATTGTGTTAAATACGGAAAATTGAAAATATAAATTTTGGCCAAAATTTAGGAAAAATAATCCTAGGAATTATTTTGGGATTTTTAGGGAATTTTAGGAATTTTTCTGAAATTTTTTTTTTTTGGATTTAAACAGAGCTTGTACGGGATATTTACGGAGATAAGAAAAATAGATTTTTAAAGGGCCTATTTGAAATATCAATTTTTGAAGGGTAAATGTGTTAACTTAAACCTAGGTCGTTTCCTCATTCAACGCATGAGGCACCGTCATTTTTATACCCGAGTGGTTCACTTTTGCGATAACTTCCTCTCCACCGCGCCCGACTCCACCTCACGATCCTCTTCCTCGCTGTTTCTTCTCGTGACTCAAACTCTTCGCGATCCGATGCCTCGCACAGTTTCCCCTTTCACAGCCACCGTCACAGCATGCACCGCTGTCGGTGTCAACCATTTTCTAGCCAGATGCTGCCCCGTGCATCGGGCGCACGCGACCGACAGTCGCGACCTATGCGTGCTCGCCCCCTTCCTGCTCCGCTCCATCGTGATCATTCCTCCCTGTGCCATTGCCTTATTGTCGCCCGTGCTCGTGTCCAACACTGTCGAGCTGCCCCTCCGTGTGATATCCGTCACCGCCGATGGCCTCGCTGCTACCTGACATCGATGCCGCCACTCGAGCTTGCGGCTCCCTCCTCATCTTCGCTGCTGCTGACATTTATCCGGTGGGAGGTTTGGCTTGAGGGCAGAACGTCGTTTGTGCAGTCGGGTGAAGGCCCTTCTTCGGAAATGAGTGTGATGCCCTGTCCGGTGGTCGTCAGAGCAAGGTAAGGAGATATTCTTCCTTGTTTTCCCTCAATTTTGGAAGAGAACCAACTGTGAATGCGTGTGCTCGTGCGTTTAACTCAGATCTCCGTGTGGGGTGCTAGGGAAGCAGCAAGATTTCCGATGAACAGAGATTTGGGAAGGATTGCTGCCAAGGGATTCCTAAAGCCAGTAAGCTTCAATTACCTATTCCTTTTCATCTGTCAATTTCTGTGTGATCCTTTTGTATCAACGTGATTTATTGTTGTCGATGGTGCCTACCGGAGGGGTGGATGTGCGTGTTTTGTGGAGTGGGATTGTTGGCTATGAGATTTAGGATGGAAATGGGTAAGCTAGATTTGGTTGTTTGTGAGTGAGCAATAGATGGGCGGTGAGGGTTGTTGTGGGTTTTAAATGGTTGTAAACGGTTGTGAAGGCTATAAGGGGTGTTGATTATGGTGCATGAGTTAGGGAGTTGCAAATCTGGAAGGTGAGTTAATATGGAAATCCTAATGGGATTTTGTTAGATGTACAAGTGAGAGTTTCTAATTTGTAATTGATAAAAGAATGCAAATATAGAAACTGTAAAGTAGAAATTTAGCACGTTGTTGTGTGCTTGAATTTGATGGTAATCATGTTATATGCAGGTTTCAGTCACGAGACAGGTCTACGAGCGTAAAGACAGTTGATAGTCTTCATAGCAGGTGAGTATTTTGACTTATCTTTTAGATATAGTCATATTGATATGCTTAGTTTGTTATAGCTTGCAATAATTTTTATGTTTTATCTGCCTTGTATGTTACTGTGACATACATGATACATGCATTGCTATCTTAGTTGATACTATCTTGATACATGCACCTGATCAGCTTTAGTTATACCTTCCCTGTTTTACTTAGGTCATTAATAGGTACCCATTTGTTTTGTGCATATTATTCGGATACGTATTTTGGTTGGTGTTACATGCTTTAGTGTCATGCACCATCTTGCATGATTGCATGCTGGCCGGACGGGGTTCCTTTATAGTTGAGCCCATAGCCAGTTACATGATCTGCACATGCTGCCACTCATGGGTTAGTGGTACATCAGGAGGGTGTGTGCAGTAACTCTGTCAATCTCCACTGGTCCGCTCATGGATAGCGATGAGGCAGCGTGGTAGCGAGCAGGGATCCCTCCTCTGGTCTACAACACCGGGAGATGAGAGCATTGCTCCCCCACTCTGTTTGGGGCAGGAGGATAGGTGTAATCCGACAGCATCCTATCCACTCGGTCACTTAGGAGCAGTGATGGCAGAGTGCACAGTTGTCATAGCCCTACCCACTCGGCTTCACCATCGCGTGTGAGGCGACTGACTGGCGTCAGGGGTGACCATGTCATTTGCATCGCATGCATTTTGCATGGATGGCATTTGTATTGTGTTTGCTGCATTTTGATTGCTGCCTTGGATGTTGCATATAATTGTCATGCATACAGGATACATTTTTGTATTTGGTATGACGACTTTATTTCTGCTAGTATGGCACATGCTCCTATATCAGGATAGGAGATTCAGGTAAGTACAGTCTTTTTTTGCATTTCTTTCTTGCATATCTTATATATGAGACTGTATGGGCATGATTATTATTGTTAGTTATATCTTACTATGCATATCAACTATTATCCGCTGAGTTCATTGAACTTACCCCATTGCTTTATATCTTTTTCAAGATGAAACTGCCAGGAGAGTCCAGCTGCCAATCTCCCTCATCGTAATGGCTTCATTTTTATTTGGTTTTATGTTTTCGGTTATATTGACATTGATTAGAGGACGTGTAAGACTGGTGTTTTGGACTTTTATTCGGACTTGTATTCGATATGTTTTGGTTGTGCATTCCTGCTCAGATGGCAGAAGGGGTAGGTCTCGATGTTATAGATCTTTTATTTATGTTGGTTTTTGGCCTAAGGCCATTTATGATATGTATGTGTGGTCTTTGTTCCGATCGTGTTGACCGATGTATAGTAGGTCGTGTGGGCCTTGTATGCAAATTTTGTATTGTCACCCGTACAGGGGAGACGCTGCCAGATTTTTGTCTGGCGGGGACTCCCCCGGGGCATGACAGATTGGACTTAGGATAGGTTTATTTACTTGCTTAACTTTTATTTCTTTCGTTTATTTTTATTTACTTCAGTTTTAGATTTTTAATATCTAGAGAAAGTTTAGATTTATTTCAGTAATTGCGTTGCATTAACTTTTAATTAAATTTTTTGCATTTGATTTAGTATTAGTTTAGGTTATTTTCTATTTTTTTTAATTAAGTATTAGGTAATACTCTAAATTTCGTGGCACGGTTCCTCGTATGCATAGACGCTTAGGATCGGAAGACCTGATTCCGATGATCTAGAAATCGAACGAACCTATCATCGCCGGAGAGATGAACAGAAGAGGATGGAGGACCAAGCTCCATCCGAAGTGCATATAGGTAGTCGACCTTTGCGGGATTACGTAGCCCCTAGTGCTAGAGGATTTAGGCCGAGTATAGTTGGACCATCTATTTCAGCAAACAACTTTTAGTTGAAACTGACACTCATTCACATTGTTCAGTAGAGTCAATTCAGGGGAGTTGCAACTGAAGACCCGAACCGGCACCTAGAGACATTCTTGGAAATCTGCTCAACAATAAAGATTAATGGAGTCCCTGCAGGCGCGATTTGCCTGAGCCTATTCCCGTTCTCATTGTGAGATAAGGCTAAGGCATGGCTTCACTCCCTACCTTCAGGAAGCATTACTACCTGGGAGCAATGTGAGCAGCAATTCTTGAATAAATACTTCCCGCCTAGCAAGACTGCTCACATGCGCCATCTAATAATGAGCTTCCGTCAGAAGGAAGGGGAGTCCCTATTTGAAACCTGGGATCGCTATAAGGGGCTACTCTACCAATGCCACCATCATGGACTTGAAAGGTGGCTGGTGATCCACATCTTCTATAATGGGATCACGTACGCCACAAAGATGTCCTTCGATTCTACCGCAGGAGGAGCGCTTATGAACAAGACTATCGAGGAAGTGGAAGAGCTAATAGAAGAGATGGCCCAGAACCACCATCAATGGGCTTCTGAACGTAGTCACCCAGTTCCTTCCGCAAGACGATATGTTGTCAACTCTGTGGACCACATGGCAGCGAGGTTGGACGTGCTTAGCAGATGTTTTGACTCTTTCAATCCTATTTCTACATGTGCAACCAATGACTTTGGAGAAAGAGCAGCAGCGTATCGGGAGGACTACTATAAAGAGCAGGGTGGCTTAGAAGAGCAGATTGAGCATGTAGATGCGGTTGGGGATTACAATCAAAGGCCTAACAACCCATACTTCAGTACTTACAACCCCAGATGGAAGAACCACCCGAACTTTTTCTATCGGAATAACTCATGGAATTTCCAACCATCAGGAGGGTATGGCAACAACAGGGAAATGGGCAGCAGCAATCACAGAAGTCTAGGCTAGAATTGATGATGGAAGACTTCATTGCTACCCAAACAAAGTCCAATGAAGAGTTTCGATGCCAACATCGAAAAACAGAAGAGTCACTTAGAGATTTGAAGGCCACTGTTGACGGTCTTACAAGTCACACGAGGATGTTGAAAACACAAGTTGCCCAGATAGCCCAAACCGTGTCACAATCTATGGATAGTTCTCCATCACTATCCGAGCCGAGTCAAGTCAAGGAGGAGGGAATATTCGATGAAAGAGTGGGTCAGAAGAACAGATCTTCCAAGGGGTGTGCAACCATGATATCAACGCTACCTGACCAAGCCGAAATTGAAGATAAAATTTCACCACAGTTGGAGGACCCTGGTAAATTTGTTATTCCCTGCTCGATTTATGGGGAAAGCTTCGATGAAGTGTTGTGCAACTTAGGGTCATCAGTTAGCATGATGCCCTGCGCATTCTACCTAGAGATGGGGTTGAGCAGTATACAACCAGCAGGCATAGGCATTCGCATGGCGGATGATACAATCAAGAATCCCATTGGCATGTTAAAACATGTGCCTGTGGTCATTGAGAATTTCGTGATACACATGGATTTTATTATATTGGACACAGGACTAAATCCCCATAACCCCATCATTTTGGGAAGACCTTTTTTGGCGACTGCAAGAGCATTAATAGACGTAAAGGCACACAAGATCTCCTTGGAGGAAGACGGGGAGATCATCATTTTCAATCTGTCAGAATGTAGAGCTCCCTTCCTGGACGACTACACTTTCAGTAGAGTAGAGCCGAACCCACTGGATGTCAACTCCGAGATGGATGAATGGAGGTTCACAAAACCTTCGGAGCCAAGTTGAGACCAAGGAGTAGGGTCGAGATAAAAGACCTTAAACAAAGTACTTCTTGGGAGGCAACCCAAGTTTAGATTTTTTGTTTATTTCTTATTAGTTTGTTGCATTTGTTTGTTTTGAACTTTGATTTTCGTTCATTTAGCATTTTAACATAAATTAGGACTAGAAAGAACTTGCTAGGTAAAAGTAAAATCACTTTGAACCCACACGACTGAGCGAGTAAGAAGAATGTAGACCGTTGTGCACCGTGAGAAGGAAAGAGGGACACACGACCTAGTCGTGTATTTTCACACAGTCGTGTCCCTTCTTCTAGTGGCGCACACGGCCTACCAAGTTTTTTCACACGGCCATGTCATGCAAGAGTTAAATGGCCAAGCCATGCGTTTTTACCCCAAATGCGTCGTGTGCTTTGGTTCCTCTTGCCCTAGCCGTGTGAATCCTTCTTCCCCACCACCTAGAAGCCTTTTCAACCTTCAAGGAAGCTCAAAAGAAGTAAGAATGAGAAGAACCAAGCAAGTGACATCTCGATCCGGTGCTTCAGAGCAAAGGACAAGGAGAATGGACGCCCCTCAAGCTCCGAAGGAAGGTAACATTCTTCCAACCTTCCTTTTTCGAAATAACGAGCATAGGGATAGATATAACATGCTTGGTACTAGAAGAATCACCGCAACTAGGTATCTTGATGAAGATTTATTAGAATCCCTAGGTTTATTTGGTGATACTCAAGCCCTATTTGTAAAAATGGGGTGGGGAGAGATAATGGGGATAAAATACCCAACCTACCCTAGGATAGTTTTAGAGTTTTTAAGTTCTTTAGAAGCTGAGGTTTTAATGGGTAGAGAGAGAGAAGAGGGTAGGATTACCTTTAGGTTATTTAACATTGAGCATGAATGGACACTACACTAATGGAACACATATTTTTGCTTGCCTAGTGGGGGAGAGAGAAGAACCCCTATTGGGTTCAACTCTCGGATCTTTTGGACTGAATTGACAGAAGAGCACGCGTATGACCCTTCTAGGGCCAAAGCGTCACACCTCCAAAACTCGTTTTTGTAGGGGATTGATGTGGTTGTGTTGGCCGGCTAGAGGGGGATGAATAGCCCTCAATCGTTCGATGATGGAATTCACTTGTCTACAAAGAATATTAGCGCAACAGAAACAAAACAAGACAAGAAAATAGAAATAAGAATACCAAACAATGCTAACACCGAAATGTAACGTGGTTCACGGCTGCGCCGCTAATCCATGGTCCCGATTCATCCAAGGTGAATCACTCCTTTTCCAAATCCACTAGATCTCTCCTTTGCACCAAGCTAGGTCGAGGTAACCTCTTTACAATCCCTCTTCTTACAATAGAATGGAATAATAGCAAGTAAGAAGAGGGGAATTCTTTAGGGCACTTTGGGAGAAGATTAGAGCATGAACATTAGCCTCCCAAAGCCCCACACCCTTCCTCTTTATAGAGGAAGAGGGTTTCTTCCCGTTGACACAGGAGCAGTCGACTGATGTCCTTATCAGTCGACTGGTACCGTAGCCGTTGCCCAATAACGGCTGCTTTCCATGTTGGATTCCATCCAACGGCAGCATCATCAGTCGACTGATCTTATTATCAGTCGACTGATAGGTCGATCAGTCGAGTGCTCACGAGCTCGACTCGCTTCTGTACCCAAAACCCTTGCTACCAATGATCGATGCCTTCATCGCTGATCGGTAGTCAATGATCGTCATTTCATGGCGATCGCTGGCACTTGAACCGGACTTGAACACTAGTCGAGTCACAGTCGACTTAGAGTAGTCAACTACCATAACATGGTAGTTGACTGATGTCGGGAAATCTCATCCGACACTTAGCCAAATGGCCAAGTTTCACCTATGAGTACTACCCCTTCCCGGGTTACATTCGCTCACTCTCATCCCTCGGAGTCCCTCGCCTTTGAAGTTATCTTCGTCCGGCCACGTCCCTCGGATGCGCCAAGTGCACGGCTCTGCAGTTCCATTTTTCGCGTCTCACCCTGAAGTCTACTTCCTTCGGCTTCACTCCAAGTTCCTCGTCCGACGGTCCCTCGGATGCTCCAAGCGCACGGCTTCCGCAAAGTCATCCTTCACCGACTCAAAGACCGAGTCATGAGATGTGAAACTCGCCAAGGCTCCATGTGTGAATTACTAAGTCCTGCAAGACTCCAACGCACATATCAAATCTATACGTCCTAACTTAAACCCTTTGTCACACACATCAAAACCATATCAAGGGTTGATTGCACTAACAATCTCCCCCTTTTTGATGTGTGGCAATCCGTTTAAGTTAGGTAAACTATTTGATAAAACTATTAATGTAAGAAAGCATGTAAATAACATGATTAGAAACTCTCCCCCTTAATACATGAAACTCCCCCTAAATATAATTCTCCCTTACTTAAACAAATATATTTCTCCCCCTTTGACACCATCAAAAATGTTAAACAAAGTTTATCTAAGCATGGAATCAAATTTAGAGGGAAACAAAAACCAAAACATGCCTTAAAATTGGATAAAAGAAGTTACTGGGCATGTTATCAGACGAGCAAATAATCTGCTACTACGATCGGGGCACTGATTTCGAGTTTTTTAGGTTTTCAGGGTGGATTTCAGAAATGCATTAGAAAATCTATAAAATTCGAAAAATCATGAAATTTGGGGAACATATTTCTTGAAAGTATATTTATCAATGAAAAATAGTTGTCCATGAAAAATCATTATATTTTCAAGTATTTGCCAAAAATCCAAAAGTTTCAAAAGTAACTAGGTTTTTGATCAAGTTAGTATCAAGTTTAATACCTAGTTTTGCTTTAAATTGTTTCAAAACATGAACATACAGATTTTAAAGTAAAAAATTATTTTGAAAATATATGAAATATCCAACCATGATCTTTGGGCAATATGTCTATGAATTAAACATAAGTATTCCCCATGATTGGTCTATTATTGCTATTTGATACCTTAAATGACCATCTAAATGTCATAGGCATTAGTGGACATTTGTATCATCCTAACATCTCACTCATGCTAAGTTTTCAATCAAGGTAGCCTATGGTGAGTGTGAGATGTATCCTAAAGGTATTTGTATATACTTAACCATTATTTTCATGTAATTCTATACAAGGTTAAGTATCATCCTAACATCCCACATTATCATAAAGGCATATATGGATGAATTTCATATTATGACCATAAAACAAATGTATTCATCAAATTGTGATCATGAATTAGGTATTACATCATGATAATAAGGCAAATATCACCTAAAGCATGATTTATCTAGTTATGGGTGCATTATCATCACCCAACACTATTTCAAAAATTTTGTCCCGCCATCCTAAGTCAACCAAAATATGATATAGATAAATTCCATATGTTTGACTATCCTAGGGTTTTCTTAACCCTTTAGGATGGATTTAGGAACCCAAAACAAATTCTTGCCTATCGGGTTCACTAAATACTCCTTAGGGATCCATTTTCTAGCAATTGTCTTCTTTTTATCTTGACCCCTAGCAATTAAGCATTTATAGGCCTTTTCATTTTTCTTTTCCTTATATCCTAGACCTTTCTTGTTGAAACTTGCTCTTTAGCTCCCTATAATCATATTAAGAGTGTTGGAGCCAATAGTGAATTTTTCTAGGGCCTTGGTCAAGTGGTCTACCTTTTCCCTTAAATCCCTATTTTCTTCAATACATGCATCATTAACATCAAATGGTATATAGTCATGTGAGCATGCATCATTTAGGCTAGAAGAAATATCATCATTAATACTTAAGCATGCTTTTTCTAGTTTATTTTATAAGTCCTTAATTTGATCAAGCATGCATTTATTGTTCTTCTTTGCCCTAAACAAGTCCTTAGTAAGGCTAGAAATAATTGACATAACTTTCTTGGGGGAAAGATTGATTACCTCACTTACCAAATCCTCTTCCAATGATGAGGATGTAGAAGAAGCTCCCCCTTCACTCGAGCTCTCCTCACTTGAGCTTGCTTCTTCATTTTCGGAGGAGGAGGAGTCTAGGTCGTCAAATGTCATTAATGTCAAATTTGTGAAAAAGGCATTTTCTTCCTCGGATGATAATGATGAGAAGGAAGAAGGGTCATCCCAAGTCCTTGCTTTTAGTGCCTTTGTCTTTCCCTTTTCTTTGGCTTTCTTCTCTTCTTCCTTCTTCTTGCTCCCCTTTTTCTTCTTCTTTTCTTCCTTCTTTCTCTTCTCCTCTTTGCTCTTGTTCAAGAGGGGACAATTATCCCTTATATGTCCCTCTCCTTGACAATTATAGCAAATCATCTTCCCCCTTCATCTTCTTCTCCTATCATTAGATTTATTAAATTTAAAACCTTTTAATACACGCCTTACCCTCCTTACCATATAAGCTTCTTCCGTGCTATCCATGGAGGAGGAGGAGGAAGCTTCGTCGGAGGAGGAGGGAGTCTCCATCTTCTTCTTCCCTTTGTTGGCCATCAAGGCTACTCCTCTTGAAGGTTGAATTCTAGGCTCTTCTACTATTCCTTCAAGCCTTGTTTCGTGGAGCTCCATGGTTGAGAAGAATTCCTCCAAGGTGCTATATAACTTCTAGGTTCTTTGAGATGTAAAAAAGAGTCCACCATTGAGCTCCATCTTGAGGACCGGGGAAAGGCATCTATAGCCTTCATGAGCATGTCCCTATTTGAAAGCTTCTCTCCTACACTAGATAAACCGGTTATTATCTCTTTAAATCTAGAGTATAGTGAGGTTATCTTTTCTCCCTTTTCTAATTTGATGTTTGATAGTTGGGAGTGGAGGAGGTCTCTCCTTACAAGCTTGGCCTCCGAGGTACCTTCATGAAGCTCTACTAGCTTCTCCCACATCTCCTTGGCACTAGAGCATTCCCCTATCCTATTCACTTCTTGTTGGGGGAGTACGTTGTAGAGATGATGTTTGGCTTTCGAGTTTGCCAAGTACTCTTCCCTTTGCCTCTTTCTCCACCTTGATTTTTCCAATGGCTCCCCTTCTTCATCCCTAGGCATTTCGAAACCGTTTTCCATAATTAAAAGAATTTCGAAATCGGTTTCGAAAAATACCTCCATTCTCTTTTTCCACCAAGAGAATTCTCCTTCAAACTTCGGCGGATGAATGTTCGAGTCGGCCATCCTTGATTATGCTTGTAGCAGCGGTTAGTCCGTTGACAAGCTTCCTTGGCTCTGATACCACTTGTAGGGGATCGATGTGGTTGTGTTGGCAGCTAGAAAGGGGTGAATAGCCCTCAATCGTTCGATGATGGAATTTGCTTATCTACAAAGAATATTAGCGCAACGGAAACAAAACAAGATAAGCAAATAGAAATAAGAATACCAAACAATGATAACACCGAAATGTAACGTGGTTTACGGCTGCGTCGCTAATCCATGGTCCTGATTCATCCAAGGTGAATCACTCCTTTGCCAAATCCACTAGATCTCTCCTTTGCACCAAGTTAGGTGGAGGTAACCTCTTTACAATCCCTCTTCTTACAATAGAATAGAATAATAGCAAGTAAGAAGAATGGGAATTCTTTAGGGCACTTTGGGAGAAGATTAGAGCATGAACATTAGCCTCCCAAAGCTCCACACCCTTCCTCTTTATAGAGGAAGAGGGTTTCTTCACATTGACACAGGAGCAGTCGACTGATGTCCTTATCAGTCGACTGGTACCGTAGTCGTTGCCCAATAACGACTGCTTTCCACTTTGGATTCCATCCAACGGCACCATCATCAGTCGACTGATCTTATTATCAGTCGATTGATAGGTCAATCAGTCGAGTGCTCATGAGCTCGACTCGCTTTTGTGCCCAAAACCCTTGCTACCAGTCAACTGATGCCTTCGTCAGTCGACTGGTGGTCTTGCAGTCGACTGCCATTCCATGGCAGTCGACTATTGGCACTTGAACCAGACTCGAACACTAGTCGAGTCACAGTCGACTTAGAGTAGTCAACTACCATAATATGGTAGTCGACTGATGTCGGGAAATTCCATCCGACACTTAGCCAAATGGCTAAGTTTCACCTAAGAGCACTACCCCTTCCCGGGTTACATTCGCTCACTCTCATCCCTCGGAGCCCCTCGCCTTTGAAGTTATCTTCGTCCGGCCACATCCCTCGGATGCCCCAAGCGCACGGCTCTGCAGCGCCATCCTTCGCGTCTCGCCCTGAAGTCTACTTCCTCTGGCTTCACTCCAAGCTCCTCGTCCGGCGGTCCCTCGGATGCTCCAAGCGTACGGCTTCCGCAAAGCCATCCTTCACCGACTCAAAGACCGAGTCATGAGATGTGAAACTCACCAAGGCTCCATGTGTGAATTACTAAGTCCTACAAGACTCCAATGCACATATCAAATCCATACGTCCTAACTTAAACCCTTTGCCACACACATCAAAACCATATCAAGGGTTGATTGCACTAACAGTTTTCTAGTACCTACACTGAATCATGGCAAGTACTATTTTTGATCGTGGGGAGAGTGACGGTGTAGTGCAAGCTAGTGAGCTACTTTACTTATGGGACATGCTACAAGAAAGGAGTAGCATTGATGTAGGGTCTCATTTCATTAGACACCTAGTGAAAATGGACAAAGCAGCGAGAGGAGAGATCATTGTGGGGGACCTACTTACCCATATTTGCCATATGATGGGGTACGACTACATTGCACTAGATAGTATAGAGGGGAGCCCTAGGATCGACCTAGGAGTGTGTATGGCCATGAAGATGATAGTGAGAGAGGGACACTCCTTGTGCTTTGTAAGGAAAAACCTATCATCCCTTATGCTCCCCGACCCCAATCATACCACCATCACCACATGCGCAAACTGGCACTTAGACCTGATAGTGGAGTCCTCGCCATATGAGGGACCATCCACATCGACACCCATCTCTCCCCCTTTACATCACTCTCCCTCTAGTCCACACATTCATAGGATCCCACCTAGTCTACATAGACATGAGCCTACACCTGCACTGCCACCTTTTTCTACATTTGAGCAGGATGCAGGTACATCTGCCTATTATTTTTTAGAGTTCCAATCTCACATCGACGATATATATGCCAAGCAGCAGACGCAGAGGTAGCGATGGGAAGAGCAGAGTGCTTACACGAAGGCAGAGTTTCAGGACTTTCAAGAGCACTTCCAGCGGGCTGAGGAGTTCTACGACGAGGCCCACGTCTACTTCTAGGAGGAGGTTGCTAATCGCCAAGATAAGGCCACCTACCGTCAGAAGATGCGGCAGCACATACATGCCCAACAGGCACAGTGGGCCTAGGAGGAGGACCATAGAGAGGTCGCTGCATCCACCAACTCTCAGATCAACTACATATACATGTGGCATCGGGACGATACACTGTCAACTCCATGGACCACTTATCAGCAAGGATGGACGCACTTAGCAGACGTTTTGACTCTTTGAATCCTTCATCTGCATGTGCAGTCATTGACCTTGGAGAGTGAGTGGCATCATATCGAGAGGACCACTATGGAGGGCAGGGAACCTCAGAGGAGCATATTGAGCATGTTGACACGGTTGGGGACTATAATCAAAGGCCCAACAACCCATACTCCAGTACCTACAATCCCGGATGAAGGAATTACCCGAATTTCTCCTATAAGAATAACTCAGGAAACTCCCAACCATCAGGGGGGTATGGGCAGCAGTAGGCCAATGGTAAACAACCACAGAAGTCCAGACTGGAACTGATGATGGAGGACTTCATTGCTACCCAAACTAGGGTCAATGAGGAATTTCATCGCCAACATCAGAAATCTAAAGAATCACTCAGAGACTTGAAGGCCACTGTTGATGGCCTTGCAAGTCACACAAGGATGTTGGAGATGCAAGTGGCCCAGATAGCCCAAACCGTGTCACAACCCATGAAGAGCTCTTCGTCATTACCCGAGCGGAGTCAAGCTAAAGAGGAAGGAGTGGGGCAGAGTAGCAAATTCGCCAAGGGGTGTGCAACCATGATTTCCACCCTACCTGACCAAGCTGAAATTGAAGATAAGATTCCACCACAGCTTGAGGACTCCGGTGAATTTGTTATCCCCTACTCAATTTATGGGGAGAGCTTTGATGAAGCGCTATGCGACTTGGGGTCATCAGTCAGTGTGATGCCCTACGCATACTATTTGAAGATGGGACTGAACGGGCTCCAACCAGCGAATCTTGGTTTTCGTATGGGGGATGACTCAGTTAAGGAACCCATCGGCTTGCTAGCACACGTGCCTGTGGTTGTCAAGGATTTCGTGATACCCACGGACTTCATCATACTAGACACAGGATCCAATCCCCAGAATCCCATCATTCTGGGAAGGCCTTTTCTGGCAACTGTGGGAGCGTGCATAGATGTGAAGGCACACCAAATCTCCCTGGAGGTAGATAGGGAGATCATCCTTTTCAGCCTTTCGACGGCTTCACGTTTAGCAGAATGAAGCCGGAGCCACCAGATGAAGCTTTCGAGACGGATGAATGGAGGTTCACTGAACCTCCAGAGCCAAGTTGATAGTGGAGTGCGGTCGAGGTAAACGACCTTAAACAAAGCGATTCTTGGGAGGCAACCTAAGTATAGTTTTTAGATTTCCCTTTGATTGTATTGCATGCATTTATTTAATTTTAGTTTTGATTTCCATCCCATTTAGAATTAGGACTAGAAAAGAACTTTGCTAGGTGAAAATAAAATCCATATTAGCTTACACGGCGAAGTGTATGAGGAAATTCGGACCGTCATGCAAAAATGAGAGAAAAAGGGGGACACACGGCCTAGCCGTGTGTTTTCCCACGGTTGTGCCCGATTAACCTGAGGTGCACACGGCTTGGCTGTGTGTTTCCACACGGTCGTGTCACGCAAGGTTAAAAAGGGTGACCCGTGTGTTTTCACCCCATCTGCGTCGTGTGCTTCGATTGCTCTTGCCCTAGCCGTGTGGTTTCGTCTTCCCCGCCGCCTAGAAGCTCTTATAACCTCAAAGGAAGCCAAAAGAAGCAAGAATGAGGAGGACCAAGCATGTGGCGCCTCGATCCAGTGCTTCGGAGCGACGAGCAAGGAGAATCGATGCCCCTCAAGCTCCGGAGGAGGGTAACGCCCTACCAACCCTTCTTTTTTGTAATAATGAATATAGAGATAGATATAATATACTTTATACTCGTAAACTCACTATTATTAGGTACCTAGATGAAGATTTTCTAGAGTCTTTAGGGTTGTTGGGTGACATTCAAGCCCTATTTGCAAAAATGGGGTGGGAAGAGATGATGGGAATAAGACACCCAACCTACTCTAGGATAGTTCTAGAATTTTTGAGTTCCTTAGAGGCGAAAGTTTTAACGGGTAGAGAGAGCGAAGAAGGTAGGATAAGTTTTAGGATTTTTAACATTGAGCATGAATGGACCCTTCACCAATGGAATTCATGCTTTGGCTTGCCTAGTGGGGGAGAGAGAAGAACCCCTATTGGGTTTAACCCTCGAATATTTTAGACCAAGTTGACGAGGGAGCACGCTTATGACCTTTCTAGGGCCAAAGTGTCGCGCCTCCAAAACCCCATCTTTCGATACCTCCACCACATCATGGCCAGTACTATATTTGGTCGTGGAGAGAGTGATGGTGTGGTTAGAGCTAGCGAGCTGCTTTGCCTCTGGGACATACTACAAGAAAGGAGTAGCATCGATGTAGAGTCCCACTTCATCAAACACTTAGTGAAGATGGGCAAAGCAGCACGAGAAGAGATTAATGTGGGGGGCCTACTTACCCATATTTGTCATAGGATGGGGTACGATTATACTGCATTAGAGAGTATAGAGGGGAGCGCTAGGATTGACCTAGGAGTGTACATAGCCATGAAGATGATTGTGAGAGAAGGACACTCCTTATGCTTTGTAAGAAAAAATATGACGGCCCTTAGGCTCCCCGACCCTGATCGTACCACCATCACTACATGCGCCAACTGGCGCTTAAACCTGATAGTGGAGTTCCCTTCACATGAGGGACCACCCACATCGGCGCCCATCTCTCCCCCTTTAAACCACTCTCCCTCCATTCCACACATGCATAGGAGCCCACCTAGTCCACGCCGACATGAGTCTGCACTTGCACCACCACCCTTTTCCACTTTTGAGCAGGATGCAGGTATGTCGACCTATGACTTCTCGGAGTTCTGATCGTGCCTCGACGACATATACACCAAGCAGCAGACGCAGAGGCAGCGATGGGAGGAGTAGAGCATCTACACGCAGGCAGAGTTCCAGGGTTTCCGGGAGCACTTCCAGCGGGCTGAGGAGTTCTACAACGAGGCTCACATCTACTTCCAGGAGAAGGCTGCTTGTCGCCATGATGAGGCCGCCTACCGTCAGGAGATGCGGCAGCACATGCATGCCCAACAGGCACAATGGGCTAGGGAGGAGGAGCACCGAGCAGCTGCTGCATCCACCAGCTCTCAGATTGACCACATGTACATGTGGCATCAGAGGCTCAGCAGCAGGTTCTCCCAGGATCCCGAGATGCCGAGGCTCCCAGACTTTCCACCTCGTCCACCATACTAGAGGTATACTTTCATTTAAGTCTGGGGGGACCCCAAATTTTATTTTGTTTCTAGCATTAGTTTCTTTCCTGGTATTTGCATTATTATTAGCATTCATTTATTCATGCATTGTTGAATTTCTTTCAGCACTTAGTTTTTGTTATTTGTAAAGTTACCTCAGTAGTATTTTTAAAAGACTTCTTCATGATTTGTTTCCATGAGTAGTGTAATTTCATTTATCTCGTGGTATTTTATTTTATTTGCTCTAATGAATGTGCTATACTTACAGTGGTCAATTTCTATTTTTGCACACACATCTTGAACATTCTGAAATGGAGAGTCTAGTACATGCTTAGTTATGATTCATCTCAGTAGTCTAGTACTTTGGAATCCACAAGTGACCCTAAGACTAGCATTTTAGTTATTGGAGATACTCGGATTGTGTAAGCCCATTCAGAAAAATCAAAATCCCGGTAGCCGAAGAATAAAAGAGGGAAAGGAAAAGAAAAGAGAAAAAGAAATGAAAAAGAAAACAAAGAAAAAAAAGAGAGAAAAGATTATGAGGAATAAAAAAAACAGGTGTCGTGGGTGGAAATGGCTAGGTGCTCCCTTTGAGACCGAGTTAGATTACTTGGGAAACACCTATCAATTTCTCTCAATACCGAGCACACCTTTGAGACTTTGTGCTAGATCTAGGGAACGACCCTCGCTTTGGGCAGGTAAGTGCCTAAGAGCCGGAGACCTTAGGAAAACTATAGGATGACGACTTAACTTATCATTGAATGAGTATCCCCTAAGAATGATTCGCTTAGCACGAGCACGAGGAGCTAACCTAGTGAATTTCTAGAACATATTTATTTTGCTTTGATTGCAAATACCACTTGATAAATTTAGCTAACATGCTAAGTATGGAACAATATCTTTTTAAAATTTCTTGGCACGGATGGCATGCTCGGAGGCTCATTGGCTCCCATGTCCCCGGATTAAAATTTTCACTAATGAAAACTAATCTGGATGGGATGAGTTTCCTAAGCTCAACCAATTCGTCGTCGTGCTAGAGACTTGAGCGATCACTTGAACAAACTAGTTGTTCAAGCAACCAAACTCTTCTAGTCGGTTAGCCGTGGAAGAGACGACGGACGGATCGCCGGTTTTTGTGTTTATCTTCGGGGTCTATGATTATACAAATACATATGGATGTAGACATGTATAATCAACACATACAAACATATTAATAAGAACATGCAAAGATCAATAATAAAACTTGTAAAACTTTTATACCTCTCGATCTTCTATCGTATGTCCTAACCTCCTTGTAGACTTCGTGTGGGCGAAGATCCTCCACAAGTTGAAGCTTCCTAGATCTTCTTCAATCAAAAGAAAGAAGAACTCTCCTTCCCTTCTTGCTTGAGCCAACCACCAAGCCACAAAGGCTTGATGCTTCCGGCCCCAAGAAAAGAGAGAACAAGATGGCCAACCAAGGAACCGAACAAGGGAACAATCCCTAGCTCCTTTGTGCCGCCGGACAAGAGGAAAAGAAGAGGAGAAGAGGAATAGGTTGAGCGCCGACCAAGGTAGAGGGAAAAGAGATAAGAGCCGGCAACACCCTGGGAAGAAGAAGAGCACCTCTCCTATAGTTGCCGCCCACCTTACCTTCCAAACCCTAGCCGCCCAACCAAACCCTAATCTCCTTAGGGTTTCTTGCCGCCCAAGCCAATGATAGGCAAAACCCTAATCTCCAAAAACCATTCACCTTGCCACCCACCTTAAGCCCCCTTTTATAGAGTTGGGCTTAAGCCTTGTTTTAATCTCCACCGTTGGTTCTAGGGATTTAATCTCAACCGTCGGATCTAAAGATTTAATCTCAACCATCGGATCTAGAGATTTAATTTCCACTGTCGGATCTAGGGATTTAATCTCAACCGTCGGATCTAGAGATTTAATCTCAATCGTCAGATCTAGAGATTTAATCTCCACCGTCGGTTCTAGGGATTTAATCTCAACCGTCGGTTCTAGAGATTTAATCTCAACCGTCAGATCTAGAGTTTTGTTTTCCATCATTGGATCTAGGCTTCATGAGGATTATATTAGGCTACGATAGGGACCATGAGGAGGAGTTAGATCTTGGCCACCCGATGGATCGGAACCACACAAACTTGATCCATCAATGATATTCCATTCCACTAGAGGATCATCATTGAATTACCTCACCAACCCCCATAAATTAATATGGGCTCCATACATTATTTGTACATCCATCTCCCCGTGTTTAAGATATCGAATGTCCGTCAATTAATTGATTTACTGATCATCAATCAATTAACATCTAACTCCTCGAGTAGTACCACTCAATCTTATCATCATGTTGACTAAGTCAACCTGCAGGGTTTACATGATGAACCTTATGAGCTCCTCAAGGGGACATCATCAATCTAATATATAGGACACGGTTTCCTCCTATAATCAACGACACACCATGTAAATAATATCATTTCCCAACTTATCGGGCATATTGATTTAATCCATATAAATCTCACCCTTTGGTAAATCAAAGAAATAAATACTAAGTGCATATGCCCGTTATTATATCGGGATTAAGAGTATGTACAACATAATATCCGAGGTTCAATTCAATTATGTAGTCAGCAATAAATTGAATCACCTCTATGTCGGTCCTGCTCAATACACCTAAGTGTACTAGTGTAACTCTATGTTCAAGACAAAACAATACCAAGCTACACTACAACCATGCCAATGGTTTGTCCAAAACCATCTTGGCTGTGAGCCTCTACGTATATTCTACATGGGATTGATAACATGATCTTCTGTGTCACACCAAGCACCATGTTATTGTAGGGATTTTTATGCAAAATAGCATATGCGCAACGGAAAAATAGGATCCCTTCCAAGTGATCCTTGCAAAAGAAAACCTCGTACAAAATAAATTTCTCAAAACCTATCTTATAGGAGAATATTACCTTTGTTGCGTGCCCTTTTAAATCCCGCTTCTCCTTGGGTTTGTTGGATCTTTTAGCACGTTCAAATGTCCGTGCCTCTATATGTATCCACACGAGCAAGCTCTTGTCTCACAAAAGAAACTAGAAGAGCTCTCCTTTACTTCTTGCTAGAGAAGTCCCTAAAGGAGAGGAAGGTAGGGAAAAAGAGAAAGGAAGAAGAAGACCACTCTTCTTGCTACACTCACAAAAGCCACACAACCAAAGCCTCTCACCACCAAGCTCTCTCCAAGCCTCAAGCTTACAACCACTTGGCCGGCCACCCCATGGAGTGTTTTATAGGATTGGAAAAACCTTTCACCTCCTATCACATTCAATGCAATCAATTGCATTGAAAAACAATCAAACACTCCTTGTTCGTCGCCACATGGAGGAAATCCAAAGGTCAAAACCCTTTGTCTCCTTCCACCTCATCAAGCTTAGGTGGCATGCTTATGTGGCATGCTTATGTGGCATTCATGCATGTTGAATTAATTTTATTAATTCAATAAGCTTATGTTATCATATTGAATTAATCTCATTAAATCAATAAGGTAACATATTGAATTAATCTTATTAAATCAATTTAGCTTAGGATATCATGATAACATATTTATTTAATCTTATTAAATTAATAAGCTTAGCATATTGAATTAATCTCATTAAATCAATAAGCTAAAATTCTCTTTAAGCTTAAAGTCCAAAAACCATTTTGTACTTAAGTTTATTCCCAAATTATTCTAGTCAAACTAGAATGTACTAATTCTTCTAATCATCATGCTCTTTGTGTGTGACCCTATAGGCTCTCATAACGTTGGCAGTGGATCTAAACTCTTTTAAATACACAAGCAATGAGCGGCATCTAACAATACATCATTGCTACCCAAGTTACGAATAAGTCAAGATCCGACTAACCTTTCCGTGACTACTATAATGTATGACCGTGTCCTTCTATCCTTGATATCAGATTGACCAATGAGGCATAGACCGTGTCATCCTCGATCAATCTATGTGTTTCTTGATCCCTGAGTAAACTAACTCAAACAAATGAGCTCAATATCTCATATTGACTCATTCGAGCATGGCCATGCATTTTAGTAGTTCTACTCAATCAAGGGGCCCACAGATATCACTCCTGTCATATGGAAGGGATAGATCACATCTACATCACTCACATCCCTCCGCATAATTTGTTATATACCCAGTAATCGCCTTTATGGTCCACCCTGTTATGGGTGATGTTTGACGATACCAAAGTACATAACTCCTTATGTAGGGAACCGTAGTGACTTCAGGTTTGAGGACTATTCATACCAATAGTCACATGAGAAAGTTTATGACACTCATATGACGATCCATGAAACTTTCTCATGACGGGTCAGTTCAGTATATATTCTCTAATATATACCCATGTGTCAACTTGATATCATATATCCATGACTTGTGAGATCAAGTCATCAATTGACCTACATGCTAGTCTTTATGTATTAATATTGCCCTTGCATATTAATACTTGACTAGAACATTTAGGAAAGTGTTCTCTCTGACCTCTCATAATCAATTCCGATTGATGTGTTGTAGATAAGAACCTACTTTTCTAGGGCATTATTATATTTAATTTAGCTGGCACAAGCAAGACGTAAATATAATAACCAATCCTTTGCCTTTATAGAATATGATACAAAATGTTCCCTATTCAACCATCACATGATTGGTTCTAGGGCTATAACTAACAATCTCCCACTAGCACTAGTACCAATCACTATAATATCTAATACCTAGTGACCTAGTGTGACCATCATGCTTCCTCTGTGCCAAAGCCTTGGTCAATGGATCTGCGATGTTAGCTTCTGTCGGTACTCTGCATATCCTCACATCTCCTCTATCGATGATCTCTCGAATGAGATGGAGCGCCCGCGATATGTGTTTGGTCGTGATGTGATCGAGGTTCCTTAGCCTGTGCAATAGCCCCATTGTTGTCACAATAGAGGTCTATTGGATCTGCAATGCTAGGAACTACCCCAAGTTCACTGATGAACTTGCGGAGCCAAACAGCCTCCTTTGCTGCATCAGATGCTGCAATATACTCGGCTTCTGTTGTAGAATCAGCAACTGTGTCCTGCTTCGAACTCTTCCAGCTCACAGCTCCACCATTCAGGCAAAACACGTACCCCGATTGCGATCTATAGTCATCCTTGTCTGTTTGGAAGCTTGCATCACTGTAACCCTTTACAGTTAGCTCCTCATTGCCTCCAAATATCAGGAAATATTCTTTCGTTCTTCGTAAGTACTTAAGAATATTTTTGCTATCCGATGACTTTCACTGGATCATTGGTATCTACTCGTCATGCTCAAAGCATACTGAGGCGTCGGGGCAGTACAAAGCATGGCGTACATGATAGACCCTATGGCGGATGCATAAGGGATCTTATCCATGCGATCTCTCTCCTCCTTAGAAGAGGACATTGAGTCTTGAAAGACTCACACCATGTGATAAAGCGAAATCCTTTCTTGGAATTTTGCATAGCAAAATGATCTAGCACTTTATCAATGTATGTACTCGACTTAGGCCAAGTAATCTTTTAGATCTATCTCTATAGATCTTGATGCCTAGAATATAGGCGGCTTCACCTAAGTCTTTCATCGAGAAACAATTCCCTAACCACATCTTCACATACTGGAGTGAGGGAATATCATTTCCGATGAGAAGTATGTCATCTACATACAAGATAAGAAATACAACTGTGCTCCCACTATTTCTCTTGTGGACACAAGGTTCATCTTCATTCTTGATGAAACCAAACTCCTTGATTGCATCATCGAATCGAAGATTCCAGCTTCGAGAGGCTTGCTTTAGTCCATAAATGGACTTTTGCAGTTTGCATACCTTTCCAGGATGCTTTGGATCTTCAAAACCCTCAGGCTGTGTCATGTACACATCCTCGAGTAGCTTTCCATTCAGAAAAGCGGTTTTGACATCCATCTGCCAGATCTCATAATCGTGGTAGGCTGTAATAGCAAGTATGATCCGAATGGATTTAAGCATCACAACTGGTGAAAAGGTTTCATCATAGTCAATACCATGAATTTGTTTGAATCCTTTAGCCACCAATCTACCTTTATAGGTATTCTTATTACCATCCATGTCAGTCTTTACTTTAAAGACCCACTTACACCCAATGGGTTTTACCCCTTCAGGTGGATCAACCAAAGTCCATACTTGGTTAGTGTACATGGATTCCATTTCGGATCTCATGGCCTCTAGCCATTTCTCGGAATCTAGGCTCATCATAGCTTATTGATAGGATGTAGGCTCGTCAAGATCGACAAGCAATACCTCACCGTTGTCAGTCAAGAGAAAAGAATATCTCTCGGGTTGACGACAGATCCTATCAGATCTACGAAGAGGTTGGTCTACTTGAACAGGTGTTTGCTCCACAACTCTTTGGGCAATAATTTCCTCATTCACAACACTTTGTGGTGCCTGTTCATTTTCCATCGAAGCCTTAGTGTTATCTTCATCTTGAATTTCTTCAAGATGAATTTTACTCCCACTAGTTTTTCTAGAAATAAATTCTCTTTCTAGAAAGATAGCATTTCTGGCAACAAACACCTTGCCAAGTGTGGGATTGTAAAAGTAATATCCCTTAGTTTCTTTGAGATATCCTACGAAATAACACTTATCTGATTTGGGTCCTAGTTTATCTGAGACTTGACGTCTAACATAAGATTCACAACCCCAAATCTTTATAAAAGACATTTTGGGACTCTTCCCAGTCCATAACGTATATGGTGTCTTTTCTACGACTTTTGATGGGACGCGATTAAGTGTGAAAGCGGCTATCTCTATAGCTAAACCCCAAAAGGAAGTAGGTAGATCAGTCTGTCTCATCATTGATCGTACCATATCTAATAGAGTACGATTTCTCCTCTCAGATACACCATTCCATTGTGGTGTTCCAGGTGGAGTGAGTTGGGATATTATCCCACACTCAGCCAGGTGATCACGAAACTCTTGACTAAGGTATTCACCACCTCGATCTGATCGAAGTAGCTTAAAACGCTTATCAAGTTGGTTTTGTACTTCATTCTTGAATTCTTTGAACTTTTCAAAGGATTCTGACTTATGTCTCATCAAATATAAGTAGCCAAATCTACTCATATCATCAGTGAAAGTAATAAAGTACTTATAGTCTCCTCTGGCTTCGACATTGAAAGGGCCACATACATCAGTATGTATGAGTCCTAACAAGTCCGTCGCTCTCTCGCCATGTCCACTAAATGGAGTTTTAGTCATTTTTCCTAAAAGACAAGATTCGCATACCTCATATGATTCAAAATCAAATGAGTCCAACAATCCATCTTTATGGAGTTGGGATATGCGTTTTTCATTTATGTGACCTAGGCGACAGTGCCAGAGATATGTTTGGTTCAAATTATTCGATTTGAACCGTTTGGTATTTACGTTATAAATTGGGTTTTCTAAATCTAGAACATAGAGACCATTCATAAGTGGTGCATTACAATAGAACATTTCATTCAAATAAATGGAACAACATTTGTCCTTTATTATAAAAGAAAAGTTTTTCTTGTCTAAACAAGATCTGAAATTATGTTCTTAATGCGGTACATAAAATAACTCCTCTAGTTCTAAGATAAGCCCAATGGGCAAAGACAAAGAATATGTTCCCTCTGACTCTGGACAACTTTGCGCCATTGCCTACTCGTAGGTCCACTTCGCCAAATTTGCCATTAGTCTACTATTTCTCAGTCCCTGCACATTAGTACAAATGTGAGATGCACATCCGGTATCTAATACCCATGTAGAAGAAATAGATAGATTAACTTCTATAACGTGTATACCTGAGGCAGAAGTCTCATTTCTTTTCTTCTTTACTTCCTTGAGGTAGACTTTGCAGTTTCGCTTCCAGTGTCCAGTCTCACCGCAATGGAAACAGTCCCCTTCCTTAGGTACTTTACCTTTACCCTTTGAAGTGGATGAATTGGCCTTGCCTTTGGCTTGGGTCTTACCCTTGCCTTTGCGCTTACCTTTGCCCTTCTTGACCATTAGTACGTTACTAACTTTCTTCTTGAGATTCGGTTCGGCAGTTCTCAACATGCTGAGAATCTCAGGCAAAGGTTTATCAATTTCATTCATGTTATAATTCATGACGAATTGATTATATGCTTCCGGCAACGATTGCAGGATAACATCGGTTGTCAATTCTTGGCTCAGTGGAAAACCTAGTCTTTCAAGGTTCTCAACGTACCCTATCATTTTAAGTACGTGAGTTCCTACAAGTGTTCCTTCTTGCATCTTGCATGCAAAAAGAGCCTTAGACACTTCAAAACGCTCGTGCCTAGCTTGTCCTTGATATAGTTGTTTCAAATGCTCAACCATATCATAGGCATCCATGTTCTCATGCTGCTTCTGAAGCTCAGAGTTCATGGTAGCAAGCATAAGACATGACACATCTAATGCGTCATCTTGATGCTTCTTATAAGCATCCTTTTTGCCGCAGTGGCGCGTGAGTGTTTCAGTGATAGACTGCTCTAGGACATACAGTTTACGTTCTTGCTTGAGGATAATCCTCAAGTTCCTATACCAGTCTAGAAAGTTAGCTCCATTGAGCTTGTCTTTCTCAAGGACAGATTGCAAGTTGAGGGGGTGTGTCATGTTAGATGACATGGTGATCTACAACATTAAAATGCAAAATTAAGCATCATACCTAAGTCATTTAATTAGGCCTTTAATTAAATGAGGCTCCCACTAAATTCTCATAACTTTGATATGAGCTAATCATTGATGTAGGCAAACACATTTTGCTTACATCATTAGCTTCTATTTAGCTATAAATTTATATGGGATAAAGATCCACATCATGCCGTCTTGAGTTAGCTTTGGCTAATCGCCCAAGACGTAGTATGATGATTAGGTAGGCAATCTTTGCCAATTACATCTGATGTAACTCTTTAATAGCTTTGGTTAAGTTTAGATTAGTTTAGTGCTTATTCCTAAACCGACTTCGGTAGTGGCGATACAGAGGCCTTCTTTGATATCGGAGCAACGACCACTTTCTAAGACAAAGCTGATGTTCGGAAATCACACAAAACTAATTTTTAAAACTTATGTTCAAAGCTAATATATGCCTCTACTTTCTTAATTAATTAAGAAAAACTTAATTAAGTCTTAACCAAGTTTGATAGCGGGACATCACGATTGTCCACTCGCACTCTTCCAAGATAAAATGCATTGCTTTGCTTTGGCAAACCCAACAACAAATGATCGAGGAAGTAGTGAGTACCAAACTTTGGTAGGCATATCGTTTTTGACTTATTAAAAAATAAACTTAAACATGCATCACATACATATTAGCATACATCACATATAAGCTAAATTAACATGCATCACATAGATATTAAACTAAGCGTGTCATGGTTATGGCCCTTATTCTACAATCTTCTCAAGCCAATGAAAAGATTGATTGGTCAACCTAGGGATAGCATCTTCTCCCAAGTGCTTCCTTTTGGTTGTCTTGTGTTGTTGACTTCCTCCTTGTAACGTCATCTTCCAATGGACCCTCCATCTTTATTTTGTATATTACAAAAGGAGAAATACTCGAGTTACATTCGAGTCTAAAGCTAATTTTACAACAAGAATTTTAGGAGAAAGGCACGACACGCAGGCCGTATTAAGAATTACAACACACACATTCACAAATTTTTTGGGACTAGGTCATAACCATGCACCATGTCAATTTTAACTTTTAAAAGACATCGGATATTTTATTATGTTTAAAAAATTGCTAATGCAATTATCAACTCATAATAAAATTTATCCTACTTCTATATCATATATAAAATAGAGAAAGCCTATTTTTATACGATCTTTCGCAAGTGGCTCTGATACCACTGTAGGGATTTTTATGCAAAATAGCATATGCGCAACGGAAAAATAGGATCCCTTCCAAGTGATCCTTGCGAAAGAAAACCTCGTACAAAATAAATTTCTCAAAACCTATCTTATAGGAGAATATTACCTTTGTTGCGTGCCCTTTTAAATCCCACTTCTCCTTGGGTTTGTTGGATCTTTTAGCACGTTCAAATATTCGTGCCTCTATATGTATCCACACGAGCAAGCTCTTGTCTCACAAAAGAAACTAGAAGAGCTCTCCTTTACTTCTTGCTAGAGAAGTCCCTAAAGGAGAGGAAGGTAGGGAAAAAGAGAAAGGAAGAAGAAGACCACTCTTCTTGCTACACTCACAAAAGTCACACAACCAAAGCCTCTCACCACCAAGCTCTCTCCAAGCCTCAAGCTTACAACCACGAAAAAACCTTTCACCTCCTATCACATTCAATGCAATCAATTGCATTGAAAAACAATCAACACTCCTTGTTTGGCCGGCCACATGTGGAGGAAATCCAAAGGTCAAAACCCTTTGTCTCCTTCCACCTCATCAAGCTTAGGTGGCATGCTTATGTGGCATTCATGCATGTTGAATTAATCTTATTAATTCAATAAGCTTATGTTATCATATTGAATTAATCTCATTAAATCAATAAGGTAACATATTGAATTAATCTTATTAAATCAATTTAGCTTAGGATATCATGATAACATATTTATTTAATCTTATTAAATTAATAAGCTTAGCATATTGAATTAATCTCATTAAATCAATAAGCTAAAATTCTCTTTAAGCTTAAAGTCCAAAAACCATTTTGTACTTAAGCTTATTCCCAAATTATTCTAGTCAAACTAGAATGCACTAATTCTTCTAATCATCATGCTCTTTGTGTGTGACCCTATAGGCTCTCATAACGTTGGCAGTGGATCTAAACTCTTTTAGATACACAAGCAATGAGCGGCATCTAGCAATACATCATTGCTACCCAAGTTACGAAATAAGTCAAGATCCGACTAACCTTTCCATGACTACTATAATGTATGACCGTGTCCTTCTATCCTTGATATCAAATTGACCAATGAGGCATAGACCGTGTCATCCTCGATCAATCTATGTGTTTCTTGATCCCTGAGTAAACTAACTCAAACAAATGAGCTCAATATCTCATATTGACTCATTCGAGCATGGCCATGCATTTTAGTAGTTCTACTCAATCAAGGGGCCCACAGATATCACTCCCGTCATATGGGAGGGATAGATCCCATCTACATCACTCACATCCCTCCGCATAATTTATTATATACCCAGTAATCGCCTTTATGGTCCACCCTGTTATGGGTGATGTTTGACGATACCAAAGTACATAACTCCTTATGTAGGGAACCGTAGTGACTTCAGGTTTGAGGACTATTCATACCAATAGTCACATGAGAAAGTTTATGACACTCATATGATGATCCATGAAACTTTCTCATGGTGGGTCAGTTCAGTATATATTATCTAATATATACCCATGTGTCAACTTGATATCATATATCCATGACTTGTGAGATCAAGTCATCAATTGACCTACATGCTAGTCTTTATGTATTAATATTGCCCTTGCATATTAATACTTGACTAGGAACATTTAGGAAAGTGTTCTCTACAGCCTCTCATAATCAATTCTGCCAATTGATGTGCTGTAGATAAGAACCTACTTTTCTAGGGCATTATTATATTTAATTTAGCTGGCACAAGCAAGACGTAAATATAATAACCAATCCTTTGCCTTTATAGAATATGATACAAAATGTTCCCTATTCAACCATCACATGATTGGTTCTAGGGCTATAACTAACAGTTATCTACAATGTAAAGTATTAGACAATATGCACACATATAATAAATATAAAGTGCAAACAATGATCATGTGATTCTTATTTCAAAATAAAAATATTCATACAAAAGAGCTAGGCTTTCAGTATACATTCCAACAGGCACTGAGGTTTGCTTGAGGACAAGCAAAGAGTTAAGTCTGGGGAAAGTGATGTGAGCAAAACATATAGGGTTTTAGGAGTAGTTTTCGCTCACATCTCATTACATTTTATGTTTGTTTCATGCATATGTCACTCTATTTTGCACGCATTTCCTATTTTCTGGTTCGGAGGTCTGCTCTTTGTACTTTTGTGTGCAGGATAGTATTTCGGGGGGAAAAGGTGCACTTTCAGAGCAAAAGAAGTACATTTTGTAGCTAGACACAGAATGGAACACGGCTAGGGTGTGTGGCTACACACGGCCGTGTCCAATGGGCGAGATCAGCCACCCCAGGGCCACACACGGCTTGGCCATGTGGAAACACACGGTCGTGTGGCGGCCCTACAGATTGACGTGACTAGGGCTTTTTCAGATTTTGCAGCGGGTCGAGGTGATGTCTATATAAGGATGGCTCCGTCCAAACCCTAGGGGAGAGGCACGATGGCTGGGATGGCACACCGAAGTCTTAAAAAGCTTTGAGAACTCGCAACGGGGAGGAAGAACGCTGCCGGAGGTCCACGTTCTGCACTTCAACGCCGAAGAAGAGGCCACATAGGCATTGTAATTCCTTGTTCTTGCACTTTATTTCTGATATATTCGAACATGTACATGCCTTGTGATTATCTTCCTTATTATATGGAGTAGTTCCTTCGATTCTAGGATTATGGAGTAGCTTGTGTGTGCATGACATGTTGGTTCAAATTTAAATTCTGTTTTTGAGTTTGAATTTACAATTGGAAATTGTTTATGCCCATATCTATGCGTATTTGGTTTTCTACCTGCTGTGCTTAAGCGATACGAGGGGTGACAGCCCTCGTATCTAAGATTTAGGGGATTTTATACAAGGAACCTAGGGGTAAACCTGATCTCCTGTAACCGTGGGTAGAAGGATGCGATGGAACCAGAAACGGTTCATCGTAGGGATTGATTTGGCATCCTCGTACCGTCTATCCCATCTGTGTAAAGCATAGATAGCTCCCGGTAGATGCGGTGACTCATCGGGAAAGTGTATGATGTCCCTTCCATAAACCCATAGCTAGATGTTTAGACAACGCCCAGTTGATAGCATGTTTTGCGACACACAAGCGAAATCGAAGTCCTAGAATCCCTTTTAAAGATCTCAGCACGCTCCTTTCTTCCTCCGTGTGACACCATATTAGAGTTTAGTCCACCGACAACCCTCACAATCGAAACCTTTTTTATTTTACTTCCAAACAATTTCATCCACTGAAAAAATCAATATTCGAATCTCAGTCCATGTGGGATCGATAATCTTTTATTACTTGGCGACATCCGTGCACTTGCGGGTGTTGAGCGCGAGCGGACGCTTCAAGTCCTCGACGACCTCCATTGCGAGATTTGGGGATGCGTTCGCGTGCATCACTTACATCGGATCTACATATCACAACCATAATATAATTAGATCGAGACTCACCTAGCACAGCTTCAATTACAAAGTCCGCTGATCCAAAGACAGGGTAATAGAATTGATTCAAGCTGTTGGATTAGAGCAAAAAGAAACCCTCCGATAACCTGATCACTATAAGACATCACAAACCCATTGTAACTCTATTAAATCTATTTTCCCTCACCTTTA
Source organism: Wurfbainia villosa (assembly GCA_025175895.1). Taxonomy (NCBI): domain Eukaryota; kingdom Viridiplantae; phylum Streptophyta; class Magnoliopsida; order Zingiberales; family Zingiberaceae; genus Wurfbainia; species Wurfbainia villosa. The sequence continues at coordinate 95,422,103 of CM046002.1, forward strand.
TCGCCTAACCATCACCCAATCCCTCTGATGCAGCTCTATGTCGAGTCCGTCCTCCTCGGTCGCAATGGCAGCACCATCTCGCGACGATGGCTTCACTTGAGCCCGAAAAACCTCAAATCAATGAAAATGGTGATGATGTACTCTGGATCGGGAACCATCACAAAAACACAACGACGATTATCATGTGCAGGGCTATCGATATTTACTAGAAGCAGGTGTAGATAATGTAGGGAACAAGAACTATCGATTCATCGATCTAAAGTTTCAAACCACTTTGAGCAGCAGTGTTCATGCTCTTCCCAGCCACAATGGCAGCACAATCGGAACCCTCCACAAGCACAAATCGCCGACATCAAATAGATTGTGCTCCAGAGTAGAAATCATCGCGTATATGCCAAAATCATCGACTAGACTCGTACTATCAGAGCTTAGGTTTGCGATTTCGGTTTGTGGGTTTAATGTTTCGAGGTTTTCTTTTCCTTTGGACTCTTGTGTTTTGGGACCAGGCAAGCTGAAGGAATCTCTGAGCTATAGGAAAAGTATTTTCTTTAGTGGTTACGGTACTTTCCTTATAGGAAGTTATCATAATGTTCTTATTAGATACCTATTTACTCTTAGTAGGAAATGCCACCTAATGAGACTACCCCTACTCAAGGTCATGGACGAGGTCGACCTCGGAAACGACCTGCTTATGTTGCGGAACCTTCCATCGAGGCCGAAAATGTAGACTCTTCAGAGCCACCGACTGAGGTGCAGTCAGAGGGACAGGATCAGATCCGTCAATCACCCGTTGGAGGTCAAAGAGTAACCCCTCAGAGAGCCCCGAGCCCTACCACCACCGCTTGGGTCATGGATAAGGCGCGTATACCTGCATTGGTTAAAATGATGAAGGACCAATTTACCTTATTTCAGGGGGATACCGATCCATGGATTGCTCGTGCGTGGATAGACAATCTTGAAGACTCGTTTGGATATATCACCTGCATGGATGCAAAAAAAGTGGAGCTTGCGGTGTATCACTTACGAGGTCAGGCTCTCACCTGGTGGAAAATGCAGCAGACTATTTTCGAGGGACAGAGCATCACTTGGAGACAGTTCTGAGAGGCCTTTGAGAGACAGTATTTCCCTGCCTCTTTCTGTATGGGTCGTCGTCAGGAATTCCTAAAACTTAAACAAGGCAATCGAAGCGTCATGGATTATAATGCAGAGTTTAGTTGACTTACGGAATTTTGCCCCCACCTGGTGGTACAGGACTACGAACGGATGCTCCAGTTCATCCAAGGTCTTGCATCCTACATACGGATTAGGATGTCCGGATCCTCCATTGGTACCTACCGAGAAGCATTAGATCGGGCTCTATTGATTGAGATGACCCAACAACAGATATCCCAGGAGAAAGAGGCAGAGAAACAAATATCACGGACAAAATCTCAACCACAGAACCAACAGGATGGCAGCCAAAAAGCACAAAACCAGAACCAAGGGTCACGATCTAGCACGGGAGGGGCCTCTCGACCGAGGAAGTCAGCGCGAACATCCTCCGAGCCTACCCAACAGAAATGATCATATAACCCTGGTTCGGTAAGGTGTTATCAATGTGGATCGCAAAGTCATATGAAGTCGGAGTGCCCATTAGAGCAATCGATATGTTTTTATTGCAAACTACCAGGACATATGAGTAAGGAGTGCCCTTTGAAAGCCCAGTTGGAATCCACGGACACATTAGCTCAGAAGGGTCAGGTCATGCAACATCGACAGCAAAGAGAATCTCAGGTATCACAAGCATCACGCCAAGAATAATCAGCACTTCGCAGTGTACACAGTACCACGCAGTACCCCGGAGCACTCATCGACACCCTATTTCATGCAACACCCATTGTTGTCCTCCCAATACTATCCAGCGTGCCCACCACAACATTACCTATCACCTCCACAACAACCCTACCTGTTGCCTCCATCACAGTCTCACCAGTTGACCCGAACTCTTTGCAGTCAACCGCAACCAGAGTCAAATTCAATAATCCTCCCTCCTGAAAAACAAGCTGGACCTGAAATGGGACGGGCGCATGGTATGACTCGAGGGGAGGCGCAACAAACTAGTGGATTTGGTATATAAGGTATCGATTTAGTTTATTCTATCTTTGCTGATATACTGACAGTTCGCATTCTTTTATCTCGATAGTTCTTAGGAAGAATTAGTAGAATTTTGATACCTCAACCTAGTGGAATTGTCATAATTGTTGGGAGTATGAGGAATACAATCAAAGTCCCACATTGGTAAGACATGGAAAAGATCATGTGCTTATAAGAAAAAAGATATCTCCATTGGTATGAGGCCTTTTGGGTAAAGCCCAAAAATAAAACCATGAGGGCTTAGACCCAAAGTGGACAATATCATACCATTGTGGAGATATGTGGAGCTTATAAGCACTAACAATAATGACACTACCAAGGAAGACTCTAATGTCCTGCTATGAAGTAAAGGAGTATTCCTTGGATTGAGACAAACATATCTTAACTTTAGATTAGTCTACCATCAACTTAGAGTAAAAGACTTGACAAATACCTTGGATCTCACACTGCTGAAGATGAGAGGACTAGTAACCAATTTAGGATATGGATTAGAGTGGCACAGTGGAAGCATGATGGGCCCATAACCCACCGAGAAGATTACGATCTGACAATTGGAATGTGAAGGTTTAGAATGAGCTAGAAGAGAAACATAAGAATTAGGGTTATCTAACCATAGAAGTACATAATGACTTCCATATTTTGTTGATATGGGAGTATATACTCAATTTATTTATGTTGTGAAGGATATAGTTGAAGTTCCAGAATATATCCCAAGCGCGAAGAATGAAACAAGGTCATCTGCTGGATTGAAGTTGGATGGTAACGAGATTCTGATGAAGCAACTGTTTAGAGTAAAAGAAGGAAATGTAGATAGGATATCTTCATTAGGGTATATCGAGTAGGAAATTTGGGGACCAAATTTTTATTAGTGGGGGAGAATGTAATATATCAGAATATATATATATATATATATATATATATATATAACAAATTAATTAAAAATTAAAATAATATAATATAATAATAATTTAATTTAATTACGAGATAAATAAAGTAAATTTATTTATCTATTTTACTAAATTGAAATTAGTTATTTATTAGAATTTTAGTTGATAATTTTGGGATAGATTTTTATCAGATTGGAGTAACTCAAATTGGCTTTATCCAATAATAAAGTTATTGTTTCAAAAGCAGAGATTTAATTATTAATATTTAATTAGAAAGGTTTCGGATAATTTTATTAGACTTTGAGATAGTTTATTTATTTTATCCGAAAGATAGATATTTTGGGATAAAATTTTTAGGACTTTGGTTAATTGAATTAATCAAGGTTGATTAATTCAATCAAAACCATAAAGTTATAAATAAGCCTTGATTTTTCCTTTCCCTTGATTGTTTTCATTCCCGAGCCTTTTCTTCCTCTTTCTCGCGCTCTCCGCCTCTCATCGCCGCTCTAGTCGCACGCCGGCGCCGTGCCACCGCATCAGCCCGCTTCGCCCGTCGTCACGCCACGCAAATCACCACCTACACCTCATTCACGCCCCTCACAGACACGCCACGCCACCGCGCACGCACACCGCCGATCGCCGCCCTTTTTGGTCTGCTGCCGCCGACGCACGACTCCTCTTCTGTCGTTCCTCTTCCTCGCGTCACGCCACACCGACGTCGCCGCTTCCCGAGCTCGAACCGCCGCCATCGCTTCTCGCGCATCACCCTTTATCGTGTTTAGGTCGCCACGCTCACCAAACCATCATCGCCGCCACTTTGCCGCCTGCACACCGAAACAAGTGGTCGCCGCCCCTGTTCACGGTCAACCCACGTCGGTGAGTTAACTCGATTTAACTGTAACTAAGATTAGGATTAATTAAGAGCTTAATTAGGAGTTGATTTAATCAATTAATTCTGGTTTAGTTTATAATTAGTTTCGATTAATTAAACGGTTTAATTGACTTATTTAGGTTAATTAATTAACTCTAGGATAATTAACGATTAATGGATTTGTTTTTTTACCGGGTTGATCTGGATTATAATTGAATTGTTGTGTTATTCATTGTTTAATTAATCCAGATTAATTGTGTTGTGATAAATCCAATACTAGGATCATTTGATTTGAATAAAGTTAATTTTGATTTGATTAAACGATAAATTGATTAGGTTAACATAATTCTATCAATGGCTTAACCAATAATTAAGTTAAGTAATTAGGTTAGGAGCTAATTAAATTAGATGATCCATTAAAAAAATTTGATTAAGGGTTAAATAAAGTAATGGAAAGATTCATAATCGATTAGCTAATAGATTTAGAAATTTACTGATCGTTGAGTTAATAATGGATTAATTATAACAGAGTTGGAAGCGGAAGTACATTCTTAGATTTAGAGATAATTAAGACGCTCTGCCATCAGAGATGGGTGGATCTTTAACATCTTTAGAATTTAGTGCATGGTTTTATTGGTTATGTGGTTTACTTATGTTATTGCTAAAATTGCTTTGATACTATATTCGCTGAACCCTTGGATTCTAGGTTGTTTGCTCATCATTAACATGTAGTTATTGATTGATATTACTGTTATATGTGTCTATTTATTGCTGAGATATAAATAGGTAGATAGTGCTGGTAGATGCTTACCTATTATTTGTTGGATTGGTATTATGATTGGACTAGTGAAATAGTATAATTAAGATAAGATTAATTGTTAGAGAATATATAATTTTTCTCCTATCTCGGCTGCCAACTATGTCTCCCATTCGTGGTTGAGAGGGTCTGCAGTAGAGGGTATATAATTTTTCTCCTGACTCGACTGCCAGCTATGTCTCCCATTCGTGGTTGAGAGGGTCTGCAGTAGAGGGTATATAACTTTTCTCCTAACTCGACTGCCAGCTATGTCTCCCATTCGTGGTTGAGAGGGTCTGCAGTAGAGGATTTATAACTTTTCTTCTATCTCGGCTGCTAGCTATGTCTCTCATTCGTGGTTGAGAGGGTCTGCAGTAGAGGTTCTCTACTTTTGAACTATGGTTGCTTTGTATACCTATGGTCGCTTATGTCTCCCATTCGTGGTTGAGAGGATCTGCCGCGGAGTTATACTCTTGGACTACTCGTTCGAAGTTAGTGATAGTTGGATTCGTGTATCGTATATAGCTAGATAGCTACCTTACATCTTGACTGCCCACGAGACCCGGTCGTGGTAGCATGTTGTTAGTGCGATCCCATAGCTAGATAGCTATATACTCCTGCCCACGAGATCGTCGTGGTAGCATGTCGTTGCCCGCATACATTGAGTCTTTTATTGCTTATCCGCCCCACGAGTCCCTGGCCGTGGTAGCATGGTTTGTATTACCTCAAGAGCCACGAGGCTTTGTCGCGATATCTTGATATGTATTGCTTGTAGATTGCAGTTGGTTGTATATGTTGCAGGTGTATTTATTATATTGTTGATCAGGTTAGTTGCAGATTGATATTGGTACACTGAGGTTTGGATTACTCTAGTTTGTTTCCTTTACCTTCCATTATATCCATTATGATTATGCATTATTTTCTATCCACACACTGAGTGGTTGTACTCACCCCCGCTTCTTTTATCCTCCAGGTTAGCTAGTAGAGGACGTGTCTAGTTGGCTTACCTTCGCGTCGCTCAGAGAGTCCCTTGCCGTGTTGGTCCCACTGCATCATCGAGATGCCGTTTTATTTACTTTTTGTTATTGCATTTTGTTTATGTACTTTAGATTTTGGTCACAGTTTGATTTGGTGTCATAAAACTAATTTACTTTTAATTGATTTATATTTTAGTCGTGCATGCATGCAGTTAATAAAATACTTATATTTCCTTTGTCATTTGAATGACGAATATGCCCTCGGGGCGTGACACGTACGGGGATTGCAAAAACCCAGATCAAAGGCAGGCAGTAGCATCACGCGAAGGGCGTCATCGACCTTGATCAATGTTGACCACGAAGTTGTGGCTGCAACAGAGGAAGAGGAGACGTTGGCGGCTGAGGCAGAGGCGTTGGCGTTGCTGGCATGGAGGAAAGAACCCAAATCCGCGACGGTGAAGGGAGGAGAAGATCGCGATTTGGGCGGCGACACTTGCTGCTCGACAGAAAAGAGGGCCGGAGGAGCTGTGACGGCAGTAACATCAAACTCGCGGCGACGATGAGTGATGGCACGGTAAGCTGGCTCGATAGCGGCGACCGTGAGCACGAGGCAAAGAAGACGGGGGCACGCGATCCACCAGCTGCTCTGGCGATGCAAGCGACCGGCAACGGTGAGCACAAAAAGGAGGAGTTGCGATCGGGAGAAGGCATCGCGGCTGTGGAGATTTAGGGAGGAGTGCGCAATTGAGGAAACGCTCGGGTGGAGAAAAACGGAAGAAAATCAATGGTTGGGCGTTAAGAATATAGAGCGGGTCGGGTTTTATTAAGTGGGTCGGGTCCATTAACGGGTTGGACCTAAAACCCTATAAGACTAACCCTCGATTCGATTAAATTCATACTATTAAGCCTAGGTTAGGTTTAATTAAATCCCTAACCATGTTTTTTTTTATTTTTTTTTCTGTGGTATTTTACATATGACATACGATATTTATATATTTGTAAGTTAGTTTAGATTTTTATATATATATATTAATTCCGTATTAAAGTTTGATGTCTAAATTTGTTAATATTGTTGTGTGTGTTTGTTGTAAAACAGGGGAAAAAGGATAATCTATAAAAATATTTTTTTTATTTATCCAAATTTGCAACGAAAATACTATTTTAGTTGCAAAAATAGATGCATCAGTCGACTGATGTAAATAATCAGTCGACTGATACATGAAAAACTACTGCTTCAAAATAGATTTTCAACATCAGTCGACTGATCAACATAATCAGTCAACTGATGGTACTGTAGCAGCTTATAGAACATTTTGTAGCCGACTGAGAAGTCGACTACTCACTTGCGATCGATGAAAATGATCACGATCGCCATTATCAGAGTATATCACGTAACCTTTGGTAGCCGTCGATCAGAATCGGTTGTATATTCAATGATCGATGTATTCGCTTGGCCGATCGATCTTGAAAAATTTGGCGACGAATCTTGATTTTCGTCGCCAAATTTGCGACGAAAATTAAATTTGTCGCCAAATCTAATTTTATTCGTGGAAATATGTTTATTAGATTTTGATGATGAATTTAGTTTTCGTCGCATATTTGGCGACGAAAAGTAAGATTTGTCGTCAAATTTGGCGACAAAAATCAAGATTCGTCATCAAATTTAGCGACGAAAAGCAAGATTCGTCGCCAAATTTGGCGACGAAAAATATATTCGTCGCCAAATTTGGCGACGAATTTTACAACGAAAATATTATTCGTTGCAATTTGACGACGAATTTTTATTTTTCGTTGTAGAATTTGACAGCGAATTATTTGCAACGAAATTTTTTCCAAAATTCGTCACCAAATTTACTTATTTTTGCAGTGCATGTTGGAGCATCATGTCATCTTCTACCATGTTAGAGTTTTCGAGTTAAGTTTTAAGAAAAACCATCCAAAATCTTGGAAACTTAAGATCGACAGATGCAGTTCAATTTTTTTTTTATTCGATGGATTTGTTTTTCCCCACCATCAACAGCACAGGATAATAAATATAACAGTGAAACATTAATATGTTTCATGTTCTGAACAACAATATTTGATCGATCAGCGCCAACACTCAAGCAATCATTTATTCTCAAAATATAATTATTTTTCTTTCCCAATATTGATACATGTTCCTTTCCACGATTATTAAGAACGCACAAACAATATAATCATCCACTCAATCACACTTTATTATTTTTTCCAGTTAAACAGTGGTTGTTTTTGCCTGAGAAAAGCACTTTATGCACGGCCGCTGTGACATATGGCTCATCAGTGTATCATCCGTCCTTTGGCAGTCCGCCGCAGGCTCGCCGGCGGCAAGTGGAATCACCGGAAGTCGCTCACAGTTGCAAACCTCGATCATGAGCCCATCGGGGTCATGGAAGAACAGCTGGTCCACGTGGACTCCTCCCTCCACCACTCGTCTCTGCACGTACGATATGCCCATCTCCTTCAGCCTCTTCTCCACCAACGCCATGTTTTCGCACTGCAAATTTACTTAACTCAAATTTGTAAACATAAATAAATCAAATTAAGCTTGGACAAGCTTTTTAATGGTTTAATTCATTTAGACTCAATTTGGGATTAAATAATATAAAGTTGCATCCTTAATTAACTAATAGTGCCGTCGATCATTTGTATGTTTGCAGTTGTGTACCTGGAAGGAGATATGGCTGTCCTTGGGATTGATCTCTCCCTTCGCTGGAAAATCACTCGCGTTCTCCGACTGTATCAAGTGAATCCCAACGCCGTAGTTGAACAACCTGCAGATTAACGAGTGAGGGAATCAAAATACTGTATTAATTAATGGAAATAAACCTGAAGAAGATGAGCATGCACACGCACCATGCGCCGTCAAAACTGAAGGAGCTGGGCCTTCTGGTGGGGACGAAGCCGAGCACATTCTGGAAGAAAAGGCGAGAGGACTCGACGGACTTGCAGAGAATGGAGATGTGGTTCAGAGAAGTCAAGGGCAATGCATCACCCACCTTCTGCTTCTCCATCATCTTCTTCGCTTCTAATTTCTCGACTATTAATTATCTCTCTTTCGTCTGCAAGAAAGAAAGAGAGGCTTCGATTATATATATACAATTGAATTGAGTATTTAGCAACGGCCGATGAGCTGTTGCATGACTATATTGTGCAAAATGAAGGATTCTGTCGTAACAAATTAAAGAAGGGAATCATGCACATATATGATCAGCAACGTGGAACGCATGAAAAGCTTCCATGTCATATATATGCCGGTAAGCAATTTGACATTAATTGAAAGATTCGTTTTGATTCGTTGTCGAGTTATTTATGTGTAGGTCTGCTGATCTTGAAGATCGATGTATCTTGGCGTCCGGAGAAATTCAATGACAGTTCTTCGTGCCAAAAATAACTCGTATGTTAATTCTCATGCGCTTCGTGATTCCTCCTATACATTTAATTGGATATTCTGTGGATTCTCATACCTAAACATGCCCTCCACACTTTCTTAAACTAAAAAATAAATAATAAAAAAAGTCAAAAAAGAACCTCCACACTTTCTTTTACATTTAATCTGAATCAACTATTCATAAAATGCCCAAATTCAATATATATATGAATGCATGATTGTGTTGGTTAAAACATTATATAGTGGATGAGATCTCATTGGGCCAAATTTATCCCTTTTTTTTAAGTATTCATGTATTTTAGATAAAGTACTTCCATGGTAAAAAAATATCTATAAAATATTTAAATTTCACGTTTGATAATTTGATCAAATTCATTGAAGCATCTCGGATTCAATAGGAGAATTTATATGACGACTAAATTCAATTGCTTTTGATCATTAAGCTGTTTTTTTGAAGTATTTTAACTCAATAGAAAGTCTCATATAACTAAATTTAACTATTTTTTAATATTAATGTGTTTTGGTCAACTAATTGATTTAATCTAGCTTCAATTAATTAATTTAAATATATACTTAATTTAGACTCGATGTGTTTTGGTAAACTAATTATTTTTTTGAATATTAATTGATTTAAAGTCTCATATCCTCAATTAAGCTTCATCTAATTGATTTAATATAATGACAAGGGTTACAAGTTCCTCTATGTAAATAGATCACTTTAAATCAAATTTTAAATAAAAAAAGAACAATTTTATATCATGTCTCTCTTTTTCTAATGGATAGTAGTATCTTTGTACTACAGAGTGGCATGAAATCAAGCGAACATTGTATGACTTCAACAAGTTAAAACAAAATTGTTTCACTCTAAATTATTATTTTGATTTAATCTAACATTACAAAGAATAATGTTTTTAAAAAAAAGTTATCTCAAGCTTTAATTCCTTAGCTTGTTGTGATGATGTGACAATTAGTCTAATTTAGACATTTTGTTTATTTTAATTATAATTTGAAATGATAATTTTTTAAAATAATATATTTAACCGTAGTGAAATGACACTTTAAAATAAATATATTTTAGAGATCGAATTAGGGATCAATTTTTAATCTCTAAATGCATTAGCGATCATTTAGAGATCGATTATTTGGATCTCTAATTTTTTTTTTGTTTAATATCAAGTATCAGATACGATTTTTCTTCCCTACTAATTCTGATGATCAGTCGCCCCAGCCCCACGGAAGTTTTCCAATGGCTGACTGGGTAAATCAGGATGACGGATGGTCAGAGCATGTTTGAACTCATGTTACACCAGATGGGTCGACCACGTTGGGACAAGGGGCATCGTGCACCACCACCCGCGCAGCGCGTGCAGCTAGGGCGGAATCGACTCCTGAAAGCACAGAGGGGAGCCTCGTGAGTTACCAATCGCGTCATTGCCCTGGGGGCAATCTCTAAATTTTTAATCGTTAATTTTAGAGATCAATTTTAAAATTCGATCTTTAAATTTAAAAATCGAATTTACACTCGATCGTTAAATTTAAAGATCGAATTTGTACTTGATCTCTAAATGTAGATACTGAATTTATATTTGGACATTAAATTTAGAGATCGAATTTGCACTTGATCTCTAAATTTAAAAATCTGAACTTTTAAATTTTTAAAAAAGTTATATATTATTTCAATAATCATTACTAAATTCAATATTTATTAATAATACCCAAATAGATCCTATGTTAACTTCAAATTATAAAGTAAATTACATTGAGAAAGGTTCCATATAAATATCAATGAAAATCTCGCCATCACTATTACATGCTCTATAATAGAGTGGGATCTAGCAGTTTACTTTCCGATGAATTCAGTATTTCTATTATTTCGAGTGGCCATTGAATTGTGTTGTCATTATTCTGTGACCTAAGTTTTCTTTCATAAATCCCATATTTCATAGGATGATGTTGCCTTCTTATTTCTTCATTTATATAATAATATATGTCTTGTATCATTTTCGACAATAGAAGTTCCATGTTTTTTTAAATTCATTTTGGTGTTTGGGCTCCCATGTATATTTTTTCTACAATAATATTGTAACAATTAGTATAAATAAATATTATAAAGTAACAATAATATTCAAATACTTAACAAAAATTCTTTATAATAAAAAGTTTTCATGTGTTGGTTTATAGTGTAACCAAAAGTGTATTGACGTTGTTTGAAATTTTTAGTTATATAAGTAAAAACGTCGAGATCATTAGGAATAAAGTTGCATAGAAAAATATTTAATATTCCAAAATATTTAAAAATATATATATGTGAATTAAAAATACCATCAATTCTTACCCATCGACAAAAAGTTTTTAGCATTATTTGGCTATTTTAATTTGTACTGGATCTGACATGATTATATTTGTAAAAAAAATATTATAACATATACAAGTTCGAAATAATAATCAAATCAATACACATCACTTTTTATATTGGAAAAAGCTAGCACATTGAGAACTAAAAAAAATTAAATTTGTTAACAAAACTTCAATCCTAGTTGAACAACAAATAAAAAATAGATAGCAACTGCATGTCTATGTCAAAGCATAAAAAAAACTTACAGATCGATCAACCTATGAAATTTAGTTTGCTATAATTGTAAATCCTAAAATTTAATTGTCAGTACAATCTAACTCATACATAGTCTCCAAGTCATCATTGCTAGACGTTATTAATACAATGAGCTCGTCACTATTGGACATCTCTGCTTCACCATTTAATTTCTCATAATTAAGTAGCATTTACATCTACAAGTAACTGAGATGTGGATTGAATATGTAAATCAGTCCCCGCGGGAGGGGTCTAGTGGCTAGCGCATGCAGATAGTTGTGAAAATGGACAGCGGATCAATCCCTCGCAATAGCGAGGTCTGTCCCTCCATGCGCCGGTCACTAGTCCCAAGGACCAAAGGCCCACCGTGATTTACCTCCCTTATGCAGGCCCGGGGGGCGGGTCAGTAGGGGCCGCTAGGTTGGCGGTTCCAACCTTTTGTGCAAATATGTAAATCAACTGAATATTTCTCCACTTCTTTATTTTGAAATGCATAATGGTTTTGGACAGTGATGGTGTTTGACATTTCTATGGTCGATTATTCGACAAACAACGATTCACTAGATCTTCTTATCTTCATTGGATATGTAATATAGAAAACTTGTCTAGCTTGTATCGCAAAAAATGAAAGGTTCAAACTTGTTGAATATTTTGTTTGCATTAACTTCAACTAGATTGTAGTTCGAATGTATTCTACTACCTATTCTTGGAGTAGGATTATACCATAAACATTTGAATAAGATACTTTTTTATAGTTAACGCAGAATATTGTTAAATACTGAAATTTAAAATATTAAATTAAATGGCCAAAGAATTAAGAAAATAATCCTAGAAATTTTTCGGGATTTAAACGGAGTCTGTACGAGATAATTACGGAGATAAAATAAATAGGTTTTAGGTGGAGTCTATTTAAGGGGATTAATAGGCGATATTAACCTAAAGTTTACAAATAACTAAACCTAGGTTTAGTTTTCCCGATTCGCGTCGCACTGTTGGTTTTTCCCCTCGCGACCACCTCTTCCTCTCGTGACTTGCAGTTTCTCTCTCGCGAACATCTTTTTCCCATCGCAACTAGCAGCCGATGCCCTTCTTCCCGATTTCTCTTCCTCGTTCCCTTCTCTCGCGCAGCCATCCCTTCGTCGCTCGACCTTGCGGCCGCCTACCCCTCTGCCACCAGTGTCGCCGTCTGCGCCGACGTCTCTTCACTCCGGATCACGTGCCGCACCGGCCGCCCCTCCCGCTTGTGCACCGCCACACCGGCGCTGAGCCTTGATTCCCGTCGCCGAGCCCCACACAACTGTGGCCAGTCGCGGCGCTGCTGCGACCATCAGCCAGCCTCGTCGTGCCCTTCGCCCCTTGCCAAACAACCCTCTGCGTGCTCAGCCTGGCCTCCTCTGCTCATCAAGTGTTGGAGTAAATGATTTAGGGTAGCAAGGAAATCTGTCGGTGAACAGGGTAGTCATGGAGAAACAGCATCTTTCGGTATATTTCTCGTTTCCCCCTCTTTTTCTTATGTCAGTGTTTTGGTATGGATTTTTAATCGTTGAATGAAAGTGGGTGTGTTGTTGAGTCCATATGTGCTGTAGCGAGGTGGATTGGAGAGGTAGCAGTTTGATCAGTTGAGTAGGTTAGACGGAGGGTGGTTGAGCCATGGAAATTGAGTTGGGGGTTTGATTTGGGAAAAGGATTGGTTACCAGTGGGATCCTAGGGCCGGTAAGCACGATTTTGGTGTTATTCGGTTGATCATATTGTATTCGGTGGATATGGGATGGATCTACTTTGGGTGAGTTAGCTGTGGGGTTTTGGTCGACTGTGTAAGGGTTGAGGAATTATATTCGAGTAATTGGACGAAAGACGGTTATGTTAGGTGGAAGGTGATCAAGATTTTATTAAGCCTTTGGGTTTAATTGTGTTATGAACGAAATCGATTAAGTATTCGATTTGTCGGTGGATTACATTTTTGTGCTTAACAATAGTTATATTGTACGCAGGTTTCGATCACGAGGCAGGTCCACGGTCATGACGACTTCATTTTTTTGCGGACATTTTATCAGACGGGTATTTTGACTTATCTCTTAGATATAGTCATGTTGATATGCTAGTTAGGATAGCTTGCAATAATTTTCATGTTTATATGCCTAGTACGTTATTGTGCCTACTTGATACATGCATTCGATCAGTTTATAGTTATATCTTCTCTGTTTTACTTGGATCATTCATATGTACTTATTGGTTGTGCATATTATTTCAGATATGTATTTTAGTTGGATTTACATGCTTTAGTATCATGCACCATCTTGCATGATTGCATGCTAGCTGGACGGGGTTCCTTTATAGTTGAGCCCGTAGCCAGTTATATGGTCTGCACACGCTTCCACTCATGGGTTAGTTGTACATCAGGAGGGTGTGTGCAGTTGCTCTGTTAGGCTCCGCTAGTCCGCTCATGGGTAGCGTTGAGTCAGCGTGGTAGCAGGCAAGGATCCCTCCTCTGGTCTACGACACAGGGAGATGAGAGCTTTTCTCCCCCACTCTGTTTGGGGCAGGAGAATAGGTGTACTCCGACAGCATCCTGTCCACTCGGTCACTCAGGAGCAGTGATGGAAGAGTGCACAGTTATCATAGCCCTACCCACTCGACTTCACCATCGCGTGTGAGGCGGCTGACTGGCGTCAGGGGTGACCATGTCATTTGCACGGCATGCATTTTGCATGGATAGCATTTGTTATATATATATATATATATATATATATATATGAAGTGCATGGCCATGCTCAAATGAGTCAATATGAGATATTGAGCTCATTTGATTAGAGTGAGTCTACTTGGAGTTCAAGATATAGATTGTACCGAGGATGACACGGTCTATGCCTCGATTGGTCAATCTAGATGTCAAGGATAGAGGGACATTGTCACATATTGTAAGAGTCACAATTAGTAGTCACAAAGGTGATGTTGGAGCTCAACATTCTTGTAACTTGGGTAGCAATGATGTGTTGCTAGATACCGCTCATTGCTTATGTTCCTAAATCGATTTAGGGACATTGCCAACGTTACAAGAACCTATAGGGTCACACACATAAGGGCAATTAGATGGAGATTAGGTTCATATGATGAACCATGAGGATTAGGTTCATGGGATGAACCAAATTGGATTAAGAGTAATCCAAATTAGACTAATTGAGCTAGATTCAAGTTGATTCAAGTGTTGAATGAGTCTAATTTAGATTTGATTCATCAAATCAATTTAAATTAATGAATAGAGATTCATTAAATTAAATTGACTTGAGTCAAGTGGTTAGATTTGATCAACCATGGGAGATTAGAGGTTAAGTTTGACTTGACTTGAGAGGGAAGATGAAAGGTCAAGTTTGACTTGACCAAATGTCATGTCATGATGATGACTTGGCATGGCCGGCCAATGATGATGCTCCACATCATCATTGACTTATCATGTGGTGCCACCTCATGAGGGAGACCAAGAGCCATAGGAGTTACATGCATGCATGTAACCTCCCAAGCCTTGAAGTGGTCGGCCACTTTAGGAGTTTTGATGGTTGAATTCATTTGGTGAGTTACACACAACTTCATCTTCTTCCTTGGATCAACTTCCCTCAAGCTCTCCCTCTCTCCTTCCTCATCTTGCCGAGCATCTAAGGAGTGCTAGCACACTCAAGATTGCTTTTCTTTACCTTTTGCTTGTGTGGTTACCAATAGAGGAGTGTGCACTTGACGCTCTTGAGTTTCGGCGAACCTTTTGGACGAGCGGGATTTGCGAAGGGCGTCGCATCGAGGGTAACGTCCTTATCAAATAGATCTAAGGTAGATCTAGGGTTTTATATAAGCACATACATGTTTTAGTTTTAAAACATCTTCGCACGGATCTGTGGCCGGGGATTTCGAGGTTTCTGCAACAAAAAAAGCGGTTTTTGCGGCTCGGAAAAACCCAACAGTGGTATCAGAGCCACGTGCGAAGCATGTATGTGTTTCATTTTTGTAGTTTTTATATTAGATATAAAAATTACATATTTTTATGTTTCCGTAAATTTCCTAATTTTATAGAATTTTTGGGTATTTTTCTCGAAGAGTCGAAGCAACGAGTGTTGGGACACTTGTAGGCTTCAACCGTCAAGAAAAACTCTCCGAAACGGCGAGTTCTCGCTTTAGGTTTTTGGGACAGCAACTTAAGTTGCTGTAGGATCGTAATAGGGACACTCGCGAAGTTAATTTTGTCAGTATGGGCGCTGTCCCTATCCCCTAAAGGGGTCTTGTCCCGCGATCGCGCCCGGAAACTGCTTAGCGGGATCGTTACGGAGAGGTGACTCATAAATTTGAAAAAACAAATAGGAAAAATTATAGAAATTTTCTGTAAAAATACATAATTTAGAATTATGTATAATTCTGTGATTTTCATGGCCCAATGACCCCAATTTGATTGGATTATGTGTGTTGTAATTCATAATACGGTCTGCGTGCTGTTTTTGTGGTTGTGCGTGTTGTATAGTGTATGCGACCTACGTGTCGTACCTCTTCTTTTGAAATTTTAGTTGTAAATAGTTTTAGACTTGAATGTAACTCGAGTTTCATATTTGGAATGTACAAAATAGAGCGGTGGAAAGTCCACTTGTAGACGAAGTTACGAGAAGGGTGCCGACGACACATGGCGGTCAAACGAAGCGCTTGGAGAAGCCGCTAGCCTTAGGTTGACCTTCCGATCTTCTCATTAGCTTGAGAAGATCGTAGTAGGGCCATGACTACATCACAGTTAAATGTATATATATATATATATATATATATATATGTTGATATATATATATATATATATATATATATATATATATATATATATATATATATATATATATATATATATATAATTTTGCTTGTATGTATGTGATGCATGCTAGTAGAATAATGCTTGTATGTATTTGATGCATGCTAGGATAATTTTCTTGTATGTATATGATGCATGCTAGAATAATGTATGTATGTATGTGATGCATGCTAATATAGGATAATAAAGGCCTCAATGCGTATATGATACACATTACGATTAGATTAGATCATAATCGAATCAACTCGAAAATGCCTATCGAGCCTTGATACTCATCACTACCTCGATCATTTGTTGTTGTTGAATCTGTCAAAGCAGAGCAACGCATATTATCTTGGTAGGGTGCGGAGGGACAATCTTGGTCCCGCCTATCACAAAAAAAAATGTGGAACTGCCACATTAGCGGCCCCCTCCGGCTGCCCCTACCGGTGGAGGAGGTAAATCAGGACCCAGGTGGCAAGGCAACGGTTGGTCCCGCCTATCACGCTTGGGTTAGAGTAAGCTCAATTAGATTGAGCAAAACTAGTTAACTCAATTGGATCGAGTAGAACTATAGGCATATTCCAACCGTTGGAAAGATAGGATAAGATCGCATTTACACTAAATCTTGGGCGATTTAGCCAAAGATAACTCAAGGTCTTTTGTAAATGTGGGTCTTGATCCTATAAACAAGAGTTTCATAGAGATATAATCGGTAATGTGTTACCCACCGATCGTACTAAGTCTTGGGCGATTTAGCCAAAGCTAACTCAAGGCTTAGTATGATGTGGATCTTGTCCCGCAAGAATTATAGCTAGTTTGTATGAATCTAGTAATGTGGTTTGACCACATTCATAACTCGATTCTATAAAATTCCTATAATTCAGTGGGAGCATCATTTGATTAAAGGCCTAATCAAATGATAAAAGGAATATGATATTAATTCTCTGCATTGTATGTTGTAGATAACTATGTCGACAAACACGAACACTCTCTCTCTGCGTTCTGTCCTTGAGAAGGACAAGCTCAATGGAGCAAATTTCTGGGTATATAGGAACAGAATTGTTCTCACTCAAGAAAGGAAGTTATGCGTCTGGAGCAGCCCATTCGGAGGCACCTCACGCCCTTGCCTCGGTGACAAAGATGCTTACAAGAAGCATCAAGATGATGCATTAGATGTGTCATGTCTAATGTTCGCGACCATGAACTCTGAGCTTCAGAAGCAACACGAGTTCATGAATGCTTATGATATGGTTGGACATCTTCATCAACTATATTAAGGACAAGCAAGACATGAGAGATATGAAGTCTCTAAGGCATTGTTTGGGTCCAAAATGCAAGATGGGACTCTCGTAGGTCCATATGTACTCAAGATGATTGGGTACGTAGAAAACCTACAAAGGCTGGGATTCTCACTTGGCCAAGAGCTAGCCACTGACCTGATCTTGCAATCTTTGCCACAAGCCTACAATCAATTTGTCATGAATTACAATATGAATGAAATTGATAAGCCACTGCTTGAGATGCTCAACATGTTGAGAACTGTTGAGCTTAACCTTAAGAAGGGAAAATCTGACACCATTTTGATGGTGCACAAAAAGAAAGGCAAGGGCAAGCCTAAAGGTAAGGGAAAGTCTCAAGCCAAGGGCAAAGGCAAAGAACTTAAACCCAAAGGAGGGGTAGCCAAGGAAGGGGCTTACTTCCACTGCAAGGAAGCTGGATACTGGAAGCGTAACTGCAAAGCTTACCTGGAAGATCTTAAGAAGAAAAGAAGTGAGACTTCTACTTCAGGTATAAATGTTATAGAAGTCAATCTATCTATTTCTTCATCATGGATATTAGATACCGGATGTGCATCTCACATTTGAACCAATGTGCAGGCGCTGAGAAATAGCAGGGCATTGACAAAGGGCGAGGTGGACCTACGAGTAGGCAATGGAGCAAGGGTTGCTGCTGTTGCTGTAGGAACTTATGATCTATCTCTGCCCTCTGGGCTTGTACTAGAATTAGATGAATGTTGTTATGTGCCTTCTTTGACTAAGAACATAATTTCAGTTTCTTGTTTGGATAATAAAGGATTTACATTTATAATAAAGAACAAATGTTGTTCAGTTTATTTAAATGATATGTTCTATTGTAGTGCACCTCTAATGAACGGACTCTACTTTCTAGACTTAGAGAGCCCTATCTATAACATAAGTGCCAAAAGGTTCAAGTCAAATGAGTTGAACCAAACCTATCTCTGGCATTGTCGCTTAGGTCACATAAATGAGAGTCGCTTATCTCAGCTCCATAAGGATGGGTTGCTAGACTCATTTGATTTTGAATCATATGAGACATGCGAGTCTTGCCTTTTAGGCAAGATGACCAAGACTCCCTTTAGTGGACACAGTGAAAGAGCAACAGATTTGTTAGGACTTATACATAGTGATGTATGTGGTCCTTTCAATGTTGCTGCTAGAGGTGGTTACAGGTACTTCATTACATTTACTGATGACTTCAGTAGATATGGTTATATGTATCTTATGACACATAAATCAGAATCCTTTGAAAAGTTCAAAGAATTCAAGAATGAAGTACAAAACCAGCTTGACAAGAGTATTAAGATACTTCGATCAGATCGAGGTGGTGAATACCTTAGCCATGAGTTTCATGACTATCTAGCTGAGTGTGGGATTCTATCCCAACTCACTCCTCCTGGAACACCACAATGGAATGGTGTATCCGAAAGGAGAAATCGTACCCTATTAGATATGGTACGTTCTATGATGAGTCACACAGATCTTCCTATATCCTTTTGGGGATATGCTCTAGACACAGCAACTTTTACCCTTAACCATGTACCATCCAAGGTTGTCATAAAGACACCATATATGATATGGACAGGGAGAAATCCCAAGATGTCTTTCATGAGGATTTGAGGTTGTGAGGCTTACGTTCGACGTCAAGTCTCAGACAAACTGGGATCCAAATCCGATAGGTGCTATTTTGTTTGATATCCCAAGGATACAAAGGGATATTACTTCTACATTCCCAGTTAGCACAAAGTGTTTGTGGCAAAGACTGGAGTTTTTCTAGAAAGGGATTTTGTTTCTAGAAAAACTAGTGGGAGTACCTTCGATCTTGAAGAAATTCAAGATAAGGACCATAGCACTGAGGCCTTGATAGAGGTTGAACAGGAACCACAAAGTGTTGTGGGTGATGAGGTTGTTGCACAAAGAGTTGTGGAACAACCACCTATTCAGGTAGACCTACCTCTTCGTAGATCTTATAGGGTACGTCGTTAGCCTGAGAGATACTCATTTCTCTTGTCTGACCATGATGACATTATGCTCATTGAGAATGAGCCTACCTCCTATCAGGAAGCTGTGATGAGCCTAGATTCTGAGAAATGGCTAGAGGCCATGAGATCCGAGATGGAATCCATGTACACCAACCAAGTATGGACTTTGGTTGATCCACCTGAAAGGGTCAAACTCATTGGGTGTAAGTGGGTCTTTAGGAGAAAGACTGACATGGATGGACTTACGCATACCTATAAGGGTCGATTGGTGGCTAAAGGTTTCAAGCAGATTTATGGTATTGACTATGATGAAACCTTTTCTCCAGTGGCGATGTTTAAGTCCATTCGGATCTTGCTTGCTATTGTAGCATACCACGATTATGAGATCTGGCAGATGGATGTCAAAACCGTGTTTCTGAATGGAAACTTACTCGAGGATGTGTACATGACACAACTTGAGGGTTTTGAAGATCCACAACATACTGGGAAGGTATGCAAGCTGCAAAGGTCCATTTATGGGCTAAAGCAAGCCTCTCAGAGCTGGAATCTTCGATTCGATGATGCGATCAAACAGTTTGGTTTCATCAAGAATGAAGATGAACCCTGTGTCTATAAAAGGGTTAATGGGAATACAGTTGTATTCCTTGTATTGTATGTCGATGACATACTACTCATTAGGAATGACATCCCTTCGCTACAGTCTGTGAAGACTTGGCTAGGGACGTGCTTCTCAATGAAGGACTTAGGTGAAGCAGCCTGTATTCTAGGCATCAAGATCTATAAAGATAGATCTAAGAGATTGCTTGGCCTAAGTCAGAATACATACATTGACACGGTATTACTACGGTTTGCCATGCAGAATTTCAAGAAGGGACTTCTGCCGATGTCACATGGTGTGAGTCTTTCGAAGACTCAAAGTCCCTCTTCTAGAGAGGAGAGAGACCACATGGATAAGATCCCTTACGCATCTGCTATAGGATCTATCATGTACGTCATGTTGTGTACTCATCCTGATGTCTTGTATGCTTTAAGCATGACGAGTAGATACCAGTCAGATCCAGGTGATCGTCACTGGATAGCAGTCAAGAATATTCTTAAGTACTTGAGAAGGACTAAAGAATATTTCTTGATATTTGGAGGCGATGAAGAGCTAGCTGTAAAGGGTTACTCGATGTCGACTTCAAAGCCCGGCCGGGATGATTATAGATCGCAGTCAGGGTTCGTGTTTTGCTTGAATGGTGGCGTGGTGGAAGAGTTCAAGCAAGACACGATTCTTGATTCTAATGAAGCCGAGTATATCACGCATCGAGGCGTGCAAAGGAAGCGATTTGGATCGCAGTTCATTACTGTGCTTGGGGTGGTTCCTAGCATAGCAGATCCCATAGAGCTCTATTGTGACAACAATGGAGCGATTGCACAGGCTAAGGAACCTCGCTCATACCAGCGGACCAAACACATACTACGACGCTTCCATCTCATTCGAGAGATTATCGATAGAGGAGATGTGAAGATTTGTAGAGTACCCACAGAGGCTAACATCGCAGATCCCTTGACCAAGGCTTTAGCACAAAAAAAACATGATGGTCACACTAGGTCATTGGGTATTAGATACTACGGTAATTGGCACTAGTGCCAGTGGGAGATTGTTAGTAAAAGCCCTAGAGTCAATCATATGATGATTGTTGTATGAACTTTATTGTATCATATTCCTATTTATAAAGGCATGGTTATTATATTTACTTGTATTGGTGCCAAATAACTAAATATAATAATGTCCTTGAGTAGTAGGTTCTTATCTATATCAATCGATTGGTTGAATCGATAATGATATGATATAGAGAACACTACTCTTAATCATTCCTAGTCAAGTATTAACATTCAGGGACAATGTTAATGCGTAGAGACTAGCATGTAGGTCAACACGATGACTTGATCTCACAAGTCATGTATATGAGATATCAAGTTGACACATGGGTATGTATTGGAGAATGTATACTGAATGACCCGCCATGAGAAAGTATCATGGATCGTTATATGAGTGTCATATACTTTCTCATGTGGCTATTAGTATGACTATTAGTCCTTAGACCTGAAGTCACCATGGTTCCCTACATAAGGAGTTGCATACTTTGGCTTCGTCAAATGTCACCCGTAAATGGGTGGACTATAAAGGCGATTACTGGGTATGTAACAAATTATGCGGAGGGATGTGAGTGATGTAGATGGGATCTATCCCTCCTATATGACGGGGGTGACATCGATATTCTTGATAGAGTGAGACCACAAAGTGCATGGTCATGCCCAAATGAGTCAATATGAGATATTGAGCTCATTTGATTAGAGTGAGTCTACTTGGAGTTCAAGATATATATTGTACCGAGGATGACATGGTCTATGCCTCGATTGGTCAATCTAGATGTCAAGGATAGAGGGACATTGTCACATATTGTGAGAGTCACAATTAGTAGTCACAAAGGTGATGTTGGTGCTCAACATTCTTGTAACTTGGGTAGCAATGATGTGTTGCTAGATACCGCTCATTGCTTATGTTCCTAAATCGGTTTAGGGACATTGCCAACGTTACAAGAACCTATAGGGTCATACACATGAGGGCAATTAGATGGAGATTAGGTTCATATGATGAACCATGAGGATTAGGTTCATGGGATGAACCAAATTGGATTAAGAGTAATCCAAATTAGACTAATTGAGTTAGACTCAAGTTGATTCAAGTGTTGAATGAGTCTAATTTAGATTTGATTCATCAAATCAATTTAAATTAATGAATAGAGATTCATTAAATTAAATTGACTTGAGTCAAGTGGTTAGATTTGATCAACCATGGGAGATTAGAGGTCAAGTTTGACTTGACTTGAGAGGGAAGATAAAAGGTCAAGTTTGACTTGACCAAATGTCATGTCATGATGATGACTTGGCATGGCCGGCCAATGATGATGCTCCACATCATCATTGACTTATCATGTGGTGCCACCTCATGAGGGAGACCAAGAGCCATGGGAGTTACATGCATGCATGTAACCTCCCAAGCCTTGAAGTGGCTGACCACTTTAGGAGTTTTGATGGTTGAATTCATTTGGTGAGTTACACACAACTTCATCTTCTTCCTTGGATCAACTTCCCTCAAGCTCTCCCTCTCTCCTTCCTCATCTTGCCGAGCATCTAAGGAGTGCTAGCACACTCAAGATTGCTTTTCTCCACCTTTTGCTTGTGTGGATACCAATAGAGGAGTGTGAACTTGACGCTCTTGAGTTCTGGCGAACCTTTTGGATGAGCGGGATTTGCGAAGGGTGTCACATCGAGGGTAACGTCCTTATCATATAGATCTAAGGTAGATCTAGGGTTTTATATAAGCACATACATGTTTTAGTTTTAATACATCTTCGCACGGATCTGTGGCTGGGGATTCCGAGGTTTCCGCAACGCAAAAAGCGATTTTTGCAGCTCGGAAAAACCCAACATTTGTATTGTGTTTGCTGCATTTTATTGCTACCTTGGATGTTGCATATGATTGCCATGCATACAGGATACATATTTGTATATGGTGATGACTTTATTTCTTCTAGTATGGCACATGCTCCTATATTAGGGTAGGAGATTCAGGTAAGTACAGTCCTTTTGTATTTCTTTCTTGCATACCCTATATATATGAGACTGTACTGGCATGATTGTTATCGTTAGCTATTTCTTACCTTGCATATCGACTATATCCGCTGAGTTCTTTGAACTTACCCCGTTGATTTATATCTATTTCAGGATGAAACTGTCAGGAGAGTCCAGCTGCCAAACCCCCATGTTCTGATAGTTGTATTGGTTATTTGTTTTATGGATTTGGATTTTTTTTATTAGAAGATATGTTTAGGACTAGAGTTGGATTTATGTACTCGGGGATTTCTGGTGTCCTTATGGATCTTTATTTGGATTTTATTTCGATTGGATTTGATTGAGTATTCCTGCCCAGATGGCAGAAGGGGTAAGTCAAGAGGTGATAGATTTTATTTATTTACTTTGATTGATGGCCTGAGGCCTAATTACTACCTGTGTGGGTTGTTTGGATTCCAGTCATGTTGACCGATGTATAGTGGCCTTGTAGGCCTTGTATGAAAAATTAGTATTGTCATCCGTACAGGGGAGATGCTGCTGGATTTTTATCTGGCGGGGACTCCCTCGGGGTGTGATAATTTATTTGGTATCATAGCCCTAGGTTTACGAGTTGCTAGGGGTTTTTGGATTTTTCGGAGTTTGCCATGTTTGGCAGGTTAACTTGAGTATTTATGGATTGGTATGGATTTCCGACGATTTTTATGTTTCGGAAATTCGAGGTAGTATTGACGAGGTCAATTTGGGGATTTGGTGGCGACGAGACCTCTCCTAACGACAAAATAGGTATGATGATAAAATTTTCTTGTGTTTTTACTTGTAGTGACATCTGATAATAATTTAACAGATATGAAACGAGGTGGGCGTGCTCCTGCGCCGAGACATGGTGCAGGGCGGCCACGCAAGAGGACATTGAGATCTCTGGCGATTGAGTTGCTAGAAAGGTCTATAGAGTTATGATGCATGTGCAGACTCGTAGTAGGGGTCGCCCACCAAGGTGACCAGCCAGAGTTGTCGTTAGTGTTTATACTCCAAGTTAGATTGGCTATGTGTTTAGTGGATAACAGGAAATAACATTTAGTGTGTTGGTTACTATTCATAATCGTAGATGGAGTTGACCACGTGAACAACCTATTCAGTCTATGAGTCTTGAACCTGTGTCAAAAAGGTGAATTTCCTTTGAGAGCTGACTGATATCGAGTCAGAAAGCAAAGGTCAAGTCGTCACATTTGTTGTGAAAATCAAGGGCTACAGTGTTAGGGATTTTCACTAATTATGCTAGTCAAATTATTACCCTGTGAGGTAATGGACAAGGAATGTATACTATTGTTGATGCAGACAATGGAGGTTTAAGTTACGAAGTTTCATAGGGATTTTGATCCTTAAGCTGCTTGAGCTTAGATCGATAACATTGAAGGTACTTTTAAGTATCTAATTTGTATTTATATAGGGGGAGTGGAGTTAGTTTCTTACTATTGCAATGATCAAGTTGTTACTTGGTAGAATATGTAGAAGAATTTTGGGGAAATAACCCATTACGGGATCACAGGTTCATGATGTTTTTGAGAGACAGTATTTCCCTATGTTATTTTGTATGACTCATTGTTGGGAAATTCTTGAGCCTTTAGTTGAGTGATAAATTGTTAATTGAGTTCACTATAGAGTTTATTAGACTTGCAGAGTTTACCCCCACTTAATGGCTCAAGACAGTGATTGAGTTGTTTTCGATCACCCACGATTTATTGGTTTACATTTGGATTAGGATAGTTGGATCTTCCATCAGTTCCTATCGGGAGGCATTAGGGTGAGTCATATTTATGAAAATGACACTGTAGCAAGTGTCTCAAGATAATGGTGTAGTCGATCTAGTGATAATAACCTACACTTCTGATAAGGCAACCGTAGAAGTCGTGAACGTGCTCTTCTAGCTAAATTCACGTGGCATTATTTCGTTCCCATGTTGATGCTCGATATTGATCATGTTTGTTGTTAGAGATGGTAACTTGATGTTGATGATGGAAGTTTACAACCTCTTGAGTGATTGAGGGATTAGTTGGAATTTTAGTTTATTTTGGTGGTGATCAAGGCTCTGTCCCGGGAATGAAAGATTGATGAAACACTTCATTTCCCAGCGGAAAATAGGAATATGGATTAAAGCTTTCTCCTCAGATTTATGTGGCTATCAGAAGTGATTTGTGAACTTGTGGAAGATATGAAGCTGGTTGTGTGGTTCTTGGAGAAAATGATAGGAAGAGGTGTACACCTAGATGCATACAGTTACCGAATTCTTATTCTAGGTCACTGTGAAATAGGGAATCCATTAAGAGTAGAAGTTGGACAAGTTTACATCTTTACTCGAAAGGAGTTGTAGATGGTTGAAGGATTGATCATTGGGGTATTACTATAGTTTACCTTACTTAATGATATAGTGAGAGATACTAATAGTTTACAGATATCTTTGGTTAAAACATGTATAGACAGGATTAGAAGGTTTTCTATATTTGGATCATGTGGATTAATAGTGTTTCCACCGACAGGTGAGATGATTACTGTAATGATTATCAGAGGGGTATGATATTGATTTTGGATGTTTAGAGGTTGATTGATGGAAATGTTATAGTATGGTGAGAGAGTTAACTTAGTTGAGTTATAGTTAACTCGGTTGATATAATGTGGATATCTAGATATTAACTTGGAGGTTATGATTGTGACATGATGGTATAAGAATGTCTCTCGGATGCTTGTATAATTCGAGAGTAATCAGATGTAGTGTCGGATGAACTTCTAGGCTTGCCGCTGTATAGGCAAGTAGAGTAGGCGATCGGAGTGATTTCGAAAATAGTTTTCGATATCGAAGATCCCCTACTGGGTGATAATTTATTTGGTACTGAGGTAATGATATTTTACGAGCCAAATGTTTGTACTTATGGTGCGTTGGCTGAGGGCTAGTGTAAAGCGCACAAGGTTGTAGAAGCTCATGATTTACTCAAGGCAATGTCATCCAATTGGCTGAGCGCCAAATCGAGTTGCTTAGATACCATCATCGATCGGTCTTTCAAGGTTTGCAAGGTTGATGATGCCGAGAGGTATTTGTTAGAATGACGATTTTACCAGGGGATAATTTAGTTGGTATCAGTGTTGCTTAACACTATGGGAATTGGAAGAATCTAAGTTCCAATTATAGGAGGTGTTGGATGGGATATTTATTTGTCCCAGTATTTTATTTCTTAAGAAGCTCTAGAACTCGTTGTTCAAAGAGAGATGAACCTTTGAGGTTATACATCGATTATCGATGATGGAATGCGGTAGTGGTAGAAGGAAATTAATATCCTTCATTGTGGATAGAGGATCTATTTAGATCAGCTATAGGACACCTGTGTATACTCTAGGATTGATTTATGACTGGTGGGTTGATATTGTAGTGACATGGTGTCATACAATTATCATTGTCATTGAGATGGTGGATATATCATCATCCTAGGGTAAAGAGGATGCAGGTGTGAAGCGATGACAATTTCATACTTGGTATGAATTGTATGAGCTTTTGGATTATCTTATTAGACTTATTGATGACTTAGTCGTCCAGGGATTTGAGAAGTCGTATATTTTGGATCATGTGTGGTCGTTGAAGTTGCGTAACTTGGCCACTGTTGATGGTGGCAGTTGGAGTTGAGCACTCGGCCACCGTAGATGGTGGTTTTCTGGTATTGATTTGATTATTACCATAGATATGGATAGGATGCTCTAGTGGTACTACACCGCTGTCTGGTGATGGAATTTACTTGGTCTGAAGCTTGTGAAACTGGTTTCAGGGCTCAGATGATGGTTGATTTTTACACCAGTGTTGTTTGATCATTCTCGGGTGGAAGGAAGGGTATTGTATGTGGATGCAATGTTTCAGAGAATGGAGCATTTCTGATGTAGTTGATCAAGACGTATCCGATGTTTACGTCAAATGAGGAACTACGAGATGGGTTGTCATATATATGACGTGGATGTAGCAGTGATTATGTTGTTTTGTATAGGTGAGGAGCCGGAATGCTCATGGGGTTTTGGCTAGCTACTGGGTAGCTACACAGAGTTGTTAGAACACGGATAGTTGCAACTGGGGAGATTGGTCAATAAAGTTTTCCAATCACCTTTCGCTCTGTGCGATAGAATGGATTCTAGACAGTAGATTGCTCTTGTGAGGAAATATTTCTCCGTCTCCGAGAAGAATGGTGGGTTACATAGTTACATTCAAATTTAGGAAGAGTTACTTTTGATTCAGGACAACAGATAGATCCCTGTTGTGATGATAGAGAGAATCTACCATAGAGTTATACTCTTGCTCTACCTGTTCGGAATTAGTGATAGTGGAATTTGTATGTCGTCTGTATCTAGATAGCTATATATTCTGTCTGCCCATGAGATCCAGTCGTGGTAGCATGTCGTTGCCCGCAGATAGTGCCTTTTGTTTTACCCCGAGGGCCACGAGGCTTTATCACGACATTTTGATAAGTATTGCTTGTAGATTGCAATAGGTTGTATATGTTGCAGATGTATTCGGATTGTATCCGGAAAATAGTAAGTATTGAAATGTTCTCTGTGGTGGAACGACAGGCAAAACATAGTTGATTTGGTAGTTTGGTGTTCAGTGTGTCAACTAGTAAAAGTGGAATAATAGTGATCAGCAAAGTGGTGTGCCGAGAGGGAAGTGGGAGCCTAGTATGATGGACAGTGTTGGGAGATTATTTATAATTCGGAAAGGGCTTGATGCGATTTCGAGTAATCGGTGAGCGATTAGCTGAGCCCGCTCACTTTCTATTGATCCATAAGATGAGTTTGTTGGATCACTGGATAGGTTATACTGTGGCAATTTCCAGTTCATAGAGTATCTGTGAGTATCGTATACGATAGCGATTCAGGATTTACCTTAGGATTATGACATAGTCTTTAACAGGTCACGGATATAGAGCTCCACTCTGGTACAGTTAGGTACTTATGATAGGTGGTCGATATGAAGATACTATTCATACTTTGGAAGGGTTGCGAAAAGGTGTGATAGATTTTAGGGGATATCAGTAACCCCACTTGGTCACTTGAGGTGTGACTTGTCTCTAGATGCTTGAGATGGTTGTTGTGACATCTCATACTAATATACGAGTAGGAAATTTAGGGACCAAATTTTATTAGTGGGGGAGAATGTTAAATACTGAAATTTAAAATATTAAATTAAATGGCCAAAGAATTAAGAAAATAATCCTGGAAATTTTTTGGAATTTAAACGGAGTCTGTACGAGATAATTACGGGGATAAAATAAATAGGTTTTAGGTGGAGTCTATTTAAGGGGATTAATAGGCGATATTAACCTAAAGTTTACAAATAACTAAACCTAGGTTTAGTTTTCCCGATTCGCGCCGCACTGTTGGTTTTTCCCCTCGCGACCACCTCTTCCTCTCGCGACTTGCAGTTTCTCTCTCGTGAACATCTTTTTCCCATCGCAACTAGCAACCGACGCCCTTCTTCCCGATTTCTCTTCCTCGTCCCCTTCTCTCGCGCAGCCGTCCCTTCATCGCTCGACCTTGTGGCCACCTACCCCTCTGCCACCAGCGTCATCGTCTGTGTCGGCGTCTCTTCACTCTGGATCGCGTGCCGCACCGGCCACCCCTCCCGCTTGTGTGCCACCACAGTCACCCGAGCCTTCTGTTCCCCATCGCTCGAGCCCCCCCACACACGACGGCCAGGTCACTGGTCGCGCTGCAGCCAACAACCGCCGTCGTGCCCTCCCGCCGTCGCCCCAACAGCCCTCTGTGTGCTCGTCGTTCTCCTCTACCACAAAACCACCTGCGGCCGCCTTCTCCACTCGCCTCCATCACCGTAGCCTTCCCCTCCGCGTGGATTAATCAGCAGCGGTGAGTTTATGTTGGAGTAAATGATTTAGGGCAGCAAGGAAATCTGTCGGTGAACAGGGCAGTCGTGGAGAAATAGCATCTTTCGGTATATTTCTCGTTTCCCCCTCTTTTTCTTATGTCAGTGTTTTGGTATGGATTTTTAATCGTTGAATGAAAGTGGGTGTGTTGTTGAGTCTATATGGGCTGCAGCGAGGTGGATTGGAGAGGTAGCAGTTTGATCAGTTGAGTAGGTTAGATGGAGGGTGACTGAGCCGTGGAAATTGAGTTGGGGGTTTAATTTGGGAAAATGATTGGTTGCTGGTGGGATCCTAGGGCCGGTAAGCACGATTTTGGTGTTATTCGGTTGATCATATTGTATTCGGTGGATATGGGATGGATCTACTTTGGGTGAGTTAGCTGTGGGGTTTTGGTCGACTGTGTAAGGGTTGAGGAATTATATTCGAGTAATTGGATGAAAGACGGTTATGTTAGGTGGAAGGTGATCAAGATTTTATTAAGCCTTTGGGTTTAATTGGGTTATGAACGAAATCGATTAAGCATTCGATTTGTCAGTGGATTGCATTTTTGTTCTTAACAATAGTTATGTTGTACACAGGTTTCGGTCACGAGGCAGGTCCACGGTCATGACGACTTCATTTTTTTGAGGACATTTTATCAGGCGGGTATTTTGACTTATCTCTTAGATATAGTCATGTTGATATGCTAGTTAGGATAGCTTGTAATAATTTTCATGTTTATATGTCTAGTACGTTATTGTGCCTACTTGATACATGCATTGGATCAGTTTATAGTTATATCTTCCCTGTTTTACTCGGATCATTGATATGTACTTATTGGTTGTGCATATTATTTCGGATATATATTTTAGTTGGATTTACATGCTTTAGTATCATGCACCATCTTGCATGATTGCATGCTGGCTGGACGAGGTTCCTTTATAGTTGAGTCCGCAACCAGTTACATGGTCTGCACATGCTACCACTCATGGGTTAGTGGTACATCAGAAGGGTGTGTGCAGTTGCTCTGTCAGGCTCCGCTGGTCCGCTCATGGGTAGCGTTGAGTCAGCGTGGTAGCGGGCAGGGATCCCTCCTCTGGTCTACGACACCGGGAGATGAGAGCTTTGCTCCCCCACTCTGTTTGGGGCAGGAGGATAAGTATACTCCGACAGCATCCTTATCACTCAGTCACTCAGGAGCAGTGATGGAAGAGTGCACAGTTATCATAGCCCTACCCACTCGGCTTCACCATTACGTGTGAGGCGACTGACTGGCATCAGGGGTGACCATGTCATTTGCACAGCATGCATTTTGCATGGATAGCATTTGTATTGTGTTTGCTGCATTTTATTGCTGCCTTGGATGTTGCATATGATTGTCATGCATACAGGATACATATTTGTATATGGTGATGACTTTATTTCTTCTAGTATGGCACATGCTCCTATATCAGGGTAGGAGATTCAGGTAAATATAGTCCTTTTGTATTTCTTTCTTGCATACCCTATATATATGAGACTGTACTGGCATGATTGTTATCATTAGCTATTTCTTACCTTGCATATCGACTATATCCACTGAGTTCTTTGAACTTACCCCGTTGATTTATATCTATTTCAGGATGAAACTGTCAGAAGAGTCCAGCTGCCAAACCCCCATGGTCTGATAGTTGTATTGGTTATTTGTTTTATGGATTTGGATTTTTTTTATTAGAAGATATGTTTAGGACTGGAGTTGGATTTATGTACTCAGGGATTTCTGGTGTCCTTATGGACCTTTATTTGGATTTTATTTCGATTGGATTTGGTTGAGTATTCCTGCCCAGATGGCAGAAGGGGTAAGTCAAGAGGTGATAGATTTTATTTATTTACTTTGATTGATGGCCTGAGGCCTAATTATTACCTGCGTGGGTTGTTTGGATTCCGATCGTGTTGACCGATGTATAGTGGCCGTGTAGGCCTTGTATGAAAAATTGGTATTGTCACCCGTACAGGGGAGATGCTGCCGGATTTTTATCTTGCGAGGACTCCCTCGGGGCGTGACAGATATTCCATCTCAATGATTTCATCAAGTCTACCATAGTAATCAAATTACTATTAATGTTGTTACTACGTCCTTTTATGCAAACACCTGAATTATTCATCAGTGTCTTTGAATTGCATTATGCCACATAAAATTTGTAATCATTAATATAGTAACCAGAGTAGACTTTTATGTTATGAAAAGGTATTGCTATATGATCCTTGATCTTTTGATCATGTCCATTTATTGATCTTAGGTCTTTCACCTACAAATGTAGGTATGATATTAATTCTCGATTTTATAATACACTTGAAGGAACAAAAATTAGTCTCTAACTTACGAATATTTCAAACCATAATGCAAATTCCATCTCTATCTTTGTATCCACCTCACTTGCCTCTATTAATGGATTTTTATAGTTAAAAGTGTTGTTTGTACAAGCTATACGGGAAGGAAATTTTAAGAATTATGGTATAACAAACCCACGTAAGGGGATTAAAAGTTTGAATATAGAAGTTAACACACTTTTATATAGGTTTGACCTCGTAACTAGTTAAAAAGTATGTAGTTTCGAGTTGCATGGTATTCTTATTGATTTAACCATCTATATACAAATGCACCAGTAGGCTTACCAAGAAACTTGAAAACAAAAAATATCTCTGGGTCTATCGGTTGAATATCATTAGAATTTCAAAGACACTTGTAATGTCTGATTTTCACATTATCAGCAAAATAATATGAGCAGAAAGACGATGCTTCTTCAATGAAATAAGCATTACACATATTGATTCCTCAACTTTTTCTTTATTACAAACATTATTCTTTAATTTCTTCAAAAAAATTTCAAATGGATACATCCATCTGTACTACATAAGACCAGCTAGTCGTGCCTCATAAGGTAAATAAACTAATTCACTGTAAAAAATGGATGTTTTAGCGATGAAATTTATTTGTTGCTAATCTGGAACAAATTTTGTGAAAAAAATAGAAGTCGTCGCAAATCAGCAACGAGTTTTACAATAAAAAATAATTTATGACAAATTTAGCAATAATCACAGATTTTACAACCAAAAAAAAATTGTCGCTATATCCGTCGTAATATTTGCGACAAATATAATCTTCATTGCCAAATCTAAAACGAAAAAATAAATTAGTCATAGATTTTGCAAAGAAAATTCAATTTGTCGCAAAATTTGCTTCAAAATTGCAACGAATTAATTTTTGGTCGAAAAATCTATGACAAATTTAAAATTCGTCGTAGAATTTGTGAAGAAAGTTAAATTCGTTATAAAATCTACGATAAATATAAAATTCGTCGTAAATTTACAACAAATTTTGCTTCAAAAAACTTTCATCACAAACTGTCCTATAATTTCCAGTATCCCTTTTCCTCGCTCATGACCTCTTCCACCTTCTGTCTCTACTCCCTCTCTCTCTAAATATGGTCATCCACCATCGAAAAATGAATGGATCATCGTCAGTACATCTTTGATCTCCTCCCTTTCTCTAAATATGGCAGTGGATCGTTGGATCTTCACATATTCGATGGCGGATCATCGAATCTACACAGATCTGACTGTGAATCACCGGATATGGGTAGATCCGGCGGTAGATCTTCGAATCTGCATAGATCGAATGGTGGATTGCTGGATATGCACAGATCTGACGATCTGTGCAAATCTGAAGATCTGCTCAGATCTGACAATCTGTGCAGATCCGGTGATCTACTCAGATCCGACAATTTGCACAGATCCAGCGACCTTGGCAGATCTGACAGTGGATCACCGAATCTATGCAGATCGGGCAGTAGATGGGATCTGTGCAAATCCGACAATCTGCACAAATCTAGAGATCTGCGCAAATCTGACTACGGATCGCCAGATCTGCACATATCCTATGATCAACATAGATCCGATGGCGGATCGCCCGATCTATGAAGATCCGATGATCCC
Source organism: Wurfbainia villosa (assembly GCA_025175895.1). Taxonomy (NCBI): domain Eukaryota; kingdom Viridiplantae; phylum Streptophyta; class Magnoliopsida; order Zingiberales; family Zingiberaceae; genus Wurfbainia; species Wurfbainia villosa. The sequence goes on from CM046002.1 coordinate 95,455,344, forward strand.
CCATCGAATCTGTGCAGATCCAGTGGTGGATCGCCGGATCCAGCTCGATGAACCACTAGCTCTAACAGATCGGCAGTGGCATCGATCTCATGCTTTAGTTGTCGACTATGTGGCTTCTTCTGAGTCACTGCTAAGTGATTCATCCATGTCTATTTTAGCATCCATATCACTTGTAAAATAGACAAGAATGAATCCCTTAGTAGTGACTGAGAAGACGCCACAGAGTCGACGACTAAAGCATGCGACTTTTTTAGGAAGTAGACTGCTTACATAATATCAGGTTGGCTTGTCTGACAAATATCGACTCTAAGCGATAAAAATCTGAAGATAAGTTAATGAACACATGAACCACGAATGTCAATTTTGGGCGACATAATAAGTTAGAACACATGGCATATCCTCTTGGTCTCTAAAAGTCGATGCCTATAATAAGTCAAGTGTTGTGATGATGGTGGTTAATGTTTGAAAATTTATATCTAAATGTTACTTGACTTGTTACACTCGATATCTTTGTATTATAAGTTTAATATGATATTTGAATTATTATATATTGTTAGATGTGTTTGGTGTGAAATTTCTTAAAATAAGTAAAAATAGTAGGTTGTATTGGGGTGTACTATTTCATGTTTTTTTAGATTTAGCAATGAAAAATTTAATCATCGCTATTTTTTCGATGAAAACATATTTTTGTCACCAAATCTGCAGTGTCAGTCGACTGGAAACATCAACTAGTCAATTGCTTTTTGATGAACATTCAAACAATTGCATATTAGTCAACTGACACATAACATCAGTCGATTCACCGATTGATTTTTGCAATGAAAGTCATTATCGTCACCAAAACTGCTACAAAAATTATATTCATTGCAAGATAATGGTCATCAGTCGACTAATGGACTATTCGACTAGAGTTACTGTAGCAGTGCATAAATTTTTTTTAGCCAACTGACCAGTTAACTAACGCATTTCTAATCGACTGATATATAGAGCCAGTCAACGACTGATTGTTCGAAGTGGATTCTGCGACGAAAATATAAATTCATTGCAAATCTACAATGATTTTTACATTTGTCACTAAAGTTTGCAATGATTTTATAATTCGTTGCAAAATTTTGGATTTTTAAAATTATTTAGGCCAAAAATAATTGGTAAACTTTGCGACAAATTTATATTTCGTCGCCAAATTTCCAACGAATTTAGTTCTTCGTCGCAAAAATTGTGATGAATATGAAATTCATCGCATATTTTGCAACAAACTTAGTATTCATCGGTGATTTGTGATGAATTTAGCAATGACCAATAAATCATTGCAAAACTTCCCCTAATTAATCTACTCAACCCCCTCTTTTCTTCCTACACTCGCGAATCGTTGCCGCACCGATACAAATCTTCCTTTCTCCTTCTCTCTTGGCGTAGTCCACAGTCGGATCTGATGCAGGAGTTGCATAGATCTAGCGTCGGCAATTCTTTGTAATGGCAATCGTCGTCGGCCGTCGCGCGAGTCGCGCCGGCGAGGCGAGGCAACGCCCGCCAGCGAGTCGTCTTGACGCGTAACGACCTGCCGCATGGTTGCAATAGGGGCGACACCCCTCCCACGTGGGTTGCACGACAGGGGTGTCACTAACACCCCTAGTGTGTCATCTCCCCTGGCGCACTATCACCCCTTTCACGTAGTAGCCACTACTGCATCATTCGTGCGGGAGGGCGACGCCCCTATCGCGTCATTTGCTCTTGCCAAGGACCGACATAGGGCCTTGTCAAGGGGCAGATGTTGCCCCTTGCAAGTGGTGTGCCGCCCCTATCCTAGGGCATCATCCCAGGCTCCGTGTGTGGGTGGGTCATCGGCCCTGGCACGTGCCCTCCGTCGCACCTTCTCAACCCACAACACAGTCGTTGGTCATCCAACTCTACCTCCACGATTAAGGCCCCTTCAATGTTGTCACATCATGAGTTTCAATTCGCCTGCAAGGTCGTGATAGTTGCTTGCAAGGTTGCGACACCCTGCAGCGCATGTTGACCTTGGGCGGGCGAGCTGTGCAAATGCCTAATTCATGTGATTTGTCAGAATAACATGTTATTCAAATTAAATACTTTAAATTTTTTAATGTGTAATATAAAGTGTACAAATTTAATATTTTGTTTCTCTTAGATTTGTCGTACAGTTGTTCGTCTTTCAGGCAATCTGCTTGTTCATAAAGTCTTCTGTTGTCAGCTCATCCATTGCTTCTACTAGAGAACGTATATTATTTATTCCACAATTTTTACCATTATAATTCTATAATAAATATATAATGTTTATTTTTGTGTCTTTCTTTTAATGTAAAAATTTATTATTAGTTTGATATGTTTAATTTGTAATTCAATATCATACCAAAAAGAAATATGTTCTAGAAGAATTTATTTCGAGTATAAATTGATTATTCAAATAATATTAATGAAAAATGATGAGAATATAATTAATCATTGATATAAATTTGAAAACAGGATAAATGGAGAAAGAAAGGAGTTGGATATATAAAAAGAACTTACCAAAATGTCGAGATTTAATCGATGAATTTATTATTGGCCTAGAACAATTTTTAAATTTTACTAGTAATAATGTTGATTTTATGGATGGAAATAAGATAAGGTGACTGTGCAAAAATTTTCATAATGGTAAATTTTTTCAGTGTGAAAAAGTTCGAGAATATTTTTGTAGATTTGGTTTTACCCCAAATTATTATAATTGGATATGTCATGGTGAACCTTTCATATCTGAAGAAGATGTAGGACAAAACACACAAATGTAAGTTAGTGTGGATCAAAATATTATATATGAACAATTCAGTCCGTATCAAAGGATAATAGTTGATGCAATGGGTCATAATTTGATTACAGAACCGAATGCTACAAGTTCTAGTTTTTCTCAAATATATGAACACATGTATACCACTTATTCATCATTGTTGGATGATGTAGAAGCAACAAGTGTTAATGAAAATTTAAATAATGAATTGTATTTCAAATTTCAAGAAGTGTTGAGAGCTGCAGATGAACTTGTATGGTCTGGTTGTAACAGTCACACTAAATTATCTCTAACCACAAGATTATTGAATGTGAAAGCAGAGTATAATGTATCTGAAGATTGCTTTAATGATTTTGTTCAAGTTATTAGAGAAGTATTGCCGCATGAACACATTATGCCCAATGATTTTTACAGTATGAAAAAATTTGTGAAAGAATTAGGTCTTCTGGTGGAAAGAATTTGTGTTTGTAGAGATGATTGTATGCTATATTGGGGAGATAATGCAGACATAGAGATTTGTAAATTTTGTAACCAATTTAGGTGTTATTACGGAGTTAAGCATAACTGTCATATATTCATGAAAAGACTAATTCCTATTGCTTTTAAGGAAATGTTGTAGGAGATTTGAGGCCGCTAGAGGGGGGGGTGAATAGCGTTGAATTCGTACGTCGATGGAATTCGTTCGCGATCATCTCTACAAAACTCGTTATGCGCAGCGGAATAGAAATAATAAAAGCAATAATGAAAAGATACAATCACGAACACAAGGATATAATGTGGTTCGGAACCGAACGGTTCCTACTCTACAAATCGAGCTCTAAAGAGCCCTAGTGATGCACACGCACTCACTAATCACAAATACTCCTTCTCGACACAAGTCGGAGGTGGAGAAACCTCTTACAATAAGATTACAACAATAATCTAAATACAACAAGCAAATATAAGAAGAAATACAACAAGAGAAGTAAAGAAAACTTTACAAAAACTCTTTAGAAGCTTGCTTGTTGATTGCCTTGGACTAGCACTTGAAAGCCTTGATTTGCAGCAGCAAATCGCTTCAAAACGTCCAAGAAAATCGGTTGCAAAAACCCTCCCATCGAGTTCCTTTTATCCTTGCGCGCGACCTGGATTTTTGCCCATCAGTCGACTGCCATAAGTCACCAGTCGACTGATGTCACTGTTGTCGTGAGACAACGGCTCGATCCACACTGGAAAAACTCCAACGGATCTCTTGGCGGATCGGCGCCAACATTGCGATCGGCAGCCGGTAGCGTAATCGACTACCCGATCGCTCGGAGCATTGTGCTCGCGGTGAACTAGCAATCGACTCACAGGCCTTGGCGATCGCGCCATAGACATCGGTTCATTGCTCAATGAGCGATCGACTACCAGCATTCTGCTCTTAAGCGGCATCGAACTCAAGTCGACTCACGGCGGTCGCCATAATGCGTGAGGTTTTAACCCAAGTATGGTGCCCCTATACTTGCTAGACCACCCTTAGCCTAGACCTAAGCCTTCTAGCCACCTCCATCAGCCTCACGCCTCTCGGATCCCTCCAAGTCATCAATGACTTGTTCATCCATCGCGCTAGCCTCCAGGTGCTTCCCTTGGCTATGTCATGCTAATGGTGTCTACACCACCAAGGCACATTGGACTTACGCCGCCAAGACTCCGCTTGGACTTTATGCTGCCAATATCAATCCCCTTGGACTTCCCAAATGACAAGACTCAAGCTTGGACTTTCCCTTGCCAACCCATGTTGGACTTTCCATGCCAAGACCCATGCTTGGACTTTCCATTTGCCAAGACCCATGCTTGGACTTCTCATTTGCCAAGACCCATGCTTGCACTTTCCATTTGCCAAGTGTCCCACTTGGACTTTTCATGCCAAGTACTCATGACTTGGACTTTACCAAATGCCAAGTGTCCCACTTGGACTTTCCATGCCAAGTACCCATGACTTGGACTTTACCTTACCAAGACCCATGCTTGGACTTTCCCATAATCACATGGTCAACCCCAGTCAACCATCAAGGTCTTCCTCGAGTCAAACTCGAGTCCGGTCAAACATGACCCGGGTCGATTGCTCCAACAATCTCCCCAACATATTAACCGACATTAATGTCAAACATCAATGCCAAACCACTTTGTCAAATCCCTTTGTCAAACATCAAAACATCACTCGAGTCAAACTCGAGTCTGGTCAATCGTGACCTGGGCCGATTGCACCAACAATCTCCCCCCTTTTTGATGTTTGACAAAAACCAAACAAATCATCTGAGTTAGACCACTAACTCAAATCCCTTACCAATTATCCCAAATTGGTAAACACTCTCCAAATGTTCTCCCCCAAACATTCTCTCCCTTTTTGACTAACATCAAAAAGGTTTTCTCTCCAAGGAGGTCAATGTCTCATGTCCCAATGAGATCTTACAATCTCCCCCTTGATCCAAAAATAAACACCTAGGATGCCTACCATCTTCCTAGTGATAATTCACATATCACTCAAGAGAGACAAACCTATACTCTCTCCCAATTTCCAAATTGGGTATCAAAAACCCATCAATTTTCCCAATTGATGATACTCTCCCAAAAACTTCTCCTCTTCAAGGAGAAAAACACATCCATCATCCCAAGATGGATACCTCCCCCTAAAGGCTTGCTCCCCCTTGATCATTGCACCAACAATGTCCTTGGGAAGCCCCTAAGCCAATAGGAACTCTAAACCATCAAAATTAAGGTTCTAAGTTCAACATAGAACTTTCACTCACCCTAAATTTGATTCTTTGACCTAACACAGCTCCTAATCCATATCCAATGAATTTTCACCCTTTATAATGCTTCCTAAAGCATATCCTAGGGTTAGGAGTGATTAGGAACCTTTACCATGGCTGAAACTGGGCTAAACAAACCTTGTTAACCGAAATCAGACACAGCGATCGACTCTGATAATCGATCATTGCCACTCACATCGATCATTGCCACCACGTCGATAAAAATCTCGATTTTCAACTATCAGAAATGAATTTTGAAAATTCATAAATAATTATACGTAATTCGAAAAATCATGAAAATTCATACGTATAATACTTATGACACACACAATGGGTGAAAAATATTTGAAAATTATTTTACCCATAAAATAGTGAGTTTGATACAAAACTCAAAACCATTGAAATTTTCAATGTTTTGGCCCTATTTTGTATCAACTCTATCAATGGTGATTGCTATCAAAAGATAGACTTCACCAAGGTTTTTCAAAATGATTTTAAAATGTTTTCAAAACCTTATTTTGGATCATATTCCTTGGGCTCTATGTACATGACTTGCACACATGCTCTCCCAATGATCCACAAATGAAACAAGATGAGTTTTAGTTCATCTAGATGCAAAAACTATGCACCTTGAACTCAACTCATATCCTAGCATCTCACATGTATCTAAGGTGTATAAATACACATACATGTTAATTGGATGTGAGATGTGGGTTTTGTTCATCCTAATCTAGGGTTTCATGCATTCTCTAAGACAACCCTACTTGATTCCCTTATAAATGGGACTTCAAGTCATGCCATAGTCCTTAATTCAATTTCAATCAAATTGTCTTAAATGCATGAATGATTATGACATTAGAAATGTTATAAATAAGCATATGCTCATAATCATGATGTCATGGCATAAGATGAAATCTAAAAACACATGACATTTAAATCCTTAAACCTAAGCATAATCATGACATATAAAATGATTAGAAATAGGCATGATGTCATGACATGGCATATGGCAATCAAGGCATGACATATAAAATATATAGGTATAGTAATACCTAAATTTTAATATTAATTGTCATTTTATATAATTAAGTATATTTTGTCATATTAACTTAAATTTTCCCAAGTGTGCCAAAAACCCAAAATGACACACTACGACCTCTAAACCTAAATTGTGCCAATTTGACCATTTTATCAAACTTCATAACTAATATTGGCACATCCTAGAATCTTTTAGGATGATAATTCAAATCTATTTCCAAGGTATCCATAATCTTGAAAATAACCTAAAGTGCCACCTTTGCCATGGTTGAGTTAACTACTCATCCATTTAAGGTTGGCACACCCTAACCCATCTAGCGTGAATCAATCACGCTCTTAGGAACCCAAAACCGATTTGAGCTCCTAGGGTTAATTAGGTATTCCTTAGGGATAACCTCCCTAGATACCTTCCTAATGACCCTCCTAGGCTTATTAGCCTTGGTCATTTGGGTCTTACCTAGGTTGACTCTAGGGGTAACTCCCCTTGCAACCTTCGTAGTGGCCACCCTAGGTTTCCTAGAAACCTTAGCCACTAGGCACAACCCTTGGTCAACTCTAGGGATGACTTCCCTATTGACCTTAGTCTTCCTAGACCTAGTTTGTGTTCCATAATCAAATGGAACACTATGGTAAGCCACCTTAGGCTTAGGTTTGTGACCCAAACCTTGCTTGCCCTTGGTTGACTTTTGACTCTTAGGTCCTAGGTGTTGACTTTGACTTTTGGACCTAGAAGTTTGACTAATTGACCCTTGCATTTGATTTTGCATAACCTTAAGGGTCTTTTCAAGTTTTTCAAGCCTTGACCTCAAGGCTTGGTTCTCTAATTCTAATTGCCCAATTTTAGAATTTTGATTTAGACCATGGGCATGGTTCTTCCTAGGCATATGCCTAGTCCATTTAGGGTTAAGGCCTAGATATTCTCCTATTTTCTTAATGCTTTCCTTAGGTAATATTTTTTTAGGGACATTAGTCCCAAATTTCTTCTTATTTCCTAAGTGAACACTCTTAGCTCCTAGGCAAATATATCTATTATTTCTAGCATGATTTTCATGCACAATAGCAAGACTATTAAAATTATTCCTAGCATGCTTCTTATCCCTAGAAATTGAAGGTGCATTAATAGATTTTACCTTAAGGTTTGCCTTGGAGGCTCCCCCTACTTGTGTTGCTCCTTCTTGCCCTTTCTTCTTTCCCCTTGGACATTGACTCCGATAATGTCCCTTTGAGTTGCACTTGAAGCATATAATATGCTCCTTGCTCTTTTGACTTGAGGGACCGGCATCCTTGGCCTTTGGTGCCGGTGGAGCTTTCCTAACCTTCTTTGGGCACTTGCTCTTATAGTGCCCAAATTCCCTACACTCAAAGCACATAATATGATTTTTATTGGAAGATAAAATGTTTGAGTTACCTAGGGTGGTGGTAGGTGCCGGAGTTGAATTTTGAGCTTCCTCATCTTGATCGAATGTTGAAGGCTCTTCTTGAGGTTGCTCCGGTGTAGAGGATGGTCTCTCCTCCTCAATCCTAGAAGTAGATGTTTCTTCCATCTCTTCTACTTCTTCTTTCTCCGATTCGGAAGTTGACTCCATCTCAACTTCCGATTCCTCACTCTCACTTGAAGATGAGCTCTCCTCTTCATCCTCCTTGTCTTCTTGGATTGAATGAGGCTCTTCATGGAATTTTGCCAATATGTTCCATACCTCTTTGGCGTCTTTACAATCCCCATAGTCACCTAGGCTACACAAGATGTCATTAGGAATTAAATCAAATATAAATTTGATTACCTTCTTATTTTTCTTGAATTGTCGTAGTTGTTCTTCACTCCATTTCTTCTTCTTGAGACATTCTCCCTTTGGTCCCTTAGGATATTCAAATCCTTCCATCAAGGCGAACCATTCCTCAAGGTCTCTCATCATCAAAAACTCTTCAATTCTCGCCTTCCAAGAATTGAAACCTTCTCGTCCATAGAATGAATAAGGGACCGGTGTGTTGATGTCCCATCCTAATTGCCCTTCCATCTTCACCCTCTAGCTTTTTGTCTAAGCTCCCGGCGGTTAGTCCGTAGAAGAGCCCCGGGCTCTGATACCAATTGTAGGAGATTTGAGACCGCTAGAGGGGGGTGAATAGCGTTGAATTCGTACGTCGATGGAATTCGTTCGCGATCGTCTCTACAAAACTCGTTATGCGCAGCGGAATAAAAATAATAAAAGCAATAATGAAAAGATACAATCACGAACACAAGGATATAACGTGGTTCGGAACCGAACGGTTCCTACTCCACGGATTGAGCTCTAAAGAGCCCTAGTGATGCACACGCACTCACTAATCACAAATACTCCTTCTCGACACAAGTCGGAGGTGGAGAAACCTCTTACAATAAGATTACAACAATAATCTAAATACAACAAGCAAATATAAGAAGAAATACAACAAGAGAAGTAAAGAAAACTTTACAAAAACTCTTTAGAAGCTTGCTTGTTGATTGCCTTGGACTAGCACTTGAAAGCCCTGATTTGCAGCAGCAAATCGCTTCAAAACGTCCAAGAAAATCGGTTACAAAAACCCTCCCATCGAGCTCCTTTTATCCTTGCGCGCGACCTAGATTTTCGCCCATCAGTCGACTGCCATAAGTCACCAGTCGACTGATGTCACTGTTGTCGTGAGACAACGGCTCGATCCACGCTGAAAAAACTCCAACGGATCTCTTGGCGATCAGCCAACATTAGCGACATTGTATCGCCGGCCAGCGTAGTCGATCGCCCGATCGGCTACGGAGCATTCTGCTCACGGTTGAACTAGCGATCGGCGAGCCCTTAGCGATCATTGCCGTGACATCGATTATTTGCTCCAATGGCTCTTAAATCGAACTCAAGTCGACTCACCCTCAAGGATGAGATTTTAACCCAAGTATGGTGCCCCTATACTTGCTAGACCACCCTTAGCCTAGACCTAAGCCTTCTAGCCACCTCCATCAGCCTCACGCCTCTCGGATCCCTCCAAGTCATCAATAACTTGTTCATCCATCGCGCTAGCCTCCAGGTGCTTCCCTCGGCTATGTCATGCTAACGGTGTCTACACCGCCAAGGCACATTGGACTTACGCCGCCAAGACTCCGCTTGGACTTGACACTGCCAATATAAATCCCCTTGGACTTCCCAAATGCCAAGACTCAAGCTTGGACTTTCCCTTGCCAACCCATGTTGGACTTTCCATGCCAAGACCCATGCTTGGACTTTCCATTTGCCAAGACCCATGCTTGGACTTCTCATTTGCCAAGACCCATGCTTGGACTTTCCATTTGCCAAGTGTCCCACTTGGACTTTTCATGCCAAGTACCCATGACTTGGACTTTACCAAATGCCAAGTGTCCCACTTGGACTTTCCATGCCAAGTACCCATGACTTGGACTTTACCTTGCCAAGACCCATGCTTGGACTTTCCCATAATTGTTGGGGACCGGTACGGCCGGCTAGAGGGGAGTGAATAGCCCTTTTCGTTTGGATGCCGGTATTTGCTCGTCTACAAAACTAATTAGCGCAAGCGAAAGACTAATAAATACAAGCAAATAGAAATACGAGAAAACAAACGCTAACAAAGAATGTAACGTGGTTCACGGCTACGCCGCTAATCCACGGTCCCCGATTCGTCCTCGGTGAATCACTCCGCTTAACCAATCCACTAAATGGTCTCTCCTTTGCACCAAGCTAGGTGGAGGTAACCTTTACAATCAAGATCACTCTTCTTACAAATAGAATGGAGTAAAAGCGAGTAAGAAGAGTTTAGAGCTTGTGGGGCACTAGGAAGATCACTTGGAGCATGAGCATTAGCCTCTCAAAGGCTTACACCCTCTCTTTTTATAGAGAGGGTTGATTTCTTCCCGTTGGCCGCCATCAGTCGACTGCCGTCACTACAACGGCCTCCGAACACGTCGGATCCTGACCGTTGTAGTCCAACGGAACTCTTGGCAGTCGACTGATAGACCTCATCAGTCGACTGATGCCTCCGTAGTCGATCGCCTGGCCGGACTGAACGGTTCTGGTCGAAACCCCATCGATCACCGATCGCCGCCCGCCAGATCGATCGATGGTCTTTGATCATTGCCCATGTATGGATCGATCACGGCCACAATCCGATCGATCGTATACCGGCCGACCACTCGACATGACATGGTAATGGCCAAGTTTCACCTAAGACCTACCCTTCCCCGGGTTACAATCGCTCACTCTCATCTCTCGGAGTCCCTCTCCTTCGAAGTTCTCTTCGTTCTCGGCCACGTCCCTCGGCAGCATCAGGCGCACGGCTCTGCAATGCTCCTTCGCGTCTCTTGCCTCGAAGTCTACTTCCTCCGGCTTCACTCCAAGCTTCTCGTCCGGCGGTCCCTCGGATGCTCCAAGCGCACGGCTTCCGCAAAGCTATCCTTCACTGACTCAAGGCACGAGTCATGAGATGTGAAACTTGCCACGGCTCCATGTGCGAATTACTAAGTCCTGCATGACTTCAACGCACATATCATAACACACTAACTTAAACCCTTTGCCACACCATCAAAACCATATTACGGCAAGAGATTGCCCTAACAATCTCCCCCTTTTTGATGTGTGGCAATCCGTTTAAGTTAGGTAAAAACATTTGAAATAAATTCTAAGGTAAGAAAGCATGTAAAGATAAACATGATATAGCAACATGCAACTCCCCCTTAATCCATGAAACTCTCTATGCAAATTTTCTCCCCCTATCATATATTTCTCCCCCTAAAATGATTAACTTAAACATAAATTATTTCTCCCCCTTTGACACCATCAAAAAAATTAACACTAAGTTATAAGCTCATGGCATCAAGTATAATGGAGGGAAAATACATTAAAATCAGTCAAAACCTGATGAAATCCGATTCTTATACTTGTTCTGATCCATCGATTGGCAACTATCGGTATGGCGATCGTGGCACAAGGAATCAATTTCTGATTTTCTGGATGAATTTCAGAAATGCATTAAAAATTTCAGAAAATTCGAAAAATCATGAAATTTGAGGAGCATATTTCTATTAAGTATATCTATCAGTGAAAAATAGGTTTTCATGAAAAATCATTATATTTCCACATATTTGCCAAAAATCCAAAAGCTTTAAAAACTACTAGGTTTTTTATCACAAGAGTATCCATTTTAGCACCTAGTCTTGCTTCGAGTTGTTCCAAAACATGAATACATAGATTTTAGATTAAGGAATTGTTTTGAAAACATATGAAATATCCAACCATGATCTTTGGGCAATATGTCTATGAATTAAACATAAGTCTTCCCCATGATTGGTCTATTATTGCTATGTTGATTCTTTAAATGACCATCTAAATGCCATAGGCATTAGTGGACATTTGTATCATCCTAACATCTCACCCATGCTAAGTTTGCAATCAAGGTAGCCTATAGTGAGTGTGAGATGCATCCTAGGGGGTATTTGTATATACTTAACCAATATATTCATGCAATTCTATCATGGTTAAGTATCAACCTAACAACCTACATGATCATAATGACATATATGAATGAATTCTACATTATGATCATGAAATACATGTATTCATTAAATAATAGTCATGCATTAGGTATTATATGATGATAATAACCAAAGTGTCACCTAAAGCATGATTCAAACCTATTTCTCATGATAACATGCCAAATCTCATAAATCATTAATCATGATTGTAAACATCCATAGCAATTACATTAATCATCATGATTTAAGTATTATTACCTATTTATGGGTACGTTATCATCACCCAACACTATCTAAAAAATGTTGTCCCGTCATCCTAAGTCAACCAAAATATGATATAGGTTAGGACCATGTGGTTGACTACCCTAGGGTTATTCTAACCCTTAAGGATGGATTTTGGAACCCAAAATAAGTTCTTTCCTATTGGGTTCACTAGATATTCCTTGGGGATCCATTTTCTAGCTATTATCTTCTTCTTATCTTGTCCCCTAGCTATTAGGCATTTATAGGCCTTTTCATTTTTCTTTTCTTTGTATCCTAGGCCTTTCTTGTTGAAACTAGCTCTTTGGCTCCCTAAGATCATATTTAAGGTGTTGGAGCCAATTGTGAATTTCTCTAGGGCTTTGGTTAAATAATCTACCTTTTCCCTTAATGCCCTATTTTCCTCTATGCATGCATCATTAACATCCAAAGGTATATAATCATGTGAGCATGCATCATCATGGCAAGAAGAGGTATCATTATTATTTAAGCATGCATTTTCTAGTTTATTTTCTAGGTCCTTAATTTGATCTAGCATGCTTTTGTTTTTCTTCTTAGCTCTAAATAAATCTCTAGTTAAGCTAGAAACCATGGAAACTATTTTCTTAGGAGTTAGATTTGTTACCATAGTTTCCATGTCCTCTTCTTCTTCGGATGAGGAGGATGTGGAGGCTCCCCCTTCACTTGAGCTTTCCCCACTTGAGCTTGATTCTTCATTTGAGGAGGAGGAGGAGCAATCCAAGTCATCAAAGGCCATCAAGGCCAAATTGGTGACAAAGGCATTCTCCTCATCCGATGATGAGGAGGAGGATGAGGATGGATCATCCCAAGTCCTTGCCTTGAGAGCCTTAGCCTTTCCCTTCTCCTTTGTCTTCTTCTCCTCTTCCTTCTTTTTCTTGCTCCCCTTTTTCTTCTTCTTTTCTTCTTTCTTCTTCCTCTCTTCCTTGCTCTTGTTTAAGAGAGGACAATTGTCCCTTATGTGCCCCTCTCCTTGGCAATTGTAGCATATGACCTTCCCCCTTGGTCTTCTATTCCTATCATTAGATTTATCAAATCTAAAATTCTTAAATGCACGTCTTACCCTCCTTACCATATAGGCTTCTTCGGTGCTATCCATGGAGGAGGAGGAAGACGCTTCGTCATCGGAGGAGGAGGGGATTTCCATCTTCTTCTTCCCCTTGTTCGCTATCAAAGCTACTCCTCTTGAGGGTTGAATTCTAGGCTCTTCTTGTATTCCTTCAAGCCTAGTTTCGTGGAGCTCCATTGTTGAGAAAAATTCCTCCAAGGTACTTACTTCCAAGTTCTTGGAGATGTAGAACGAATCCACCATGGAGCTCCACTTTGAGGACCGGGGAAAGGCATCTATAGCCTTCATGAGCATGTCCCGGTTTGATAGCTTCTCACCTACACTTGTTAGCCCAATTAAAATTTCTTTAAACCTAGAGTGTAGTGAGGTTACCTTTTCTCCCTTTTCTAGTTTTATATTGGATAGTTGGGAGCGGAGGAGGTCTCTCCTTGCTAGCTTGGCCTCGGATGTGCCTTCATGGAGTTCTATAAGCTTCTCCCACATCTCTTTGGCGCTAGCACATTCTCCGATCCGGTTGATTTCTTGTTGGGGGAGCACATTGAAGAGATGATGCTTGGCTTTTGAATTTGCAAGGTGCTCTTCCCTTTGCCTTTTGGTACACCTAGATTTCTCTATTGGCTTCCCCTCTTCATCCCTAGGCAAAACGAAACCGGATTCCATTGTAATCATAATGTCAAAATCCGTTTCGAAAAATACCTCCATTCGCTTCTTCCACCAAGCGAATTCTCCTTCAAACTTCGGAGGATGGATGTTGGAGCCGGCCATTTTGAAAGTTGCTTGTTGTGGCGGTTAGTCCTCGACAAGCTTTCCTCGGCTCTGATACCACTTGTTGGGGATCGGTACGGCCGGCTAGAGGGGGGTGAATAGCCCTTTTCGTTTGGATGCCGGTATTTGCTCGTCTACAAAACTAATTAGCGCAAGCGGAAGACTAATAAAGACAAGCAAATAGAAATACAGGAAAACAAACGCTAACAAAGAATGTAACGTGGTTCACGGCTACGCCGCTAATCCACGGTCCCCGATTCGTCCTCGGTGAATCACTCCGCTAAACCAATCCACTAAATGGTCTCTCCTTTGCACCAAGCTAGGTGGAGGTAACCTTTACAATCAAGATCACTCTTCTTACAAATAGAATGGAGTAAAAGCGGTAAGAAGAGTTTAGAGCTCAGGGGCACTAGTAAGATCACTTGTAGCATAAGCTTTAGCCTCTCAATGGCTTACACCCTCCCTTTTTATAGAGTGGGCTTTTTTCTTCCGGTTGGCCGCCATCGATCGACTACGCCCTTAGCGTGATCATGTTATCACTACAACCTCCGAACACGTCGGATCCCGACCGTTGTAGTCCAAGCGGAACTCTTAGCGATCGGTGATGGACCTCATCACGATCGATGCCTCCGTAGTCAATCGCCTAGCGCCATCGGCTACGAGCGGTTAAATGGCCAACCCCGATCGATCGGCTGCGCCGATCGATGGACGATCGGCCCGCGTATGGCGATCTTGCAAGCCCGCAATCCGGATCGATCGTATACCGGTCGAACTCACTCGACTCGCAAATGACCAAGTTTCACCTAAGAGCTACCCTTCCCCGGGTTACAATCGCTCACTCTCATCTCTCGGAGTCCCTCGCCTTCGAAGTTCTCTTCGTTCTCGGCCACGTCCCTCGGCAGCATCAGGCGCACGGCTCTGCAATGCTCCTTCGCGTCTCTTGCCTCGAAGTCTACTTCCTCCGGCTTCACTCCAAGCTTCTCGTCCGGCGGTCCCTCGGATGCTCCAAGCGCACGGCTTTCGCAAAGCTATCCTTCACCGACTCAAGGCACGAGTCATGAGATGTGAAACTTGCCACGACTCCATGTGCGAATTACTAAGTCCTGCATGACTTCAACGCACATATCATAACACACTAACTTAAACCCTTTGCCACACCATCAAAACCATATTACGGTAAGAGATTGCCCTAACAATAATCACATGGTCAACCCCAGTCAACCATCAAGGTCTTCCTCGAGTCAAACTCGAGTCCGGTCAAACATGACCCGGGTCGATTGGTCCAACAATCTCCCCAATATATTAACCGACATTAATGTCAAACATCAATGCCAAACCACTTTGTCAAATCCCTTTGTCAAACATCAAAATATCACTCGAGTCAAACTCGAGTCTGGTCAATCATGACTTGGGCCGATTGCACCAACAAATGTTACCAAATTTTGTATAGGGTTCCATTACAGAGTTAAGTATTTTCCTTCATGATATTTGCTTGACAATATTGAGTCGTTCACACATGGAGATATTAGAGAGGAACATTCCAATCATTCTGTGCAATTTAGAAAGAATATTTCCACTATCATTTTTTGATTCACTGAAACATCTTTTGATTCACCTGTCGTATGAGGTCAAAGTTAGAGGTCTTATTCAATTTCAATGGATGTATCCATTTGAAAGGAAAAAATTTTATTTTCTTTATTCGTCGTTAGTGCATTATAAATTGCCTAATTTTAGTATATGTTATTTTCTAATATATTTTATTTTATTACTATCAGATTCCTCTATCACTTGAAGAAAAAAGTGAAAAACAAAGCACATGTTGAGGCCTCTATTGTTAATGCATATATTATCAAGTTACAACTTTTGCATCATATTATTTTGAACCTCATGTTCAATGTAAAAGGCGGAGAGCATAAAGAAATGGCGAGGATCCTGTCGATTCAAATTTGAAGTCATTCTCAATTTTTAACTAACTTGGTCGACCGAGTGGATCTTGTACACGTAGATACTTAATTGATCAAGAATGACGAGCAACCCACACATATATTTTACTAAACTATCCAGAAGTAACGTCGTATTTTGAGTTAGTATATATATGTTATATTATGTAATTTTTATATCCTAAATTATTGTTCGTGTTATAATTATGTTTATGTTAAGATTTTCCAAAATTTATATTCTAAGCTTCCGGCACATGAGTTTGATCTTTTTGCGATGAAGAATTTGCACCATGGTTCAAAAAATATGTAAGTAGTCTATAATAATCTATTAGTTAAATCTTCACTTATAACACATATTTATTTGACTTTAAGTTCATGATAATCAAGCTCACATTTAGCAAGATTTGTTAATCCATCTATCATGGGGTCCAAAGCTTTAATGAAAACTTGGCCGATATATTTCATAAACGAATATAATTTTCATACTCAAGAATATGGAATGGGAAAAATTACAATGAATAATGGAGTATGTGTTAAGTCATCTAACGATGGAGGTGCAAGAAATGAATTTTATGGTTTGTTGGATGAAATTTTGGAGGTAGAGTACCCTGGCTCAAATTTGCGAGTTGTTTTATTTTTGTGTCACTGGTTTGACCCTGTCAAAGGCATGAAGTTGCATCCACAGTTTAATTTGATTGAAATAAATTATAAAAAATTGTATAAGATGTATGAACCATTTGTGTTGGCACAACAAATGGTTCAAGTATTTTATGATTCATACTCTAGTTTGAAACGTAACAAAATTGATAGGTAGGTTATTTGTAAAACAAAAGCATAAAAAAAATTGAAGAATGGTGGGAAGACATAGCATATCAACAAAATGAATCTGTGAATACATTTCAGATCGAAGAATATAATATTTCAACGTTATGAGATCCCAGTGGCGTTGTGATCAACATTGATGCAAGTGAAATTAATGAAGAGGATGATGAGGAATTTAATTTTGAGATAGAGGATGACAATGACGATGAGGAGGAAAAGGAGAAATACGATGATGATGATAATATTGAAGAGATAGAAGATGAGGATGAAAATGACAATGAGGGCTTCGATTTTCGATAATGAATAACTTTTATTTCATATCAAATATTTGTATGTTCTCTATCTCATTTTTAATTTCATATATTTGATATTTTAATGAATTGTCATTTTTCCTACGGGTTAATATCTGGAAAAAAATTTGATGTATTCGTGGATTATTTTGGTGATTTAATACTTCAAATTAAATATGGTCAGTTTTTCATATTCTTTGTTATACATTAAATGAAAATTTATTTTTTATATTTTATTATTCTAATAATTATGATTGATAGTTTCAATGTGATGATCATAGATGGAGTACCGATGGAAGATCACACTCTTCGCCTATTTCAGCACCAATACAGTTTGATTCCCTTATAGGCAATGTACGTACAATTATCTCCTTCTCCAGTTGCAGGATCTTCCGGTTCTTAGTATATACCTACTGATAAAACTTCCCCAGTTGCTGACAGGACTAATATGCGAGAGTTGATATCCCCTTGCCAAGATTTGTAAATATTCATTTTTTTTAATTCTCTATGTTTTTAATAATATTAGTTTTCACAAATATTTACCATTGTTTGTTTTTATTTTATGATAGATTTACAAATTCTATACATGTTATTCACGAGATTAATAAAATAGTGAATAACTATTGGGGAGGAGTTTCAATGACTTATACGAGCACTCCGGAATAAACAAAAAATCTATGGTGGAATGAATTCAAGGTAAGTTTTTTCAATAAATTTATATATAAAAATTTAGTTATTATAATCAAATAATTTTGTTTCCATTGTAGCGGGTATTTACTTGGGATGATACTAAAACACTAGAGATAAAGATTATTTAAAAAAAAAAGTGTGGCGATAATAATAGAAACTTACTAAATCATGTGAAAACCAGATCCAAAAAGTCACACTGCATAATCGAAGAGAATTGGAATAAGATTGTTCAATATTGGGGCTCTGAGGATAGCAAACAGAGGAGTGAACAAAATAAGAAAAATCAAACTTATAATTATGGCACTTCATCTGCAACATATACAGGAGGCTCAATCAATATCGATGAATATAGACATTGATTGGTGAGTTTTTTTCAAATCCTATTTTTTGAATATTATCCATACTATTTTATTATTTATAACGATGTTTGTTTAGGCTACCAAAATGGGAACCGAGCCATTATTCATTAACACTTTCACTTTTATATTTCAAAAGAAAGACAAGATATGGAGTGGAGAAAGAGATAAAATAATGAAGATTTGTATTTTCAAAATTTTAACCTAATTTGATATGATTTAACTTTTTCATTTGAATATAGGAGAAATATGATGAACTTGTAAAGAGAAATTCGGGTGAAAGCGATGATGTTGTCGAATCGGAGCCATCAGTTGGAAATATGAATCTATGGCTCGAAGCGATTGGCGGATTCAAAGGTGGAAGAATAGTTGGACTTGGTTCTTTGAGCCGAACTTATAAAGTCTTTGGTACATCTTCTTCAGCCTCACCGACAATAAGAGCAGAAATAAATCAGTTGATCGAAGAGGTTAGTCATTTGAAAGAGTTACTTGTGCAAAAAGATACGAACTTGAAGATGTCCGCAGTTTACAAAGACAGAGGGATCAAGAAGTCGAGGATTTAAATGAACGAATTTTGCAGACAACAAATATTAATCATGCAACATCTTCAATTACCCTCTGCTTCAAGTTAACTACCTCCTCCTCGATCTCCTGCTGATGCAAATAACGGTGAAGGTGATTTTTTTGATGATGGTAGTGATGATGGTAGCTATGTCTAAATTGTTATATTCAAATATTTTTTGACTTGATACATTCGATATGGATGTATAAGTTTAATATGTACGATAAATGATGATGGTATCTAGAGTACCTTATACTTATTCCAAGCACTGGAATCCTCTTCCAGAGCTCTTCTTGAATGCATGCAAGTCACTCTTCCCGAATGCATATATGTCACTCTTCCTTATTGCAGGCAAATAGTGCATGCAAGTCACTCTTCTTTAGTGTATGCAGGCCACTCTTTTCGGATGACCACTCTTCCATAGTACATGCAATGACTCATGTGATAGTCTGCTGGAATATTCCAATCTCTTCAGCATATGGTCAAGAGGGAATATGCCAGAGCAGATGGAGGGTCCATGCAATATCTGTCCCCTAACTGCTAGGCAAAGGGCATAGCTAATGAATGGTTCTGATCGGTGAGGTAAGTCAGAACTCATATATAACAGCAAGTCGAGGTAAAGAAGGGCTCCTCCTCCTCCTCCTCTTCTTCTTCTCCATCAGTTTTACTACATTAAATACATTCATTCTTTTTTCTAAGTCCCTCTGAGGATCATTAGCCGAAACCCTAGCAGTGGTCGTTTGACATTTGTTAATCTTGACAGGGATACTGTTGCTACCGTAAGAACCCTGCCTCTTCCGAAAGCTCAACGAAAAGGTATCCAGAAAAGCGACTACATCAGTTGGCGTCGTCTGTGAGAAACTCTAAGTAAGATGTCGAGATAGTAGCCGCATGATATTTGATATTCACTGTAATGTTCTGTTGTTTGGGTTTTCCTATGGGCCTCTCTCCTGACCATTTAGCCGAGTTGCTTCTCGTCGCTAGAGGTTGTTCCTCTCCAAGATGGATTTCATACTTTTCCTTACGACGGATGTGTCCTTAGATTATTTTAACCTAGGAAGATGTGATATCTGGACTTAAAGGGTCTTATCATCCCAAGGCAAAGTGGCGTAGATGTATCCTTGGATTATTTTAATCAAGAAAGATGTGATAAGATCTTAATATCTTATCATCGCAAGGAAAAGTAGTGTAGATGTGTCCTTGGATTATTTTCGCCAAGAAAGATGTGATAGGATCTTATCATCCGAAGGCAAAGTGGCATAGATTATCTTTAGATTATTTTAACCTAGAAAGACATGATAGGGTCTTATTAAACCCAAGCAAAGGGGTGCAGTGGGTGTGTCCTTGGATTGCTTTAATCAAGAAAAATGTGATATTTGTGCCCAAGGCATTTATCATTCCAAGGCAAAGTGGCGCAGGTGCATGTTTAACTTTATTCTTCATAATTGATCGTATGAGATCAGTCCTTCGATTACTATAAATAATAAAAATAATGATACTTGTTGATTATGTAGCTTCTCATAATTATTATTTAAGCTAATTTCTTGTTTCCCTCTCTCCCAGCTACTCGGTCGGGATGAACTCTTTCTCGCTTGATCGCTCGGTCGAGATGAGCTCTTTCTTTCAGCCTCTAGGACGAGAAGAATTCTCCCTCTTCCTATAGCTCAGCCAGGAAGAGCTATCTCTTCCAACCTCTCGGCCGAGAAGAAGTCTCTTTCTTTCGGCCTCTCGGTCGATGAGAGCTCTCTCTTTCTTTTGGCCTCTCAATCGAGAAGAGTTCTCTCTTCCCGACTGCTTGGCCAGGGTAAATTCTTTATTATTCCCCCAACACAATGCAGCGGAGAGGAGCAAAGTTTCTATCTGCCCAGCCGAGCAGTTCATAAACCCTCATCCCAACCAAGTTATTTCTTTATTATTCACCTGATAGAGTTCATCGGGGAGGAGTGGAGTTTCTATTGGCCCGGACGAGGTTATTCGTAAGCCCTCATCCTAGCCAAAGTTATTTCTTTATTATTCCCCCAACAGAGTGCATCAAGGAGGAGTGGAGTTTCTATTGGCCTAGCCGAGGCAATTTGTAAGCTCTCACCCCGGCCAAGTTATTTCTTTAGTATTCCCTCGATAGAATGCATCGGGGAGAAGCAAAGTTTCTATTGTCCTAACTGAGGCAATTCATAAGCCCTCACCCTAGCCAATTTATTTCTTTATTATTCCCCCGACAGAGTGCATCGAGGAGGAGCGGAGTTTCTATTGGCCCAACCGAGGTAATTCGTAAGTCCTCACCCTGACCAAGTTATTTCTTTATTATTCCCCCAACAGAGTGCAGCGGGAAGGAGCATAGTTTCTATTCCACCCTGCCGAGACAATTCGTAAGTCCTTGGCCTGGCTAAGTTATTCCTTTATTATTCCCCTAACATAATGCAACGGGGAGGAGAAGAGTTTCTATTCACTCGGCTGAGACAATTCGCAAGCCCTTGACTCGGCTAAGTTTTTCTTTATTATTCCCCTGACAAAGTGCAATGAGGAAGAGCAAAGTTTCTACTCGACCTGACTGGAGTTCGTCAAAGAAGTACAATTCCCTTGGATATGCGAAGTGGGGTGGATTGTTCCCATCTGAGGCAATTCGTAAGCCCTCGATCCAGCTATAGTGCATCAAAGAAGTACAATTCCCTCGAACATGTGAAGCGAGGTGGACTCTACCCATCTAAGGCAATTCATAAGTTCGCAGGCCCGTTGGATTGTGTCAAAGAACTATAATCCCCCCCCCCACCTGTAGGGTCGATGTTGGCCGGCTAGAGGGGGGTGAATAGCCCTCAATCGTCGTACGGTGGAATACGATCGTTCTCGTTGCGTGCTCATCTACAATTGTCATTAGCACAGCGGAATAACAATAATAATGAAACTAACAACAATACACAATCACACAACACCCGATATACGTAGTTCGGAACCGAATGGTTCCTACTCCACAGGCAAGCTCACCGAGCTCTAGTTATGCGCACGACACTAACTAAACTCCTTCTCGACTATACGTCGGAGGTGAAGAAACCTCTCACAAGCTATTACAATAAGTAATATGAAATACAACAAGAAATACAAAGACAATACAAAAGGGAACTTTTACACAATTGTTTTGATCGCTTTCTTGTTGCTTGCTTTTGCTTGCTCTTGAAGGTCTGGAATGCAACAGTAATTCTCCTCCCAAGTCACCTCAAAAGCCTTGGCGAAATCCCCCATCTTGAGCTTCATTTATAACTTGCATCAAGCTGATTTTGCGCACATCAGTCGACTGGTCCTGTAGCCGTTGTCTCACAACGGCCATATCCACGTTGGTCAAGTTCCAACGGATCACACATTAGTCGACTGATGGTACCCATCAGTCGATTGGTAACCTATCAGTCGAGTGCTGGCAAGCTCGACTAGCTTATGTGCCCATGCACAGTGCTATCACCGATCGCTTCCTTAAGCGGTCGACCGATTATATAAATGATCGCCTCTCCTCGCAATCGATCGATTAGCGGACTGCTCACCAAACACCGGGTCATGTAGTATACGGAAAAAAAAAGGATTAACCCATTAATTAATTAGGATTAATTAGGGGATTAATTAGGCTTAATTATTTGGGTTGAAATTGGGCTTGATTTGAAATTGGGCTTGATCTGAAATTGGGCTGAAATTGGGCTGGAAATGGGGCTTGGGCTGAACCCAATCAGATTGGGTTTGGGTTGAGCTGGGTTAACCGGATCACTTGAACGACATTTAAAAAGCCTGCCGAACAGTCGATCGGCATTTCATCGCGATCCCCGTTTCCATTTCCCCTCCGCCTCGTTCCTTCGCTCCGCACGATCGCGTCGCCGATCTTCGTTCGTCGGCGTCCGGTGTGAGCAGCTCGACAGCGCCACCATTTGGTAGATCTCCGGTCGGGGATTAGGGGGTTCTTGCCTGGAAAGAAATCGCGGCGACACTCCCAGAGGACAGCAGCGTCGTTGTCGCGGCAGCAAGTTGCCATCGGAGGTAAGGCTCGAGTGTCGTCTTCCCTTCCGAGGTTAGGTTTTGCTGTTAGCTGTGGTTTGCATGATTTTAGCTTAGATCTATAGTTTGGCAGTGATCAGGAGTTTGGATTGATTCGGCGAGCAGCTGGAATTGGGGGAAGTTTCGCCACCGGTGGAGTTTAGAGCCGGTAAGTGTGGATCTAACCTAACATTTCCATCTGTGGTATTGTGATTTTGATGTTCTGTTAGAGTGATTTTGGGTATTCGATTGATTGGATGTGGTGAGTTCAATTTTGTTTCCTTCGTTTCTGTGTTGGGGAAATTTCTGTGAAGTTGTGGTGATTTCGGTATTCGTATGATGATTTTTGTTCTGTTATTGTAATGTTAGTGGTTGTTTGAATCGGAACTGTGGTATGATGATTGTTAGGAATTTCAGCTGTGATTTGGGATTAAATCTGTGATTACGGTGATTGATTTGGGGATTAGATGTTGCTGGGTATTCATTAGAGTGTGATGCGGATAATCTCTGTTTCACTGATTGATCTGTGTTGAAGGTAGGTGAGTTATGGTGTTGAGTTGTAATCTGTTTGAGGTAAGGATGGATTGTTCCTAACTAAGGATTGTGCCGACTGTGGGTGTGGGGAAGGAGAGTTGTGATGATAGAGTTATGATACTGTGATTGTGGATTTGGTTTGTATTGTGAATTTGAGTTGCCAATGAGTGGTTAGGCTTGTTGTTTCGGGTATTGGTGCTCGAGTAATATTAGTTGATGTTTGACCTGTTTAGATTTAGAGATCTAGGTAGTGTATCGGAGTGGTTGAAATGCCTCCGGGAAAAGAATATGAATATAAAATGAACTAGTATTTGTTCGTATAGTATCGGTGATTTGCACTTAACCGTAATTTGTTACTATTGTGCAGGTTTGGGATACGAAGTAGGTCCGCGACTGTGACGATTATTCGAGATTCGTATCAGGTGGGTAATATCTACCTGGTCCGGTAGTTTGATCAATTCTAGTGCATGACATTGTATATATGTTTATACCTGTTTACCTTAAATCCACTCTTATTAAATCATATGCTTGTACTGCCTTGACCTTTGAGATATATACTCTGTTACTTCATTGATTATCTAGCACGGATAGGAACTATAAAAGCCCTATTATGTGTTATTTGTTAGATGTTCAGTAAGTATATGTGGTTAGGGTTATCCTTATGACCTCATATCTGGGTTACTGGATTGCATCACTAGGTTAGGTGATGAGTCCAAATTATGGGGTAGGTCGTTGTACCGTACACATATCAGTGTGTTAGCTTGACGGATCTATTTATCTGTACATAGGTAAATAGGTTGTGATTACGGATTAGTCGTCCTTGCATGGTGGACTTTTGGTTGACTAGGTCTCCCCGTGAGTTAGGGAGTGTTGCGAGGATTTGTGTGTGGGCTATGCATCATTACATTTCATGCATCGATGGTCTCGCCTTGTGGTTGAGGCAGTCGTCGTCCATCCTGCCTCCGGCCACTCGGGGTAGTGGTTGCGAGGTTGAGGCGAGCAGCATTGTGTGCGTGCCGTTCTCGGCCACTAGGGATGGTGGTAGCTGGAGATGCGCACTTGGCCACTGTGCGGAGTGGTAGTTAGCGCACTCACCCACTATAGATGGTGGTCGTGTGATGTGCAGTAGTCCTGGTTGCAGTGCTCGTCTACTCATGGGTAGGGACGGAGTAGCATATAGCTCTATGGCGGCTAGCTACTGTTTCATACTACCCAACTCGGTCACTCAAGAGTGGTGGTGGCTGGAGTCGGAATAGTTGTCATGTCGTGCCACCTAGGCCACACTGGGGTCGTGGTAGCGAGTTGGGTGCATAGGCATGACCATGCATATACATTGCTGATATATATATGTATGCATGTATTCGATATATGTTTTACATATGCTTGTGAGATGTTGCATTTGGTTGCTGCATATGATTGTATATCATGCTACATGTCATTTGCATTTTATATACTACTGTGTGTTGAGTATGAGTATGTTTTGGTTTAGACTGTCGCATGTTATTTGGATTATGCTATGATATACCTGTTCAGGATGTTATAGGTCATGTGGACGGCAGACCGTCAGGTATGTACATTATTTTATGTCAGTTTATTAGTTTAGTGTATGCTATGAGTATGACTGTATCTGTAGTTTCTGGTTACTATGTTGAGTACTGTATGTATGATAGACTCATGCTGTATACCTGTAGATCTTCACATGTATACCTGTAGATCTCTTTACCCTGTATGTTGTTCATGCACTTCTATATATTACCCCTGAGTTTTATACTCACCACCTTGGACCCTGGGTTTCCTGTCGCCCAGGTAGTAGATAGAAGACTTCGGCATGGACTTGGAGCATTGCCACCTGATCCCATCTCGCCGTTTTTCCGAGGGTTTTGCTTCCCATCGCATGTATCTTCATATGGACTCTTATTGTTTTGGAGATCATGCTGTATATTTCTCTTTTGATATTCAGTATGGATTTTATTCTAGTATAGACGGATATACCGATGTACTTATGTTATCGAGTTTGTATTTCCATTGTGTTTGGCTTCCGCTATTGATGTTATACGTTTTTGCTGTGTTGTTATACATTTTCGATATATGTTATACTGGCTGCGACTTTTGTACCGTATTAGAATTGTCATAAGGGGGTGTCGTCCGTTGGTCGGACAGAGTCTACCTCGGGGCGTGACAGGTCGAACCCATACGACCTAGAGCAATCGACTGGCACCTATGTCAGTCGACTGATGTCGGGTAAAACCTCAAACATCAAGCTGTTTGAGCATCCAACAACCAGTCTTAGCCACTTGGCCAAGTCCACCTCATCCCTCATGGAGTTCCCCACCGAAGCTCTCTTCCATCGGCCTACGTCCCTCGGATGCGCCAAGTGCACGGCTTCGCAACATCATCCTTCGCGTCTCTTGCCCTCGAAGTATGCTTCCTTTGGGCCTCACTCCATTCGCTCCCCGTCCGGCGGTCCCTCGAATGCACCAAGCGCACGGCTTCGCAATGCCATCCTTCACCGACTCAAGGACCCCGAGCCTAGTGAACTTACCAAGTCCTCAAGACTTCCTACATGCACCAAGCGCACAACTTCGCAATGCATATATCACCAAGCACCAAGCGCACGGCTTCGCAATGCTTTGGACTTTTTCACACCAAGCCCCATGCTTAGATTTTCCATTCCAACTCCATGTTGGACTTTCCACACCAAGCCCCATGCTTGGATTTTCCATGCCAATACCATGTTGGACTTTTCTATGACAATCCCATGTCATAAGTTTTGTCTATCATCAAAATACTGCTCGAGTCAAACTCGAGTCAACCTGGGTCGATTGCACCAACAATCTCCCCCTTTTTGATGATTGACAAAACTACCATCTCAAGTCTACCAATTCTCCCATATTGGCAATTCTCACATCCCAAATGAGAATTCCAAACCTAATTGGTAACTTGGTAACTTCTCCCCCTTTTTGACGTTACATCAAAAAGGTCCTCAAGGGTTTCAATGTCTCATATCCCAATGAGATCTTACAATCTTCCCCTTGGCATGCCCTCAATCTTTCTAGTGATCCCATATCACTTAAGAGAGGCAACCCAATTTTTCTCCCATGAGGAAATACACATCCATCTTCCCATGATGGATACCTCCCCCTAGAGGCTTGCTCCCCCTTGACCATTGCACCAACAATGTCCTTGGAGAGTCCCTAAGTCAATAGGAACATTAACCAATTCAAAATTTAGGCAAAGTTCAACAATGAACTCTCATCCACCTTAAAATTGATACTCTCCCTAAACACTTCTCTTAATTCATGTCCAATAGATTTCCACCCTTTCTAATGCTCTCCTAAGCATGTCCTAGGGTTAGGAGTAGTTAGGGGACCAAAACACAGCTGAATATGGGCCTAACCATCAAGGTTTACCCGAAATCAGCCTGTGTCAATCGACTCTGTTAGCTACCAGTCGACTGGGCTTGGCATCAGTCGACTGGTCTCCATGACAGTCGACTGATAACTGCATTTGCAGTTTGTTGAATTTCATAAATGAATTTCTAAAAATCGTAAGTAGATATACATAAGTTGATAAATCTTAAAATTTGGTATGTATATTGTTGGTGCAATCGACCCAGGTCACGATTGACCAGGACTCGAGTTTGACTCGAGTGATGTTTTGATGTTTCGACAAAAATATATGACAATGTAATTGTCATGGGAAAGTCCAAGTCTTGTGTACTTGGCATGGAAAGTCCAAGTGGAACACTTGGCATTTGGTAAAGTCCAAGTCTTGAGTACTTGGCATGAAAAGTCCAAGTGGGACACTTGGCACATGAAAAGTCCAAGCATGAGTCTTGGCAATGTAAAAGTCCAACATGGGTTGGCAAGGGAAAGTCCAAGCATGGTCTTGGCATTTGAGAAGTCCAACATGGGTTGGCAAGGGAAAAGTCCAAGCATGGGTCTTGGCAATGTAAAAGTCCAACATGGGTTGGCAAGGGAAAGTCCAAGCTTGAGTCTTGGCATGAGAAGTCCAAAGGGTTTGATATTGGCTGCGTAAAGTCCAAGCGGGAGTCTTGGCAGCATAAGTCCAATGGTTGGCGGCGTAAAGTCCAAGCGGAGTCTTGGCGACATAAGTCCAATGTGTCTTGGCGGTGTAGACACCGTTAGCATGACATAGCCGACGGAAGCACCTAGAGGCTAGCGCGATGGATGAACAAGTCATGGATGACTTGGAGGGATCCGAGAGGCGTGAGGCTGATGGAAGTGGCTAGAAGGCTTAGGTCTAGGCTAAGGGTGGTCTAGCAAGTATGGGGGCACCATACTTGGGTTAAAACCTCATTTTTGAGGTTGGCAGTCGACTGGCATTATGGCTGGTTCGACTGCCGTGAGTCGACTTGAGTTCAACTGTCAATTTAGAGCTGGAAATGCTCGCGGTCATTGATCATTGGAGCGATCGGTCGGCCGGATCGGTACGATCGGCAAATGTGATCGCTAAGGGCCAGCCGACCGCCACCCAATGTCGAGCACAATGTGGATTGAGCCGTTGTCTCCACGACACATGATGGCATCGATCGTGAGGTCTTATGGCAATCGACTGATAGGCGGAAATCCAGCCCGACGCAAGATAAAAAGGGGAGCTCGTGGAGGATTTCATCATCAGTTCTTTGGGGCCTTTGGTGAGGCGATTTGAAGGCGATTTGCAGGTGCATTTCAGGGTCCTTCAAGCTCATCCAAGCAACCGACAAGCAAGCGCTCAAAACCCTAGTTTGTAAAGTGTTCTTTATATTTTTCACTTGTATTTGCTTGTATTTCTTTCGTTTATTGTTGTAAACGTTTGTACGAGGTTTCTCCGCCTTCGACTTATTGTCGAGAAGGAGTTTATTGATTAGTGATTGCATTGGCGTCGCTAGAGCTCGATCCGTGGAGTAGGAACCGTGTGGTTCCGAACCACGTTAAATCTTTGTGTTATTGTGTTTGTGATTGTGTTTCGTTATTGTTATCATATATATATTCCGTTGTGCTAACGAAACTTGTAGACACGAACACGCGATCAAATTCCATCTACGAACAGTCAAACGCTATTCACCCCCCCCCTCTAGCGGCGTCAAATTTCCAACAAGTGGTATCAGAGCCCGGGGCTCTTCTACGGACTAACCGCCGGGAGCTAAGACAAAGAGGCTAGAGGGTGAAGATGGAAGAACCATTGGGATGGGACATCAACACCCCAATTCCCTATTCCTTCTGTGGACGAGAAGGTTTCAATTCTTGGAAGGCGAGAATTGAAGATTTTTTGATGATGAGAGACCTTGAGGAGTGGTCCGCGTTGATGGAAGGATTTGAATATCCTAAGGGACCAAAGGGAGGGTTTCTCAAGAAGAAGAAGTGGAGTGAGGAGCAACTCCAACAATTCGATAAAAACAAGAAGGTAATCAAATTCATTTTTGATTTAATTCCTAATGACCTCTTGTGTAGTCTAGGTGACTATGTGGATGCCAAGGAGCTATGGAGCGATTTGGCCAAGCTCCATGAAAGTCTATCATCGGTCCAAGAAGAAGGACCATCACCCTCTCAAGCTCAAGCAAGCACATCCCCATCTAAAGAGCTTGAGAAGTCGGAAGTTGATAGGGAGTCGACTTCCGGATCGGAGAAAGAAGAGGTGGAAGAGGCATCCACCTCAAGGATTGAGGGGGAGGAGAGAACTTCCACACCAAAGCCGGAACAAATTCAAGAAGAAGTCTCAACCTCCGGGAGGAATGAAGAATCCACTCCAATCACCACATCTACCATAGGTAACTCAAACATATCAATTTGTAATAAAAATCATATCATATGTTTTGAGTGTAGAGAAGTCGGGCACTACAAGAGCAAGTGCCCAAAGAAGGTTAGGAAAGCTCCACCGGCACCAAAAGTCAAGGATGCCGATGCCCTAAGTCAAAAGAGCAAGGAGCATATCATATGCTTCAAGTGCAACTCAAAGGGACATTACCGGAGTCAATGTCCTAGGGGGAGGAAGAAGACCCAAGAAGGAGCTACACATGTAAGGGAAGCCTCGAAGGCAAACCCTAGGGTAACCTCTAATCTTGCACCTTCTAAATTTCAAAGTCAAAAGCATGCTAGGAATTTTAATTCCCTTGCAATTCATAAAGAGCATGCTAGAAGTAAGGAATTTTGCTTAAGTACTAAAAATGTTTACCTTAGGAGTAAGGAGAAATTTGGGACTAATGTCCCTAAAAATATTTTACCTAAGGAATCAATTAGGAAAATAGGAGAACATCTAGATCTAAATCCTAAATGGACTAGGCATATGCCTAGAAAGTCTCATGCCCATGGTTTAAATCAAAATTCTAAAATTGGGAAATTAGAATTAGAGAATCAAGTCTTGAGGTCAAGGCTTGAGAAACTAGAAAAGACCCTTAGGAATATACAAAACCAATTTAAAGGGTCTAATGGTCAAAGTCAAAGGTCCAAAAGTCAAAGTCAACACCAAGGACCTAAGAGTCAAAAGTCAACCGAGGGCAAGCAAGGTTTGGATCACAAACCTAAGCCTAAGGTAGCTTACCATAGTGTTCCATTTGATTATGGGACACAAACTAGGTCTAGGAAGACCAAGGTCAATAGGAAAGTCATCCCTAAGGTTGACCAAAGGTTGTGCCTAGTGGCTAGGGTTTCTAGGAAACCTAGGGTGGTCACTAAGAAGGTTGCAAGGGGAGTTACCCCTAGAGTCAACCTAGGTAAGACCCAAATGACCAAGGCTAACAAGCCTAGGAGGGTCATTAGGAAGGTATCTAGGGAGGTTATCCCTAAGGAATACCTAATTAACCCTAGGAGCTCAAATCAGTTTTGAGTTCCTAAGAGCGTGATTGATTCACGCTAAGATGGGTTTAGGGTGTGCCAACCTTGATTGGATGGGTAGTTAACTCAACCATGGTAAAGGTGGCACTTTAGGATATTTTCAAGGTTATGGTTACCTTGGAAATAGATTTGAATCAATATCCTAAAAGACTTTAGGATGTGCCAATGCACTTTTGAAATTAAGAAAAATCAATTAAATTGGCACAATTTAGGTTTAGAGGTTAGTGTGTCATTTTGGATTTTTGGCACACTAGGGAGATTAGGTTAATATGGCAAAATATGATTAATCCCAACAAATGGCAATTAATATGAAAATTTAGGTATTACTATACCTATATATTTTATATGTCATGCTTTGTTTGTCATATAACATGTCATGACATCATGCTTACTTTTAATCATTTTATATGTCATGTTCATGTTTTAGGATTAAGGTTTTAAATGTCATGTGTTTTTAGATTTCATCTTATGCCATGACATCATGATTATGAGCATATGCTTATTTATATCATTTCTAATGCCATAATCATTCATGCATTTAAGACAATTTGGTTGAAATTGAATTAAGGACTATGGCATGACTTGAAGTCCCATTTATAAGGGAATCAAGTAGGGTTGCCTTAGAAGATGCATGAAACCCTAGTTTTAAATGAACCAAAACCCACATCTCACATCCAATTGACATGTATGTGTATTTATACACCCTAGATACATGTGAGATGCTAGGATATGAGTTAAGTTCAAGGTGTATAGTTTTTGCATCTAGATGAACTAAAACTCATCTAATTTCAATTTGTGGATCATTGGGAGAGCATGTGCACAAGTCATGTACATAGAGCCCAAGGAATATGATTCAAAATAAGGTTTTGAAAACATTTTTAAATCATTTTGAAAAACCTTGGTAAAGTCTATCTTTTGATAGCAATCACCATTGATAGAGTTGATACAAAATAGGGCCAAAACATTGAAAATTTCAATGGTTTTGAGTTTTGTATCAAACTCACTATTTTATGGGTAAAATAATTTTCAAATATTTTTCACCCATTGTAATGACTATAAGTAATATACGTATCAAATTTTATGATTTTTCAAATTACGTATAATTACTTATGTTTTTCCAAATCTCGATTCTGATAGAAATTGAAATTTATATCGATCACCGATCGCCTTGGTGGCGCGATCGGGTATGGGTATGTGTGATCAGCGACATCTGTCGAGTCATTGCTAGGTCTGATTTCGGGTTAACAAGGTTTGTTTAGCCCGTGTTCAGCTATGGAAAAGGATCCTAATCACTCCTAACCCTAGGATATACTTTAGGAAGCATTATAAAGGGTGAAAATCCATTGGATATAGATTAGGAGCTGTGTTAGGTCAAAGTATCAAATTTAGGATGAGTGAAAGTTCTATGTTGAACTTAGAACCTTAATTTTGATGGTTTAGAGTTCTTATTGGCTTAGGGGCTTCCCAAGGACATTGTTGGTGCAATGGTCAAAGGGAAGCAAGCCTTTAGGGGGAGGTATCCATCTTGGGATGATGGATGTGTCTTTCTACTTGAAGAGGAGAAGTTATTGGGAGAGTATCATCAATTGGGAAAATTGATGGGTTTTTGATACCCAATTTGGAAATTGGGAGAGAGTATAGGATTGCCTCTCTTGAGTGATATGTGAATTATCACTAGGAAGATGGTAGGCATCCTAGGTATTTATTTTTGGATAAGGGGGAGATTGTAAGATCTCATTGGGACATGAGACATTGACCTCCTTAGAGAGAAAACCTTTTTGATGTTAGTCAAAAAGGAGGAGAATGTTTGGGGGAGAACATTTGGAGAGTGTTTACCAATTTGGGATAATTGATAAGGGATTTGAGTTAGTGGTCTAACTCAAATGATTTGTTTGGTTTTTGTCAAACATCAAAAAGGGGGAGATTGTTGGTGCAATCGGCCCAGGTCACGATTGACCAGGACTCGAGTTTGACTCGAGTGATGTTTTGATGTTTCGACAAAAACATATGACAATGTAATTGTCATGGGAAAGTCCAAGTCTTGTGTACTTGGCATGGAAAGTCCAAGTGGAACACTTGGCATTTGGTAAAGTCCAAGTCTTGAGTACTTGGCATGAAAAGTCCAAGTGGGACACTTGGCACATGAAAAGTCCAAGCATGGGTCTTGGCAATGTAAAAGTCCAACATGGGTTGGCAAGGGAAAGTCCAAGCATGGTCTTGGCATTTGAGAAGTCCAACATGGATTGGCAAGGGAAAAGTCCAAGCATGGGTCTTGGCAATGTAAAAGTCCAACATGGGTTGGCAAGGGAAAGTCCAAGCTTGAGTCTTGGCATGAGAAGTCCAAGGGGTTTGATATTGGCTGCGTAAAGTCCAAGCGGGAGTCTTGGCAGCATAAGTCCAATGGTTGGCGGCGTAAAGTCCAAGCGGAGTCTTGGCGGCGTAAGTCCAATGTGCCTTGGCGGTGTAGACACCGTTAGCATGACATAGCCGACGGAAGCACCTAGAGGCTAGCGCGATGGATGAACAAGTCATGGATGACTTGGAGGGATCCGAGAGGCGTGAGGCTGATGGAAGTGGCTAGAAGGCTTAGGTCTAGGCTAAGGGTGGTCTAGCAAGTATGGGGGCACCATACTTGGGTTAAAACCTCATTTTTGAGGTTGGCAGTCGACTGACATTATGGCCGGTTCGACTGTCGTGAGTCGACTTGAGTTCAACTGCCAGTTTAGAGCTGGAAATGCTCTGCGCGATCGGCTTATCGAGTAGTCGATCGGTGTCGACGGCGATCGCTAGCCAAAGTCGGCGGATCATTGTCAATCCAATGTCAAGCCAGAATGCTCAGAGCCGACCGTGGCGATCGGCGCCGCATTAGCGATCGCCAATGTTGGCAGTCGACTGCCAAGAGTCCCGTTGGAACTTGTCCGACGTGGATTGAGCCGTTGTCTCACGACAACAGTGGCATCAGTCGACTGGGGACTTATGGCAGTCGACTGATAAGCGGAAATCCATCCCGACGCAAGATAAAAAGGGGAGCTCGTGGAGGATTTCATCATCAGTTCTTTAGTGAGGCGATTTGAAGGCGATTTGCAGGTGCATTTCAGGGTCCTTCAAGCTCATCCAAGCAACCGACAAGCAAGCGCTCAAAACCCTAGTTTGTAAAGTGTTCTTTACATTTTCACTTGTATTTGCTTGTAATGCTTTCGTTTATTGTTGTAAACGTTTGTACGAGGTTTCTCCGCCTCCGACTTGTTGTCGAGAAGGAGTTTATTGATTAGTGATTGCATTGGCGTCACTAGAGCTCGTTAGAGCTCGATCTGTGGAGTAGGAACCGTGTGGTTCCGAACCACGTTAAATCTTTGTGTTATTGTGTTTGTGATTGTGTTTCATTATTGTTATCATATATATATTCCGCTGTGCTAACGAAACTTGTAGACACGAACACATGATCGAATTCCATCTACGAACGGTCAAATGCTATTCACCCCCCCCCCTCTAGCGGCGTCAAATTTCCAACATATATTACTTATCACAATCATTATGGGTGAAAAAAATTAGAAAATTATTTTACCCACAAAATAGAGAGATTGATACAAAGTCTAAAAGTTAAGAAAAGCTTCAATATTGAGCCCTCTTTGTATCATTCCATTCAATGGTGATAGCTATTAAAAGATAGACTTCATCAAGATTTTTCAAAATGTTTTTGAAACCTTTAATTCATTTTTCCTAAACATCTCACTTGTATCTAGATGTGTAAAATCATATACAAGTCAAATTTTTGGTGAGATGTGGGTTTTTGTTCTTTAATGGTCTCATGTATATTCTAAGGCAATATTCTTTGATTCCCATCAAATTATGTCATAGTCCTTAATTCATTTTTAATTATATGCATGATAATGATTATGGCATAAATATGATTTAACTAAGCATGTGCCAAAATCATGATGTCATGGCATGTGAATGACATTTAAGCATACATGACATATAAAGATAAGTCTAAAAACATGATCATGATATTTTTAGAGATAAAAATAAAAATGATGTCATGACATGGCAAGGCAAATAAATCATGGAAAATAAAATTATACTAAGGTATGGAATACCTAAGTGTTAAGTCCAAATTGTCATTTCTAGGATTAATTCCATTTTGCCTTAAAGCCATTTATTCCCCTAGTGTGCCAAAAAAAAAAAAAATGACACACCAATACTTCTAAGACCTACTTGTGTCAATTTAATCATTTTTCAAACTTCTTAAGGCATATTGGGACATCCTAATGTGTCAACTCACAATGGCTAGGTTAAGTACCCTTCCACTTAGGGTTGACACACCCTAACCCATCTAGCGTGAATCGATCACGTTTCTAGGAACACAATACCTATTGGAGCTCCTTGGGTTAACAAGGTATTCACTAGGGATAACTTCCCTAGATACCTTCCTAATGACCCTTTTAGGCTTTGAAGCCATAGTCTTTTGGGTCTTTCCTAGGTCAACTCTAGAGGTGACTCCTCCTTTGACCTTCCTAGTGGCTACATTTGATTTCTTTGAGGTCTTAGCCACTAGACACCTACCATGGTTAGACTTAGGGACAACTTCTCTACTAACCTTGGTTTTCCTAGACCTAGAAATAGTTCCATAATCAAATGGAACATTATGATAAGTCTTCTTGGGCTTAGGTTTGTGACCCAAACCTTCCTTGCCCTTAGACCATTTTTGAACCCTAGGTCTTTACTTTTGGGCATTTGACCCTTGAATTGAATTTTCAATAATCCTAAGGGTTTTCTCCATTCTCTCAAGCCTTGACCTCAAGACTTGGTTCCCTAGCTCTAATTTTCTCAATTTTGAATTTTCATTAGGTTTTTGGGAAATGTTCTTCCTCTTAGGCATGTGTCTACCCTTCTTAGGGTTAATGCCTAAATTTTCTTCTATTCTCCTAATGGAC
Source organism: Wurfbainia villosa (assembly GCA_025175895.1). NCBI lineage: Eukaryota > Viridiplantae > Streptophyta > Magnoliopsida > Zingiberales > Zingiberaceae > Wurfbainia > Wurfbainia villosa. Next base: position 95,490,514 of record CM046002.1, read on the forward strand.
TCCTTTGGTAAAATATTTCTAGAATTATAAGTCCTAGGTTTGTCCTTAGTTACATGAACATGCTTGGCACCTAGGTAAAAATATTTATTTCTACTAGCATGCTTTTCATTAATAATAGCAAGAGAGCTAAAATAGTTTTTAGCATGCTTTTTAACTTTAGGAATTGAAGGTGCGTAATTTAAATTTACCTTAGGGTTAGCTTTAGAAGCTCCCCCTACATGAGATACACCTTCTTGCCCTTTCTTCCTCCCCCTAGGGCATTGGCTTCGGTAGTGTCTCTTTTGATTACATTTAAAATACACAATGTGCTCTTTGCTTCTAGTTGTGGGGACTCCGACATCCTTTGACTTTGGTGCCGGTGTTTTCTTCTTAGCCAATTTTGAGCATTTACTCTTGTAATGCCCTTTCTCCCTACACTCAAAACATATTATGTGATATTTATTTAAAATAATAACACTTGAGTTACCTAGGGAGGTGGAGGATTCTTCTTGATCACATCTTCCGGAGGTAGATGCTTCGTTTTGACTTTGCTCCGGAATAGAAACCCTTTCCTCCCCCTCAATGCTAGAAGTGGAGGTCTCCACCAAATCATCAACATCTTCAAATGTGGTGGGTGCTTCTTCCTCGGCATTCTCCTCTACTTGTGCCGGTTGAGAATTTTCTTGGAATTTTATTATCTTATTCCATAGCTCCCTTGCATCCCTATAGTCACTCAATCTAGACCAAATATGGTTAGGTAACAAATCACTAAGTAATTTTATTACCTCGAGGTTTATCTTGAAATCCTTGATTTGGTCCTTAGTCCATTTCGATTTTTCAATCGGCTTGTTGTCTTTGTCCCTAGGCATCTCAAAACTGTTTTCTACAATAATCATAAAATCAAAGTCGGTTTCGAGATATACCTCCATCCATTTCTTCCACCAAGCAAAATCTCCATCGAATTTCGGTGGATGGATGTTGTAGCCGACCATCTTATAGTGCTTGTATCAGCGGTTAGTCCTTAACAAGCGACTTGGCTTTGATACCACTTGTAGGGTCGATGTTGGCCGGCTAAAGGGGGGTGAATAGCCCTCAATCGTCGTACGGTGGAATACGATCGTTCTCGTTGCGTGCTCGTCTACAATTGTCGTTAGCACAGCGGATAACAATAATAATGAAACTAACAACAATACACAATCACACAATACCCGATATACGTGGTTCAGAACCAAATGGTTTCTACTCCATGGGCGAGCTCACCGAGCTCTAGTTATGCGCACGGCACTAACTAAACTCCTTCTCGACTACACGTCGGAGGTGAAGAAACCTCTCACAAGCTATTACAATAAGTAATATGAAATACAACAAGAAATACAAAGACAATACAAAAGAGAACTTTTACACAATTATTTTGATCGCTTTCTTATTGCTTGCTTTTGCTTGCTCTTGAAGGTCTGGAATGCAACAGCAATTCCCCTCCAAAGTCACCTCAAAAGCCTTGGCGAAATCCCCCATCTTGAGCTCCATTTATAACCTGCATCAAGCTGATTTCGCGTGCATCAGTTGACTGATCGTGATCATCATTCAACTGGTCCTGTAGTCGTTGTCTCACAACGGCCAGATCCACGTTGGTCAAGTTCCAACGGATCACACATCAGTCGACTGATGGTACCCATCAGTCGATTGGTAACCTATCGATCGAGTGCTAGTGAGCTCGACTAGCTTCTGTACCCGTGCACAGTGCTATTAGTTGGATCGCTTCCCTTAAGCGATCGTATGTCAACGATCATTGCTCTCTTGGCAAGATCGACGCGAACTGTTCAATGAACCTTGGTCGAACCCATACGACCTAGAAGCGGTTGGATCGGCACCTATCGATGTCGACTGATGTCGAGTAAAACCTCAAACATCAAGTTGTTTGAGCATCCGACAACCAGTCTTAGCCACTTGGCCAAGTCCACCTCATCCCTCATGGAGTTCCCCACCAAAGCTCTCTTCCCTCGGCCTACGTCCCTCGGATGCGCCAAGCGCACGGCTTCGCAATATCATCCTTCGCGTCTCTTGCCCTTAAAGTATGCTTCCTTTGGGCCTCACTCCATTCGCTCCCCGTCTGGTGGTCCCTCGGATGCACCAAGCGCACGGCTTCACAATGTCATCCTTCACCGACTCAAGGAACCCAAGCCTAGTAAACTTGCCAAGTCCTCAAGACTTCCCACATGCACCAAGCGCATGACTTCGCAATGGATATCTCACCAATCACCAAGCGCACGACTTCGCAATGCTTTAAACTTTTCCACACCAAGCCTCATGCTTGGATTTTCCATGCCAACTCCATGTTGGACTTTCCACACCAAGCTCCATGCTTGGATTTTCCATGTCAACACCATGTTGGACTTTCCTATGACAATCTCATGTCATAAGTTTTGTCTATCATCAAAATACTGCTCGAGTCAAACTCGAGTCAACCTGGGCCGATTGCACCAACACCACCCACCTAAGAAGCAAGGTGTCTACCCATTTGAGGTAATTCGTAAGCCTTCGACCCAGTTGGAGTGTGCCAAAAAAGTACAATTTCCCTTGACATGCGAAGCAGGGTGGGCTCTGCCCATTTGAAGCAATTCATAAGTCCTTAGCCCCACTAGAGGGCGTCGAAGAAGTACAATTCCCTCAGAATTGAAAAGCAGGGTGGACTCTGCCCATTCGAGATAATTCATAAACCCTCGACCTAGTTGGAGTGCATCGAAAAAGTACAATTCCCTTGGACATGCGAAGTAGGGTGGACTCTGTCGATTCAAGACAATTCGTAAGTCCTCGGCCAGACTGAAGTGTGTCGAACAAGTACAATTCACCTGACATGAGAAGCGAGGTGGACTTTGTCCATCTGAGATAATTTGTAAGCCCTCGACCCCACTGGAGTTCATCGGAGATGTATCATTCCCCTGGACATGCGAAGTGGGGTGAACTCTGTCCGATCGAGGCAATTCGTAAGCCCTCTGTCGGGCTCGAGTCCTTTTATATGCAATATTGTCATGGAGCAAAGTATTTCACTCATCCTGCCGAGGCAATTCGTAAGCCCTCCACCTGTCTCGAGTCCTCTTATATATGAAGCATTATTATAGAGCAGAGTACCTCACTCACCCCGCTGAGGCAGTTCGTAGGTCCTTTGCTCGATTCGAGTCCTCTTATATATGAAGTGTTATTATGGAGCGAAGTACCTCACTCGCTCGGCCAAGGTAGTTCGTAAGCCCATCGCTCGACTCAAGTCCTTTTACATATGAAGTGTTGTTATAAAGCAGAGTACCTCACTCACCCGACCGAGGCAGTTTGTAAGCCTGTCGTCTGGCTCGAATCCTCTTATATATGAAGTGTTGTTATGGAGTAGAATACCTCACTCGCCTGGTCGAGGAAGTTAGTAAGCCCTTCGCCCCGCTTGAATCATCTTATATATGAAGTGTTGTTATGGAGCAGAGTACCACACTCGCCCCACTGTGAAAATTCATAATCCCTCTCCTCTTATATATGAAGTGTTGTTATGGAGTAGAGTACCTTACTCACCCGGTCGAGGCACTCTGTAATCCCTCCGCCCAGCTCAAGTCCTCTTATATATGAAGTGTTGTTATGGAGCGGAGGACCTCACTCGCCCAGCCGAGACAGTTCGTAAGCCCTCCACTCGATTTTAGTCCTCTTATATATGAAGTGTTATTATGGAGTGAAGTACCTCACTCACTCGCCCAAGACAGTTCGTAAGCCCTCCACCCGGCTCAAGTCCTCTTATATATGAAGTGTTGTTTTAGAGTGGAGTACCTCACTCGCCCAACCGAGGAAATTCGTAAGCCCTCCGTCTGGCTCAAGTCCTCTTATATATAAAGTGTTGTTATGAAGAGGAGTACCTCACTCGTCCGGTCGAGACAATTTGTATGCCCTTCATCCAGCTTGAGTCCTTTTGTAACGCCCGCCCTTCCCGTACCTCAGAGGGGAGCGAAGGGCGGCGCTACGCGATCATACATACATGCATATACATACAGCGGAAGCATTTAAAACAATAAAATCCCTTCTTAAGATAACTATATTAACCTAATCCACCTAACAGATTAATTATGATGTAACAGTCTTAGCAATTTTCTTAACTAAACATGTACTAAAGAAATTCGAGATTTATATAATAAACGGGAGTGACAACCAAAACAAAAACATCATCTAAGTCTTAACACTGAACGGTAAAACATGCATAATCTCCCCAAACCATAAACTAAATCTTATCCACCATGCCACTGCCACACATATCTTTGCCTCCTGCTGCTCCCTTCAATTATTCCATTCCTTGCCTTACTCTGCAGTACAAGGGAAAAACGACACTATCAGCACATATGCTGAGTAAGATCCTTTCCTACTCACAAAAGCCATACGACATAAATTACACATAAGATAGTGACACGTTCATTTAACTAACATATAGTCATAGCATGGATGTAACTATTAACATGATCATCAAGAGGCATATAGACTTAGCATTCAAAATTCATGAGTAAAGCAATCCGTGACATAATCATCTAGGACATGTATCCCCATGGCATTTTTATCACAATAACATAATATCTCGTAATAACATAGACATGGAATAGTTATATGCAGAATGCTCTTTGAAAACATATACTTTCATAAGTACTTAAACATAATCTCAACATTAGGGCCCGGCATTGTATCCATGACTCGGCCCAGCCCATTTGGCGGTCCATTCGGCGGCCCATTTGGTGACCCCTTGTGGTTGTCGACCGTCGACCGTCGGCATGTTGACCGTGTCATTACCACTAGGCCCGTACTTCGACCTAGGGGCAACTTTGGATACAAGCCATGCGTAAAGTAAAATAGCATACATGTTCTTTTACATAACATAAAGAGTGTTCTTGTCCCCACTCTTAGGGAAACATTTCTTAACCAATTCATATTCATAAGCCTTACATAACCATGGCATAGGGGTGCCTATTGTTCATGAACATAAACAGGTACATCATGATAAAATGAGCAAAACTTAACATATACATTATGATACAATGGTCCTACATCAGCCGTTAACATGGACATAAGGTATGGAATCATGCAAATATATCGTCTAACTAGCATCATATCAATACCATATATATATACCTAGCATAACATGGAAAATCATTCGGAATCATGTTCGGAAATTTTTTTTTATTTATTTTCTTGTCCTTTTTAATCTTCCCAAGCCCAACACAGCCGGCCTGCATTGGACGACACACCCGTGTCGTGGCTGAGTGGCACGCCTGCTAGCCAAGAGGTACACCTGCTAGCCGAGCAGCACCTCCAGCGATCGAGTGACATGCCTGGCGCCCGAGCGGCACGCTTTATTGCCCATTTGTTTGGCCCGACATGCGTGTCGAGGCGACATAAGCGTGTCAGCCATTGCTCACCGGCTGCGCTGTGTCGGGGTGAAAGAGCGGCGTGTTGGCCTCTGTACGTGTTATGCTTAACAAAATTTATACAAACCTCGTCCTAGGGTCTTAAGCAATATCAAACATGGAACCTCGTCTAAGGTTAATCATATGCAATACAGGGAAAAGAAGAACATGAAAAACTCTTTATTGCATAGCACAACATTGGAAACATGAAAGCCATTCGAGAGAAACCCATGTACTACTGGTGAGGGAATTCTTACCTTCGATTGCTTTAACTTATATTTGTAAAACCTAATGAGATGCAACCTTCTATCCCGCCCTAGCAGCTGCCCTCCAAGGTCTCTTGAATCCCACCTTTCCTTGGATTCGGCGGAGAAGACAACCCTAGGAGAGAATTCTCCTTGATGTGTGGTTCGGCGGTGGAGGGATCAAGAGAGAGTAGAGAGGTGTCCTCTAGGGTATTAGGGAGGTTAAATTTATAACCATCAAGGCTTAACTTATTCCCTTATAAATTTCCTTAAATTTCTCTCTTTAACAGAATTAATTCCTTCTTCAATTAAATTCGTGACTTCTCCCTAATCATATAAAATTTTTATTGGATTTTTTTGTGACTCACCCCTTCTTGTCCGGTTTTCTTTTCTTTTATTTCCTTTAAATCCCACGTAAGCTTATTATCATCATGCATAATTATCTTTATTTTCTTTAACCCACATAAGGGCCCCTTTATTATCATGCCTCATTATCTATAAAACTCCTAAGATTTTTCGGGCGTTACAATCCCCCATACCTTATAAAAAGTTCGTCCTCGAACTTAGAATAGTTCTGGATATCTTCGTTTCATATCATCCTCGCATCCCCAGGTGGCTTCTTCGTATTGTTGACTTTGCCACAAAACCTTTACTAAGGGCACTTCTTTATTTCTTAGTCTTTTGACTTCCCGGTCCAGTACTCGGATCGGTCGACTTTCGTAACTCAGGTCCTTCTGAATTTGCACTGTCTGTGGCTCAACCATCTGGTCTCTACTGGAAATGCACTTCTTGAGCATCGACACATGGAACACGTTGTGAATAGCCGACATCTCCTGAGGTAGCTCGAGCTCATAAGCTACCTTGCCAACTCTTTTCAGGATCAGATATGGTCCTACGTATCACGGACTTAGCTTCCCTTTCTTCCCGAATCTCATTATTCCTTTCATAGGTGCTACCCGGAGAAATACCAAATCTCCGACATTGAATTCCAAAGGTCTACGTCGCTGATCCGCATAATTTTTCTGCCGGCTCTGAGCAGTCTCTATTCTTTGGCAGATATTCTGTATCACTCGGGTGGTGTCCTCGATGAATTCCATCCGAAGTCCCATCTCTTTCTTCTCACCACCTTCGTACCAACAAATTGGAGACCTACATCTCCTCCCATATAAAGCTTCATAAGGTGCCATTCCGATGGTAGCCTGATAGCTATTGTTGTAAGCAAATTCCTCTAGACATAAATATCGGCACCAGCTCCCTTTGAAGTCCAGGGCACAAGCTCGTTACATGTCTTCCAGTACTTGGTTCACCCTTTCTGTTTGTTTGCATGTACGAGGATGAAAGCGGTCTTGAAATGCGACCGTGCCAAGAGTCTTATGAACGCATTCCCAAAACTGTGACGTGAAGCGACCATACCTATCTGAAATGATGGTCTTGGGAATACCATGCAGTCTGATGATTTCCTTAGCATATAATTGAGCCAGTTGTTCAATCGAATAGGTCATCTTGATTGCTAGGAAATGGGCTGATTTCGTCAATCTATCAACGATAACCCATATTGCGTCATATCCATTCGTAGTCCTAGAAAGACCTGAAATAAAGTCCATAGAGATGTCTTTCCATTTCCACTCTGGAATTTAGATCGGTTGCAGAACTCCTTCAGGCCTCTGATGTTCTGCTTTAACTTGCTGACAGGTCAAACAGGTACTGATGTGTTGTGCTACATCCCTCTTCATACCGGACCACCAGAATTTCTCTTTCAGATCTTGATACATTTTGGTGGATCCCGGATGCATAGAATAGGAGGTTTCATGAGCCTCCTCTAATATCTTTTTGCGTAGTTCCGGATCGTTAGGGATACATAACCGATCCCTAAGGTATAATACTCCGCTATTGGCGATACGGAAACTCTTGCCTTTTCCTTCTAGGATCTCCTGCTTGATCCTCTGGAGACTTAGATCATCACTTTGTTTTGCTAATATGTCATCGAATAGTGCTGGTATTATTGCCATGGTCGAAAGCTGCCCGGAAATAACCTCGATTCCATAGCGCATAATTTCCTTCTCCAGCAGTCGAGACAATGCCGATAAGGACATCAGGGTGGCCCTGGACTTCCTGCTGAGTGCATCGGCCACTTTGTTTTCCTTGCCAGGATGGTAAAAGATCTCGCAGTCATAGTCCTTCACGAGCTCCAGCCATCTGCGTTGTCTCATATTGAGGTCCTTCTGAGTGAAGAAATACCGCAGACTCCGGTGATCCGTATAAATCTTGTACTGTGCTCCATACAAATAGTGCCTCCATACCTTGAGAGTGAAGACCACAGCTGCTAGCTCTAAATCGTGAGTGGGATAGTTCTTTTCATGTTCCTTGAGTTGCCTAGAGGCATAGGCAATAACTTTACCACTCTGCATAAGTACAGCTCCGAGTCCCAATTTGGAGGCATCGCTGTACATGTCGAAGGATTCGTCACAGTTTGGAAGAGTAAGGATAGGAGCACTGGTCAATCTCCTCTTCAATTCCGTGAAACTCTTCTCGCAGTCGTCCGTCCATTCGTACTTCTTATTTTTCCGGGTGAGAACTATCATAGGTGCTGCGATTCTGGAGAAGTCCTCTACGAATTTCCGGTAATAGCCCGCTAATCCGAGAAAACTCCTGACTTCGCTAGCATTCCTTGGTCTGCTCCAGTTACTCACGGCCTCGATCTTCCTCGGGTCCACCATAACTCCGTCTTTGGATATAATATGACCCAGAAAAGATACTTGATCGAGCCAAAATTCACATTTGGAGAACTTGCCATATAGTTGCTTTTCTCGAAGAATCTGTAATATCATCTTCAGGTGTTCGGCATGCTCTTCTTGATTTCTCGAATAGACGAGGATATCGTCAATGAAGATAATCACGAACTTGTCAAGAAACGCCGAGAATACCCGATTCATCGGGTCCATGAACATAGCAGGAGCATTCGTCACTCCGAAAGGCATGACTACGAACTCATAATGTCCGTATCTTGTTCGGAAAGCTGTCTTCGGTATATGATCTGGTTTCACTTTCACTTGATGATAGCCAGATCTGAGGTCAATCTTTGAAAAGACGGTGGCACCTTTTAACTGGTCGAACAGATCGTCAATCCGTGGTAAAGGGTACGTGTTCTTGATCGTCACATTATTTAGCGCTCGGTAGTCTATACACATTCGCATAGACTCATCTTTCTTCTTTACCAACAGTACTGGAGCTCCCTATGGAGAGCAAAATACTATCTCATCGACTCTATTACTACGTCTTCCATATATTACTGTCTCATCGACTCTATTACTACGTCTTCCATATATTACTGTCTCATCGACTCTATTACTACGTCTTCCAACCATACTTATCTTCATATATTACAATAAGGCTAGCATAAGATTATCATGCATATATTCATCTCATCGACTCTATTACTACGTCTTCCATATATTACTTGTCTCATCGACTCTATGACTATGTCTTCTAGCCATGCTTATCTTCATATATTATAATAAGGTTATCATTCATATTTATTTATGCATATTTAAACTAAAGGCTAGCATAAGGTTATCATACATATATTCATGCATATTTAAGCTAAAAGCATTTCTTATCTTACATGAAAGAAATATAGTAGGCATATAATTTCTTACTTGGAGCAGCAGGATTTGGAGCTTGATATGTGTGTAGTGGAAAGGCAGAACCTGGCTCTGATACCACCTGTAACGCCCACCCTTCTCGTACCTCAGAGGGGAGAGAAGGGCGGCGCTACGCGATCATACATACATGCATATACATATAACGGAAGCATTTAAAACAATAAAATCCCTTCTTAAGCTAACTATATTAACCTAATCCACCTAACATATTAATTATGATGTAACGGTCTTAGCAATTTTCTTAACTAAACATGTACTAAAGAAATTCGAGATTTATATAATAAACGAGAGTGACAACCAAAACAAAAACATCATCTAAGTCTTAACACTGAACGGTAAAACATGCATAATCTCCCCCAAACCATAAACTAAATCTTATCCACCATGCCACTGCCACACACATCTTTGCCTCCTGCAGCTCCCTTCAATTATTCCATTCCTTGCCTTGCTCTGCAGTACAAGGGAAAAATGACACTATCAGCACATATGCTGAGTAAGATCCTTTCCTACTCACAAAAGTCATACGACATAAATTACACATAAGATAGTGACACGTTCATTTAACTAACATATAGTCATAGCATGGATGTAACTATTAACATGATCATCAAGAGGCATATAGACTTAGCATTTAAAATTCATGAGTAAAGCAATCCGTGACATGATCATCTAGGGCATGTATCCCCATGACATTTTTATCACAATAACATAATATCTCGTAATAACATAGACATGGAATAGTTATATGCAGAATGCTCTTTGAAAACATATACTTTCATAAGTACTTAAACATAATCTCAACATTAGGGCCCAGCATTGTATCCATGACTCGACCCAGCCCATTTGACGGTCCATTCGGCGGCCCATTTGGCGACCCCTTGTGGTCGTCGACCGTCGGCACGTCGACCGTGTCATTACCACTAGGCCCGTACTTCGACCTAGGGGCAACTTTGGATAGAAGTCATGCGTAAAGTAAAATAGCATACATGTTCTTTTACATAACATAAAGAGTGTTCTTGTCCCCACTCTTAGGGAAATATTTCTTAACCAATTCATATTCATAAGCCTTACGTAACCATGGTATAGGGGTGCCTATCGTTCATGAACATAAACATATACATCATGATAAAATGAGCAAAACTTAACATATACATTATGATACAATGGTCCTACATCAGCCATTAACATGGACATAAGGTATGGAATCATGCAAATATATCGTCTAACTAGCATCATATCAATACCATATATATATACCTAGCATAACATGGAAAATCATTCGGAATCATATTCAGAAATTTTTTTTTTATTTATTTTCTTGTCCTTTTTAATCTACTGCGTTGGGCGACACACTCGGTGCTAGCCGAGAATGCCGCTAGCCGAGCAGCACCTCTAGCGGTCGAGCGACACGCCTGGCGCCCGAGCGGCATGCTTTTCACCCGGGCGGCACGCTTTGCGCCCGAGCTATTTGGCCCCGACATGCCTGTATTGGGGTGGCATAGGCGTGTCCCGCGCTGCTCACCCCGACATGCCTGTGTCAGGGTGAAAGAGCGGCGTGTTGGCCTCTGTACGTGTTCTGCTTAACAAAATTTATACGAACCTCGTCCTAGGGTCTTAAGCAATATCAAACATGGAACCTCGTCTAAGGTTAATCATATGCAATACAGGGAAAAGAAGAACATGAAAAACTCTTTATTGCATAGCACAACATTGGAAACATGAAAGCCATTCGAGAGAAACCCATGTACTACAGGTGAGGGAATTCTTACCTTCGATTGCTTTAACTTATATTTGTAAAACCTAATGAGATTCAACCTTCTATCCCACCCTAGCAGCTACCCTCCAAGGTCTCTTGAATCCCACCTTTCCTTGGATTCGGCGGAGAAGACAACCCTAGGAGAGAATTCTCCTTGATGTGTGGTTCGGCGGTGGAGGGATCAAGAGAGAGTAGAGAGGTGTCCTCTAGGGTATTAGGGAGGTTAAATTTATAACCATCAAGGCTTAACCTATTCCCTTATAAATTTCCTTAAATTTCTCTCTTTAACAGAATTAATTCCTTCTTCAATTAAATTCGTGACTTCTCCCTAATCATATAAAATTTTTATTGGATTTTTTTGTGACTCAGCCCTTCTTGTCCGGTTTTCTTTTCTTTTATCTTTTCTTTTATTTCCTTTAAATCCCACGTAAGTCTATTATCATCATGCATAATTATCTTTATTTTCTTTAACCCACATAAGGGCCCCTTTATTATCATGCCACATTATCTATAAAACTCCTAAGATTTTTCGGGCGTTACACCTTTTATATGGAGTATTGTCATGGAGCGGAGTATTTCACCCGCTCGTCTGAGGTAGTTCGTAAGCCCTCCGCCTGGTTCGAGTTCTCTTATATATGAAGTGTTGTTATAGAGCGAAGTACCTCACTCGCCCCGCCAAGGCAATTCGTAAGCCCTCCACCCGGCTCAAGTCCTCTTATATATGAAGTGTTGTTATGGAGCGAAGTACCTCACTTGCCCCGCTGAAGAAGTTTGTAAGCCCTCCTCCCGGCTCGAGTCCTCTTATATATGAAGTGTTGTTATAGAGTGGAGTACCTCACTTGCCCTGCCAAGATAGTTCGTAAGTCCTTTTCCCGGCTCGAGTCTTCTTATATAAGAAGTGTTGTTTTGGAGTGGAGTACCTCATTCGCCCAGTTGAGGCAGTTCGTAAGCTCTCCGCCCGACTCAAATCCTTTTACATGTGAAGTATTGTTATGGAGTGGAGTACCTTACTCGCTCGATCGAGGTAGTTCATAAGCCCTTCGCCTGACTTGAGTCCTCTTATATATAAAGTGTTGTTATGGAGCGGAGTATCTCACTAGCCCCACTAAGGTATTTCGTAAGCCCTCTGCCTAGCTCGAGTCCTCTTATTTATGAAGTGTTGTTATGGAGCAGAGTACCTCACTCACCCGGCCAAGGCAATTCGTAAGCCCTCCTCTTGGCTCGAGTCCTCTCGAGTCCTCTTATATATGAAGCATTGTTATGGAGCGGAGTACCTCACTCGCCTATCCGAGGCAGTTTGTAAGTCCTTCGCCCGGCTCGAATCCTCTTATATATGAAGTGTTGTTATGGAGCAGAGTACCTCACTCATCTAGGTCGATGCAGTTCATAAGTTCCCGACCTCATCTAAGTAATGAAGTGAAGCATCATAAAGATTCTCCTTTCCAACTGGCTAAGGCAATTCGTAAGTCCGCGAGTTGGCTTTTCTTCTTATCTAACCTTCTTCTCATCCAACCAAGGTAGGTCATAAGCCCTTGAGTCAGCTCTTACACTACTTAACCAAGGCAACTCATAAGTCCTTGATCCAGTTGAAGTTCTAATATCGCCCCCAGAGTGGCAAAGCGGAGAGGAACAAAGTATTCTTATTATTTTCCCTAGAGTAGCGGAGTGGAGAGGAATGAAGCAACCAACTCGACTTAGACGAGGCATTTCATACACCCTCACTCTTGTTGTTCTCTTATCCAACCGAGACAGTTCGTAAACCCTCGAGCTACTAATTCTCTCATTTATTCGAGGTAACTCGTAAGCTCTCGTATGAAGTGTGGTTCCGCATGACAAAGAGAAGCTGCAATTTATGATGTGTTGTATTTAGCATGACAAGGGGAAGTTACAACCTATGGAGCATTTTATTTTGCATGACAGAGTGAAGTTGCGACGAGAGAGGGGAGTAAAGATTTCTCTCAGGTAGCCAAGGTCATTCGTAAGCCCTCAAGCCAATCTCTTTCTTATTCGGTCGAGACCATTAGTAAGTCCTCGAGCCAGTCTCTTCTTTATTCAGCTAAGGTCAATCGTAAGCCCTTGATTCAATCATCTTCCTGCTCATCTGAGGCAGTTCGTAAGCCCCCGAGTCAACCCTCATCTTACTCGACCGAGACAGTCTGTAAGCCCTCAAACTAGTCATTCTCCTATAACCAAGGGCTCTTCTCGAGTATTTTTCTACTTTTCTCGAGTATTAACTACTTTCGTCATTCCTTATACAAATCAAGTTTCATTCGACTTCACTCTTCAGTTTGACTACAGGGGATTACCTGTGATGGTACCCAGAGTACCTTACAATTATCCCAAGCACCAGAATCCTCTTCTCGAGCTCTTCCCGAGTGCATGCAAGTCACTCTTCCCGAATGCATACATGTCACTCTTCCTGAGTGCAGGCAAATAGTGCATGCAGATCACTCTTCTCGGGTTACCACTCTTCCAGAGTACATGCCAACCCACATGGCAGTTCCAATCTCCTCATCATATAGTCAAGAGGGAATATGTCCAAGTTGATGGAGACTCCATGCAGTATTTGTCCCCTAACCACCAAGCAAAGGGCACAATTAATGAATGGTCATAGTCGGTGAGGTGAGTCAAAACTCCTATATAAGAGCAGGTTGAGGTAAAGAAGGGTTCCTCCTTTTCTTTTTCTTCATTAGTTTGACTATATCGAATACATTCATTGTTTCTTCTAAGTCCTTGCCTGACTTAAGCATCGGAGGATTGTTAGTCGGAACTCCGGCGATAATCGTTTGACGTGTGTTAATCTTGACAGGGATATTGTTGTCGTCGTGAGAACTTTACCTCTTTCGAAAACTCGACGAAAATGTATCCAAAAAAGTGATTGCATCAATAAGTGATTTTCAAATTCTATTCAAAACTTGAAAATATAAATAATTATAATTTGAGGTTAATTCGAAATGAAATTTAAACTTAAATTTGGCTTGAACTTTGATTGGAAAATTATAAATCAAAACGATTTATATTTTGATTCGAACATATTTATACTAAAAAGATAAAATAATAATAATAATAAATAGAGTTTGTTTCAAATTTGGTCGATGAGAATTCGATTTTAAAAAATTATCAAACCTACTCAATTTGAATTTAATAGAAAATTATGTTATATAATTTATCCGTAATATTCATGGGTATCTTTATTATTTATCATCTAAATTTTTTTGAATTCAAGAATTGAATTATAATATTCATCTGATCGAATGGTAAATAGTAAGAATTGAGTTTTAAAAATATTTCTCAGAGCTTGAATTCAATAATTTTAAATAAGAAAAAAAATATTTTTCTAAAAAGTGCTAGCCTTTTATGAGAATTTAAAAAGAAACATAAAATTCAAGAACAGGTCAATCGATTCCTCCTCTTTTCAAATCGAACGAGCGGCCGGCTACAAGGCATTCGGCATTGCCTCCGAGTTCGCTTGAGTGGGGAAGAATCGATTCTTCATCTCCACCTTCTGCTTCTCGCCTCGCCATCTGTTCCACCTTCGTGGTTGACACTGTTGTTCCCGGTAGATATGGTGCTTTGCTTTCCTCCCGCTAGGGTATCGTGCTGACTGCGATTCGGACGGCGGAGGGCAAGAATCTCGTCCATGGCATGCCCCATGGCGAAGCAATCCAACCTTCTTCCTTGTGTTGTTCCAGATGGAATACTCTTCCCAGGCGCCAGAAATCCTCGCATCGTTGCCCTTGTCTTCCTCTGCTGCTTTGGTAGAAGAAAAGGATGCCCGCTGCGCGTCGTCGGCTTCCGCTCCTCGTCTGCTGTCTCGTTTTCATCGTCATCCTGCTTCACGGTATATTCAACGCTACCCTTCTGCTTCTACTTGGAAATTATTTAAGTATTGTCTCTCAACTCTGGAAGTAGTCATTGCTTTCCTACCCGTCCTTGTCCTGTAGCATGGATGGGTGGCCCAGTTCAATCTAGGCGGGGATCGTCAATCAAAAATAGATCATAAAATAGCGGGGTCGAATTCTGCTTCTCCTTCATTTCGAACACCCCTACTGATTGTCTGCCACTATTATGTTTAGTGCAACTTATATGGTTTTGACTTTTGATGTTTGATTTTATCATATTTTGTTCTATTTCAGATTTCTTAAATACTATGTTCAAAAGCTACTTAGATTTCAAAATTAGAATTTTAATAAATTTCTTTGTTTGGAACAGTAAATTCTTAAGAATGAAAATTGCAATTCCCACAAAAGGGGCGGATTGTTATTAATTTAATTTATATGTATTGCAAAATGACACTGTTATGGTAAAACAAGATACGGAATTCACTTATCTATTTGAAAAAAATAAGTTTGATTTTTCAACAATTTATTTCTTTTAAGGAATTAGACTTTTAAGATTGATTCCAAACAGGTTGATAGAGTCAAATAATTGTTCGACTACCTGTACTGTATTTTTTTATACTAAGGATAAATAGCAGCGTGATATTTATCTCATTGAATTTAGGCTTAGTTTACCCAACTTTAGCAATAGGGAAAAGGAACTGATGGAAAATTGCTTTGAGAAACAGAAATGAGCAGCTGATGGTGTATTTTGTGAAATAACCGTGATAAATTGATTTTTGGTATTGACATCTTTGATAAAGCATCATGAACATGAGTTTCAGGACAAAATTGACTAATGATACTTATTTTGAATTAATAACAAGGGCATTTCCAATTTCTGTTCATAACTGAAGTTACTGAACTAAAATTGTCACTGGTACTTGCTTACAATGATTATTATGATATACATGTTATTCAATAGAGGATAAGATCCATATGGTCAATCTAACAACCCAATTAGTCGGAATTGACATATAATAGTTGGAGTATTAAGATGTGAAATTGTGTTAAATTTTCTCCCTTAAAATAATCATCTTAATATCACCTAAAATGCAATTATTGAAGCTTACTAGTAATAGTTGTTATCATCTCGAGAATATATCTTAAATAAAATAGTGGAATTAGGGAGAAATTGAATGTGTTAATTGAAAGCCGAAGGTACCTACAGGCCCTATGGTAGAAGAAGTTCTAGCAACAATGTTGTGAGTGAATGTCTATGTAAGTTTAGAAGTTTGAATGCAATCTACTATGGTTTTTCTCGGTATGAGCAGTGACTTTGGGACTAGCCCTAATCTTACTGAAATACTAGCACTTTTTTAGTTAGCACTGTGTTTTCTTGGGGAAACCAGTATTTTAAAATTTTTCCTAGTTAAAATATAAAAGTAATGAATGTATAATGTAAGTACTAGGAAGTTTGATTGGAAGCTGTCTTGACCTTAAGGAATCTGTTTTGTTGTTATGAAGGCACTGTGAATGTTCAAGCTTTTATTGGAACCTATGGCATAAACTATGGTAGGATTGCTGATAATCTTCCTCCACCTGAAAGTGTGGTCACTCTCCTAAAAGCTGCAAAAATAAAGAATGTGAGAATCTATGATGCTGACCACAGTGTGCTTCGTGCTTTCAAAGGATCTGGGATCCAGTTAATTGTGTCAATTCCCAATGAGCATTTGAAAGACTATAGTGTATATGAAGATCATGCTATGAGCTGGGTCAAAGAAAATGTGGAGGCATTTCTGCCTGATACTCACATCAAAGGAATTTCAGTTGGCAATGAGATCTTAGGTGGTTCAGATCAGGAACTAGAAGAAGCTCTTTTTGGTGCAATGAAAAATGTGCATAATGCACTCAAGAGACTTCAATTAGAAGATAAAGTTGAAGTGTCAACTGCACATTCAGCTGCTGTTTTTGCTAGTTCTTTCCCTCCCTCATATTGTACATTCAGAGAAGATATGCTCGTTTACTTGAAACCCATCCTGGAGTTCTTTTCACAGATTAATAGCCCCTTCTATATCAATACTTATCCATTCTTGGCTTATAAAAGTGACCCTGAGCATATTGATATCAAGTACGCTCTTTTTCAGCCTAATTCTGGCGTTCATGATGCAAAAACTGGGCTTGATTATGATAACATGTTCGATGCTCAAATAGATGCAACTTATGCTGCTTTGGAAGCTGCAGGCTATCCTAATATGGAAGTCCGGATTTCAGAAACAGGTTGGGCTTCTGCTGGGGATGAAAATGAAGCTGGAGCTACTGTGAAGAATGCAAGGATTTACAATTATAATCTACATAAACGACTTCTGAAGAAGAAAGGGACTCCGCTCAGGCCAAAAAAGGTGGTTAAGGCATATGTGTTTGCACTGTTCAATGAAAATCTTAAGCCTGGGCCAAGCTCTGAGAAGCATTTTGGACTATTCAATGCTGATGGAAGCATATCATACAACATTGGCTTTACAGGCCTTAGGCCCTCAAGTGCATCTTCACAACGCTTATCTTTGAAGGTAACAATTTCCAGTTTACCTTTTTAAACATATTATGGAATAGTTCTCCATTTTGCAGTCTTCAAATCCTGATTGCATTGTGGTATCATTGAGACACTTTGAATTGAATTTGCAACTGAGTATGTAGATGGAAAGTAAGACGAGATAAATTATAAACTGAAAAATGGGATCTAAGTTTCTAGAACTATTCTATTGCACAGTTTACATTTGGCTGAGTCACCTTGTATTGGATGTCTAAACTGCTTACCAAACTGAATTTGGGTGTGTCATCTTATATCGGGAGCCTATTCTGTTGGTCCATGGTCAGAATTTCTGGACAAAGACATGTTGAGAGATACTTTATGCACCAACAAAATATAGCATTACGAGAATTTTCAGTTCCTGACACATGCAATAATTTTTATGATGTTTCTCGCTTTTCGTGAGTTAGAGTTATTAGGTTAACTGTGTTAAAAGGTTGAGTCTCACACATAGTTGGCAAAATCGGTCAATACTAACACAGATAGCTTCAGTTGCATCACTTTTAGCAAGGACTGATCCTGTTATATGAGAAGTCATTGTCTCAAAAAGATTGATGAGAAATTTTTTTAGAAAAAAGCTAGAGATTCAAAATAAATTAAGTAGAACTTAGTTAAATTACATTAAAAATTAATAAAATTTATTGAAATTCTCTTTCTTCATTTTGTCACTCGGTACTATATGTGTAAGTCTTCAATCTAAGACCCTCATCAAGCTGGTAATGAAATTAAGTACATTTTTCTAAGCAAACAAGGCAAGCCTTGTACCATTTCGTTTGCAAGTCAATCTGAAACGTTAAACATTTGGCATCTTGGCGGCTTGTGTTATTGTGCAAACAAGAATCGTCCAGTCTCCTGTTGGGCACACAAGCCAATTTTTTTATACAAGCAACAAAGTAATTGTGCACAAAAGGTTCTCCTCGAATTTTCTTTTGTCGAGATAATAACATGCTTTTAGTTGTTATGCATGAATTAGAATCATTATCATCTAAAGCTTTTGTTTCCAATATATAGGTATGAACTAATTTTATCTAGCATGGAGACAATTTTTTGTTTACATGTATAGGCTTGTTGCTAGGATTTTGCTGCAGGATATCTATGATTGAGTCATGTTTTCATAGCTTATCGATGACTAATTTCGATACACAATGACAGGATCTTCAAAGACACAGATGGTTAGCACCCTACACCATTGTTATCGCATGCTGTGTAGCGACCATTCTGGTTTTCGCTATTTGATTTGACAAACTGCTTTCGATTGATCACTTCTGTGTACCTGACATTGTAGGATCAGAAATTGCTAAAACATTGTAATGTAAGAAATTTGCTCTAACTTGGTTCTTTCTATGCCTAACATGATTCATGAAGGAATGAATTATATAATGTAATGTCAGGCCTGGTCTAATCCATGTGTCTGACAGAGAATGGTTCTATATTACTTTAAATTTTAATTATATATATATATATATATGAATTAAACTCGACCAGTTCGCCCATATGGCACATCCTTTGCTAATGTCACGAGTCATGTCCAACACGATTCATGACAAAACACGACAAGTAATAGCCCGTGGTTCGATCGATACAAAATTGGATGGACCCATAAAATAGCCCTCAAAAAATTTTGAAAGATTGTTCCAATCTCTTTTAATAATTATATTCATATTCAACCAAAATCACAAACAATTCAATACTCTATTTCGGCTTGGAAAATTGAATCGCATGGTTTGGCTGAGTGCTTCAGACCTAACAAATTGGCGATCCAAAACGCCTTGACCCAAGTGGGAAACCACCGAATCGGAGGAAAAGCCAAAACAAAATACAACACACTTGCTGCTCCTCTTCAAATTTGCTTCGTGTAAGAAAAGGCCATTCAACAAATCACGCGTTCTTTGAAAATTATCGAGAAAATTGCGAAGTAGGCAGATTGATGGGGCGCTTGATCTGAGCTCCATTACTCAATCCAAATATATATTAAAAAAAACTTTAAAAAATTAGTTTGATCGTTTTTAAAAGTCAATAGATCATTAAGATGACTTGGGGGCCGGTTGACGAATTCTTGTCATGTATGTTGGCTTTCTTCAGCATTCAACGCGAGCTCCTTTATTTTCTAGAAGATCAAGCAAAATTAGTGAAGACTAGACGGAAAGTGTCCAACTGAGAAGAAACAACCACCTCATCGATCGCCACCTCGACAACAACTTGTCAAACCCGCCGGTAAACGCCGGACGCGATCACATTTCATACGCCGAGTCAAAGTCGAACCCGAGGGAGAAGGAGTCAAAGGGCGGCGAAGTAGTTGATTCCCCAACTTCCATCGCGCTATAAATTAGCTATCGTAAACGGAACTGGAACAAGCAAATCGGTAGAGAGAAACAGAGGAAGAGGAGTTTGCCGATAGCAGAGCACAGAGATGGAGAAACGAGCGGCGTCATTGACCATCGTCGCCGGGCTCATCTTGGTGGCTGCCAGCTTCTTCTCTGTCTTCGCCGAAGCCGACACTCACGTCGTCGGCGACAGCACCGGGTGGACGATACCTCCCGGCACCAACGACAGTTTCTACTCCGCTTGGGCTTCCGCGCAGACAGTCACCGTCGGCGACACCTTAGGTAATTAAATGAGAGTCGTCGGTGCATAACTACTACTCGATTTCGATCGAATTACTCACAATTTAATTCGAACCTCGCAGTGTTCAATTTTGCGTCCGGGCAGCACGACGTGGTGGAAGTGCCGATGGCCAGCTTCGACTCCTGCTCCACGGCCAACCCGATCTCAAACCACACTACCAGCCCCGCCAACTTGCTCGTCACCACCGCCGGCGTGCACTACTACATCTGCGGGTTCTCCGGTCACTGCCAGTTAGGCCAGAGGCTGGCTGTTACCGTCACCTCCTCTTCTGCCCCCACTCCCGCCGCCGCCGCGGCGCCTCCTACTGCTCCGGCAACGGGAGGCGGCGGCAGCACTGTGCCGTCGGCGCCCGGCCCTGACAGTATGGTGCCCGGCTCGGCCTCGGCTTGGGTTCCATCCTTGGCGTTCCTAGCTCTGTCGTCCCTGCTCGCCGCCCAGTTGTTGTTCTAATTAAATACAAATACGATTTATGATGATAGTGTTATAGGAGATGATTCATTGATGTTTGGTGCCCGGAAATAATAATATATTGGATTGTATGGAGATGATTCAATTGGAATAAATATATTTTTACTTTCCTCTGTTTGGTTCAATCATTTTATATCCTCATGCACACAACCAGTGAGGCGTGACCCTCATATTGTTCCAGTATAAACCCTACAATAAACTACACTCCCAATTTAAGACATCCATCGCATTTGGGAAGCTCCTTTTGTTGACAACATGTGCCGATGCAAACTTGTAATAGTTTTAAACCAAATCATAATGATAATTTTAAAATTAAAATTAAATCCCTTTCTATAGTATGATTTTCATATAATTTATTGTCTTTATCATCCTACTATGACACTTCTAAGTATTATTTGATATAAGAAGGAAAAAACCAAATTGAGAGCCTTTTTCCCATTACTTTTCACTAATATAAATTTCATTGACTGGGTTGTTTGATCCATATATGCTTGCGGAGGACCTTCGTGTTAGAAGATGGCTCATATGAAGAGAAGAGATGATACAACCACGACATGGTCGTGTCAGTCAACACGATCAAACTATGATGAACTCTAGAAGCCACAACACGACCAAGGTAGAGTCTAACATAGTCGTGTCAAGCGACACAGTCAAACTGTCATGCTTTGGAGGAGACCACACATGTAGGATTATAAACAAGTCAAATCAAACCAAGCTTTATAGTGTTCAGACTTATTTGATAAGATAATCAAGTCAAACCTAAAATTAATCAAGCTATTGAAAAATCTGTTCAAGCTTGATTTGATTTCTTTTTTCGGAGATTAAGCTTGGCTTGTTTAATGGGTATCGACCTTCTAATCAAGCTTGATTCAAACTTGTTTAAGTTTGACTTATTTAAACATTATCAAGCTCTTAAATCAAGCTTATTTGTTTATTTAAAATTTTAATATTTTAATTTTTATTTATAAATAAGTATAAATAAGCTAATAAATAATTTTTAAATGAGTTTAATCATAAATATTATTCATGAACATTGTTCATGAATATTGTTCATGAACACTATTCACGAACGATGTTCATGAACATTAACAAATCGAACACATATATATATATTCAAGTTTATTCATTTAATTTATCAAGTTATTCAAACTTGTTCATTAATTGACTTTGATGCATATTGAACGAACATAAACAAGCTCTTACCGAGTCGAACATCAAGTTTGCTCATGAATGTTTGGTTTGTTTACAGCCACACAACCGTGTCAACTGACATGGCAAAGGCATTGTTATGGCTAGAGGAGATGGCATGGTCAGGTCAAGCGACCTAGCCATGTCATGTCATGCTCTGAAGGATAAAGCACAATCGTGTCAACCGACATAGTTAGGTCGTGGTGGATCCTGGATACGGCGAGGAGTTCGAAAAGTTATCGATTTAGGATATTTTGGGTCTAAAATACCATATATAGCTAGGGATGTATATATAGAATGATTGTAACCCTAAACTTGTATGATTCTAATCGATTTCTCTTGATCGTTATATGGAGTATGTAGTCTTTGTCAAACTACGTTAAAATTTCTATCTCTCTCTTCTTTGGTTTCTCTTTTCATTGTCATTTTCTTCACTCTTGTTGTGTGTTGATCCCAACAAGTGATATCAGAGTCATGGTTTAACATAGCAGGGATCTCTTCTGTAAAGTTCAATCTGGTGAAGTTTGATGGAACCGAAAACTTCGAATTGTGAAAAAGGAGAGTTAAAGATCTATTAGTTCAACAAGGTTTAGTAAAAGTTCTAAGAGAAGAAATCGGACAACATGGAGAAGGTGAGCAGGGAAGAATTACAAGCAAGAGGGGTGGCAACAATCAAGCTTTGTCTAATGGATGACGTGATATATCACGTCATGGATGAAGAATCATCGAAGGCAGTTTGGCAAAAATTGGAAAGCCGATATATATCCAAGTCGCTGACATACAAGCTCTATCTTAAGCAAAAATTGTTTGAGCTTAAGATGACAGAGGGCACTGATCTGATGCAATACATCAATATATTTAATCAAATTGTCAACGATTTGAAGTCGATTGATGTGAAGATCGATGATGAAGACATGACATTGATGTAGTTGAATTATCTACCCTCATCTCCTATGTACAAGAATCTGGTTACAACTCTGATATGGGGAAAGAAAATCCTAAACCTGAAGGAGGTCATTGAATTTTCATCAGCAGAAGAAAGCCAGCAATGAGACTTCACAAGGTGAAGGACTCATGGCAAAAAGTAACCAGGAACGTAGAAGGAGCAATACTCGACATGGGTCAGGAAGTAATAAGACATTATCTAAATCCAAAAATAAAAAGGAGATAACGTGCTACAAGTGTGAAATAAAGAGTCATATCAAGAGAGATTGTGCAGAGAGAAAGAAAACTAATGCAGAGAAAGATGGTTCATCAAAATCTGCAAACTTAAAAGAAGAAGATAATTCAGAGAGCGACGATGGTGATATGTTTTCTATCTTATCAAGTTCAAAGCAATTGATAGATTCTTGGATCCTAGATTCAATGTGTTCATATCACATGACACTTAATAGAGATTGGTTTGACACCTATAGACAAGTTAATTCTGGTTCTATTCTAATGAATAATGATGCATCCTGCAAAGTCATTGGAATAGAAATATCAAAATCAAGATATTTGATTGTGTGGTCAAAACATTATATGATGTCAAACATGTATCAAATTTGAGGAAGAATCTGATCTCCTTGGGCATTTTGGATGGTAATGGATGCAGTTATAAATCTATGAGCAGAACCATAAAAGTTAGCAAGGGTTCTTTAACAGTGATGAAGGGACAAAAACTGGCAAGAAATATTTATAAATTTCTAGGGATGACGATTGTAGGTGGAGTTGTCATTGTAGAATATGAATCAGATGAAATAATCTTGTGGCATATGTGGTTATGCCATATAGGTGAGTGTGGGATGCTAGAACTTCATAAAAAGAAATGTATTGAAGGGTATCAAGACGTACAAACTCGACTTCTGCAAGTTTTATATTCTTAGAAAACAAAGCAGAGTGCAATACAAGACAATCACACACAAGATAGAACAAATCCTGGATTATGTTCATGCAGATCTCTAGGGCTTAGCTAGTGCAACATCATGTGGCGGACATATGTATTTTGTGAGTTTCATCGATGATTATTCATAGAAGGTCTAGGTGTATTTCATGCGATACAAGTCAGAAACTTTCTTGAAGTTCAAATTGTGGAAAGCTGGAGTAGAAAATCAGACCAGGAGAAAACTGAAGTATCTTAAGTCATACAATGTTACTGAGTATACGGATTCACAATTCAAGGTATTTTGTGAACAACATAGTATCAGGAGACATTACATAGTATGTAAGACACCACATTAAAATGGTGTGGCAAAAAGGATATACAGGTCTTTAATGTTGGTGCAATCATCCTAGGTCATGATTGACTAGACTCGAGTGGGACTCGAGTAGGGTTTTGATGTTTGATAATGGATTTAACATTGGATTTGACACTATAGTTTGACCATATGTTGATCATATGACTAGTGGATAATTGGGATATCCAAGGTCATATGGGAGAAATTGTTAAAAGAGAGATTGTTGGAGCAATTAATCTCATATCAAGGTTGACCAAACTCGAGTGAGACTCGAGTGGAAGTCCAAGTTTGGAGACTTGACAAGGGAAACTCCAAGTATGGATACTTGACAGTAGAGAAGTCCAAGAATGGATTCTTGTTAAGGGAAAAGTCCAAGTGGGTAGTCTTGGCAATGTAAAATCCAAGTATGGATACTTGGCAAAGGAAAAGTCTAAGGGTGTAGTCTTGGTCATGTAAGTCCAAGTGTGTAATCTTGGTGGCAAAAGTCTAGGTATGGATACTTGGCAAAGGAAAGTCCAAGGGTGAAGTCTTGGTCATGTAAGTCCAAGTGTGTAGTCTTAGCGACGAAAGTCCATGTTTAGAGACTTGTCAAAGGTAAACCTGTTAGCATGACGAAGCTGACGGAAGCACTTGAAGGCTAGGGTCAAGGGTGAGGAGTCGTGGACTCGAACCAAGAGCTTGAGGCTGATAGAAGCGTCTTGAAGGATTAGATCTAGGCTAAGGATACTCGATGGCATGACGAAGCTAATGGAAGCACCTGAAGACTAGCGCAAAGGGTGAAGGAGTTGTGGAAGGCTCAGATGGACCCTGAGGGGGTGAGGCTGATGAAGGTAGCTTGAAGGTTTAGGTCTAGGCCTAGGGTGAGTGTTAAGTATGAGGGGATCATACTTAGGTTAAATTGTATGTTTTGTTGGTGCAATCGGCCCAGGTCACGATTGACCAGACTCGAGTTTGACTCGAGTGATGTTTTGATGTTTGACATAGTATGTTTGACAAAGTGAGTTGGACATTGATGTTTGACATTAATGTCGGTTAATATGTAGGGGAGATTATTAAAGCAATCGACCCGGGTCATGATTGATTTGACTCGAGTTTGACTCGAGGGAGACTTTGATGGTTGACTAGGGTTGACCATGTGGTTATTAGGAAAAGTCCGAGTCTTTAGTACTTGGCATGGAAAGTCCAACATGGGTTGGCAAGGAAAAGTCCAAGCATTGGTCTTGGCATGGAAAGTCTAACATGGGTTGGCAAGGGAAAGTCCAAGCTTGAGTCTTGGCATTTGAGAAGTCCAAGGGGATGATATTGGCGGCGTAAAGTCCAAGCGGGAGTCTTGGCAGCATAAGTCCAATGGTTGGCGGCGTAAAGTCCAAGCGGAGTCTTGGCAGTGTAAGTCCAATGTGCCTTGGCGGTGTAAACACCATTAGCATGACATAGCTGATAGAAGCACCTGAAGGCTAGCGCGATGGATGAACAAGTCATGGATGACTTGGAGGAATCCGAGAGGCGTGAGGTTGATGGAGGTGGCTAGAAGGCTTAGGTCTAGGCTAAGGGTGGTCTAGCAAGTATGGGGGAACCATCCTTGGGCTAAAACCTCATGTTTGAGGTGTGTAGTGTCATATAATGATCGTGGCAAGAGTCAACTAGGGTTTATGCGAGAATTAGCCTAGCGATCAAGCTGCTAGAGGAGGCGGTCGGTGATTGGTCGAGCCGGTAGGTCGATCTTGTGATCAGTCGACTGATGCTCGGGTTTTGGAGCACAGAATAGAGTCTCACTCGACCGCTACGGTCAGCAGTCGAGTGATGGCTTCATCAGTCGACTGATGGTCATAATCAGTCGACTGATGGTGGATCCATTGGACTTTTTCAGCGTGGATCTAGACGTTGTCTCATGACAACAGTGGAATCAGTCGACTGATCGACTTTTTCCAACACAGGTAAAAGCTTTAAATGGAGCTCGTGATGGAGGAAAAATCAACTGGTTTTTGAGCATCCTTGGGGTGATTTGTTATTGCAAATCAAGGTCTCCAAGGTCATTCTTCAAGCAACCAAAAGCAAGCAATCCAAAGGCATTCGTAAAGTATTTTTTTTACTTGTATTGCATTGTATTTCATTATATTTGCTTGTTGTATTTAGTATTACTGTTGTAATCATTTGTACGAGGTTTCTCCGCCTCCGGATTGTTCTGAGAAAGAGTGTTGATTAGTGGTTGCGTGTGCATCACTAGAGCTCGTAAAGCTCGATCCGTAGAGTAGGAACCTTGAGGTTCCGAATCACGTTAAATAATTGTGTTTGTGTGTTTGTCTTGTCTTTTGTTATTGCTATTATTATTATTCCGCTGCGCACTAACGAGTTTTGTAGACGAACACGAATGTATTCCATCGACGTATAGCACGATGCTATTCACCCCCCCCTCTAGCGTTCCAACGGTCCCCTAACAAGTAGTATCAGAGCGAGGCTGCTCTTCAAAGTTTAATAACTAAGGGAGCACGCTAGAGGGTGAAGATGGAGTTTCAAGAGAATTTAGGCCGAGACATTAACACACCACCATCTTATGAGGATTATGGATTTGAAGTCTTCAACTCATGGAAAATAGGAATTGAGAATTTCCTAATGATGGTGGATATCAAGCTTTGGTCCGCCTTGATAGAAGGTTGTGAATTTCCAAAAGGCAAAAAGGGTGGAATCCTCAAGGTTAAAAAATGGACAAAGGAACAACTCAAAGAGTTCAAGACAAATATTAAGGTAATCAAAATGATAAGTGATTTAATTCCTAATAATGTCTTGTCCAAGTTAGGTGAGTACAAGGATGCCAAGGAGCTTTGGAGTGAGTTGACAAAGTACCATGAAGGACCATCACCGGCTTCAAGTGAAGAACAATCACAAGAGGCCGAAGAATGCTCATCGACTCAATTGGAAGATGTCGATGAAGGGAGCGCATCATCCTCACAAGGAAGTGAAGTGTCAAGTCTCGAAAAAATAATAATAATAATAATAATAACAATACTAAAATGATAAAAATACACAGGCGAATATCATTGGAAAAGGGGGATAAATTTCGAGGTCTATTTACACCCCAAATAATCACAGTTGAGGGGCATGAAGGGGAAAAACCCTAAAACCCATTTAACCAGCCGAACCCTTTTTATTTTCCTTTTCTTTTTTTTTCTTTTTCCCTTCGCTCCATTTGCGCGACCCTCCTTCTGCCCGCGAGCCGCCGCAGACGACAAAAGAGGCGATCGTCGAATCCCTGCCGTCGGAGTCGATGCCAACCTGTCGGAGCTACACCGACCTTCCTCCTTCCTCTTCACGGTGAGTAGTCTTTGGCTAGGGTTGTCGAGGGCGGTGAATCCAGCAGATTCTCGTTGGGACGGTCGCGGCGAGTTGGAGTCGGGGTGTTAGGGATTGAAGCGTGCCGGTGAGTGGGATTTCCGATTAGGTTCTAGCAGGCTTCCGCGGTGGATTACCGGTGTTGTTGGGGATGGGTTGAGCTAGGGAGAACGGCGGAGTTGGCTATCCAACGACTAGGTGGAGGTGACAGGCGGAGAGTCACGGGAAGGGAATTAGGGCCTTCAATCTTGGAGCTGAAGAAGGGGGTTCTCGATGGGGGGGGAGGATTGGAATTCGGTGGTTTTGGGGATTTCATCGTGCCGGTGGAATGGGTTGCCAGATGGTGTTCTAGCAGGGGCATAGGGGGGGGGGGGGGAAGTTCGGAAGTTTGGACTGGACGGAGCGATGGCAACCAGCGAAGCTGTTTTTCCGTCGGCTTGAGGGAGGTGAGGAGCAGAGAGATCTCGGGAGGTGGCTAGGAATTAAATCATTGGGCTATAATGGGAATTCTAGATGGTGGTGATCGAACCGGTGGATTAGGGTTCTCGGCAGGTGAAGAGCAGGGGAAAGGGAATGGGTAAACAGATTGGTGTCATTGGAAGGGAAGGGGATCGGTTTAGGATTTTAGGATCGTATTCGATGAATTTAAGCGTGGATTAGTATGGAGGGTTTCATCCGGTAGGGGGATAATAATGGAGTATACACATGTTGGGGTCTTAATGAATTGGGTGAGCCGAGTGATGTATATGAGGGTTAAATCTTCAATTAATAGCCAGATAAATGTTTAATAGAGGTAAGGAGTAGTTTGTTGGAAATGAATCAGAATGCTAGGATGGATAGAAAAGTTAGTATGTATATGAGCTTTATGTTTGTAGATGATTCCTGTTATATGTGTTCTCAGTCAGCATGTTTAGTTAAACCTTTATAAGATTTTTCGTAATGCTGTAAATGATTTATAATATGTGATAAATATCGTTTACCTGTGTATGAGGTTAGATGCTATATGTATATGTGAGTAATTACCATCTACCTGTGTATGAGGTTAGATGTTATATGTATATGTGTGTAATTACCATCTACCTGTGTATGAGGTTAGATGCTATATATAGTTATATATATTTGTTCACCCATGATGTTTAATGTTATTATTTTTAGCTAAATGTTCATCAGATCTCTCTTATGCTTCGATGTTATGTGAATAAGTTATATTATCATCTACCTGTGTGTAAGGTTAGACACTATATATATATATATATATATATATATATATATATATATATATATATATACTCGTCCACTCATGATGTTCTATGTTATCCTTCTGTGATTGAGTATGATAGAAAATGACAGAAATTCTTATTTAACTAACTGTATGTACATGAGCATTAGTGGTGCCTGGACGGGTCGGGCTCCCCGGGTTGAGCTCCGGGGAGGGCCCCCCAAATTGACAGATTGACTGATGATTGATGACTGATTCCCTTAGTTTCTTTCTAGAGGTACCTCAGGATTGCACAAGAAAATAAGGTATTTGACTGGCTCAGCATTTTAAATGCATAATGTGAGGTACCACGAGGGTTTATATTAGGTACAGTTAGCATAACAGAAAGACATGATTGGGTTCGCGATCGGTTATTATGACAGTATTGGTTATGTTTCATATTGACTTACGTAACGTGTAAATCAAAAATGCATGTTGAGCTACGATGAGTTTACATTTACTGATTGTAAAGATATATATTTTCGTTGAATTTTCCTCCTGTGTATATCCCTATCATTGATCTACTTATCGTGAACTCATGATGTCACATAACAATTTGGTAGGGATCCGGTACTAAATTGAGACGCAGAAGCGGAGGTGGTGTGGATGAGAGATGATGATGAGCATGGCACACATTGTCCGGGGCATCTACGTAACAGTGTTTCCAGTTTGAGGGGAGATGATTTTGATGTTCTATTTTTCTTCAGTTGAGAGGGTATAGTGTGTGTAGTTGAGACTGCTAAACTGAATGGAATAAAATAAACTTGGAGTCGGGTGTTTCGGTCTTGAGTATAATTGGGTAATATTGATGTGTGATTTGGGATTAAGTATATACATACTGGGTTAGGTCTTTTCAGTTGGTATCAGAGCAAACGCGACCTAAAGGGGTGTGTGTGCATGCAATCTCATTAAGGACTCAGATACATCCATCTCCGCGTTTGTAAGCTTTAAATTTACTTTTCAAGTAGTAGTCTTAATGTAATCATGTTTAGGTTTATGTACAAATTGGAGATAACGATGCAGGTATTGGGTTTTATAGGAGAATGGCGGGCCGAAGAAACAATGGTGAAGTGGGGCAGAGTAGTCGGGCCACGAGCTTGCCGCAATTATAGAGCAGTCGAATCGGAGAACAAATCCAACAGCTGTTGAGAGCCAGGGAGCATGGAAACACCCACAGTGGTCCCACAGCCAGTGTGAACCCAGTTTACAAGCAGTTCAGGGATCTTGGACCGACAGAGTTTAAGGGAAGTACAGACCCGATTGTGGCAGAAGGATGGATTCGATCATTGGAGATGATATATGACTTCATGCAGCTTACGGATGCTGACAAGGTGAGGTGCGCCATATTCATGTCATGGGCGATGCTCGGATATGGTGGGAGGTGCATGTTCGGTGGATTTAGCTTACGCATTTGGGTTGAATTCAAGGAGGTATTTTATGGTAAATACTTCACTGCTGACACCAGAACCCGAATGGCCAGGGAATTCCTAGAGCTTCACCAAGGGGACCGGACAGTGGCTGAGTATGTCAGGGAATTCGAGAAGGGGCGGTATTTTATACCTATGATTGTCAGTCAACCAGTAGAGGAGCTGAAACATTTCACCGAGGGATTGAGGGCAGCCATTCGCCATGATGTCAGGGTGAGTCGAGTTACCACCTTCAGAGAGGTTGTGGATCAGGCTCTGATGGCAGAGAGGGATAGGAATGACATAATAAAGGAAGTACAGGCTAAGAGGTCTAGTTACCAGGGAAGGGAACCTCCTGCATTGAGTCAGAAGAAGTTTGCACCGAGCCAGTTTCGAGGCAAACAACCACAGTTTCAGACGCAGCCACGACAACGACCCTAGGAACCCCGACCAGTCGATCATACTGTCTTCAAGGGCGAAAGCAAAACTCAGTGTCCCAAGTGCGATAAGACTCATGCAGGTCAGTGTTTGGTGGGTTCAGATGTGTGCTACAAGTGCAAGAAGTCTGGGCACTTTGCTATGAACTGCCCTCAGCTCAAAGAGCCAACTAGAGGAAGGGTGTATGCTATGACACAGGAGCAGGTGGATCCGGATTCGGCCATCATCACAGGTAGAATTTCTATTGTCAACCTACCTGCTCATGCCTTAATTGATTCTGGAGCTACACACTCTTTCATATCGGTGGCCTACATTGCAAAACTAGGTATTTCATGTGATTGGATGGCTACCGGCTATAACGTGTCCTTGCCTTCGGGGGAAGAACTGACCAGCAATAGAATAGTGAGGAACTGTCCGATAAGGATGCAGAATTATACAGTGTATGCCGAACTTATTGTATTAGAGATGGTGGACTTTGATGTAATTCTGGGTATGGATTGGTTGACCCGGTACGAGGCCATTATTGACTGTAAACAAAGGACGGTTAAACTGAAATTACCAAATGATGGGTTTGTCATCTTCAATGCAACCTCCACGTTGAGTCATCTACCTATTATATCAGCATGTAAAGCTCAGAAAATGTTAAGTAAGGGGTGTAACGGATTTCTAGTCAACATAATGGGTAGTTCTGAGACTTTTAAACCAAGTCTGGAGGAAGTAGAGGTGGTCCGGGATTTCCCCGATGTATTTCCAGAAGATATTGCAGGATTACCCCCTGTCAGGGAGATTGAGTTTGGAATAGAATTAACATCGGGAACCACCTCAGATTCAAAGCACCGCATCACTGGCACCCACCGAAATGAAAGAACTGAAGAAGTAACTACAAGAACTACTGGATAAGGGTTTCATCCGACCCAGTGTGTCACCCTGGGGACCGCCAGTGTTGTTTGTCCGTAAGAAGGATGGTTCAATGCGGTTGTGCATTGACTACCGGGAGTTGAACCGGGTTACAGTCAAGAACAAGTACCCATTACCTAGAATCGATGATCTGTTCAATCAACTACAGGGAGCAACGGTGTTCTCAAAAATTGACTTGAGGTCGGGGTACCATCAATTGAGGGTGAAAGAAGAAGATGTTCATAAAACTGCATTCAGAACTCGATATGGTCATTATGAGTTTCTAGTTATGCCGTTTGGGCTCACTAATGCCCCCGAAGCCTTTATGGATTTTATGAACCGGATTTTCCAACCATACCTGGATCAGTTTGTGATTGTCTTCATCGATGATATACTAATTTACTCTCAGAGTCGTGAAGAGCACCGACAACATCATCGGTGCTCTGGACCAAGGATAAGCGGTTATATGCTAAGTTCAACAAATGCGATTTTTGGCTGAGACAAATAGCATTTTTGGGACATATAGTCTCGGAGAGGGGAATAAAGGTGGATCCAGTCAAAGTGGAGGCAATCCAGAGTTGGGCTACTCCGAGGAATGTTACAGAAATTCGAAGTTTCCTGGGACTAGCGGGGTATTATCGCAGATTCATTCAGAATTTTTCATGAATTACACTACCCCTGACTTCGTTGACTAAGAAGGGGGTGAGGTATGAATGGACTACTCAGTGTGAGAAGAGTTTTATGGAGCTAAAGGAAAGGCTGATGATAGCTTTGTGCTTGCGCCTGCACACTTCGGCGGTTGTGGTGTACACTGATGCCTCCAAAACTGGCCTAGGGGCTGTATTGATGCAGAAGGGGAGGGTCATTGCCTATGCATCACGTCAGTTGAAGGTGCATGAGCAGAATTATCCTACACATGACCTGGAACTAGCAGCGGTCGTCTTCGCTTTGAAGATCTGGCGACACTACCTTTACGGAGAACGTTGCGAGATCTACACAGATCATAAAAGTTTGAAATATTTTTTTACTCAAAAGGAACTGAATATGCGGCAGAGACGATGGTTGGAGTTGGTAAAAGATTATGACTGCAATATTAACTATCACTCGGGTAAGGCAAATGTGGTGGCGGATGCGCTAAGTCACAAGAAGGTGACGCTGTTACAGTTGACCACCCAGCAAAGATTGATATCAGAATTTCAACAGATAAGAGTGGAGGTGATAGCACCAGGTGAGCAGGTTAGGTTGGCGGCACTGACGGTTACATCGAATTTACGGGATCAGATTCGGGCAGAACAAGCCTCGGATCAACAGTTAATGGAATGGAAACGCAAAGATGAAGTAAAGGGTAGCACCATCTACTCAGTGATTGATGAGATGGTGCGATACAAGGGTCGTATCTGGGTACCTAAGGGTGGATCCCTGAGGGAGAATCTCATGAGGGAAGCTCACACTACCCTGTACTCTATCCACCCTGGCAGCACAAATATGTATAAGGATATGCGGCTATTATATTGGTGGCCGGGCATGAAGAGAGACATAAGCAAGATGGTCCATGAGTGTCTTACCTGTCAACAGGTGAAAGCTGAGCACCAAAGGCCCGCGGGATTGCTCGAACCGCTTCCGATACCTGTCTGGAAGTGGGAAAATGTTGCCATGGATTTTGTGGTAGGCTTACCGATCTCGACTAAGGGATCCAATGCAGTGTGGGTTATTGTGGATCGACTGACGAAGTCAGCACACTTCTTGCCAGTGAAAACCACTTTCACTATGATACAATATGCAGAGTTGTATATACGAGAAATAGTAAGGTTACATGGAATTCCGGATCAGATTGTGTCAGATAGAGATCCAAAATTTACATCCGGGTTCTGGAAGAGTTTGCATCAGGGATTGGGTACAAAACTTGCTTTCAGCACTGCTTTCCATCCCCAGACTGACGGTCAATCTGAGTGAGTAATTCAGATTTTGGAAGATATGCTACGAGCTTGCATTATAGATTTCAAAGGGGGTTGGGAGTCCAAACTGCCCTTGGTAGAGTTCACCTATAATAATAGTTATCAATCCACCATCGGTATGGCTCCCAATGAAGCGCTATACGGAAGGAGGTGTAGAACCCCACTACATTGGGAAGAGGTAGGAGAAAGGGCAGTTCTGGGTCCAAAAATTGTGACACAAACTGTGGAACTAGTGGCAAAGATCCGGGACAGAATGCAGTCGGCACAAAGTCGCCAAAAGAGTTATACTGATTGTCGAAGGAGGGACCTAGAGTTCACAGTGGGAGACCATGTATTTCTCAAAGTGTCACCCATGAAGGGAGTACTGAGGTTCGGAAGGAAGGGCAAACTCAGTCCGAGGTATATTGGGCCTTTTGAGATACTCGACCGGATTGGAACACGAGCATACCGAGTTGCTCTACCACCAAACCTGGCAGGAGTTCATAATGTGTTTCACGTATCCATGCTCAGGAGGTACCTTTCCAACCTTGCACATGTGATTGGGTATGAAGCCATACAGTGGACACCAGATCTATCCTACGAGGTAATACCAGAACAAATATTGGATCGTCAAGTGCGAAAGTTGAGAAATAAAGAAATCAGAATGGTGAAAGTTTTATGGGGAAATTAACAGATAGAGGAAGCTACCTGGGAGACCGAGCGGGATATGCGTGACCGTTACCCTGAACTATTTGGTAAGTCAAATTTCGAGGACGAAATTTTTTTTTAAGGGGGAAAGAGTTGTCAAGTCTCGAAAATAATAATAATAATAATAATAACAATACTAAAATGATAAAAATACACGGGCGAATATCATCGAAAAAGGGGGATAAATTTCGGGGTCTATTTACACCCCAAATAATCACAGTTGAGGGGCATGAAGGGGAAAACCCTAAAACCCATTTAACTGGCCGAACCCTATTTATTTTCCTTTTCTTTTTTTTTCTTTTTCCCTTCGCTCCGTTCGCGCGACCCTCCTTCTGCCCGCGAGCCGCTGCAGACGACGAAAGAGGCGATCGCCGAATCCCTGTCGCCGAAGTCGACGCCAACCTGCCGGAGCTACACCGACCTTCCTCCTTCCTCTTCACGGTGAGTAGTCTTTGGCTAGGGTTGTCGAGGGCGGTGAATCCAACAGATTCTCGTTGGGACAGTCGCGGCGAGTTGGAGTCGGGGTGTTAGGGATTGAAGCGCACCGGTGAGTGGGATTCCCGATTAGGTTCTAGAAGGCTTCCGCGGTGGATTACCGATGTTGTTGGGGATGGGTTAAGCTAGGGAGAACGGTGGAGTTGGCTATCCGACGACTAGGTGGAGGTGACAGGTAGAGAGTCACAGGAAGGGGATTAGGGCCTTCAATCTTGGAGCTGAAGAAGGGGGTTCTCGATGGGGGGGGGGGGGGGAGAGGATTGGAATTCGGTGGTTTTGGGGATTTCATCGTGCCGGTGGAATGGGTTGCCAGATGGTGTTCTAGCAGGGGCATAGGGGCGGGGGAAGTTCGGAAGTTTGGACTGGACGGAGCGATGGCAACCAGCGAAGCTGTTTTTCCGTCGGCTTGAGGGAGGTGAGGAGCAGAGAGATCTCGGGAGGTGGCTAGGAATTAAATCATTGGGCTATAATGGGAATTCTAGATGGTGGTGATCGAACCGGTGGATTAGGGTTCTCGACAGGTGAAGAGCAGGGGAAAGGGAATGGGTAAACAGATTGGTGTCATTGGAAGGGAAGGGGATCGGTTTAGGATTTTAGGATCGTATTCGATGAATTTAAGCGTGGATTAGTATGGAGGGTTTCATCCGGTAGGGGGATAATAATGGAGTATACACATGTTGGGGTCCTAATGAATTGGGTGAGCTGAGCGATGTATATGAGGGTTAAATCTTCAATTAATAGCCAGATAAATGTTTAATAGAGGTAAGGAGTAGTTTGTTGGAAATGAATCAGCATGCTAGGATGGATAGAAAAGTTAGTATGTATATAAGCTTTATGTCTGTAGATGATTCCTGTTATATGTGTTCTCAGTCAGCATGTTTAGTTAATCCTTTATAAGATTTTTCGTAATGCTGTAAATGATTTATAATATGTGATAAATATCATCTACCTGTGTATGAGGTTAGATGCTATATGTATATGTGAGTAATTACCATCTACCTGTGTATGAGGTTAGATGCTATATGTATATGTGTGTAATTACCATCTACCTATGTATGAGGTTAGATGCTATATATAGTTATATATATTTGTTCACCCATGATGTTTAATGTTATTATTTTTAGCTAAATGTTCATCAGATCTCTCTTGTGCTTCGATGTTATGTGAATAAGTTATATTATCATCTACCTGTGTGTAAGGTTAGACACTATATGTACATGTGTGTAATTAACATCTACCTGTGTATGAGGTTAGATGCTATATATAGATATATATATATATACTCGTCCACTCATGATGTTCTATGTTATCCTTCTGTGACTGAGTATGATAGAAAATGACAGAAATTCTTATTTAACTAACTGTATGTACATGAGCATTAGTGGTGCTTGGACGGGTCGGGCTCCCCGGGTTGAGCTCTGGGGAGGGCCCCCCAAATTGACAGATTGACTGATGACTGATGACTGATTCTCTTAGTTTCTTTCTAGAGGTACCTCAGGATTGCACAAGAAAATAAGGTATTTGACTGGCTCAGCATTTTAAATGCATAATGTGAGGTACCATGAGGGTTTATGTTAGGTACAGTTAGCATAATAGAAAGACATGATTGGGTTCGCAGTACTGGTTATTATGACATGTTGTTAACTGTATTGGTTATGTTTCATATTGACTTACAGAACGTGTAACCGAAAATGCATGTTGAGCTACAGTAGTTTACATTTACAATTGTAAAGATATATGTTTTCTGTTGAATTTTCCTCCCTGTGTATATCCCTATCATTGATCTACTTACTGGGCTGTGAACTCATGATGTCACATAACAATTTCAGGTAGGGATTCGGGTACTCAGATTGAGACGCAGGAAGCGGAGGTGGTGTGACTGAGGAGATGATGATGAGCATGGCACACATTGTCCGGGGCATCTATATAACAGTGTTTCCAGTTTGAGGGGAGATGATTTTGATGTTCTATTTTTCTTCAGTTGAGAGGGTATAGTGTGTGTAGTTGAGACTGCTAAACTGAATGGAATAAAATAAACTTGGAGCCGGGTGTTTCGGTCTTGAGTTTAATTGGGTAATATTGATGTGTGATTTGGGATTAAGTATATACATACTGGGTTAGGTCTTTTCATGAAGACTTGGAGGTTGAGAGACCATCAACATCCAAGGAGGAAGAGGAAGTAGAATCGGAGGAGACCTCCACCTCTAGGATTGAGGGGGAGGAGATTAGAGCATCCTCAACACCGGAGTAACAAGAAGAACTATCTACATTCGGTCGAGAGAAAGAACAAGCTCAAGAGATCCTCACCACCACCTTAGGTAACTCAAACACCGTAATTCAAAATAAAAATAATATTATGTGTTTTAAGTGTAGGAAATTTGGGCATTATAAGAGAAAATGCCCAAAGAAAGTAAGGAAAGCTCCTCCGGCACCCAAAAGTCAAGAAAAGTCAAAGGATGCTGGTCCCCCAACTATCAAAAGCAAGGAGCAAGTCATTTGCTTCAAATGTCAGCAACCGGGACACTATCGGAATCAATGCCCAAAGGGGGAGAAGAAGACTCAAAGGGGAGCATCACAAGTAGGGGAGCCACTAAGGCAAACCCTAAGGTATATCATTTAAATAATGCTCCTTCTAATTTGAATGTTAAAAAATATGCTAGGAATTTTAATTCTCTTGCAATTTATGAAAAGCATGCTAATAGGAACAAGTACTTTTGTTTAGGAGCTAAGAATTTTCATTGTGAAAATAAGGAGAAATTTGGGACTAATGTCTCTAAAAATAATTTATCTAAGGACAAACCTAGGTCAAATAACTCAAGACTAATTCTACCTAGGGAGACAATTAGAAAGGTGCAAGAGCACCTAGGCGTTAATCCCAAATGGACTAGGTATATGCCTAGGAAGAACCATGCCCAAGGATTAAATAAAAATTCTAAAATTGGGCAATTAGAATTAGAGAACCAAACCTTGAGGTCAAGGCTTGAAAAACTTGAAAAGACCCTCAATAAGATGCAAAATCAATTTCAAGGGTCTAATGGTCAAAGTCAAGGGTCTAGGACTCAAAGTCAACATCTAGGACCTAAGAAATAAAAGTCAACCAAGGGCAAGAAGGGTTTGGGTCACAAACCTAAGCCTAAGGTGGCTTATCATAGTGTTCCATTTGATTATGGAACACAAACTAGGTCTAGAAAGACCAAGGTTACTAGGGAAGTTATCCCTAAGAGTAACCATGGTAAGTGCCTAGTGGCTAGGATTTCTAGGAAACCTAGGGAAGCCACTAAGAAGGTTGCAAGGGGAGTTACCCCTAGAGTCAACCTAGGTAAGACCAAAATGACCAAGGCTAACAAGCTTAGGAGGGTCATTAGGAAGGTATCTAGGGAGGTTATCCCTAAGGAATACCTAATTAACCCAATGAGCTCAAATAGATTTTGGGTTCCTATGAGCATGATTGATTCACGCTAGATGGGTTTAGGGTGTGTCAACCTTGATTGGATGGGTAGTTAACTCAACCATAGTAAAGGTGGCATTTTAGGTGATTTTCAAGGTTATGGTTACCTTGGGAATGTGTTTTGATCTTAATCCTAAAAGATTTTAGGATGTGCCAATATATCTTGAGATGTTTGATAAAATGATCAAATTGGCACAATTTAGGTTTAGAGGTCTTAGTGTGTCATTTTTTATTTTTGGCACACTTGGGAGAATTTAGGTTTTATGGCAAAATATAATTAATCCCAACAAATGGCAATTAACACTAAAATTTAGGTATTATATACCTTTATATCTTATTTGTCATGCTTTGTTTGTCATATAACATGTCATGACATCATGTTTATTTTTATTATTTAATATGTCATGATCATGTTTAGGATTAAGGATTAAATGTCATGTATACTTAGATTTATATCATATGTCATGACATCATGATCATTGGCCATATTTTATTTTGCTATCATTTATGCCATGATCATTTCATGCATTTAATTTGACTAAAATTGATTTAAGGATTTTGGCATGACTTGGAGTCCTATTTATAAGGGAATCAAGTAGAGTTATCTTAGAAAAATGCATGAACCCCTAGATTAAGATAACCAAAACTCACATCTCACATCTAATTTGACTTGTGTGTGTATTTATACACCCTAGATACATGTGAAATGCTAGGATATGAGTTAAGTTCAAGATGCATAGTTTTTGCATCTAGATGAACCAAAACTCATCTTATATGATTTGTGGATCATTGAGAAAGCTTGTGTACAAGTCATGTACATAGAGCCCAAGGAATATTATCCAAAATAAGGTTTTAAAAATATTTTAAAAACATTTTAAAATCATTTTGAAAAATCTTGGTGAAGTCTATCTTTTGATAGCAATCACCATTGATGAAGTTGATACAAAGTGAGCCAAAACTTAGAGGTTTTTCTTCACTTTTGAATTTTATATCAATTTCACTATTTTATGGGTAAATTATTTTTCTATCATTTTTCATCCACTGTATTTGTCATAGGTATTATACGTATGAATTTTCATGATTTTTCGATACATGTATAATTATTTATGAATTTTCAAAATCCGTTTCTGATAATTAAAATTCAGAGATTTTAATTATCAGTCGACTGCTCTTTGTGGCAGTCGACTGATGTGATCGACAGTCGACTGGTAACTGATGGAGTCGACTGCCAATGCTGATTTCGGGAAAAATAAATTTGTTTAGCCCGTGTTCAACTACGGTAAAGGTTCCTAACCACTCCTAACCCTAGGATATGCTTTGGGAAACATTATAAAGGGTGAAAATCCATTGGATATGGATTTGGAGAGGTGTTAGGTCAAAGTATCAAATTTAAGGGTGGAAGAGTTCATGTTTGAACTTTGAACCTTACTTTTGATGGTTTAGAGTTCCTATTGTCTTAGGGACTTCCCAAGGACATTGTTGGTGCAATAGTCAAGGGGGAGCAAGCCTTTAGGGGGAGGTATCCATCATGGGATGATAGATGTGTTTTTCTCTTCTTGAAGGGGAGAAGTTATGGGGAGAATATCATCAATTGGGAAAATTTATGGTTTTTTTATAACCAATTTGGAAATTGGGAGAGTGAATAGGATTGCCTCTCTTGAGTGATATGGGACTTATCACTAGGAAGATGGTAGGCATCCTATGTATTTTTGGACCAAGGGGGAGATTGTAAGATCTCATTGGGACATGAGACATTGACCTCCTTAGAGAGATAACCTTTTTTATGTATGTGAAAAAGGGGGAGAAGGTAAAATTACCAATTTAAAAAATTGGTAAGGGAATTTGAGTTAGGGGCCTAACTCAAGGTTGTTTTTATCAAACATCAAAAAGGGGGAGATTGTTGGTGCAATCGGCCCAGGTCACGATTGACCAGA
This sequence comes from Wurfbainia villosa, assembly GCA_025175895.1. Classification (NCBI taxonomy): domain Eukaryota; kingdom Viridiplantae; phylum Streptophyta; class Magnoliopsida; order Zingiberales; family Zingiberaceae; genus Wurfbainia; species Wurfbainia villosa. Next base: position 95,530,323 of record CM046002.1, read on the forward strand.
CTCGAGTTTGACTCGAGTGATATTTTGATGTTTGACATAGTATGTTTGAAAAAGTGAGTTGGACATTGATGTTTGACATTAATGTCGGTTAATATGTAGGGGAGATTGTTGGAGCAATCGACCCGGGTCATGATTGATTGAACTCGAGTTTGACTCGAGGGAGACTTTGATGGTTGACTAGGGTTGACCATGTGGTTATTAGGAATAGTCCGAGTCTTGAGTACTTGGCATGGAAAGTCCAACATGGGTTGGCAAGGAAAAGTCCAAGCATGGGTCTTGGCATGGAAAATCCAACATGGGTTGGCAAGGGAAAGTCCAAGCTTGAGTCTTAGCATTTGAGAAGTCCAAGGGGATGATATTGGCGGCGTAAAGTCAAAGCGGGAGTCTTGGCAGCATAAGTCCAATGGTTGGCGACGTAAAGTCCAAGAGGAGTCTTGGCACCGTAAGTCCAATGTGCCTTGGCGGTGTAGACACCGTTAGTATGACATAGCCGATGGAAGCACCTGAAGGCTAGCGCGATGGATGAACAAGTCATGCATGACTTGGAGGGATCCGAGAGGTGTGAGGTTGATGGAGGTGGCTAGAAGGCTTAGGTCTAGGCTAAGGGTGGTCTAGCAAGTATAGGGGAACCATACTTGGGCTAAAACCTCATGTTTGAGGTGTGCCAGTCGACTGGTGTCATATGGCAGTCGATTGGCAAGAGTCAACTAGGGTTTGACTGCGAGAATTGGCGCGAATGACCGCGCGAGGAGGCGATCGATGATTGGTCAGCGATCGGTCGATCTTGTGATCAGTCGACTGGTGCTCGAGTTTTGGAGCACAGAATGGAGTCTCACTCGACCACTGCGGTCAGCAGTCGAATGATGGCTTCATCAGTCGATTGATGGTTATAATCAGTCAACTGATGGTGGATCCATTGGACTTTTCCAGCGTGGATCTAGCCGTTGTCTCACGACAACAGTGGAATCAGTCGACTGATGGTCCCGATCAGTCGACTGATCGACTTTTTCCAGCACAGGTAGAAGCTTTAAATGGAACTCGTGATGGAGGAAAAACCAACTGGTTCTTGAGCATCCTTGGGGCAATTTGTTGCTGCAAATCAGGGTCTCCAAGGTCATTCTTCAATCAATCCAAAGGCATTCGTAAAGTGTTTTCTTTACTTGTATTGCATTGTATTTCATTATATTTGCTTGTTGTATTTAGTATTACTATTGTAATTATTTGTACGAGGTTTCTCCGCCTCTGGATTGTTCCGAGAAGGGGTGTTGATTAGTGGTTACGTGTGCATCACTAGAGCTCGTAGAGCTCGATCCGTGGAGTAGGAACCTTGAGGTTCTGAACCACGTTAAACAATTGTGTTTGCGTGTTTGTCTTGTCTTTCGTTATTGCTATTATTATTATTCCGCTGCACGCTAACGAGTTTTGTAGACGAACACGAACGTATTCCATCGATGTATAGCACGATGCTATTCACCCCCTCTAATGTTCCAATGGTCCCCTAACATGTTTGAGGTGTACCAGCTGACTAATGACATTGGTCAGTCAACTGGTTGAGTGCTCGGCAATCGAGAGCTTATTGACTTGGGCAGTCAACTAGGGTTATGACCTAGTCAAGTGGTAGAGTAGTCTACTTAGGCTCGACTGTTGGACTGTTGCTCTAGCAGTCGACTGTTATGGTAGAGCAATCAACTGGCCTTAAGTGGACAGGGTACAAAATATCTCATAATTGACTGCTGACCATACTAACAACAGATAATAAGAACATGTGGTCAAATGAATTTTCATATACTTGAGGAATACTACAGGTTATAGCATCATGTTCAGCAAATAATAAGATGATTCTTCAGTAGTAGGATATGTAGATGCAAACTATACATGATATTTGAATGATAGAAGTTCTACTACAAGATATGTGTTCACTTTGACAAGAGGACCTATTTATTGAAAGTCCATAATACAACATAAAGTTGCATTATTTACTACTGAGTCAAAGTACATGGCAGTTACTGAGGCAATCAAAGAAGCATTGTGGGTTATGGGATTGATTGAGGGACTGAGTGTTCAACAAGGTGGAGTCTAAGTTATTTTGTGATAGTCAAAGTGTTATCTATTTGGCGAAGAATCAGGTGTATCATGTGAGAACCAAACATATAAATGTGAGGTTTCACAATATCAGAGAGGTGATTTCTTCCAAAGACATTCAACTTGAAAAAATTCATACTGCTAAAAACATTGCAGATATGTTGACAAAACCAATTACCATTGAACTTAAGTTCAAGCATTGCTTGAACTTGATCAATTTTCCTAATTGCTAGAGGGATTGCAATCTAAACGCAGTCATTCCAGGAGGTGCTATCTTCAAGTGCTTGTTTTCTCTTAAAGGGTGAATATTCGCCAAGGTGTAGATTGTTAGAAGATGACTCATATGAAGAGAAGAGACTTAATGACCATAACATAGTCGTGTCATTCAGCACGGTCAAGCCGTAGTTAGCTCTAGAAGTCACGACACGACCATGGCATGGTTGTGCCCAGGAGACATGACCAGGGCAAAGTCTAGCACGGTTGTATCAAGAGACATAGCCAAGCAATTTCATGCTCTAAAGGAGACCACAAGGGTGTGTCAACCAACACAACAGAGGTTGTGTTACAACTGGAGGAGATGGCAAGGTTGTGTCAAGCGACACGACCAGATCATGTCATGCTCTGGAGGATAAAGCATGGTCGTGTCAACCGACACAGGTAGGTCATGGAGGATCTTGAAGGTGGATGGGAGTATATATATATATATATATATATATATATATATATATATATATACCACGACCAGATTCGACTGAGGACCAATCGCAGCGGTTTTCACAAACGGGGATGGTTGGATCACCTTCCTCCGGAGCTTCATTCGTTACCGTAGAGGGTGATCTTGAAGACAAAGTTAAACAGTGATCACCAGAGCTACAGGGGTGCTAACCTAAGAGAGACTCGCAAACGAGTGGAGTGAAGGAGGGTGCTGAGAGATGTCTCGGTGATGCCTCTCCGATGGTCAAGTTAAGATCGGCAGAAGATGTAGAAGAAACGTAGTGGAGAGCAAAGTTAAGAGGCTGGAGAGGTTTTGGATCCCCCTTTCCTCCCCCTCTTGTTACCTTTATATAAGTCCTGGAGCAAATGCAGATTCTCAGTAAAAAAACTTGGATAGTACGGCTGAGCCGCGACAATGATGTGATCGTCCGAATGATATAAGACATGACCATATTAATGCAACAGGCCCTAATGATAAAGGAGCTCAATAAATGCGATCTGCGTGGTTGATAGAAGATAATGCTCCATTAATGCAGGGGGTGCAACCGTACAGAGAGGATGTCGGAAAATACATATCTCATTACTAGTGAAGGCCAATCCAATCAGCAAGGCAAACATGCCTAACTTCCACCAAGTCTTAACCTTGAGCTGACTTGACCAGTTAGGTAGGGCTTGACAGGGCCACCTAGACTGAACCGTACAACTGACCCTCCTTGTAGAACCAAGACATCAAACTAAGTCCCTTTTGTTGGGCTGAGATATAGGAGTGATTCTTTCAGGCTGAGACATAAGAGACCTCGGTGAGATCTTTCTTGTGAGGCTCTAATAAGTTCCCTTTGCCTTTGACCAAAGCCACCTTCCATCTCAGCTTGACAGTTGACTATTGACTCGGCCAACCGACTTAAGGCATTTCCTCCACATCATAGGCATCCTCTTCTTGTCTAGTCGAAAGATATGCCCAGTATGAATGACTAGACTTGCCTTCAAGTTGGTTCCTCAGCCTGGGTCCCTTTTCTAGGACCTAAAGGGATCTCACTTTTACCCCGTGAAACACCCTCCTTCCTTCCGCCACTGTACATGTATTATACAAATCTTTGCCTCGAGAACACGTGAGATGCCACCTGTCATTAC